>JANUWF010001701.1:0-1200000 GCA_026120185.1 Voacanga thouarsii
TTAATTAGTGAAGGCTCTACTAATTATGGATTTATGTGAATTATTATGGAAGATTTTTATGGATGTCCACCATTTAGTGGAGACACCACTAATTAAGATTAGTGGAAGATGATGTATGCCATGATGTAATCCACTAATTAGAACTCTATAAATAGAGCTATTCTCTAAGCTTGTAATACACCATTATTTTGTGAAAGAAAGATTAGTGAAAGAAAGATTAGAGAAAATTGTGAGAGAAAAGAAAGAGAAAAATTCTTGTGCAAAGAATAGTTAGAATTTTCTTAGTGTGTAGTGTGTAGATTTTATTCTAACACTACCCTAATTTTATAACATATTGATATTAGTTGACATATTATTTTAACATTATTCTTATCCATTCAAACAACTTATGTTGTCACGGGTGCGACGAATGCACATTGTATATTTTTTCCTTGGCAGATGACTTTTTGATTTTTTAGGAAAATTTCTATTGGTTGAATAGAATTTTGCGCAGCCACCAGTAAGGATCTACTCTGGTGATGTTAATTCTTCTAATTTTATTAATGGGGCGGTAATAAAATTGAATAGGAATGCTGAAAGTCCTTATCAATTGGAGTTGTCTGACTTGACTTTACTAATCTATTCAGATAAGTCAGTCAAAATTGGAATTAAGTAGCTTAATTAGTTCTCGCTAATCAATTCCAAGTCGTTAACTTGAGCAGTAATTCATTGAATAAAAAATGATTGGAGTTAAGAAGAAATTTAAATTAATAAATATGGAATCACTTGGGATCAAGGAAAAGTAAGAATGTAATATTTTATAAATAAATGACAATTTTCAAAAATTAAGAATAGTTATTAAAAGTTTCTTTTGGATAGAAATTTATTGAGATTTTTTTTTTAATTGGATTGCTGTCCAAGTGTAGAGTAAGTTTTTTAAGTGGTAGAAATTTCGAGCCATTTACAGGACACTCTCTGCGCACCAAAGCAATCGAAAAAGTATTACTTTTCATTTCAAATTGCAAACACAGCTCTTCAATTATGATTAGCAACTACAGTAAGGTGTTCGTCATTGCCACTGTGACTTTGATGGCAAAGAATGGTAGAGCTGCGAGCTATCCCAAGAACAAGACTGACCATCTTGCATTGCTGAATATCAAGCTTCAAATATCCAATGATCCACAAGGATTGCTGAAATGAAGGAATGATTCCCATCATCATTGCTACTGGGAACGAGTCACCTGCGATGTTCGAAATCACATAGTTGCAAACTTGACCCCGAAATGTAAAATTTGCTTGGATTTATATCTCCTTATATTAAGTATTTTAGATTTCACAGTGAAATTCCGCAAGAGATTGGTCGATTGTTTCAACTAGAGAAACTTAACCTATCAAACAATAGCCGATCCCCAAAAATTTTGCGTTTTTATGGTGAAGTTTTACCTCTTTTTAACTACTATTATTAAACAAAATCTCCCATAAAAAGTCAATGTACAAATGATAATAATTGTAATCGTAATCGGATATTCTTTTATATTACTTTTGTTAAAAAAAAAGATTATAGTGCTTAGATTTTAAAAGATAGCGAAAATTCTTAATATTTTCAATTCCTACATAAAATTGCCAGGAATTTTTGCTGATTGCTGCAAGTTCTCACTAGACCTTCTGAGATAGGGGAAAGAAAAAAGAATAGCTTTGCCATAGTCAACACTCAACACTACAGCTCAAACACAAAAATGTAGTGCTTGTTTTGCATTTTTTTTTCTTTTTTTTGGAAGAGAATACCACTTTACAATTTTTTTATGGAAAAAATAGATCTGATACAAATGAATTTTATTTGTAAAATATTAACAATTTTATTATTCACGCTAAATAGATCATAATATTGATCTTTTAAGTCTATAAATTATTTATAAAATTCAAAAAAAAATTGTTAATTCAATCTCTTAATTTTTATTGTTTAGCAGTTGGATCTCTTTTTTTTTTTTCTACTTTTTAGGTCCCCTATCTATTTTCGAGCAACTGTTTTGGTCCTTATGACCATTTTTGTTAATCAAATCATCAATAATAAGGGTAAATCTGATACTTTACTATTTTCTATACTTTCAAATTTCATAAACGAAAATAGGTATAAGGACAAAAAAGGTTATCCAAAAATAGTTAGAAAACCTAAAAAGTCAAAAAATAAGAAAAGTGACATAAACAGCCAAATAATAAAAGTTAAGGAACTAAATTAACGAATTTTCTGAAAAATGAATGTTATAATGATAAAAAAAATAATTTTTTATATACACACACATTTTTCTTTCAAGTGGTGGAAGTTACAGGGGATGCAAGAATAGCCTTTGTCGATAAGGTAGTTCAAGCAGATGACTGGTCTTCTGATATGGATTCGAATCCAAATACTATGTGGAGAAAGATGGCTCGATGTATTATGACAGTAGCTAAGGAAGTGTTTGATAAATCTAAAGGAAGAGTACTGCTAAATAAGGACGTGTCGTGGTGGAACAACGAAATGAAAGAAGCTATAAGGAGTAAAAGAGAGTGCTATAGAAACTTAGGGAAGTGCAGGAGTGATGATAATTTTGAGAAATATAAGGTCGCCAGAAGAAAAGCTAAAGAAGCTATTAGAAAAGTATGATCCACAATTTACAAGGATTTATATGAAAAGCTAGATACTAAAAATGGGGAGAAGAATATATATAGAATGGTGCTTTTAAGGGAGAAGAAGACGAGAGATATCGGTGTGGGGGAAATGTGTAAAGGATAATAACCACAGAATTTTGGGTAAAGATGAAGAAATTAAGGAGAGATGAAGGTTTTATTTTGATAAGTTATTTAACGGGAGTCAAGTTCAAATTCCAAGTATAGGTAGCCTTACGATTTCAAACGAAGAGGTTAACCGCGCATGTATTTGTCATATTCAGAAGCATGAAGTCCAAGAGGCTCTTAAAAGGATGAGACCAAAAAAATGCAGTGGGACTAGATGGTATGCCAATCGAGGTTTGGAAGTGTTTAGACGAGATAGGTATGGCATGGTTGACAAGGCTGTTCAACAAGATATATAGAGTTAACAAGATACTTACAGAGTGGAGGAAGAGTACTCTGATTCCTCTATACAAGAATAAAGGGGATGTTCAAGATTGTATCAAGTACTGAGGGATTAAACTCATGAGTCATACTATGAAGCTTTGGAAGATAGTGATTGAATAGATGTTAATGAGCATTATACAAATTTCAGATAATTAATTTGGTTTTATGCCTGGGCATTCAACTACAGAGGTAATTCATTTATTAAGGCAGATGATTGAATATTATAGGGATAGAAAGAAAGATTTACATATGGTATTTATTAACTTGGAAAAAGCCTATCACAAGGTGCCTAGAGAAGTAATTTGGTGGGTGCTGGCCAAGAAAGATATCTTGCTAAAATATATTACTCTTATTAAAGATATATATGAGGGAGTATGTACAAGTATAAGGAGTTGCGCCAGAGTGACTGCAAAATTTCCTATTACTATTGGGATGCATTAAGGATCAGCGTTTAACCATTTCCTCTTTTTGGCCGTTTTGGACGAATTGACCTGCACTTACAGGAGACTGTGCCATGGTGTATGTTGTTTGCTGATCATATTGTGTTGATTGATGAGACTAGAGCCGGTGTAAATGCTAAATTGGAGTTGTGGCGACAAACATTGGAATCCAAGGGCTTCAGAATTAGTAGGAGTAAAATGGAGTATATAGAATGCAAGTTTAGTAGTAACAGAAATATAGCTCAAAGTGTAATTTTGGATAGTAGAGATATACTGGCAGGTGATTACTTCCGATACCTAGGATCTATTATTCGGAAAGATGGAGAGCTCGATGACGACGTTACATACCGAATTACGGCAGATTGATTGGAATGGAGGAGTACGACTGATATTCTATGTGATCATAATATAAAATTGAGTTTAAAGGAAAAGTTCTACAGAATAGCTGTAAGACCTGTTTTGCCATATAGCACGGCATGTTGGTTAATTAAAAGATGTCATATTCACAAAATGAAAGTAGTTGAGATGCGTATATTATAGTGTATGTGTGGATATATTAGAGATGATAGAGTCAGAAATAAGACTATTAAGAAAAAGGTGGGAGTAGTATCTATTGAGGAGAAGATGAGAAAAAGTTGCTTGCGTTGATTTGGACATTTACAAGAAGACCGAAGGATACGCCTATTAGGAGGATTGAGGGAGGGAGGTAGGATAGGTTAGATAGAGGTAGAGACAGGCTTAAAACAACATAAATAGAAGTGATTAGGAGAGATATGTCTTTATTAGATTTGGATGAAAGTATGACGGTCGATAGAAGAAAGTAGAGAAAGATGATTCATGTGGATGACCACATGTAACCTGGTATTGGTTAATGTAGCTAACCCCAAATTTCTTGAGACTAAGGCTTAATTCATTATTGTTGTTATTATCCTTATCTTATATACAAAGAATCTTTTTACAACTTAATTTAGTTGTAATTTTGCATTTGTAACTAAAAAACATAACTTTATTGGTCCGAATGTGAGCGATACGGATTCTCTCTCCTAAATTCCTCTCCCATTCTCCCCATCCCCTCTCCCCCTCTTAAAGATTTGTTAAATGTTCCTTTTATCTTCTCTATTTATTTTTTTCTTCTTCAAATAAAAAATAAACTTTTATAATCTAAAAAATAAACTTTTATTTAGAAAAAATAAATAAATAATAAACATAAATAAGCTAAATAATAAAATTTTATTTGGAAAATTAAATAAATAATAAACCTAAATGATATAAATAATAAATTTTGATTTGAAAAAATAATAAATAAGAAACCTAAATAAACCTAAATAAATAAATAATAAATACAAAATAATCTAAATAATAAAATTCTATTTAAAAAAAATATATAAATAATAAACCTAAATAATAAAATTTGTATTTGGAAAAGAAAATATAAATAGAGACAATGGAAGGGACACTTTGTAAATCTTTAAGAGTGGGGAAGATAATGAGAGAGGGATTTAGGGGGGAGGATCTGGGGTGGCGGCGAGAGTGCCATACTTAGGCCTTTGACTTGAACTAAAAGTTTATTCAATAAAAATAAATTTTGAATAAAAGATAGAATAAATATCCAGATACTTCAAAAGTTTATGTACTTTTGATACTGAAAAAATAACTTTTGTTGTCCAAATCTACTTATTTAAAGATTATATCTGATAATTAATTTGCTAAACTCTGAGAAATTAAAACAAAATTTCTCATATTAATAACTTTTTCCACATTATTATATAAGACAAAAATAAAATAATTTTTAAATAATTACACTATATGTGACAATGTGTAATTTAATTGATTAGAAATATTCGTTACCCCACATTATGAACTAAATTTGATTTGTATTTCTTGCCACTAATGAAATGTATAAAAGAAAATAAATTACATTATACGAAAAATTGCCTTTCAAATAATAATAAAAAGTGCCAAACCATTAATGTAAAGGAGAATGTAAGAATGAAATGATAACTCATCCGGTTAGGAGCACCTTGTGACATTAGAGATAGTGAATTCAAGTCATGTCTCGTGCTAAAAAAAATGTGTAAAAATAAAAATAAAATTTAAAAAAAAATGGGCCAGACTTTCTCAAGTTTGCGACGTATCAACTAGATTAAAAACACCCCAGTAAACACAAAGCCAAAGCCCAGATATGGTTGGGCTGGTCGAGGCCCAAAAGTTCTCCAACTTGAAATCTATAGGGTGTATGTTGATATAGCATGTAAAGAATACAACACGGTGAGAAGGGATTTAAGAATAATAAATTAAAGTTATTGCTTAATAATCTTATTTTGGTATTTGGATAACTAAATTTAAAGGATTTTTTAGATTATTTTTATTAATATTGTATAACCAGTTAAAAATGATAAATAAATTTTAAACTAGATTGGGACTAAACCAATACATGAGAGGTCAAATCTTATAGCATCAATTTTTTTTTTTAATTAAAGAGGGTAAAATTAAAATGAGAAAAATAAATTCTATATTGGAATGCTACAACCAGGTTTATCCCAAATTCTTCAAAGAAAAAGAGGAAACTATAACCAATATATATATATATATATATATATATATATATATATATTGACTACCAAATGTAATTCTTTTATTTTAAAAATAATTAGGAAAATTTAATTTATACGACTATATTAACCAAGGATTGAAAGGACAATATTAAAAACTAAGGAATATAATGTGTTTTATACTCTACCATTCAATATTTAGTATTACTATATTACAACTTAAATATTGTTGAGTTATTTCATCAATAAAAACTAAGGAACAAAATTAATAAGGAAACAATTAATTTAATTATAATATAAAATTATATTATAATTAATTTAAAATTCAAATTCAAAATTTAAATTTCAAAATTCAATCCTTATACTTTAGTTAAAAATTTAATATTCAAATATTTAGATTCTAGTTTTATTATACGGGTCCTAATATGTTTCTTAATCTAGTTTCATTACAGCATGCAAATTTAACAAATATTTAGTATCAAGAAACATGCAAATTTAATCAAATTTAGTATCAAGAAATAACTAAAATTTCCTAAATAAGAAAAATTAGAAGGGGGGGGGGGGGGAGGGGAAGGAACCATGATATATACTTACTTAGATTGACTTAGTCCTCATTATAAATTAGTTGCTTGAATATCCAAGTTTTTGTTTCCCTCCTTTTTTCGTTATTTAAGGCAGTTGTTATTATTATGGTAGATTAAATTATACACACGGAACGCTCGCACTCCAATTTTAAAAATTTTATTTAGCTTAGTAAAGTTAAAAAGTTTTTTTTACAAATTAAAATTAAAAAATTTTAAAAAGTTTTTTTACAAATTAAATTTAAAAATTTTTAAAAAGTTTGTTTTACAAATTTTCTTTTGCCTTTCTAAAATTTTTTCAAAATTTATAAATTTATCTTTTAATATATTCTTGTATATAATTTGCCCTCTAACTTAATTTTTTTTGTTGTATCTATATTAAATTAGATTTTTCAATTTTCATTAAGATTAGATTAAGGGACAAATTATTTTATTATATGTGGAGTCAAGGAAGAACTAAATGGGAAGTGGAGTTCAATCAACTAAAAAGGACCCTTCAAAAAAAGAAAAAACTAAAAAGGAAGTGAAAATGTCACTCCTTGTTTTCAAGAATTCAATTTGCTCGTTTTTTCTTTTTTGATATATCGGAAAAGAAAATTCTTAATTAAAATTATCTTAATAAAAACACATGGACATACTTGGTCATTTTTAAATCCCACTTTCAATAAATATTCACTAAGACGTGTGAACCACATGCGTCCAGATTACTTCAGGCCATATAATGATTTCTGCAACTTGATGGAGTAATTTTCACGAGGATAATGTTTATATGCTTCAGGCATATGAAATCCTTCGAGGATTTTCATGTAAATATCATTTTCTAAATTTCCATACAAGTAAGCAGTGACAACATTTAATAGGCGCATATCTATCTTTTCATGTACTCGCCAAACCGATAAGATATCGAGTGTAATAGCATCAACAACGTAAGAATAAGTTTCATCATAGTCAATACCTGGTCTTTGTGAAAAACCTTGGGCTACTAATCGCGCTTTATATCGAACGATTTCACTCTTTTCATTGCACTTTCGCACAAATATCCATTTGTAGCCAATGTGTTTTACACCTTCCGGTGTTCGGACTCGCAGTCCGAAGACTTCACGTTTTGTCGATGCATTTAACTCCGATTGAATCGCATCTTTCCATTACAACCAATCTTTTCTATGCCGACATTCATCAACCGATATTGGTTCAGGATCATCATTATCCTGTGTAACATCAAGAGATATATTGTATGCAAATATATTATCAATAACAGCTTCTATCCGATTCCAACTTCTACCTGAAGTGGTATAATTGATAGAGATTTCGGTGTTACTTTCATCAACTTCTGGTTCTTTGTCATCGGTTCTCTCTTGGTCTTTATCATTCTTTTCTTCAATATGATCTTCCGGATCATTTAATCTTCTTTTCTTTCGAGGATTTTTATCTTTAGAACCAATAGGTCGGCCATGCTTCGGCGTGTTTTTGACTCAGCAGCTATAGGTATAATATTTTGTTCTGCTGGAACTTCAATTCGAATAGGAGCATTTATAGCTGGAATATGCGATTTTGTAACTCTTTTGGAGTCAACAAAAGCGTCTGGCTTTTGATTTGCAATGTTTTGCAAATGAATTATCTTTTGAACTTCAAGTTCACATGTGCTTGTGCGCGGATCAAGATAATTTAATGATGTTGTCCAAGCAAGATCCTTTTTATGTCGTTTTGGTTCTCCCCTAATTTAGGGAATAATGATTCATCAAAATGACAATTAGCAAATCTTGTCGTGAATACATCTCCGTCTGGGGTTCAACATACCTGATAATAGAGGGAGAATCATATCCAACGTATATCCCCTTTCTTCTTTGAGGACCCATCTTTGTACGTTGGTTTGGTGCAATTGGAATACATACAGCACACCAAAAAATTATTAAATGAGCAATATTTGGTTCTGACCCAAAAGTCAATTGCAAAGGAGAGAATTTATGATAACTAGTTGGTCTTATACGTACAAGTGTTGCAGCATGTAGAATAGCATGTCCCCAGGCAGATGTTGGGAGATTTGTTTTCATTAATAATGGTCTAGCAATTACTTGTAATCGTTTAATCAAAGATTCAGCAAGACCATTTTGTGTGTGAACATGAGCTACAGGATGTTCAACATTAATCCGAATTGACATGCAATATGCATCAAAAGCATATGATGAAAATTCACCAGCATTATCTAAATGGATATTTTTAATGTGATGGTCCGGAAATTATGCTCGTAATTTAATTATTTGAGCAAGTAATCTCGCAAACGCTAGGTTGCGAGTAGATAATAAACATACATGTGACCATCGGGATGATGCATCAATTAAGACTATAAAATATTTGAACGGTCCACATGGTGGATCAATAGGTCCACAAATATCTCCGTGAATCCGTTCGAGAAATGTAGAACTTTCAGCTCTTACTTTTACTGGTGATGGTTTAACAATTAATTTTCCTAGGGAACATGCAGTACATGCGAATTTTTCTGATATTAATATCCTTTTATTTTTTAAAGGATGACCATGTGTATTCTCAATGATTCTTCTCATCATGGTAGATCCCGGATGACCCAACCGGTCATGCCAAATGCTAAAAGTAATAGGATCAGTAAACTTCTGGTTTACTAGATGATAAATTTCAATTGTACGTATTTTTACAAAATATAGACCAGTAGAAAAAGACGGCAGTTTTTCTAATACCGATTTCTTACCCAAATGCATTTGAGTAATAAAAAGATGCTCAATTCCATTTTCCTCATTTGTTTCAACATGATACCCATTTCTGCGGATATCTTTAAAACTCAATAAATTTCTTCTGGATTTTGAGGAAAATAGTGCCTTATCAATAATAGTTGTTGTTCCTTTAGGCAACAATATACTAGCTCTTACGGAGCCCTCAATTACATTTGCACTACCGTTTATCGTATAAATATTTATTTTTCCCATTTTGAGATCAGAAAAATATTTCTCATTTTTTAGTATGGTGTGTGTAGTTCCATTATCAATAATGCATACATCATCATTAACAACAGCCATCTGAACATAAATATATATATGTAAACGTAAATATTATTAGAATAGAATGAAAATGAAAATACAAAAATATCAGGGTGAGGCTTTAGTTCTTCTGGACACTGTCATCACCAATTAAATGGTCTATCCTACCGTCCGGGTGTTCAAAAAATCCGATACATCCATATGGGTAATATTGATATTAAGATCTTCAGGATCAATATCGTCATCCTCAGCATTATTTATTGGATGTTGAGAAAAATTTGCTTCCACATTTTTATTTTTCAATGAAGCTTGATACAATTCAACTAAATGCTTAGCCGTACGACAGTTTCGTGACCAATGACCTTTCATGCCACATCTATAACATATATCCTCATGCTTTTCTTCAATTTCTTTTCTTTTCCCTTATGATCTTTTCTGTTCCACTTCAGGTGGCCAGTATTTCTCACAGTTTAATTATAATTGTGATAAGGGAAATATCGAGCGTGTCTACGACCATAACCACGACCACGGTCATGGCCATGGCCACGACTATGACTATAATGATGGCTTCTGCTGGAGCCAACATCATTCACTTCTGGGAGTGCTGTTGAGCCAGTTGGTTTGGCTTCATGATTTCTCAATAATAACTCATTATTTTTCTCTGCAATGAGGAGGGCAGTAATTAAATCTGTAAATTTTGTATACCCATTTTCTCGATATTGTTGCTGCAGGATAATATTCGAGGCATGAAAGGTGGAGAATGTCTTCTCCAACATATCTTCATTAGTCACTTTTTCTCCGCATAATTTTAATTGAGATGTAATTTTATACATTGCGGAGCTATATTCATTCACGGTTTTAAAATCTTGCAACCTCATGTGCAACCATTCATACCGTGCAGTAAGTAGTACGACCATCTTCAGGTGGTCAAATCTTTCTTTTAAATTTACCCACAGGCCATATGGATCTTTTTCGGTAAGATATTCTATTTTCAAATTTTCATCGAGATGACGACGAATAAAAATCAAAGCTTTAGCCTTGTGTTGTGCAGATGCACTATTATTTGCTTAAATAGTTTCACTAAGGCATTCAGCATTTAGATGCATTTCTGCATCGAGAACCCATGACATATAATTTTTTCCAGAAATATCAAGGGCTACAAATTCGAGTTTAGCGATGTTAGCCATAGAGATCAATAAATGCGTACTGTCTTCTCGGCTTTGGTAACGGCGAAACTCATGCTTAGTCTTCTCGCTTTTGTACCTAGTAGAGACTCGTGCCGATAACGTGTTATAAAATTAGGGTAGTGTTAGAATAAAATCTACACACTACACACTAAGAAAATTCTAACTATTCTTTGCACAAGAATTTCTCTTCAAACTTCTCTCTTTCTTTCACTAATCTTTCTTTCACAAAATAATGGTGTATTACAAGCTTAGAGAATAGCTCTATTTATAGAGCTCTAATTAGTGGATTACATCATGGCATACATCATCTTCCACTAATCTTAATTAGTGGTGTCTCCACTAAATGGTGGACATCCATAAAAATCTTCTATAATAATTCACATAAATCCATAATTAGTGGAGCCTCCACTAATTAATAAAGATTCCAATAATTCATAACAAAACTATGTTTAATAAAGAGTAATGATTATTAATTCAATTACCTTCTTGTCACAATTCGTTCATTTTCAGACATAAACGGGGAAAAAAAGAATGTTTTGTTTTTTGGATTCTTTTTTTTTTTTTTTTTTGGTTTTGTGTTCGTTAATGGAGGAGTACAGATTGCCCTCTTAAACGGAAAATTCTTACATAGACCCGATCCACGTTCCCACCTGTGGACTGAATCCACCTCTGACCAACACCCGTCCAGAACCATTATTTTATTCAAAATGCTGTTTTTTTCTTCTTTTTTTTTCATTTACCCCTTAACCTCAACCATGATTAACGCCCGTCGAATTCGATATCTGAAATTTTGGAAAATTCTACCCAATTATGCAAAACATCGAATACAATTTTGCAATTCACGAGATTCCATGCACTGGCCACTTTCTCTCTTCCTTCACTCTCTAATTCTCTCTCTTCCTGTCAGACCGCCACCATCAACTGGTATCCACCGTCCTCTTCCATTCTACGAATTGGACTCTAGCCTTCATTTCCTTTGTTGTACTCAGGCCCCAATGTAGGCGTAATGCAGTGACCAAAACACTGTCTCTCACTCTCTCACGTGCCGGCAGACCTCCTGTCTCTCCCTTTCTTTCCTACCGGTCAACAAGGTGGCTTTGTCCAAAACTGTCACTGATAGAGTTTGAACAGTTCGTTTCTAGCCATCTCCAAAAGACCAAATCTTATATGAAACCAGCACCTTCATTCTGTTTCTTTATCTTTCTCGCCCATGCGCTCTCTCTTTTTTGTCCTGTCGAACCTCCGAAGTAGTGGGAATCTCCTTCTTTATCTGACAACGTGCCAAGCGCTGGTCCAAAAATTCTTAGATAGTTTGTGGTTTGATTTGCAGGTCCAACACTTCGACCAGATTGATTAAGAATACTTGCGGATTGAGGTTAGATTTTTTACATCCCTACTTTTTCTTGGGATAATTGTAAAAAGGCCCTAATTATAGTTGTCTTTATATCATTTTGATAGACAATGTGGCTTCAGGTAATAATAGATGCTTATCTTCCATTCTATCTTCATTAGACATATAAATAGTAATCAGAGTTATAATTATTGGTTCTCATCATAAGCAATATCCCACGGCCAACAACTAGTTTAGCTCTCAAAAACTAACTAACCTAGGCACCTGTGCCCATACTTTGACCTCAAGCCAAAAGTAAATGGTAGTAAATTCCTTCGGTATGTAATGGGTAGTACCACAAAACATACACCTACTAGTGCTAGAAAAGAAGAAGAAGGGGATAAGGTAGACAATCTAATTTCTCTTGCTTTAATATGGATTTTCTAGAGAAAGATGAAAAGACCTGGCTCAATAAGTTGAGAATCCTCATTCAATTGTAAAACGTGATATGCCATTTCTTTCTTTTGGCAGGACTATGGACCCTTCCACAAAAGTGTTGGAGAAATTAAGATCCAAAGAGTTTTGAGACTCAGAGACAGTTAAACTCCAATATTCTCTTTTGCTAGCTATTATAACTATGTTCTTTTGGATGTATTTCGTTAATTGAAATAAGCGTGTTTGTTGACCGTTAAACCTTGATAAGTTACTTTAAAGTGTAAGATTCTATTGGTACTAATTTGGTTATACATGTTTAAGCAATCATGTGCATTGTATTATGATGCAAGCAATCATGGTTTCTAGCTCAAACTAATACTCTGTTGACTCTCAAGCTGTTGTTTTGTTTATATGTTACATAGAAGCGTAATAGTAGTTTAAGAAAAATGGTACCAGAGAATATGCATGAGTAATTTGTGTTAGGGATCATTTCTCATTAGGGTATTAATTAACCTGGAAAGGTTTTAAGAATCAACAACATTATATGAATCGTTAACACATTTAAGAGGATAAGAATTAAATTTCCATAATTTCTCGACACATTAGTTCTTTATGCATCAAGTACTAAACCATTATTGAGCCTATATTTCATAATTTTTCATGTCTTTCTATACAGTGATTATGAATATGCTTTATGCCACATTATAATGCAGCATTAAATATTTTAATGCTACATTATTAGAAATTATAGAGTACAAATATTTTTTTTGTTTGTTTTTGAACCTAAATTTTGTTGTTAGAACTCATCCATCCTTTTCTTGGATATTAGGTTTACTTAGAATTTTGGTAATTTTGTAGAAGTCATTCCTTAAGAAAATGATTTCTATTATTGGTTGAATTTATTTTTAACAAAGTTTGTTTACTAGTCGTGAATTTGTTGCTGGTTTCCATCAATATTTGAAAAAGGAGTTGAGTAGCTACGGCGATAGCATATATGTTGACGATGTCTCGGACGAGGAGGTTCAGTTTGTACAACAAAGTTTACCTGAAGACGACACGGAAAAGGTTCAAGTATTGCAAGAATTAGAAAATCAAGCTGATGGCGATGCTATTATCAAAGAATTGGAAAAAAAAAAAAAAACTAATGAACACTGTTGTGGATTTACAAGAGGTAGCATGTGAATTGTATTGTGAATATGTGCATGCATGTGGATTTAGTGTAAGGAAGGGAAAGCAATACTATGTGCAGGGGACAAAGAATATTAGATTCAAAGTATTTTTTTGTTCGAAGTAAGGAATTAAAAAATATGAAAATGACAGTGGGTCTTCTCATGAAAGGTTGGAGACTAGAACTACTTGCAAGCTATTGGTCCAATTTGAGGTTGATTACAATGGAAAATGGAAAGTAAATAAAATACAAAAGGACCACAATCGTGAGATGGCCAAGACTTATGAACTACATTTGCTAATATCAGCTCATTGTGTAACAGAAGCTCAAGGAGACATATAAGAGTTCGTAGTAAGCTCCGGAATCAAGACTTCCTAGGCGTTATCTTACTTGTCAAAAGAGAGTGGTGGTATTAGAAGTATTAGTTTTTTTAAGAAGAATGCATACAATTAACTCAATAATTGAATAAATTCAGTAATTAAAAAAGAGGATGCTCAAAGTCTTGTAAATCACTTTAAGCAAAAAGCTAATCAAGAGAAAATTTTTATTGGGATCTGGAATTGAATGACAAAGGAAGAATTCACAACTTTTTCTGGAGAGATGGTAGATCTCAAATTGATTTTGATTACTTTAGTGATGTTGTTTTTTTAAGCTACTTATAGGACTAATAAGTACAACTTAATTTGTGCACCTTTCAATGGAGTGAATCATCACTGGCAAACTATAATGTTTGCATAATTTTTATTTGATGAGACTTCAGCTTCGTTTGAGTGGGCATTTAGATCATTTTTAGAGTCAATGGACAACAAGCAACCTGTGACCTTTATGACTGATCAAGACGATGCAATTATGAAAGCTGCAAAAATAGTATTTTTGGACAGCCAGCATAGGTTGTGTTTGTGGCTGATTTGCAAAAATGCTCCATCGTATTTGGGTGGCCTCAATACTGATAATGGTTTCCAAAATTTGTTCCACAAATGTTTGACAGGTGTGAGATAGAAGAAAAGTTCAAGCAAACATGGGCGAAGATGATTTCAGACTATAATTTATATGGCCACAAGTGGTTGGAGAGATTGTATAATATTCGGGATAGGTGGTGCACTGGTTTTTCCAATGAAACATTTAGTGCGGGGTTCAAAATAACATCAAGAAATGAGAGCACTAATTGTATATTAAATGGCATTAGGAGTAAAACATGTTCACTGACGAAATTTGTTCTTAAATTTGAGCGAAAACTTGGAGAGTGGCGCCAAAATGAAGTAGAGGCTGATTTTACTTGTGCACAAGGGAAACCTCTACTTTTAATACGATCTAGTGTAATGTTACACTAGGCTGCCCAATTTTATACTCACAATATGTACAAGTTCTTTGAGAAAGAATTTATGAGCATATGTGTTTCATCTAATGAAGAAGTTGTTATGGTTCAAAAATCAGTATACAGTTTAAAAGTGATTGTGGAGACCAAATGGGGCCACCAAATAAATAGAGTTGTTCTCAACATAAAAGATAGATATGTCCATTGTAGCTGCAAGAAATTTGAAAGCATGGGAATACTTTGTACACACTCATTGGTAGTTTTGAAAGTAAAGAATATTGCTAAAATCCCGGATTCATATTTGTTGAAAAGGTAGGGCAAAAATGCTAGAAAGCGTGTAAGTGATGAGGATCAAAATAGAACATTTAGCATGCAAGGTACTGATTCGGACATTATTTTTACAAATCGAGTCATAAAGTTTGCTTACAATGTTGTTAATAAATGTGGATCTCACGAGACAAGTATGCTTATTTTATGGTAAGCACTAGAAAGTATTAATCAAAAGCTTGATGAATACTGAAAAACGCATTCATTGAAGGATTCACAATCTAGAATTAGGGATAATAGAACACTGAATAATGAAAGTTTAGCTTGTGAAGACAGAAATGAATGTGACAATGTTGTTCAAGATCCCAATCGAATAAGAGCGAAGGGTAAAAAAAAGGGTGAAAGACTAAAAGGGCATTTTGAGAAGCATTAAAGGAAATCTTCACTAAGGGGTGGCGATTCCCAAGGTTTTACTGCCTTTTTCAAAGAAATTTCGCCATTTTCCAAGGTTTTGCTATTTTTTTTTAAAATTTTCTATTCTTGTTATATACAGGAAAAAAAAAAAAGAAAATCAAAAGTTGCTACAGCAAGGGGAAATGGAACCCAAAATACTCCCGATCAGGTCATAGCAGTCTCAAATATACCCAATACTAACTGGAATTATGAGGTTGTCCTGCATTCCTTTTTATTTTGGTAAATGATACATTATGCTGCGTAGAATTCACTTTTATTTGTTTTCTTCTCTTGAAGGTTGCTGCTTCTTACCCGTTATTTACATCCATGTTACAAACTTGTAATACACTTAATAGTGGTGGAATGATAATCATGAAGTTGCTACAATTATTTTTCTTTCAAGCAGTTTTCTTGAAAATTATACAACATTTAAATTTGGAGCAATATTTGTGAATAATTTATTGTTGAATTTTAATAGGATGACACAAATGATGACATTTTGGATCTGGACTAAAATGATGCTGCCTAGTGTATTGCTTCTACGCTGCTGCCTAGTTTTTTGCTGCTACTGACCAACTAATACACATAACAAGTAGTGTCTAGTATTGTTGTGTATTTGAATGGGTTGGACTGTATTGTTTAATATTAAGAGATTTATATTAAGGGACTGTATTGTTTACTTAACTTGGTTTTGCTTCAGAATGTTACTAAACAATGCATTTGGTTGGTTTATGAGCACCACGTGTAAACTAGATTTCCATTTGGTTTCAAAATTCTTTTGTATATGTCTTATTTCCATTTAGTTGGGAGTATTGGTGATTTGTAAGGAGCAGATTTTGCCATGAAGTGACATTTGGGTTGGTTTTTCGGAAGGCTGGGAAATAATCAGGACTTCTCTTCTTAGGCTTTTTTTTCAAACATTGTTCTTTTCTTCATTCTAGCAGGATTGGCATGGATCATCTTAAGCAAGACTGACTTCTTTTGTAAGTATTTGAACTTCTATTCATTTTTTATTTTTTTTTTCACTTTGAAAATTTTAAATGCCACTTTTTCAGGCATTTTCTGTTCTATTGAATGAATAGAGTTTAAATCAGGTTTATTTACATTCTTTTTTCCAGTTTAAAACCCTGCATTACAAGTTCTCTGTTTTCTCTAAGCTAAACCTTCATGGTTTGAATGCACATGACAGAAGCTCTATACAACTGAACCACACTATGTCAAAGATGTTTTGTAGTAAGATAACATCTCCAAGTAGTACACTATATAGATACTGGTTCTTTTTGCATTAGTCTCACTATACTTTCAACCTAACTAACTAAGCATTCCCTAACCGTTTGATTTTACATTTGGTACTTGCAAATAAGTGACCAATGTGTAGTTTCTTAGCAGTTGAAAGACCAGTAGAATACTGGTACTTGCAGTTTCTCTTAGGTACTTGGCTCTTGAATATGCTCAAATTTGGAAATGTGGATTTCTCTTAAATTTTCTTCATTTTCTAAACAATGCATTTCAGTTTAAATTGTTGAATTTCTGATTCCTCTTTTATGCACTGAATAGACTAATATGAGTTCTACAGTTTTGTTGAGAAATGCCATTTATACTAATTAATGCCATTTGTTTTCATAAGTCACAACAAATGCTGAATTGTGACCCTTAAAGTTGTGACACTTAAGTTGGAGAATCGATACGACAATTATTCTTTAAAGTTGTGATTCTTAGGAATTATCCTATTGAATTTATTTACCTTTTCTGCTATAGACTGAGGGGCTTGGAATATTAGTAGAGATGTGTCTGGTGAGGATGTGCTGCAAGCATTGTTGAAAATGCTTGAAGGAATAGTAAGCGTTGTATCTCATGTGCATCTGTAGATATTAAATTGTTTAAAGTATTCTCCACTATATTTCAAATGACATACTCAAGTATTATGTATTTCATGATGGTGGTTAGCTGGATATTTCATGTGAATGACAACTAATATATAATGACAACTACATTTTACTCAGATAGTTGCAATTTACGAATTTGTGTTTATTCATTTAGTGTGGTATTGGTAGAGCTAGTGACTGCAGATGTGCTCTTAGGTGATGTGGTTTGGATGGCCAAATTCCAAGTTGGTTATTAAATTGCAGCAAATTGCAAGTTCTGGACCTATCATGGAATCATTTGGATGGCAGTATACCTTCATGGATTGGCAGTATACAATAGATTAAATGGATCCATTTGGCCTGAAATTGGGCAGCTAAGACAACTCCATGTTCTAGACTTAAGCAGGAATAATATAACTGAAAATATTGCTAGCTCCATTTCAGACATGGTAAATTTGGATTTTTTGGATTTATCATTCAATGATCTTTATGGATCAATTCCTTGGTCTTTCAATAAGCTCACATTCTTATCAAAGTTTAGTGTTGCAGATAATCATTTGTAGGCAGAAATTCCAACAGGTGGTTAGTTTGTTAGTTTTCCAATCTAGTATGATGTGGATAGAGTATCAAAGTGATTACACTGGATCACAGCAATAAATGATGTTGTAATCTTGTTTAATTTTATACTTTTGGGGATTACTCTAGTGATTACACTGGACTGTACACTTGTTGATTTTTAGATTGACTTAATGAATATTTTTATGAACTTAATGAAAAGGTTGTTTTGGTTTATCTGTTATTGCTTTTTTGTAGTCTTTAAATTTTTTGTTAACCAAGAGACTATTTTGTTGTTAATCTTCTTAATATTCATACTAGTTTGCTTTAGCTTGTGATTGGCTAGATGGAAAAAGAGTTAAGCTATGGCCAACACAACAATAAAATGACAAATAAAATTTTTTTTAAAAAAAAAAGCTATTTTATTTATGCAGAGGCCATTCTGGATCATCTGGACCCTATGTCAAAAATAAACTGCATTTGGTACATGCAGTTAAAGGCAAAAAAAAAAATTGTATTTGGAATATTCAAGAAGGATTATTTGCAATGCCATCTGTATATACCAATTGAAATTAGAAAGCAATATCATGATCAAACAACGAATTTGCAAAATATGAAAACATACTGATTCATAAATTAGCTAACTTGTCCCTATACAAATAAAGTAGTACAATGAAATGAATCATTCCAGATGCACATTTAATCAAAATCCTAATTGAAATACAACTTTGTACAACTATCACCAAAGCAGGCTATATGGTCTCTTTTTCAACCATCTAGTAGGGGGTTGTGGGGGTAGAGGTGGATCAAAACGTGAATACGAATATTCAGCATTTGAAGAAGATGCACCTTTGAGTCCTTTTGGTTTGTTGTGGTGCTTGGAGCTTCTTTGTTTGCATTTTCATAGGACAACCATTCATGCTCAACTTCTTCAAGCGACGAAAATGACTTGAACAGATTTCCTCTATAACCATTAGTTACTTTATGGCAGTCCACCCAGTCTTCAATTATTCCATGTTATCTCCCTTCAAAAATGATATAGAACTTTTTTGAAGGCATGTTTTCTTTCAAAAATGAAAAAAATGAGAAGATCATTACATATTATAGATTATGATGACAAAAAACCTAGCTCTTTCCAATATAAAGTATAGAAATCTAACCATGATGTTACCATATTTCAAAACCTAAAATTTTCAGCAAAGTTTCACATAGAAATTATACCTTTCTAGCATACTTCCAAGTTGGATACCACATATTATCATATGGCATGACAACTCAAATAAATGTCAAAATTCTTTCTCAACAAACCAAAAATAAACATGAAAGGTAAACCACATGATTTAACTAATTAAACTCAGAAATATAGCAAAATGTCAAATAAAACTTTTGGAGAAAAAAATATCTGAGAAATTCTACATCTAATGCTTTGTGAATAGCTCTTCAACTCAATTCCTTCATTTACTGCATTTCAATTGGAAGATTCATTATCAGTAGCTATCCCAAACACAAGTGGAAATTTTTAATTTCAAATTATCAGTAACTATTAATTTTAGTGCCATGGTCAATAGAGGGATATTTTTTATAGTTGCAACCATCCTAGCTTAAGACCTCCTAGCTGGTTCTTTAAACTTTTTCAACAATATGTTGCAAACTAGAATGCATCATCGATTCTATTTACCGGATAGGTTTATCATCTAGTTGCAAATTTCTAGTCTCAAGCTAGATCAAGATAGTGTGTCTCAGGGATCCTAGGTACTTGGAAAAGAAGTCTATACCTCCTATACTTAGCTTTATAAAAAGATATTTTTAGCTCTATGCTGCTCTACTACAAGAGGCATTATTTTTATATTCATCAAGAATACCTAGATTAGGATTTCTTCCAATATAGGATAAATTTCAGGCATAGATACAAAGTATACTCAACTCACTCATTCATTTTTTGGCATATTCTCTCATTTTCTCTTTTAGTTTAATAAATAAATAAATTTATGACACAAAATATTAACATGAGATTGTCTTGTCATCTACCTGGATTATTGGAACTACAATAGCATGTTAATCAACCAAATATGTGTTCAAGAAATAACGAATCAACAAGGTAGTCATTTCAATTCAAATAACAACAAAGGAGTTACTTAAGTGTCAAAGTTGAAAATGTGTTTATTTCACTGTATTATTGGTTACCAATCATGAATATCTACATATTACCTATGTACAAAGCTAACATTTAGACTTATATTGTAGAAGGATCTTCGATGAACAACTGCCCCTGGTTTGAAACGTTAAACTTATCAACTTCGAATTACAACCCATATTATTACAAACACAACTACAAATCTCATTCATAAATGTCCACCACCTTTCATTTCCCTCAAAGACCAAGTGAGTGAAAAATACCCTAGTGAACTATTTCTTAGCAACAGCACTAGGCAGTTTCATTTCACCAAAACGCTATCTACATAGCAAGATCCCAGCTACTAGAAATGTTGCCCTAATAGTTCTGGAAATGGTACAGAAGTTCTAAAATCCATAAAAGGACTTAGTTCTAAATGAGCAACTAAAAGGACTTAGGTCTGAAATCCATAAAATCAGCATAGACAACAAAAAGAGAGAGTACACCATATTAGACAACACAGCAACTTTTGCTAGTCAATTTTTGTATTTGGTCCAGTGCCACATTATTTCAGCAAAATACTAAATGCAATAGCGATTTGCTAGAAAGAATTAAGTTGAATGGTAGACACAAGGAGTCCATTACTTTGATGCTATATGTAGAAAAACAATCAGTTTTTTCCAACTTCAAAATAGAGCATCTTAAATCAGAACATATTTTGATGTCTAATTTTAATATAAAATAAGCAGAATTCTTACCTTTCTGCTAGATGGTAAGGATACTTGGAGTGTATTTCAAATTGACTAAGTGAAAAAAGTAACGATACTTGGAGAGTACCCCAAATGCTTTTTCTTGTTGCCTCTCAAAATGAACTGCTTTGAATAGACAGAGAGGGGAGAATAGTGGCCAACAGAGTTCGAATCTCTACAATCTGGCCGACATTGCTGTTGTCGTGCAAGAAAGGGAGAGAGGGGAGGAGGATGTCCGGCGTGAATAAAGAAGCTGAGTAGGAGAGTGACCGGGAGAGTTTAGATCTCTATAATTCGGTTGAAATTGCCGCTGCCGTGCAAGAAAGGGAGAGACGGGAGGAGGAGGTCCGGCGTGAAGAGAGAAAGTGAGTGGCAGAGGAAGTGAGGGGAGAGAGAGAGTGACAGAGGAAGTGAGGAGAGAGAGAGAGATAGACCCCAATCTAATGTTTTGCAGAATTGGGCGAAATTTTCTAAAATTTCAAACATCGAATTCAACGGACGTTAACTATGGTTGAGGTTAAAGGGTAAACGAAAAAAAAAGGAAAAAGACAGCATTTTGAATAAAATAATAGTTCTGGACAAGTGTCGGTCAGAGATGGACCCGGTCAACAGGTGGGGCCGTGGACTGGGTCCATGTAAGAATTTCCCCTCTCAAACACCAAAAGCCTGTTTTTTTCAAACTTTGAAAGAAGTGCAAAAAGAAGTCGTTGTTAACATTCTACTTTCCTATATATACTTTTTTTCCAAGTTAGCCCTTTGGAGTTTGTAAAGCACTATCAAAATAGTACAGAAAAGAAAGCCAACAAAGAAAAGTTGCCCACCATTAAGGAGTCTATATCTACAAATCCAACTCACCTACCCAAAACTTTTTCCCCATTTGTTGCTATTTATTTTAAACAAATTTTCTATGTCATATGCAAGTAGGGCTATAAACTGGTCAGATTGAGCTTGATCATCTTGTTATGATCTGAATCCGATTAGTAATATCATGTATTGACCTGACTCAAATACTTGCCGAGTAAAATATAAAGAGACTCATACGAGTATGCAGATCTCAGAACCAGGTCAAGTATATCTAATCTGAAAAATATACCTGTGCACAACCTAATTCAAGTGAATTCTTCCAAATCACCTAGGTATAAACATCGCAACGGTGTTCCAAGTGTCACAGGATGGCCATTTTAAACCGATAACCCGTGCAGCTCTAATTACTTCTAAGACTAACTTAGGAGATTTTACTTAGATCAGTCTAAAGGGAACGTAAAATAGAAAAGAGAGATGGAAATGCGGTGGTTAAATGTTTAAACAGAAACTAAGTGTTGGAAAGATAGATGGCTAAAAAGATAGAGTAAGAGATTAAGAACTTCACTTGTATTCTCAACTTGGTTGCTTACAAATGAGAACGCTTGGCTTTATTTATCGACGCCTTAGTCTTTAGATCCTTCTTGCAAGTTGCACTTGTAAGTTACTTGCATAAGAACTGAGCCCACGTACACAACTTGCATGTCATATATGTTTCTAGAGATTTTAGAGAGTTCTAAACTATTCTAGCCTTCTTTACAATATACAAGAGTTCTCTAGAGTTTTCTAAAATCTTCTAGAAATTTCTACAAACCTTTCATAAGTTCGATCGGTTAAAACTGCCCAACTTGCACTTGTAAGCTAGCAACTTGCATAGCAACATAGTCCACTTGTACAACTTGCATGTTTTACATGTTTTTGGGACTTCTAGAAGGTTCTAAACTATTCTAAGCTTCTCTTCAATGTATAATAAGTCCTTAGAGTGTTCCAAAACCTTCTAGAAACTTCTACAAATTTTTCATAAGCTTGATCGGTCAAAACTATCCAACGGCCCAAAATGACCTATTGGCCCTATCTCGGCTCTATGTGTCCGTGCATTGGCCCGAGTGCCCAGCACATGTCAACACTTCTGGCATCCGCCGATCCCGTTTCGTATCAGTTTAGTCCCATTCGACTGTCGATTTTATACCAATCATGTCATTCTCCCTCACTTGAGTTAAGCATTGCCCTCAATGCCTTTGACTCCTTGTAGTTCCTGAGTAACTTAGTGAATTGCCAAAACTTCTCCACTGGCTCCCAACTAGTCTCTGACATTGGCAAACCTTTTCATTTTACTAATTAATTCTTCAATGATGAATAATACTTGTGTCGGACGATACGATCCGATAATATCTCCTTGCCAATTTGTCGTACTCGTCCATCATTCTTGCTGGTGCTCTTGTAGAAATATTCTTTGAAGGATCGTTGGGGTCTTTATGATACGGCTTGAATAGGCTCATGTGAAAAATGGGATGAAGTTGGGATAAACTCTCAGGCAACTCCACTTTATAGGCCATAGTGCCAACTTTCTTAAAAATTGTAAATGGCCATTCGTAGCGTTGCATGAGTCCTTTGTGAATGCCCTGGACCTTTCCATGTTGGTATAACTTTACCAATACTTGGCCCCCTCCTTAAACTCGCAGAACGTTCGCTTTTTATTGGCCACTTTTTAGCTTATCGTACAACCTTCTCCAAGTAAACCTTGACCACGTCTACTTGTTCTTGCCAATCCTTAGTAACCAATAAGCTGAAGAACTTGAACCTTTGTAGCCGCTAATGATGTCTTTGGGGGTTGTTGGCAGAATCCCTAAGACTATCTCGAACGGGCTCTTGTTGATACTCTTATTCCTTTGTAAGTTATATGACAATTAAATTACATCTAACAACCTTGTCTAATCCTTTTAGTTGACGGTCACATAATATCACAGATACACCTTCAATATGATGGTCACTCGTTCCGTTTGCCCGTCGGTTTAAGGGTGCATCGTAGTTGACATATTAAGTGTTGTTCCCAATAGACGGAAGAGTTTCGTCCAAAGCTGTACCATGAACCGTGAGTCCTGGTCACTCATGATCGATGTAGGAAACTCCCAATACTTAACTACATGCTTTATGAATAGCTTAGCCGTCACTACTATGGTGCATTCTATTAGAGCAGGAATGAACTCGGTGTTGGAATGTATGCCCTATTAGATTAGGTTTCTGATGTAATTTTTTATTTGTATTAATAAAAAATTTATTCTCAAAAATTATTTATGAACTCTTCTTTACTTTTGTGTACAATTTCACTGAAAAAGACCCATTATATTTAAGTAAGTAGTTCATGTGAATTGAGGTCTTTCACAATAAGGTATGGACCATGGGTTACTTAACACATAAACTATTATTCTTAACCGAATGATGAGAATTGGAATCTTATCATGGTAAGATTATTGTGTTATGAATTCTAAATATGGAATGACTTACTTTTAGCCAATGAGTAGTCTTTTCATTTCATTACACAAGTATATTTTGAATACGTAGAATTGGACCTATAGTAGTGGTTTTTAAAAGTACTATATGGTAGAAATCTAAACTATTACCACTGCAGCGTGAATTTGTACTCTACAACTTGAGTATGAGTTGGTGGTATGATGAAGTTAAAAGCATCAACTTTGATGTACTATAGTTGAAAGTCTATTGTAAGACCAATATACTTGCATATTAGGTATATGTAACTAGTAAGTTAAGACAAACTTGTACAAGATAACTTCTATACTATATCTCTCACTGTGGTTGTTTGAATTATCTAAATATCCAGAACCTTGGGGAACATGACTTGAATATTTGCTTTAGGATAGTTCCCTTAGAAAGTGAAAATATTCCAAGAAATTGTGGATTATTGGATTAGAAGCATAAGGATAGTAAATGTTTTTTACAGAGTTGTTAGTACACTTTTTCTTTTCTAAGAAGCAAAAGGCTTCGATGTTCATACCACGGAAGAGTAGAAGATTAGCGGGATTTCTACTGGATGCATCAATGAGTGATGAAGTAGTAATCCCTGTGGTTCAGTCGGCTTTTTCACAGCCAAGAAAATCATAAAGCACAGAGGCGTAAATTTGAAAATCCTTCCACTGTGTTCTTTCTCTGTTCGTTGGTTTTGCTTCTGTTTCTGTGCATGCATGCCTCTCTGCTTTATTTTCTAGCTTCACTCGGTATATTTAGATAGTCAGTCCACAACTACAAGAATACTCGTGCATCTTTCCAACTTTGGTAACCCAACGATAAAGTTGACAACGTGTGGTTAGTCCTTGGGTGACTAGTGTACCAACTGTCATGACATTCTTTAAGGATGTCTCATCTCAAGTTATCCTATATTAGTACATAAATGTGTTGGCTCTTAGTGTAGAGGATCTCATCCTCGCCCCAAGACCTTGTCGCTTTTTCTTAGTTTACCAACTCCTTAAATGTTTGGGTTTATCTATTGTGCTTCAAACCATTATTGATCTATTCAAGGAGTCATTCTTCAGGTGCGCTCATTAGTGGAGCAATAGTGCTCTTACAGCTTAGGGTGTCGGCCACAATATTAATTTTGCTCGGACTGTACTTAAACTTGTACTTGAATTCAACCAAGTAATCCAACTATCAAGCTTATTTACTTGAGAGCTTCTTTTGGTCTAATGATATCTTACAGCTTAATTGTCTGCTTTGATTTTGAATGGCGTAGCAGTCTTAAGATAATATTCCCAAACCCTTAGACAATGAAAGACGATAAGCATTTCTCTCTCGTGCATCGGCCAATGTTATTTTGTGTCATTCAACTTTCAGTTCTCATAGGCTATTAGGTGGCCTTCTTGCATAAGAATTTTACTGATGGCAAAGTTAAATGCATCGGTGTGCACTTCAAATGGTTTGCTGAAGTCCGATAGCGCTAAAACTGGTTCTTTTGTGTCAGCATCTTTTAAAACCTCAAACGTAAGTTGGCGCTTAAGAGTCCAATCCCATGCACACCCTTCTTCGATAGGCTAGTTGACGGTGCAACTATAGTGAAATTCCCTTCGATGAAACATTGATAATAGTTAATGTGCCCCAGAAACCAATGAAGCTTAGTGGCCTTCATTGGTGCTTCATGACTATGATAGCCTTAATCTTTTGGGGGTCCATACAGATCTTTTTAACCCCCACAATGTGTCTTAAGAAGGAGACTTCCCTTAGCCTGAACAAATACTTCTCTTTCTTGACATATAGGCTATTGTCCCATAGCACTTTAAAAACTAGCCAAAGACATCGTGCATTCTCCTTTAATGAGTTACTATAAATGATAATGTCATCGAGGTAAACCACGATGAATTTATCTATGAACTCAGTTAATACCGGTTGCATAAGTATACAAAAGGTAGCCGGTGCATTAGTTAAATCAAATGGCATAACAAGAAATTAGAATGATCTATACCATGTAACAATTGTCATTTTCGATTCATCTCCCTCGACAGTTTACACTTAATGGTAGCCCTTGCGAAAATCAAGCTTGGAGAAAACCTTGACTTCTTGCAAACGGTCAAACAAAATCGACTATAAGAGGGATCGGGTATTTATTCTTTACTGTTTGCTTGTTGAGGGGTTTGATGGTTGTTGCACAAGTGTAAGGTTCCATCCTTCTTCTTTTGGAAGAGAACGAGTGTCCCATATAGACTTTTAGATGGTTTAATGAACTTGGCCTCCAAAAAGCTCCTTAAGTTATCTTCTAAGTTCTTCAAGCTCCTCGAGGGATATACAGTACGAAGGTTGGGAGTTTGGCTTAGCATTGTTTACCAACTCGATGGCATAGTCCACCTCCTGTCTTGGTAGAAGCCCTTTTAGAAGGTTTTCGAGCATTACGTCTTCAAACTTCTAGATAACTTTAGTAATTTTAGACAGAATGAGTACCTTTGTGTTTTCTTCGAACGTTAGAGGATCCTCATCTATAATGATAGTAGTGAACGTCAGCTCTTCCCGGTGCATTCTTTTCTTGAACTACTTTGGGTTTAGCTTGTTCTCATGGCATAGGTTCACAATACAAGGTATCTCCATTTGCATAATGAGTATGGTTACCTTACTTGGCATTATGATGGGCTCCAAAAAGTCCAAGAAAGCCATGCCAAGAACAACGTTGTAATTATCTAACGAAACGATAGAAAATGTAGTCATACCTTACCACTGGCCGACTTGAACTATCATGATCTTGGTTTTCCCGGCTAAGTATGTCCATGTGTTGTTTACACCTTTAAATCGTCCTATAGCCGGTGTCCATACTAGGCCTAACGTTTTCTTCGTGCCAGGACTCATATAGTCGGTGTCGACCCTAGTGTCAACTAAAGCCATCATGTCGTGTCACACTATAGAAATAATCACGTCTAATTGGCCTTTTTGTTGGTTTTGAATAGTTTCGAGATGTTGCATACTTGCGACCCTTCGTTGCTTCTCAGCTTGGCAAAGACCTTGGGCTAATGTTGCAATCTTTCCCTAATTTTCGTGTAAAGTGTGGCCCTTGGCATAAGATTCGTCGTTCGTTTTGAATGGTCGTTCTTAATATTCTTGGGCGGATGACCTGTGTTCCCCCTAAAACCCATCAGTTTAGCCTTATTCCCCCCACTTTTGCCATGGACGGGCTTCTTTTCCTTGTCCTCGCTGACCTCTTTCTTCTGGAATTCAAATAAAGACTCGGCAATGGCCATGGCTTGAATGATGTTCTGAACGCCCTGTTATTGAAGCTTGAGTTTGGCCTAATAGTTTAGGCTATCTATAAACATGAACAAGGCCTCTTTAGGGGGCCATGTTGGGTATCCCTAGCATAAGCTCCAAAAACTCCTACACATATACCTTCATATAGCTATCTTTATATTTAAAATGACAAAGCTTGACTCGAGCTTAGTCTTCAGCATCTGTGGCATGGAATTCTTTTCCTTACCTCGGTTTTAAATCCAATCTACGTAGTGATAGTGTCGGCTCCCCTATGGACTTTATCACATCTCCGTTTCCACTACATGAGAGCAGTGTCCTTCAAATAAAGTGGAGTGGCAGATAGTTTTGTAGCATCACCATATATACCAAGGGCATCGGAGTATCATTTGACCCTATAGAGAAAGTTTTCTATGTCCCTTACCTTCCTCGTCTTACCATAAGCCTCCAACCTCGACACTTCTAGTCTTGGTGCAGGCATAATAGTATCGGTTGCCGTTTGAGATTTGTAGGCATTCAGTTCGGCCTTAAGTCGGTGGATCTCTTCTTGGACATAAAATGGCTCCGCGATTAGCATGGTAACTCCCCTAACTAACTGTGCTTTGCATTCATCAAGCTCATCCTTAAATTTGGTAACCTCATTTTGAAGAGTTTCGATCATAAGATAAATAGCATCATTCCCCTTAAAAAATCTATCAATGGTCCCATTAAGTGCTTGCATGCTGTCCTACAACTCATCCCCGTCAAGTTGCGCCATTCATTAGTTCATCTCTTCTAAATGATTACTGTGGTCAGCCACGAGAAGTTCCACTAGAGCAAGCCTCTTCTCGAATAATACCAATGGGTCTTGGGTTGCTAACTTATTCTTGTAGTTCTATCTTCATGGGTTCCTCTCAGACTCATGCCTAACGTGCTCTTCTTCACACTCAATGAGCTCAGAAACAAAAACCATCGTCCCGTACTTCACAACGTAACCTTGGCTAAGTTCTAATACCGCTTTTCATGGGATAGCTATTCTAAATCGATAACTCGAGCGGATCTAATTACTTCTAAGACTACCTTAGGATATTTTAGAAAGATCAGCTTAAAAAGAATATAAGATAGAAAAGAGAGATGAAAATATGATGGTTAAGTGTTTAAACGGAAGTTAAGTATTGGAAAGATAGATAGCTAAAAAGAGAGAGCAAGAGAACTTTACTCATATTCTCAACTTGGTTTCTTACAAATGATAGGGCTTGGCCCTATTTATAAGCAAAGCCTTAGTTTCTAAATCCTCTTGTAACTTGTACTTGCAAGTTGGTAACTTACATAGCAACTAGGTCCATTTTCACAACTTGCATGTTCTACATATTTCTACAACTTCTAAAAGATTTTAAACTATTATAGGCTTCTCTACAATATACAAGAGTTCCTTAGAGTGTTCTAAAATCTTCTAGAAACTTTTATAAATCCCTTATACGTTTGACTGGTTAAAACTACCCAACGGTCTGGAACAACCCATCGATCATATATCGGCCCTGTCTCAGTTCTGTGCATTCGTGTGCTGGTCCTGGTGCCCAGTGCGTGTTGGCCTTTCTGACACCTATTGGTCCCATTTTGTGTTAGTTTCGTCCCGTTCGACCATCGGCTCTATGCCGGTCGAATCACAAAGACCATGTTATATATTTATTCTACGCACTATATTTGACTTATAAAGTTTATCTAAGTACTCGAGCTAAAAAATAAGCTAACCAGACATATTAAACAACTCCACCCGATACTGTATCCCTTTCTTTGCCATCTCAAAAATCTGCTCAAAATTAAATTGTAAAATCCTTAAATTAGCACAACAGAAGAAAAAAAGGCCACCCCATCTACCCATAAACATAAACAATCATTTCTAGACTCTAATAAGCATGAAAGCAACACCTGTTCTTTTTCCAACATGGATGGGGGTCTATTAGCTGCCATTAGATCTCAAAAGTAAGAGTAAAAGGGAGCTCCAATGATGTGTGAAATTAGGGAAACTTGGCATTCAAGAATTCACCAAAATCTAGAAGCTTTCAGGACTCTAATTGAGAACAGACTGTCAACAGAGCTTAACAAAGTTCCGAAACCATATATCTTCCATTAACCTAAAAAAGAATGGAGAGAAAGGGCACTATCTGACCAAATTTGTCAAATCGCAACAGTGTACCAATGACCCAAAAGATATAACTTTACCCAGTAGCAGATCGATGAGTGTGTTAAGCTCGAGGAGGAGATCAAGCTCAGACCTGTGGGAAAGAAGTAGCAGAATTGATTAAGGGTGGAACAAAGTAGCAGAATCAAGGCGACACAAGAGAGAGATGAGACTTAGAAATATAAGAAATAGTTGAATTAGGGAAGTAGCGGAAAGAAATCTATAGCCGAAGGCAAGGTCTATGGGGTGCAGTGTGGGTGCGGGCAGTAATGCTAGGTTTCGTAAAACATATATAATATAATATATTTTTTATATAATAACATATATGGTATAATATATAAATATAATATAATATATATTATACTAATTGCGTAATAGGATAAATAGGTACGGGTATTATAGTTCTTATACCCGAATTTAATTATATAAGTTAAACGGATAAATGAATTCAAGTCGGATTCGGTAATAAAAATTAGTGTACTAGATCCAATATACATGAGTTCATTATAAATTCGAGTCCGAATATACCCGATTCATAAACAGTCTTATCTCCAAGATTCTTCCCATACTCGGACCTTCTTCTCTCTCTGCCTCCTAATCCTCTTCTTCTCCATAGGAATTTCGTCTGAAATAATATTTTAAACTTCGATATTATGCATTTCATGGATCCTCACTCCAAATTCGTTGCTAAGACCACTCATTATTTCTCCTAGAAAAAAAAAATAATATCAGTAAGGGTAATACCATTCAAAATCCATGTTTGAATGTATGATAACCTTAAATCATATTCTGGCTTTGTTCAAAATCCATTAGGGAATAGAAAGGATCATGCACAAGCATATCCTCATTCGGAAGATCAGCATTAAAAGCAGTCTCTTGAATGGCTAGATCAAATTGAAAATCCAAAGCAGCATGTCTAGAACTTCCATTGATTTACATCATACCAAACCAAAAGAGAGTTTAATTTCATTATCAAGCACACTAAAAAAAAGGGGGAAGCCCTTAAAAGTATCTCACCTGAAATTAGGCGGAAGCGGTTGGCTTGGAAAAGAAAACACATTAAAATCTTCTGCGTTAGAAACCAAGTCAAAATTTGACCATGTCTCAAATGAATTATGAGTTCTCATATCTGCTTTGTGGTTTTTGTTTTTAAAGTTTACTAATGACTGATGACTGAGATATATATCGATATACATATATATATATATGTGTGTGTGTGTGTGTGTGTGTGTGTGTGTGTGTGTGTGTGTGTGTGTGTGTGTGTGTACGAGGAAGAAGAAGAGGTAGATGATAGGTGAAGGGATTGAGGAGAAGAAAAGACAAGGAGGAAGGGGAAAAGATAGTACTGGGAAGAATGAGAAAATAATAATATAGAGATTTTTTAAATATATTTCTTGGCATTTCCTACTTGTTATGTATGTAGTATTACTCATAATGTTCTTACATTTCTATTATTTTTTTGTGAAATCATTATTCCCTAAATTAGGTGGAGAATAGAAACAATATAAGAAAGATCTTGCTTGGACAATATCATTAAATTATCTTAATCCGCGTACAAGCGCGTGTGAACTTGAAGTTCAAAAGATAATTTATTTGCAAAGTATTGTAAATCAAATGCCAGACGCTTTTGTTGACTCCAGAAGAGTTATAAAATCGCCAATTCCAGTTATAAATGCTCCTATTCGAATTAAAGTTCCAACAGAACAAAATATTATACCTATAGCTGCTGAGTCAAAAGCACGCTAGAAGCGTAGCCGACCTCTTGGTTCTAAAGATAAAAATCCTTGAAAGAAAAAAGGAGTAAATGATCCAGATAATCATATTGAAGAAAAGAATGATAAAGACCAAGAGAAAACTGATGATAAAAAACCAGAAGTTGATGAAAGTAACACTAAAATTTCTATCAATTATACCACTTCTGGTAGAAGTTGGAATCGGATAGAAATAATTATTGGTTATATGTTTGCATACAATATATCTCCTGATGTTATACAGGATAATGATAATCTTGAACCAATATCAGTTGACGAATGTCGGCATAGAAAAGATTAGCTACAATGGAAAGATGCGATTCAATTGGAGTTAAATGCACTGACACAACGTGAAGTCTTCGGACCTACAGTCCGAAACACCAGAAAGTATAAAACCTATTGGCTACAAATAGATATTTGTGCGAAAGCGCAATGAAAATAATGAAATCATACCATATAAAGTACGGTTAGTAATCCAAGGTTTTTCACAAAGATCAGGTATTGATTATGATGAAACTTATTCTCCTGTTATTGATGTTATTATGCTCCGATATCTTATTAGTTTGGCAATACATGAAAAGATAGATATGCGCCTATTAGATGTTGTCACTGCTTACTTGTATGGAAATTTAGAAAATGATGTTTACATGAAAATTCCTAAAGGATTTCGCATGCCCGAAGCATATAAACATTATCCTCGTGAAAATTATTCCCCCAAGTTGCAGAAATCATTATATGGCCTGAAACAATCTCGGCGCATGTGGTTTAATCTTCTTAGTAAATATTTATTGAAAGTAGGATTTAAAAATGACTAGGTATATCCATGCGTTTTTATTAAGAAATATAATTCCAAATTTGTGATATATGTTAATGATATTAATCTTATTGGAACTCATGAAGAGCTCCAAGAAACAATTGATTATTCGACATCAAGGATGTTGGTAAAATTACATTTTGCCTTGGTTTACAAATTGAACATTTGGCAAGTTTCATCAATCAACATATACAACAAAAGTTTTAAAAAGGATTTTCATGGACAAAGCATATCCATTGAGTATTCCAATGATCGTCCGGTCATTAGATGTGAATAAAGATCTTTTCCAACCTTAAGAAGAGGATGAAGAACTTCTTGGTCCTAAAGTACCATATTTCAGTGCAATCGGTGCATTGATGTATCTCTCTAACAATACACGACCTGATATTGCCTTTACTGTCAATTTATTAGCAAGATTTAGTTCTTCACCAATACGACGATATTGGAATGGAATTAAACAAGTCATTCGATATCTCCAAGCAGCTACTTCTTCAAATCATGCTGAAATTATAGCCATTCATGAAATAAGTAGAGAATGTGTATGGTTATGATCAATAATTCATTATATCCGAGAAAGTTGTGGATTATCATCTATCAGAGATATTCCAACTCCTCTTTATGAAGACTATGCAGCTTGCATAACTCAATTACGAGGAGGATATATTAAAGGAGATCGGACAAAACCTATTTCACCAAAATTCTTCTTTACTCATGAATTGCAGAAGAAATGTGAAATTGATGTGCTACAAATTTGGTCATGTGACAACCTCGCAGATATTTTCACGAAAACTTTACCGACTGCAACATTTGAGAAGTTAAGATATAAAATTGGTATGCGTCGGTTCAAAGATTTAAAGGAATCATCTCATCAGGGGGAGTAATAAACAGACATATTGAATAGTGTACTCTTTTTCCTTCACTAAATTTTTTTTCACACTGGATTTTTATCTAGCAAGGTTTTAACGAGACATATTATTTATATAATGGATGGACGTCCAAGGGGGAGTGTTATGAATATATTATGAATTATTAAGGAATTAGGAGATCTTCCACTAATTATGAATTTTTATAGATGTCCATCATTTAGTGGAGACACCACTAATTCATATTAGTAGAAAATGATGTATTCCACTAATTAAGAGTTCTATAAATATAGCTATTCTCTAAACTTGAAATATACTATAATTTTGTAAAAGAATTGTAATTGTGAGAGAAAAGAAAGAAAAAAGTTTGAAGAAATTCTTGTACAAAGAATAGTTAGAGTTTTCTTAGTGTGTAATGTGTAGATTTTATTCTAACACTATCCAAATTTTATAACAATATTTTAAATTTAACTAAATTTTATAGTAGATTTTTAATATATTTTAATCAATTAAGTGATATAAAAAAATTTATTATCAAATATACTGAAATAATTAAATACTTTATATTTGTCATTATCAAATATATTCAATAAATAAGTACTTAATTAATTAAATTTAAGTATAAATTATCAAATAATTCTTAATATATAAAAATTCTTTTCATCCTAAAACTCTTGATTAAAAAATAAATCTCCTAATTACATCTGACTATTTGTCTTCTTTAGTGGTAGTAGTTTCTATTCTTTAATAGATAAAATCTATTTATCAATTTTATTTGTGTATTTTTTTTATAGGGCAAATTATGCTGTAACCTTCCAACTATTGTAAAATGTAACATTTACCCTCTAACTAAAAAAAGCATAAAACTATTCTTCTAACTTTCTAATAGTCCAAACTTTGTCTTTCCATTAATTGACCGATGATCAACCCCTTCAATGTGTTAAAAAATGAGGATAAAATTATCTTTTTATTATTCATCTTCTTCTCCTCATATCTTATCATTATTTCATTCATTTCTTTTATCTTTATTTTTATCTTTTTCTTTCTTTTCTTCTTCCTCTTTTATAATTTTTCCCTCCTTTTTTTCCCCTCTGTTCTCGCTGCTGCAATTCCAGGAATTGCGGGAGTACGAAACATTTCTCTCAGAGTCAAATTGCCAACGTTTAGGACAAGATCAAACCTTCACAAGCCGCTTCTTGATGGAACACATTTGCAGGATCAGGTTCTGGTCCTTTGGTTATTATAGTGTCGCTAATTACAGTTTTCCACTTGTCGACACTTTGGATATCGGGAGATGACTCAAAAGCCAGCATACCCACCTTCTTACTTACTTCCATGACTTGCTTCAGTTTCTTCAGTGGTTCCCACCGACTGACTTCATAACCAGGATAAGCTGATTGGACAATGCGAGCTGCTTCAGCTTCTGACAAATTAGTCATTTTGGGTTCCTTTGTTTTGTTAGAAGGGTTTTCTTCTGCCTTGGATTTTTCTTCATTCTCATCAATCTGGCAGCTGAAATGAATGGATGGTTTCCGTTTGACATGAAGAACTTGAGTCCATCTAAGAGTCTGACACTAAAAAAAAAAAAAAAAAGGCGGATAAACAAGTCTTCGACCCGACTGGCACGATACAATGATGTGAAAGTTGTTCTGTTTTCTACCAAAGTCAATAATGGAAATTTTGGAACGTAGGAAATGGGCTTGCAGCTTTTTCCGGCATTATCGTCTCTTTTCTTTTGGAATAAATAGACATTCTGAATGTTTCTCAAATAATAAATAGGTTATTTTTGCTTCAAAAGTAAAATAGTATAAAATAGTACAAAGTTATTTTTTCTGAATAAATAAGTTTTCTTTAAGGAAAAGTCAACTAGAATTACTATGGAAAATTTTAGCTCAATTAACGTAATAAATGCACCATCCAGAAGTTGATAAATATACGACACTTTCTGCGGACAAAAAGAATTAGAACAGTCATTTGATTCATTTCCAGAGCATAAACAGTCGATCTAATTGCAAAAGAAAACTACTTTCCGAGAGAGAACATGGGCCTTGAATTTTGGTCAGCAGCAGATGTTCTTGTGCTGTTTTTAAGTGCCATCATAACATTGATGCCACAGGAGGCAGCAGCTGCAAAGTATCTCAAGAACGAGACTGATCGCCTCGCTTTGCTGAATATCAAGCTTCAAATATCTGATGATCCACAAAGAGTTCTGAATTCATGGAATGATTCACTTCACCATTGCAATTGGGAAGGTGTCACCTGTGATGCCCCGCATCAAGAGTTATTAACATAACTCTTGGAGGTAAAAGTTTACTCGGATCTATATCTCCTTTTATTGGAAATCTTAGTTTTCTAAAGTCTATCCAATTCGGAGAAAATAGATTTCAGGGTGAAATTCTGCAAGAAATTGGCCGTTTATTCCGGCTAAAGAAGCTTAATCTATCAAGCAACACTCTTAGTGGAGAAATTATATATATATATATATATATATATATATATATATATATATATGTGTGTGTGTGGGGGGGGGGGGGGGGGGAGTGTTAAGGATGAAGTATACCATTACGACACATGGAAGCATCATAAGGCGACACGTTACTAAATGATTTTTTAAAAAAATAAAAATTATATTTAAATTCATTTAAAATCTTAATTAATTAAATTAATTAATAAATATATGTATTAAATATTAATATATTAAAATGTGTGATTCTTTGAATATTATCTAAATTAATATATTGAAATATGTGATTCTTTAAATACTATATATATATATGTGTATTTAATATTAATACATTGAAATGTGTGATTCTTTGAATACTATCTAAATTTATTTTAGAATCTTAACTAATTAAATTAATTAATAATATATATTTAATATTAATATATTAAAATTTAATAACATAATAACCCGTGCAACGCACGGGACATCAACCTAGTTCCTGTTAATTTGAGCCAATGCTTAGAATTAAGGACCATGAGAATATTTGGAAATAAACTCGTGGGAAAAATTCCTTCCGAGTTTGGCTCTTTGAAGAAGCTTGTGATCCTTCAACTATCTCAAAACAACTTGACGGGAGGGATACCTTCTTCTTTTGGGAATTTATCTTCACTTGAACAGCTTGGTCTTGCATTTAATAATATGGAGGGTAGTAATTGGCCAAATGAAATTGGATTCTTGAGAAACCTATGGGGATTGGCAGTAAGTTCGAATAAATTCTCTGGTGCAATCCCACCCTCTATATACAATATTTCCGTACTGTCTAAGGTTTCTCTGTCAATGAATTTCTTTGAGGGAAAGCTTCCAAATGACATAGGCCTCAAAATGCCAAATCTGAAATTGCTGTACATTGGTGCAAATCAATTCTATGGCAACATTCCAGTCTCAATTACCAATGCGACTAGCCTTGAAGTACTTGATCTTCCCTTTAACAATTTCGAAGGACAGGTTCCAACTAATCTGGGAAATTTGCCCCGTCTCCAAAGGCTAAATCTTGAAGGAAATCTCTTAGGTCATAATGCTACTGGGGACTTACACTTTATTACCTCATTGACAAACTGCAGTAATCTAGAGACACTTTCCATTCCAAGTAACTTTTTTGGAGGTGAGTTACCTCACAGCATTGGAAATCTATCACTTCAAATTCGAAGAATACTTCTGTTCTCCAACAATATATCAGGAGCCATTCCAGTAAGCCTGATGAGACTTGTAAATCTTTACTGGTTATCCATGGAAGATAACTTCTTCGTAGGTAGCATACCAAGGTATTTTGATAAACTTCAAAGTTTGCAGTTGTTGGGTCTAGGTAAAAATAGGTTGAATGGAGAGATACCATCTACCATTTGCAACCTATCCTCTCTGTACGAACTCTTTTTACAAACCAATAACCTTGAAGGCACTTTACCTCCGTGTTGGAAACTCTCGAAGTTTGCAGTCATTGGACGTCTCCGAAAATAAACTCTCTGGCACCATATCACCTGCAATTTTTGGCAACTCCTTTTCACCCACAGCTCTAAATTTATCACATAACTCGTTTACTGGTTCTTTGCCTCCTGAAGTAGGAAGACTTGTAAATACCATCTCTATAGATGCTTCCTATAACAAATTTTCGGGTCAAATTCCTGGGTCTCTTGGCGATTGTTCGAATTTACAGAACCTTAGCATGCAAAGCAACTTTTTCCAAGGAACGATTCCACAAAAATTGGTATCCTTGAAGGCAATCGAGCATTTGGACCTCTCACAAAACAACTTGACTGGATAAATTCCAAAAGACCTGGAAAGGCTGCCAAGTTTGAATTATCTCAACATTTCTTTCAACAACCTTGAAGGAGAGGTATCAAGGAATGGTGTATTTCGCAATTCAAGCCAAATTATATTGGTAGGGAACTTTAAACTCTGTGGAGGCGTTCCTGAACTCGGGTTACCTTCTTGCCACTTCCATAGAAAGAAGAATTCGAAATTTTTTATCGTCATTATTGTGTCCTTGCTATCCACTTTCATTCTGATTTCCACCACATTACTATTTTGCTATCGAAGAAGATACCGAGAAAACGTTCCTTCTCCCATGCCCTCAAGAGAAGATAAGCTCCTGAGAATTTCCTATCAAGAACTCAGACATGCAACTGGAGGATTTTCCAATGAAAATATAGTCGGATCCGGAAATTTTGGGGTTGTTTATAAAGGACAGTTAGAAAAGAGAAATGGCAAGCTTGTGGCAGTAAAGGTTCTGGATCTTCAAATACATGGAGCTTCTAAAAGTTTCAAGGCTGAGTGCAATGCATTGCGAAATATTCGTCATAGAAATCTAGTTCCTGTCTTAAGTTATTGCTCCAGTATCGATTCTAATGGTGACGATTTCAAGGCTCTAGTCTATGACTTTATGGAGAATGGTAGTCTCGATATGTGGTTGCATTCAAAGACACATGATGGAACAGGGCAAAGAAATCTAAACCTTCTACAAAGACTGAATATTGCAATTGATGTCGCTTCAGCATTGCAATATCTTCACAGTCATTGCGGGTTTATCATTGCTCATTGTAATTTGAAACCGAGCAACATTCTTCTTGACGATAACCTTACTGCTCATGTTGGTGATTTTGGACTTGCAAGGCTTCTTCCTAATTCTACCAAAAGTTACTCAGGAGCTGGTACAAGCAGCTCGGTTGCAATCAAGGGAACCATTGGATATGCAGCTCCAGGTAACAACATTAATACATACACTAATTATCAGAAAGAAAAATTGGATATTAAATTTTGAAAGATTAAATGATTAGAGATTATGAACTTTTTCTGTTTAAGAATTTTTGTTAGATGTAAAACTTTTGATAAATATGAACCCAGTACATCTTAGCCTAAAAGTTCTGTAATCTCTTTTTCCTCGATTTCTTGCAGTTAATTGCCAGAAAAGTGATTTTTTCCCTCCCCCTTCCCTCCCCCTTCTCTGGTAAATGAAAGTTATATATTTCTTTCACCTTGAAATGACTTGGAGTGTGAAAACTTTCAGAATATGCGATGGGTGGCAAGCCATCAGCTTAAGCAGATGTCTACAGTTATGGGATTCTTTTGTTAGAGATGCTTACAGGAAAAAAACCAACAGATAATTATTTTATAAATAATTTGAATCTACATAACTATGTAAAGAAAAATTTATTAGAACGAATTATAGAGATTTTGGATCCTTCAGTCTGTTCAAGGCAGGAAGAGGAAAACAAGGAATTGAAATTAAATGATGATGGGATCATAGAGCTTGAAAAATCTAATGGAAGCATTGCAAATTTCTGGAGTAGAAAAGAATTTTGGATGAACTGCATTATTTCAGTCTTTGAAATTGGACTCAAATGCTCTGAAACAATGCCAAATGATCGCTTGGATATGAATGAGGCCACAAGGCAATTGTTAGCCATTAGAGATGCCCTTGTTCGGGGGAGAAAGAGATAGAGCAGCTCATGCAACTCATCGTATGTTATGTTTCTTAGGAAGTTGAATTCTACTATTTTGGTCCTTTTTGCCTTATATAAGTTGGCATTTTATATGTGGATTTCATATGATTTAGAATGCTTGTGAAATTAGTGTTTGGTTTGATAGGAAGCAACAAAATCTGGACTAAAATGCGTAATTGACCTTGACGGTGATGGATACAGAAATGCATTGGAATCATGCATCCTCAAGAGCCTCACATTATGGCAACCATGGCCGGCTCTAATGATGCCAACTCTATTGTTCTTGCTATTTTTGTTAATTTTTCAGCATTTTTCCTTTGTTGATTTTGGACTTGCTGCGGTTTATTTTACTTTTATTCTCTCAAAATAAATTATTCAGGAGTTATGATATTTTTATTTTTTAGACTTTATATTGCTATTTTTTTTCTCTCTCCCTCTCTTTTAACATTTACGTATATTTTTAAATATAAAAAAAAGAGAAAAAGATAAATGTTAGATTTATTATCATTTTTTTCTACATTAAATAGACGTTAGATTCGCTATTTAACGAAATTTTCGCAAAAGTTTCCAATTTCTATTTGCAAGTTTGAAAGAGAAGAAATAAACATTACAACACTTCAGAGTAGACTTTCGAAAAAAATAATTAAAAAGAGAAAAAAGGAAATAAAGAAAGGAAAGCAGTTTAATCAATATTTTACTTTTCTAACTAATATTATTAAATAAAATCTCCCATGAAAGATTTTAAAAGTCAATGTACAAATGATAGTAACAGTAATACTAATCGATTTTTTCTTTAAATAATAGTGATTAGATTTTTGAAAGATACTAAAAATTCTCAATATTTTCAGTTTCTACGTAGAATTGACCAGAATTTCAGCTTATTGAAATTGACAGAATACTACATTTCTTAGGCTGAAGCTGTTCACTGTTGGACAAATCATACGAAACCAATTCTCAATCCATAGCTAATTTGCGACAGTTTTTTTTATATTTAATTAACACAAAAAAAAATTAAAGTATCGTTACAAATTCATCGCAATTAGAGAGAAATTTGTGACGGCCTTCCGAAATTTAAAAATAAATTTATTTTTTTTAATTAAAAAAATAAGCCATCGCAAATCCGTCGCAAATTTGTAAGGGATTTGCGAAGGCCATCTAAAATTTAAAAATAAAATTATTTTTTAAATAAAAAAATAAGACCTAACAAATCTGTCGTAAATTTGTGAGAAATTTTCAAAATTTAAAAATAAATTTATTTTTTAAAATTTTAAAAAATAAACCCTCGCAAATCTGTCGCAAATTTGAGAGGAATTTGCAACGGCTATCCAAAATTTTAAAAAAAATTTACTTTTTTAAAATTAAAAAATAAGTCCTCATAAATCCATCGCAAATTTGTAAAGGATTTGCGACGACCGTCTAAAATTTAAAAATAAATTTATTTTTTTAAAATTGAAAAATTAAGTCATCGAAAATTTGCAAGGCTCATCCAAAATTTAAAAATAAATTTATTTTTTTAAAATTAAAAAAATAAGCCGTTACAAATTAGTCACAAATTTGAGAAGGATTTGCGATGGCCGTCCAAAATTTAAAAATAAATTTATTTTTTAAAAATTAAAAAAATAAGCTATCGTAAATCCGTTGCAAATTTGCGAGGGATTTGCGATGCCCGTCCAAAATTTAAAAATAAATTTATTTTTTAAAAATAAAAAAAATAAGCCCTCGCAAATCCATCGTAAATTTGCGAGGGCCATCCAAAATTTAAAAATATATTTTTTTTAAATTGAAAAAATAAGTCATCGCAAATCCATTGCAAATTTGCGAGGAATTTGTGACGGTCATCTAAAATTTAAAAATAAATTAATTTTTTTAAATTGAAAAAATAAGCCCTTGCAAAACCGTCGCAAATTTGTGACAGATTTGTAACAATCGTCCAAAATTTAAAAATAAATTTATTTTTATAAAATTAAAAAAATAAGCCCTCGCAAATTTGTCGCAAATTTCTGAGAGATTTTCGATGGCCGTCTAAAATTTAAAAATAAATTTATCTATTTAAAATTGAAAAAATAAGCCCTGGCAAATCTGTTGTAAATTTGGCCATTCAAAATTTAAAATAAATTATTTTTTTAAAATTGAAAAATAAGCCCTCGCAAATCCATCACAAATTTGTGAAGAATTTGTGACAGTCGTCCAAAATTTAAAAATAAATTTATTTTTATAAAACTAAAAAAATAAGCCATCGCAAATCCCTCGTAAATTTGTCACAAATTTTCAAGAGATTTACGACGGTTGTCTAAAATTTAAAAATGAATTTATTTTTTTAAATTTGAAAAAATAAGCCCTTGTAAATCCGTCGTAAATTTGGTCATCCAAAATTTTAAAATAAATTTATTTTTTTAAATTAAAAAAATAAACCCTCGCAAATCCATCGCAAATTTGTAACGGATTTGCGATAGTCGTCCAAAATTTAAAAATAAATTTATTTTTATAAGACTAAAAAAATAAGCCCTCGCAAATTTTAGAGAGATTTGCGACGGCCGTCTAAAATTTAAAAATAAATTTATCTTTGTAAAATTAAAAAAATAAGCCCTCGCAAATCCGTCGTAAATTTGGTCATCCAAAATTTAAAAATAAATTTATTTTTTTAAATTAAAAAAATAAGTCATCCCAAATCCGTTGCAATTAGCGAGGGATTTGTGACGGTCATCTAAAATTTAAAAATAAATTTATTTTTTTTAAATTTAAAAAATAAACCCTAGCAAATCCGTGACTAATTAGCCGTCACATATTCATGGCTAATTGGCAACAGATATGCGATGGAAAATTGGTTAATTCACAAAAAAAAAAGTTACTATATAATTAATATATAGAATAATAAATCACAAGAACATTAATAATTTAGTGATGGAACACGTGTTCCCCCACAACAAGGACGCGAGTTCGAGGGTGGGTCGGGTCGCGGATCGGATCGGATTCTTGGCTTGCCAGGTTGGGCCGGAGAACTAATTAATTAATTTTTTAATAAAATTTTTTGTCGTAGCAAATTCGTCGCTAAATTAATTAATTTTTTTAAATAAAAATTTTTTGCCACCGCAAATTCGTTTCTAAATTAATTAAATTTTTTTAAAATAAATTTTTTTGCCATCGCTAAATTAATTAAATTTTTATAAATAAAAAATTTTGTTTGCCGTCGCAAATCCGTTCTAAATTAATTGATTTTTCCAAAATTTAAAAATTTTTTGCCGTTGAAAATCTATCGCTAAATTAATTACTTTTTTAAGTAAAAATTTTTAGCCGTCGCAAATCCGTTGCTAAATTAATTAATTTTTAAAAAAAATAAAAAAAAATTTACCGTCACAAATCCATTGTTAAATTAATTAATTTTGTAAATAAAAAAAATTCGCCGTCGCAAATCCGTTGCAAAATTAATTAATTTTTTTAAAAAATAAAAAATTTTTGTCATCGCAAATCTGTTGCTATGATGATTATAAACTTAATTATAATGTCATCAATTAAATGGCCATCACAAATCCATCATTGTTTGCGACGCCCTTTTTAGCGACGGATTACCATCACTAAAAGTGATTAGCGACGGATTTGGCCGTCACTAATTTGATTTTTTCTTGTAGTGATGTTCATTATAACTTTTGTTCAAGTATAATAGATCTTTTTAATGGTTTAGGACCTAAAGACATAGACTTGTTAATAGTCAAACTACATTAACAATTTATTGTGTCTGTTAAACTTTTATTTCTACTTGTTAAACTAACACAATTATAATAGGAAATTTTAACAATAACACAGGAGATTTACAATCCAAACTACACAATTGGTATAAGAATGGTTCACTGTATTGGAAAAACTATTAATTTAACATATACTATCATAGAAATTAGTTTGAAAAAACTATGTCTGGATTGGTAGAAGAAAGAGTCTCTGTCACTCGACCCTCATTATTGAAAGGTACAAACTATACCTATTGGAAAACTAGAATAGAATTCTTCATCACAACTCTCGATACTACTACTTGGAGAGTGGTTTAGAAATGATGGAAACCTCCAACGAAGGCAAGTGTTAGTTGGAGAAGCAGACTTGCAATCAATTGATGACTGGACAGATGAATAGTATTGTCTTGACAATGCAAATGCTAAAGCTTTGAATGCAATTTTTGTTTGCAGTTAGACCAAAAGAATCCAAGTTGTTTTCAATTTGTCAAGCTGCAAAAGATGCATAGGAGAAATTACAAACAATATTTGAAAGAACAAGTACCGTTAAGATGTTAAAATTACAAATGCTAACAACACAGTTTGAGGAATTAAGGATTGATGAACATGAAATTGTTGATGTTTTGGGTAACAAGTTAAGAAACATTTCTAATCAAACTTTTTAACATGGAGAGTAATATTTAGAAGAAAAGTTAATTCATAAGACATTGAGATCTTTACTACCAAGACTCCATGCTAAAGTTGATGCGATTGAAGAATGTAAGGATGTTTTTCAGATGCGATTAGATGAATTAATAGGCTCTTTGCAAACATGTGAGATGAGTCTTCAATCACACTCAAAGTCCAAAGAGAAAGGAGTTGCTTTAAAAGCAAAAGAGGATTTCGATGAGAATAAAATTGATGAGAAAGTTTGTTATTGACAAGAAGATTCAACAAAATATTGAGGAAGCAAAAGTAGATGAACAAATCCTTTAGTAGGCCATTCAACAAAAACTTAAAGCACAACAGAAAAGGAACACCAAGTAAAAAATCTCAGACAACAATTAGGCACTAAGAGGATCAAAATGTTGAGAATGTGGTAGAATTAGTTATATTCAATTAACTGTAGAAATCTAAAGAAAAAGCTGAAGAATAAGTCCAACAATACAACCTTGAATTATTGTGAGAACAATCCCGATTTTCCTGTCGAAAACAGCACTGGTAGTGATGATGAGTTTGGTCAAGCAAGCAATGTCGTATTTAATATTGTTGTTAAAGAAGATACTGTTGAAAATCATAGTAATAAGTCTGACAATAATGATGATGAGAAAATGATACCTGAACATTCCTACAAGAATGTGAGCTGATCTACGCAAAATGGCTTGAAGGTGTGGATCAGATTAAAATAGTGAAAAAGGTAGTTCGCTGACTTCGACAACTCAATAGTTCACAATAATAAGAGATTGTCAAACTTCAACACCAAGTTCAACGGAGTGAAGAAACTTTAAAAGTCAGTAATCAAAAGTTAGAAGATGTTGAACAATCTATCAAAAAGGTTGAACTCTAGAAAAGTAAAATTAGATGAAGTTCTTTCTTTTGGAAGACCTCCACATGACAAAATAGGATTGGGTTTTGACAAGTCTAACAAACCTGTTGTAACGCATTAAAATTTGATAAATGCTGGGAAAAGAAAGGACAATTAAGGAAGTACAAACCAAAGCCTAAAGACCACCTGTTTATTGTGATTATTGTTCTCTTATAGGTCATAGATGTAAGAATTGTCTTAAAAGATTTAAAGATCTGTAACATGGTTGGAAGTTATCAAATCTGAGTTTGACAAAGGCAAGAAGTCTCCAAAAATGAAATGCATATAGACCAAAAAGTTGTGGTTCATATGTGTGAACCACTCTGTGTTGAGAATGGTATTCAAGAGGAGTTTTGAACACCTAAAACACTCCAACAAAATGGTGTTGTTGAATAAAAAAATAGAATCATACAAGAAATGGTTATGAAAAGTGCTTTCTTGAATAAGTTCTTGCAGAAAGATGTATACGTTGAACAACCTAAGGGATTTCTTAGTCCAGAATTTCCTGATCATATTTGTTAGCTCTAAGGGCTTTCTCCTATATTTTGACTTATGACAAACATTGATATGAACTAACTTGTTAATCTATTGTGATATGACATGTTTGACCACTTTCTTCTAAGGCATTCAGATATGATTGTTTGGCAACTCTTTCATGATTGAATTCAAGTATGGAAGATCAAAAGAGAAGAACGAAGCATATGGAGTTGCAAATCAAGAAGTCCTTATTAGAAGAATTTTAGACTAGGAAGTATTATTAATGTATTTCTATTAATTTCTATGTCTCTTTATCTTTTGATTCATTTGACTTTACTTTGAAGCACCAAAGGAGAAGATTTCAAAATTTTTAAAAATCTCAAAATTTTGGATTGAATATTTTAAATCCAAAAAATTCGTCCAAAATCTTGTAATCTGCGTTGAAATATTTCTATCTGAAAAAGTGTCATTTTAGACTTACCTTTTGGATGCATCGTCGTCCAAAACCTGAGTCCAAAATACGGATAAGTTTAAACAGGAAAATATAGCCTTGTTTTTATAGCCGTTGGTACTTTACTTTTTGGCTCTATAAATGACCTCTAAGTAAGATTAGACATAAGATTTTTAAAACATTCTTCTAAGAAATACTATTACTCAACATTTTCAAAAATCTCATTTTATCAAAAAGCTTCAAAGTGAATTCATTTTGTGTTAAAGGTAAAAGTATTTGTGCTTTGTATCTGAGTGAATATCTGCTTAAATAAGTGAGCTATTTACTGTCCTATTGATATTCAATCTTTATTGTAATGCAAAGTTGTGGTGTAAAACCCAATTAGGGTGAGTCTTGTTTGGTGAATGTATCAAGGTTATGGTGTAAAACCCAGTTGGGGTGAACCTTGATGTGATTGTTTAATTGAGAGGTTTTGGAAAACCTAGTATGATAATTCTTTCTTGTATGTGGTACAACTTAATTTCATTAAGTGGAGTAAATGAAATCTGGTTGAAAATCCTTAAGTATGAGTTTAAGGTAGTGGACGTAGATCTTGATAGATCAAACCACTATATATTTCTTATCTCGTTTCTTTTCATTATTTATTTACTGCTTTGAGTTTCTTTCTTTATCTGAATCTGGATATATTTCTAAGAGTTCTTGGATAAGCTTTTTGTTACCATAAAGTCCATTCAAACAACTTGATGATCATCATTTTTCTGTATTTCAGACGAGTCGAAAAAATTTTAGATTGCCAAAAACCTTATTCACCCCCCTCCCCCTAAGGTTTTTCAATATTTACAGGTTAAAGAAAGCCCTTTTATGAATTGAAGCAAGTGTCAATAGCATGATATGAAAGGCTAACAAAGTATTTGTTGAGACTGGGCTACAAGCAAGGGGGAGCTGATAAGACAATGTTTGTTAAAAAGTTGGGAACAGACTTTATTGTTGCAAAAGTCTATATCAATGACATAGTATTCGGATCAACATTAAAACAAATGTCAAAAGAGTTCGTTGAACTTATGCAAACAGAGTTTGAGATAGGTATGGTTGGTAATCTAACATTCTTTCTTGGATTGCAGACCAAACAAATGAAAAATGGGGTATTTATCTCACAAACCAAGTATGGCAACAACTTGGTTAAGAAGTTTAACATAGAAGATTCAAAGTCTATCAGAACACCTATCAATGCTAGTTAGAAGTTGTCAAAGAATGAAAAATGGTAAAATGTAGATCAATATCTGTATAGAAGTAGGATTGGAGGATTATTGCATCTAACTGCTAGTTATCCAGATATTTCTTACATCATTGGAGCTTGTGCACTTCAATCATATCCCAAAGAATCGCACTTAGAGGTTGTCAAGTGAATCATTAAATATGTTTGTCATACTTCTGAATATGGAATCTACTTTAGCAAGGATTCGAATAGTTATCTTGCTGGCTTTAGTGATGCTGATTAGGTAGAGGACGTTCCTATCTAGGAAAAAATCTTATGTTATAGTACAACAAGAAATAGAATTGCATTTATTTGTCAACTGTTGAAGCAGAATACATAGTTACTGAAAGTTGTTGTACTCAGCTGTTATGAATGAACCAGATGCTGGAAGACTATAGGACTGGATAGAGAGAACTAATTGTGTACTGTGACAATATAAGTACAATTGATATATCAAAGAATACAGTTCAACATAGCAGAACAAAGTACATTAATATAATACATCACTTTATTAGAGAACTTATCGAACAACAAATTGTACAGATTGAATATGTTTCAACTTAAAAGTAACTTACTGATACTTTACAAAATCTCTTGATACTATGTGGTTTAAAGAATTATAGAAAGCATTGTGACTCTACTTACTTTGCATAAATCTTATGGTGTCAAACTTATATAATATATATATATATATATATTGTTTTTTACAAAAGTAGAAAAATAAATTAAAAAAAAAAGAGAATGATTATTCAAGAGAATTTGCAGACATATAGAAAGTGTGATATGATTTGAACTCTGTAGATATGCCAGTATGAGTGAATGTATACCAATCACATATCACATGAACCAATATCTTATTATGTTGGAAAATAGAATTATTTTTTTTCTTTTATAAAGAATAATGGTACTCATTTGCTAATGAAGGCACCTCACAACAAGCATCGATCACTACATCATTAGATTAAGAAAAAGCACCATTAATGACCTTTACAACATAAAATGTTGCATAAATAGAGGAAAAGGAGATTATGGAAATAGAAAGGGGTAACAAGACTGAGAAAGCTGAAACCAAAGACACTTTCACCTATGACAAGGGTAAGAAGAGTGAGGAAAAAATTAAGGTAGATATTGACAAGTTTGAGACATAAAAACAAGATCAACAACTAAGAAGATGAAGACTGGAGCCTTAGTTAGGGAAAAAGGAAAAGAAGTTGCTATAAAGAAATCTAGAAGTCAAGCTATGACTCCTAGGTATCATATTTTCTGTGATGATACAAGTGGAAACTAATTTGGCATTATTTCTGATAGTGGAATATTGGTGGAACAGCAAATTGACCTATCTAAGCTTGTTAGCTTAGATCTTGAAGGTATTCTTCAGAATGTTAAATTGTTGGAGTCGTTTAAGTTTAAGACAAAGTATAATGATACTTGATGTCGTGCGTGTAGTGTGTAGGGAATATCTCAACAAAGTCACACAAATAGTCAAGTTTTAATTAAAATGCCACAATTATTTGCATACACATACTTTAAATAAGTATGTCTATCATATAGTATAGAATCATAATAGTAAGTATTGAATCCATAAAAAATGTAGGAAGTACCTTACTTTACTCTAATATCATTGTTTGGCCAATAAATTGACAAGATAAAATAAAAATAACTCTTCACATGGAGAATACATCGATCCCTCGCATAAGATAAGTCACCCATAGTCACAAACAAAATTAATCCAAGAGTAAGAAAAAAAAGATAAGTCATGTAATTAAATGAAAATTTTCAAAATTAACCAAATAGATAATGTTGTTCTAGTCAATTAAATACCTAAATTAATATTGAAATGATTGCCCTCAATTAAAAACCACCATCTCTTAAGTTATGAGCTTCTTATCTTTAGCCCAAATTGAGGGTATATCTACCTCCCAAATTAGATCCAAAGAGCATTAGACTCAAGCAATCCCAATTCCACATCTAAAAGTGAAAAGTCCCTATCTCTTGGAAACATTTCACTTCATCAATCACCATGTTCTTTTTTTCAAAATACTTTCTCAAATTCATCAAGAAAAATAAATCTAGTAGATCAACTAATTTGATATCCAACTGCTAACCGAATCTCTCGAAATCATTAGAAGGGGATAAACCTAAATCAATCAATTTACACAATACAATCAAGTAATTGATTACTAAAGTAGACTTCAATTAAACAAAAAGAAATCCAATACAAAGTATAATAAGTGTTTATCCATTTAATTACAATTCAAATCAATAGAACCCAACATTTACAAAATAAGATTACAAATAAAAATAGAGAAAAATTCATGAACAAATGCGTTCCTCTTATTTCTTATAACATCCTTGAAAATCCTCTTTCCCTCCTCCGAGATGATCTTGATCCTTCTTTGGTGGCCTTTCTTGGTATTCTTAAGAGTTCTGACAGTGTTACTCTAGAGGAATTCATACGCTAAAGGTTTATAATGGGGATATTTATAGGTTTTCTCCTTAAAATCCTATAAATTACAAAATAGGGATTGTTCTACTATATTGAATGGCACAGCTTATGTTAGCATATCTGGCGCTGTTTCAACTATTTTTTTAGATTCCCAAATATAAGCGGTGCCAATTAAGTTGATTCAAATGACACCGCTAACCTTTTGAAGTATGATCCTTTGAAACGTTTGGAATTAAACGGTGTTGGACATCTTGGCTTGAGTGGCACCGCTGCTTACTTTCTTTTATTTTCAACTCTTTTTGTGCTTTTCATCTTATTTCTTTGTCAAACATTCACTCTAAGTATTCTACACAAAATAAGATGAAACTATGAAAATGAACAGATATCTATCCAAGAATTCTTCACAATAATAATATAAATGACATGAAAATATGTATATTTTGAGCATTCATCACTCACTCACACTTAAACTTTTATTTGTCCTCAAGCAAATTAACATTATCATCAACAAGTAATCAGCTATGAAAATTTAGAGTGATAAGCTTAGCAACAAGAATAATTCATCATGCAAGCAAATATAGCAAAAATAGTAGAGACATCATTCTTCCTTAAGCTTAAAAATTTAATCAAACACCTATTTTATCAAATTGTGATTATGTAAATTAACAAATTAAGTTAGGTTATGTAAATTAACAAATTGGGTCATTGAAGTAAAGTTAAACAAGTTTATAGCCATTCAACATGATTTACTATACTCTCTAGGTCAAGTATACAAACAAGGTGATTTATATAAATTAAGATTAAATAACCTACTCAAGTTTTGTAGTTTTGAGAGATTATAATACAAATTAAAGTAGTAAAATAGAAGCTTCACATCATCAGTTGTTTTTATCAAGCATTCTTTTTCACCATAGGATATGCACTTTGCATTCCCCATCCTTTTTTCTTCTCAATTCCGTAAGTGCAATTAGCATCTTACCTCTTGCTCCTTTTTGCCATCACAATAAATTGCAAAAATCAAAAGAAATGGAAATGCCACTGAACAAGAGATAGGCTAAAAATTAATACTTATATTTTAATACAATGTTCTCCTCAATTCCTAAAAGATTTAGCTTCATAACATTTACTATTACATAAATAAAATTAACCTAAATTCTCAAGACTTAATCTATACCACCTTTAATTTGCGATTTTACATAATACCAACTCAATTATTAAATGAAATTTAAAAGCAAAAAGAATAACAATAGCTCTACAAAATTATCAACATACATACCAAATAATTCATGAACACAAGTCCAAAACTTTTCAAAATTTTTCAAAGAAAACACCAAGGAATAAGAGAACACTAAGTGATGTATAGATTCTTGAAAGAATAACGTTTAAACATCTCCCTCATACTTAAGCCAGACAATGCCTTTATTGGCTAAATATAAATTTCAAAACAAGCATATCTAATAGGACTAAAAAGATAAAGTACGAGGAGGTAAAATGACACTTCTCAAGTGTATGGTAACTCAATTTCTCATAGAATGTATAGAGAAAGAGAACTATCCCAAAAGATTGTCTATAAGTCCTTGCAAAAAGAGAGAAAAAAAAAACACTGAATAAAGTAGATAAAAAAAAAATAGACCAAAATAAAATAAGGTGAAATATAATAAAATAAGAGTTAATAAAGTCTAACAAAAAAAAAGTTTGAGGAAAAGTAGTAGGTAAATGTACTAAAATGAAAAAAAAAAAGTACTATGACAAAGAAACATCAATTAAAAAAAAAAATCAATGATAGCTGCCAACTCCAGAATGTCCGCTCTGACCACCTTGTCCTCCACTGCCTCCGAGTCTAGGGGCTTAATTCTGTCCCATATGCTAGCCAATAAACCTTCTTGCCTCTGTTATCTGGCCTACATATCTTCTATGATGAGTATTTGATTTTTCTATGCCAGGGTTAACTACTCCAACATAAGCCCAAACTCCACAAAGAAATCTCCTTATTTTTCAAGCATCTCTATTTGATGTCCAATAACTTCTTGTTGTTGAGTGATCATCTGATGCTACTATACTATCATCTGTTGCTACTCTACCATACCTCTAAGCTTGTCCATAACCATCTCTAATTGAGTCAACTGAGATCTTATCTCGCCCTAGAACTCAACTGTAGAAGTTGATCTCTAAACATTAGGTCTCTATTCCTGTGGCATCTCTACTACAGATGGAGATGGATATGGACACGAGCTTACACTCTTATTGAACTCTGAGGTGTATGCCACTTTTTGTTAGGCTCATCATAATTGTAGCCACAACTCATCAAGCTATGATTTGTGACGATCTCACAAGAAGTGGTAGAAACAGATATTTCTTCATTAGTAGGAACATGAAAATGTCAGAGAATCTGTGTGATTACCAAGGGCAAGATGAGTGCCTTAGAGGTGTGGCTCGATGCCACTACCTCGAGCATATAAAAGACCAAAAAGGAAGCTAAAGGAATGTCTGGAGAAAGAATTATCTTATGTATAGTATAAATATCAATTACTTAGGCTTCATTTATCCCACTGGCCCAAGGAGCAAAATTAAATCCCAATAGATATACAATCAAATGAAGATACAGAGGCATATTGTCATATGAACAACTGTAGAAGGTGATAATTCAGCTGTAGCTCCACTTTAGTAGCATAAAAATCCCAATCCATCTTAGATATGAACTTCTTGTTATATGTGCCTATGTCTATCAGAGTTCCTTCACTCTAATACTCAATATCTGAGCTAACATTGTCCTAGTTAAGTGGATGGAAACTCCTCTAATAGTGGTGTATATGGTCCTAAGAATATTGTACTTCTTGTCCATAATATTTGCATAGAATTCCTTGACAAGAGCAGGATAATAAACACACTTTAAATCCAAAATAAGCCCCTATCCTAAGCATCTAAACATAGTCCCAACTTTTAGAAAAATGTCTAAAATTAGGTTAATAATCCTCTCAACTAGAATTTTATTATTGACTCTTTCTTTACACCACTCATTACATCTCTAATATACAAATTGTCTCAAAGGAGTAGCAAGCTTAGAACCTGTAGGTGGGACCTAGGAAGAAAATGATTCACCTCTCTTTCTTTTGATAGGAAGTTCCCACGGCTTAACATCAATACCATCATCAATATCCACAGAATTAATCAAATCCAAAACAAAATTAAGTCTAGGGAGAAGAAAACACCAAAGTAACTGTGTGTAAAGACTGTTGGCAGCTTCAATGGCATGTTGTTCGCAGCTTTGAGTGTCACCGAACTCAGTAAACCTCAAAATATACTTCAAAAATTTCAACCTTTCGTTAGTAGGTGTGAAGGGATTGTTAGAAAAATATCAAAACCTTGGTGAAGAAATGAAAATTTCAAGAGTGGGTAGTGTTTTAAACGATAATGAAGTGTAAGATTTCACAAGAAATCAGAGTCAATTGAAAGAAATCAAAGGATGGGCAAAATAGGATCTTGAATTGCACTAAGGAAAAAGAAAAGGAGAGAATAGGTTAAGGGTTTCGGGAGGGGAGGGGATGGTGTAGGGAGGAAAATGACATAGAAATCTATCTTTAATGTCGGTTATACAATGTTAAGTAGCGCCTTTCAATGTAATATAAGTGGCGCCACTTAAACCCTTAGTTCAAGCTATATCGTTTGAAACGACAGCATTTTTATCACTGCAAGATGAGCAGTATAGTTCAATATGAATGAAATGGTGCAATTCTTTCACACTATTTTAGTGGTTTCAACCTACTAAAATAAGCGCCACTTAGAGTGAACTAATCGGTGCTAGTTAATCCATGTTCTTGATTTTATTTTAATTAATTACTAAAATATGCAAGGAATTACAATAAACACTAACATGTAAATGAAAGCATAATAAAGTACAGTAAAACAAATTGCTCGAATCGTAAATAAACCAACATAATCAAAATAAAAAATAAGAAAACACAAACAAAGTAAAAATAAAAGTTGTCCAAGTACAATAGTAAAAGAAAGAAGAAATCAATACTTTCCACGCTCCTAGCGTGGATTGCTTTCGTGTTCCCAAGAAGGGTGCTGCTTTGTCTGTCAGAGATCAGCTTTGCTAGTTGTCTAATTTGGTGTTCTAAGTTGTGAATGGACAACTCTTGATTGCACATAGAAGCTTCCACACCTTGAAAACGGGAGTCCGTAGATAAAACTAGCTTGACAACTAATTCTTCATGAGATGGCTTTGGAGGTTGTTGTTGTGGTGAAGGTGGTGTATGATATGGCAATGAAAGTTGAGGCCTTATTTGAGCATTGGCTTGGAATCCTTATGGTCTATCTTATCCTAGTCCTTGTTTGCTTCATAAGAAGTTAGGATGGTTTCTCCACCCAAGATTATAGGTATTTCCATAGGGGTTGTTCACTTGTTTTGCATTCCCAACAAAGTCTACTTACTTAAGAACTTAATCATTTGGAGAACCTATATTTTGGCACTCGTGATTTGGGTAACCACTCTGAAAAAAATCACAAAGCACGTCTTAGATGTTAGGACCACCCATATTCATCTTCTCAATTTTCTTGGTAAAAGCTTTTAGGTTGGCCTCTAAAGCAGCTACGTTAACCACAAGATGAATTCTTTATGTTTTTATTCTTCATGATACTCTCAATTTGCTCTAGAAGTTCTACTGAGTTCTTGCTTCTAGTAGTACCTCTTGAAGTTGCATCAAACAACTGTTTAGCACCAAAATTAAACCCATTGTGAAACATTTGCATTAGCAATTCAAGATCTAATCAATAATAAAGGCATTTCCTTAACATCTCCTTCCACTTCTCCTAACAATCATAGAGACTTTTGGATTCTATTTGAGTAAAAGCAAAGATATCATTACAAAGTCTCGTAGTCCTAGCAGGGGGGACATACTTACCAAGAAATTTCTCTACTACTCTATTCCAAGTAGCTATAAAACCGAGTGAAAGTGATTTTAACCATAACTTAGTCCCTCAGAGAAAATGGAAAAAGTCTCAATCTAATAGCATTATTTGAGACTCCATTCATTTTGAAGGTATCAAAAATTTTTAAGAAGTTTGTGATGTGTGCGTTAGGGTCCTCATCCAGAAATCCATCAAATTGTACAAATTATTGTACGATTTGTTGTATCACATTAAGCTTTATTTCAAAATTATTAGTATCTACTTGTGGCCTAGCTATACTTGAATCTACTCTAGAAAGAGAAGGCCTAGAATAGTCTGTCATAATTCTTCTTCCATTCCTATTTCTATTTTGAGTATCATTCCCATGAACACCAATATGACTTCCAACATTATCCATATTTTCACTATCTCCCTCAAGAATACTCAATCTATCCACTTGATCAGTAAGTTGACTCAATAGATATCTTCTCTCTATTTCTTCTTTTCTAAGCTATTTTAAAGCTCTCTTAATTTCAAGATCAAAATTTACAATAGCACCACGAAATTTTCTATGCATGCACAAGAGAAATGATCTATCAAGTCAAAACAAAACGCAAATTATTATGAACAAATAAAACTATAATAGAAATGCAAAACATAGCAAAGATACAATAGAATAAATATAAGAAATATTCAAATAAATAAATAAAAAGAATATCAAAGAATATATATAAAAAATTCACAATATTTACAATAGAACATGTACAACAACCTCCATACAAGTTAGTAATATTTACACAAGTACAAATATACAAGGCTAAATTAATAAAACTTAAAATTTTAAAATATTGCCATTTGATCCCAGATACGGCACCAAAAATTTGATGTTGTGCATGTGATGTGTAGTAAATATTCTCAAAAAAGTCACACAAATAGTCAAATTTTAATTAAAATGCCACAATTATTCACATACACATACTTTAGGTAAATATACCTATCATGTAGTACAGAATCCTAATAGTAAATACCGAATCTATAGGAAAGGTAGCGAGTACCCTTATTTTGCTCTAATATCATTTTTGGCTAATAAATTGACAAAATAAAATAAAAATGACTCTTCATGTAGAAAATACACCAATCCTTTGTTGGAATATATGCTCGAAAATAGATTATATATTTCTATATTTTGAAAAATAATAAAAATATTTTATTCATTATGAGTTGTTTGCTTATTTATATTTGCAATTAAGGTCTAAATATGTTAGTAAATGATCTATGTAATTAGTTCGTACTTTCATAATAAGCTATAAATCATAAGTTACTAAAATACAGGCAAAAATGTTCTTGATCGATTGATGAAACTAGGCACTTCATTAAGATTTAGGTCATTACACTATGATTTCTAAATGAAAAACAGTTTATATTTAACCAGTGAGTAGTCCTCTCATGCCAATAGTGTAAGTATATTTGAAATATATAAAACTGAGTTACATGATAGTAATATTTATAAAAGTACTATAACAAATAAAGATTGGTCTATCGCTGCTATTGCATGGATTAGTACCCTAAAACTTATTGGTTGTTTGATGAAGCTGAATTTATGTATTTTGATGTATGATAGGTAAGGTCTTAGTGCAAGGCTAATAGTCTTGTACGTTGGGTGTACAACTCTAGTTAATTAAGACAAATTTGTATAATAAAATTTCTATACTTCACTGCGTGAAGATATCACCCCCTTGTAATTGTCTAGGATAATCTAAATAATCCAGGGTTCTGACAACATGGCTATGTATGTATGCTTTTGGTTATCTCCTTGAGATAAATAGGTACATATTGAAAGTTATGAATTATCGGACTAGATATCAAAGGATAATAGATGTTACTGAAAAAGGTATTAGTATATTTTTCTATCTCAATGATAAGTGTTATGTAAATGGGTATTTTTATTATTAGACCTATAAGTCAAAAACACTGCATTTGCAATATTATTCTTGATGTCAATATTTTCATATGGTTATAAATAAAATATTTAAAATGATAAAACATAGCTATTTGTTAGTAGGGATATTTTAATCATTTTAGTAGCCAAGAATAATGTCTTTTGGTCGTCCGAGTAGATCAAATAGCCTTAATAAATGTATTTACTATATTGACTTATTAAGTGAAATTAATATTGGAAGATTATTCTAGGAGTCCAAGAATTATTTGTTTAGGTTAGAATAATACATTAGGCCAATTTTATTTAATTAATTTATTAATTAATTATTTTATGTAGTTTTATATTAGGTCTAAGTGAATCAATTAATTAATAAAAGAGTTATTTAATCAATCTTGGACTGATTAAGGACAAACCATGGGCACTAGGGTTGTTAAGACAACAAGGAGTTTTAGAAATCCTAGCTACCGCCCCAAAGTTGAAAAAAAGAAGGAAATAAAGGAAAAAAGCAAAGATGGTGGAAGAATTAAAAAGAAGTTGTTGTTTTGTTTTGTTAAGATATGCATGCCACTACACGATTCCCATTAACGTAGGAAAACATTAAGAACAACAACAGTTTTTTCTTCTTGAGGCCACAGCTCTTCTTTCTTTTCGGCTTTATTCTTAAACTAAGTCTTACTTATTCTTCCATTATTGATTAAGCTAGTTCTTCTTTCAATAGTAGATAGTCTATAGGTGGTTTGAGAATACTCTGGAAGATCAACAATTAGCAATCTTGCTATGCGTGCTTGATGCGAAAGAATCGATGCTTAACCAGGATTCCTATGGAATATGTAATCGTGACAAATCAAAGCGTTCTATCAAATCCAATTTTTTTAGAACCTAAGCACCCTAAAAGTAAGTTCTTCTAAACTATGGCACGAGAAAATTTTTAAATTACATATTTTTGCTCGTATTTTAATTTCTCGCAATCCTTCAAGTGGTATTAAAGCAATAGTTCTAATCTAGGAGCATACTTATGCTTAACAAATGGAAATTTAGTTTCTTTATTAATTAAAAATTTTAATCTTTGTGATTCTTTGGATCCTGTGTGATTTTTTATATGGGTAGATATTATGTACGCCTCGTGTGTGGAGGCATTGACATTTGTATTATTATTATTATTCGTTTTCCCCTAGAACTCGTGTACGCCTTATTTTGAAAGGCATAGTCGATTGATATTGTATTTCAATTTAATCTACTAGAATTTTTGTAACATTATTGGTTCCTGAACAATGGTGAAATCCTATGGAAGAAAACGGAAGAAATTTAGAATGGAGAAACAACAACCTTCAGGAAACAAACGGTGACCGACTTGAAGAAAATATTGAAAGCCGGCCCAGGAATCACCTAGGCTGTCTACGACTACCCTTCACAAGAAAGAAAGCCGGTCAATGGCTTCATACAATTAAGGTGGCCACCAGCTACTCAATACAAGGGAAGACAATCCATGGCTTGAAGAAGCCATGGACCAACTATGTACTATAAAAAAGCCAGTCCTTGGCTTCCTTAAGCCATGGACCAATTATGTGTGTGGAAAAGGAACTAGCCACCAGCTTAAGTGGAGGAAGGACCGTGTTTTGTCCATGAATTGTCCAGTTCGGGTTGTGGCTTGATTTTTCAGTTTAGGTCTTCCTTATAGAGCTATTGTATTTCCTTTTTCCTTGTAAATTTTCTTTTCTTTTTAGCTCTTATATCACATGAAGTTATTTTTCTTGCAATGGTTTATTTATGGTGATAAATAATTTTGCATGAAAATGGTTAATAAATGAGGAACCACCTTAAGATTAAATAAGATCATTTTAATTAATTATTTAGTCACATAAGGATTAAAGGATAGAAATAGCATGTAAAAGGTTTATTCTTGGAAGCATGATTATTTATTTAATTTTTGTGATCGAATGCACAAGTCTTTGAGAAATCAATTTTTACTTAGATAAAACAATTAAGAAAAATATTTTAGAAAGGAGCTAAGAATTTAAAATAAAATTCATGATTTATTCTTTCAAAGGATTTTATCTTTGACATGAAGAAATAATTTGAATTTTAGTACTTTAATTTTAGTTCCTAGAAAGGGTTTTTAACTTAAATAATAAAAATAAAAATTTATAGCTTATTCTCTTAAATGGTATTATTCTTAATATAGAGAATAATGGTAGATTTTTTTTATTTTTATTAAAATTAATGAAAACCAAATATTTTTTAAAAATGTTTTTTTCAAAAACCTGTTTTCTCAAAAGATTAAGCGAGAAAGGAGTTTCAATGGCCCCACGACTTCCATTATGGATTTTTGTTAGAGATTGTGATTATCCTCGTATCATTCTAAGCATGACCCCCTATATGATGGATTTTTACGAGAATCTAGAACTAATAGAGAAATTATAATTAATGTTTAGGATATATGCTAGTATCGACCAATCTACGTTGGAGATATTAACATTAGATTATCCGTAAGTAATGAGAATAGTGGCAATCCCATCAATAGAACTATTTCTAGATCGTTACCTATTAAGAAGGTTTAATTAGTGATAGTTATAGACTTAACTTAGAAAATTGTTAACCTCATACAAAGCTTTGTCAATTCTTCTAAGAGTCAAATTTTTCATATTTTTTATATTGATTTTAATATGTTAACCATATCATGAATATGATATGATCTTTAAATGTGCATTTTTGTATGTTTTCTCAAAACAAACATCTTTCTTAATGAAGTTTTTTTAATCAACAGAAATATCTAGTTTCAATCTTTTGTCCATTACTCTTAAGGAGAATAAGTTAATTAGACTAAATTACGTGGATTAGAAAAGAAATTTAAACAAAGTACTCACAGCTAAGGAGTATAAACATATTCTGACCGACCCTTGTCCTGAAATTCAAAAAAATTTCACGAACTGAAACCATAAGACTGAGAGGGCATGGAAGAAAGCAGATAAAATGGCGAGATGTTATGTGTTTACTTCAATGTTTAATATTCTTCAGTCTAAGCATGAGAATATGTCTACTAAGTATAATATTGATATATCGTTGCGTACCATGTTTGTGATAGGAGCCGGCCCATAGGGCAAGAAGTTCTTAAGGCAATAATGGACACTAGGATAGTTGGGGGGGCACTCGTTCGTGAATATGTACTTAAGATGATTGCCCATTTCGAGAAGGCTGGGGTCTTAAGGGCAACAATCGATCCTAAGAATCAAATTGACATGGTTCTTAAGACTTTGTCAGATTCATACTCTCAATTCAAGTTAAACTAGAATATGAATAAGTTGAGTATGTCTTTGAATGAGTTGATGAAAGAACTCCAAACTACTGAGAAAATTATAAAGCATGTGTCAAAGGTTTTGATTGCTCATTTTGTTTTATCTTCTAGAACTAGAACCCAACCTAGGAAGTTTAAGAAGAAGAAGGCTTAGAGTAATGTAGGTGCACAACCTAAGACGTGTAAATCTAGTCCATTCAAACCCAATATGAAGCCCAAAGAAAAATACTTCAAGTGTAGCAAAAAAAGGCACTTCAAAAAAGATTGTCTCGATTTTTTAGCCAAGCGCTCCTCAAGTATTACTCTTTATTTAGAATCTATTGCAATGGTTGGATCTTCATCCACTTGGATTGTTGATTCTGAAGCCACTGACTATATCTGTAACTCTTTGCAGGGGTTCAACAAAGTATGGAGACTTGTAGAGGAGAGTATGGACTTAGAATTAGCAACAGAGCATAAGTGCATGCCAAGGCAGTGGGAGACTCGAAGCTTTTATTTGATTATAATTGGATTTTAGTATTAAAAGTTATTTTATATATTTATAATTTTAAACAGAATTTGATTTCAATTTCAATATTAATTAATCAAAGATACTTTATTTTTTTCCATTCTGGTATTTCAATCAGTAAAGATGAAAAAAATTATTTGTTCTGAAAACATGTATGGAAATCTCTTTTATGTTAATCATATAAGTTGTCAAATAAATAATACTCAAACCAAACCTAATAATAAGAAGAGAAAGACTGCATCAAATAACTCATATTTTGATACTTAAGATTAGGATATATAAACATTAATCAGATTCAGAGGTTAATATAAAATGGGTCTTTGGACTTATTGAAATTAAAAGAATGTCATCAGTGTGAATCTTGTTTTATGGGTTAAATGATCAAAAGATCTTTTACTCAAATAGGGAAAAAGGGAAAAGAGCTAAAGAAATACTTGAATTAGCTCATATTGATGTTTGTGGTCCTATATCTACACCTGCTAGAGGTGGATATGAATACTTCATCACGTTCACAGACGATCATATTCGTTTTAGTTACGTTTACTTGATGAGGCGCAAGTCTGACTTATTTGATAAATTTAGAGAGTTTAAGGTTGAAGTGGAGCATCAAATAAGTAAGTTAATTAAAAAGTTAAGATTTGAACATGATAGGGATATCTTCTTAGCGAATTCAAGGGCTACTTGGCACATTGGGGAATAGTATCTCAGTTAACTACGTCTGAGACTTCCCAATAGAATGGAGTAGCTGAGAGAATAAATAAAATTTTGATGGAAATGGTCAGGAGCATGATGAGTCATGTAACTTTTTCTATTTATTTTTAGAAAAATGCTTTAGAAACAACAGTATATATTCTGAATTTGGTACCTTCTAAATCAATGCCTAGGACACCTAATGAGATGTAAACTAATGCAAGCTCAGTATGAATCATCTCAAGGTATGGGATTGTCTAGCTTATATACTGACTAAGAGAAGTAAGTTAGATCCAATATTAGAATTGTACTACTTTATAGGGTATTCAAAAGGAACAAGAGGTGTATACTTTTATCATCTTCAAGAGCAAAATATACTTGTGAGTACTCATGTGTTAGAATTAAGCCCTAGAACTAATCCATATGCCAATGTATTTTGCATTTTTATTTAATAAAAGCATTTGTTAGTCCTAAGGGCTTTCTCCTATGTATTGATGTTAGCCCTAAGTATTTACGTAATAGGACATGTTTGACCTCAATTCTTCTAAGGCATTCAAGAATGATTGATAAACAACTCTTAAGTAATGAAATTCAAGTATGGAAGATAAAAAAGAAGTTCAAAGTATATGAGGTTGCACACCAAGAAGTCCTTATAAAAGAACTTTAGACTAGAAAGTGCTATTAAGGTATCTTTATTAATTCCTATCTCTTTTTACTTTTTGATTCAATTGATTTTTATCTTGAAGCTCACAAAAAAGAAGATTTTAAAGTTTTGAAAATCTCAAAATTTTGGATTGAGTAGTTTGGATGTTTCCACATCCAAAAGATTCGTCCAAAATCCTGTAAACTGTATTAAAATATTTCTGCCTAAAAAGTGTCATTTTGGACTTACCTTTTGGATGTATCGTCGTCCGAAATCTGAGTCCAAAATATGGATAAATTCAACAGAAAATTATAACTGTTTTATAGCCGTTGGCATTTCACCTTTTGGCTCTATAAATAGCATCTAAGCAAGATTAGATATAAGATTTTTGTGACATTCTTCTGAGAAACGCTATTGCTCAACAGTTTACAAAAATCTCATTTTATCAAATGCTTCAAAGTGAATTCATTTTGTGTCAAAAGTAAAAGTGTTTGTACTTTGTATCTTAGTGAACATCTGCTCAAATAAGTGATCTTTTATTATTCTATTGATATTCAATCTCCTTTGTAGTACAAGGTTATGGTGTAAAACCCAATTAGGGTGAACCTTGTTTAGTGAATGTGTCAAGGTTATGGTGTAAAACCCAATTAGGGTGAACCTTGATGTGATTGTCTGATTGAGAAATTTTGAAAAACCTAGTATGGTGATCCTCTCTTGTATGTGATATAGTTTGATTTCATTAAGTGGAGTAAATGAAATCTATTTGAAAATCCTTAAGTGTGAGCTTAAGGTAGTAGATGTAGATCTTGGTAGATCGAACCACTATATATTATGTGTCTCATTTCTTTTCATTAATCATTTATTGCTTTGTGTTTCTTTCTTTGTCTGAATCCGGATATATATCAAAGAGTTCTTGGATAGCCTTTTTTGTTACCATAAAGTTGGTCCAAACAACTTGATGATCATCATTATTCTGTATTTCAGACGAGTTAAAAATTTTTTAACTTGTCAAAAACTTTATTCACCCCCCTCTAAAATTTTTCATTTGGTATCAGAGCAAGGTCTACATACTCTTGGTCTAACAACCTTGTAGAAAACATCTTCATGGCAAGCTCATTCTCTCTTCTATATATTGAAGGGTCTTCAATGAATCGTCCTCCTTTATTCAATAGAAACAACTATATATTCTGAAAAAATAGAATGAAAATCTATATGTGTTCTATCAACTTTGAGTTATAGAGTTTGATAGAAAATAGTCCTTTTATTCCGTCAAAAACTATTGATGGCATAAAATTACCTAAATAGAATAATGAGTTTAGTGTGGAAGACGATGCTAAGATGACTTTAAATTTTCAGGCTATGAGCATTTTATGTTGTGCACTAGATGCGACTGAATACAACCATGTTAGTGGTTGTAATTCAACTCATGAAATGTAGAGATTACTTGAAGTCACCTATGAGGGGACAAACCAAGTCAAAGAATCAAAACTGGGGCTTCTGATTCATGACTATGAGTTATTTACAATGAAGCCAAATGAAAGTATCACTGATATGTTCACGAGATTCACTAATATCTCAAATGGTCTCAAAGCCTACGGGAAGGTTTATTCCCTTGGGAAACAAAATCAAAAAATTTTAGATGCCTTACCAAAAAGCTGGCAGCCTAAAGCTCTTGCAGTAGAAGAATACAAGGATTTAAAATCCTTATCAACCGAAAAGCTGATCGGATCTCTTTTAACTCATGAGATGAAACTTAAAAGGTTTCAAGAATCTGATGATCATGATAGAAGTTAATAGAGGCTAAATTAGTCATATTTTTTCTAGTTATTTAAGGTTCTTTTGTGATACATTTTGTTTAATAACTAATCATATTTCTTCATATTTGAGATTTTACCCTTAAAAATGTATTTTGTTCATTATTACAGGTTTTGGGATAAAATGAAGCAAAAACGTCGCAAAACAGAGGAGAGGCGGCGCCGGCTAGGGCCCTAGAACAGGCACTGGCCATGCACTGTTGACACGAATTTCGAAATGACGGAAAAATTACCAAAACAAAGCGGAAAAAAGTGGAACCGGTGCCGGCTACATGCTGGAATACACTATACAAAATTCGAAAAAAATCGACGAACGAGTGAAAAACCAGAACACAACCGGCGCCAGCTCTGAGAGCCAAGATGGCACCGGCTGTACTCTGAGAAAAAGGCAGGATTGTAATTTCTCTACGCAATTTTTGGTAATCTGTGAAATTTTAGTACTTTCCAACTTCTACTCGGTCAAGAACATTGTACCAACGAATTTAGACACTTCCCAAGCCTATAAATAGATGGAAAATACAAGGGAAAAGGGAAAATTCATTGATCATCATAGAAAATCACTCAATCAAAGGATGAACTCTTCAATTCAAGGAGAATTCATTGATCATCATAGAAAATCACTCAAATGAGGAATTCTTCAATTCAAGGAGAATTCATTCATCATCATAAAAAATCACTCAATCAAATGAGGAATTCTTCAATTCAAGCAGGGGTGTGCAAGAAGGTCTTCAAAGGAAGAAGAATGAGGCTTATCTATGAGTGCTTTCTTTTACTTTATTTTCTTTTTCTTGACAATAATGTGTTAATTGTTTTATTGCAATTCGACATTGTTTTAGATATTCATGATTTTTAGAGTTATTTGATCTTTTGATTAATTGATTATTTTTCTTGGTATTTAATTACTTGGGCGTATTACGAGATTAATTGGTTGTTTCTTTTCATTAACTTGCTAGACCAAAGAGGTTGATGGTGGTTGCAATTGATTAAGTTCATATTTATTGGCTGTTAACTTACTAGACCAAAGAGGTTAATTGCTGAGGATTGAATAATTAAAGGTTAATTGATGTTTGCCAGACCAAGGATTCATTGATTAATTTCATATTTTAAATTTTCCAGACCAAAGAAATTTAATCAATGATTGTGTTTAATGCATCTTGTGGATGAATTAGTTGAGACAGACCAAGTGATACTAATTTATCTAGAAGGTAGTAATTAGTTGAGATAGACCAAGTGATGCTAATTTATCTTAATCCTTCATGGTGCTAAGAGAATGATTAGTTATAATAATGGTTAGGTACTTTAAGATCATGTTTGTCTAAACAATAGTTTGAGTTACATACTTCTCCATCATTGACATGTATATATTTTTATTTTTATTTTTATTTTTATTTTGTTTTATTTTATTTCTTTTTCACTTTATCGAGTCGGTTAAACAGTGAAAGAAAATGGATTAATGTCTACTTGTTCCTTGATGATCGACACTCATTTGAACCCTATGCTCAGTTAATGATGAGTACGCTTGCTCATATGTGTAGTTTAGGTTTAACATTTTAATTTAAACTTGATTGAGAATGTGCTTATTTTTATATGATTTTTATACCCAAATCCATATGCATCAGAGGCAAAAATGGAATACATTAAAAGTTGAAAATGAATATGAAGAAACAAGTCTATCGGAAAGTAGTGAGTGCATGAAAATGGACAATGAAGAATTGGCTATGATAGTAAAAAAATTCAGGAGAATGTTTAACAAAGGGAATTATAAAAGAGGAAAGAAGTTTGTAAGAAAGAAAGGACAAAACCCAGGATTCAAACCTCAATGTTATAAATGTAAAAGCATTGATTACTTCTTTACCGACTATCCTATTGCAAAAGATAAAGAAGGAAGAACATTTAAAAAGAAGAAAGATCTGAAGACAAAGAAAGGTAAATGATTGATGGGAACTTGGGATTTAAATGAAACTAAGTCCGAAGATGGAGATTTTGAAGATGAAAATGCCAACATATGCTTCATGGCTTTGGAAAACGAGGTAAACTCTTCTACATCTAATTTCATGCCTAATTTGCTTATATCTATGACTGAAAAGTATGTTGATCCAAATGAGTTGTTAATTGATATGTTTCATGAATTAAAAAAACTATCCAGAAAAAATAAAGAAATGAAGCTGAAGATTAAATGTTTGATGGAAGAGAACGAAATACTGCTAAGTGATACTAAATGTTTCTTGAGTCATATGCGAGTGCTATTATTGAAAAGGATGTGATCATGACTGCTTTGCAATATGCATCTCTGGAAAATAACAATTTGTGTGATAGAATTCAAACTCTTGAAAGTATGGTTAGCACTTTTAATGACATGAAAAATAGAGTAAATGATCTTACTACTTGTATTGAAAAATTCACAAATGGTAAAAGTAATCTGGAAAAATTACTCGAAACTCGACATCATGTTGGAAATTGAAATGGCTTAGGATATAGATATGAGGATAATGACAAAATCTACAAGCCTAGATTTGTTAATGCTAGAAATCGAAATGGCTTAGGATATGAACATGAGGACAAGGACAAAATTTACAAGCTTAGATTTATTAATGCTGGAAATCGGAATGGCTTAGGATATGAATATGAGAATAAGGACAAAAATAACAAGTCTCAATATGTTAAATATGCCTCATGTTACAGAACACACAAAGCTTGCACATATTGTGAAAAATCGGGACATATAGTTTCAAGATGTCTTATTAAAAGAAAAGTGGAATCCGGTGAAATAACATTCTAGAAAATCAAAGGAAATGTTACTAACCTTCATAGACCAAGAAAGTGTGGGTACCAAAAATCATTCCTCCTTCTCATATATAGGCACAGTCTTTGAGCTTCACCAAGTGATTCTTGGACAGCGGTTGTTCAAGACACGTAATTGGAAACACAGTTTTGTTAGAGCATATACAGACCATAAATGAAGGATTTGTTACATTTGGAGATAAGAAGAAATGAAGGATTCTCGGCATTGGTAATATTGGAAAAGATTTCTTAACCATTATAAAACAAGTTTTACTTATTGATGATTTGAAATATAACTTGCTTAGCATTAGCCAACTTTGTGATAATGGTTGCAAAGTCATCTTTGAAAAAGATTCTTGTTCTATAATTGACAGCGCAAATCTTGAAACAATCTTTACTGCCAAACGTATTGGAAATGTATATGTGTTTTATCTAAATGACCTTATAACTAATGGTATTAGATACCTATCCGTACATAACAATAATGGTTATCTTTGGCATAGAAGATTAGGTCATGTATCTTTTGATTTGCTAAATAAACTATCTTCAAAAGAATTTGTTAGGGGACTGCCAAAAATGAAGTTTGATAAAAATAAAATTTGTAATGCATGTCAGTTTGGGAAATAAATCAAAACCTCTTTTAAACCGAAGAAAATGATTTCAACCTTAAAACTACTTGAATTAATTCATATAGATTTATTTGGACTAATGAGGACTGTTAGTCTTGGAGGTAAGAAGTATGCATATGTACTTGTTAATGATTTTTCTAGATTCATTTGGACTTTATTTCTTGGACAAAAAGATGGAGCCTTTTTTCTGAATTTTTGAAACTGATTAAACTCGTCCAAAACTCAATTGGATGCAAACTGATTTCTATTAGAAGTGATAATAGCAAAGAATTTTGTAACAATGAATTTACTCACTTCTATGATGAAAATGGAGTCTTTCACAATTTTTCAGCAGCAAAAACCCCTCAAGAAAATGGTGTTGTTGAAAAGAAAAATCGCACTTTGTAAGAAATGGCTAGATCAATACTTTGTGAAAATGCCTTTACAAAATATTTTTGGGCGGAAGTTGTTAATATAGATTGCTATATAATAAACCGAATTATTCTAAAACCGTTTTTGAGAAAAAATCTGTTTAAACTTATATTTAACAAAATTTCATCTATCTCTTATTTTAAGGTATTTGGATGTAAATGTTTTATCCTAAATACCCGAGATAATCTTGAAAAATTTGACAGCAAGTCCGATGAGGCCATATTTCTTGGTTACTCTTCCAACAAAAAGGTATATATAATGTAAAGTATTAATTGTTTTATTATAAGTTGACATTGTTTTAGGTATTCATGATGTTTAGAGTTATTTTGATCTTTTGATTAATTAATTGTTATTCTTGGTATTTAATTACTTGTACTTATTACGAGATTAATTGATTGGTTCTTCCCATTAACTCGCTGAGACCAAAAGGGTTGATGGTGGTTTCAATTCATTGATTTCATATTTGTTGTCTATTAACTCGCCGAGACCAAGAGAGTTAATTGATGAGGATTGGGTAATTAAAGGTTAATTGATGTTTGCCGAGACCAATGATTCATTGGTTAGCTTCATGTTTTAAGTTTGCCGAGACCAAGAAATTTAATCAAGGATTGTGTTTGATGTATCTTGTGGATGAATTAGTTTAGATGAGACTAAGTAATTCTAATTTATCTAGAAGATAGTGATTTTCTGGTTTGAAAAAGAAATGAATCTATCTTAATCCTTTATGATGCCAAGAGAATGATTAGTTATGATAATGATTAAGTACTTTAAGATCATGTTTGTCAGAATAATGATTTGAGTTACATAATTTTCCATCCTTGACATGTATATATTATTTTATTTTATTTTTATTTTTATTTCTTTTTTACTTTCTCGAGTCGGTTAAACAATGAAAGAAAAGTGATTAATGCATACTTGTTTCTTGAGGATCGACACTCGTTTGAACCCTATGCTATGTTAATGATGAGTACGCTTGCTCATATGTGTAATTTGGGGTTAACGTTTTAATTTAAACTTGATTGGGAATGTATTTATTTTTATATGATTTTTATACCCAAAAAAATACGCATCAAATCCGCACACCTATGAGTACTTCTATAAACCTTGATCAAGAAGAAAATGGTAAGAAAGTAGATGAACATAAGTATAGAGGTATGATTGGAAGTCTACTCTATCTTACTACTAGCCGACCAGACATTATATTTTATGTATGTCTTTGTGCTCGCTTTCAATCTTGTCTAAAGGAATCACATTTATGTGCAGTAAAACGCATACTCCAATATCTAATTGGCACATATGATTATGGCTTATGGTATCTTTACACTAATACATTTGATCTTATAGGATACACTCATACAGATTATGCAAGTTGTAAAGTTGAAAGAAAAAGTACTAGTGGCCATTGCCAATTTCTAGGACACTCTCTTGTGTCATGACATAGTAAAAAGCAGGCGTATGTATCCTTATCTACCACTGAGGCTGAAGACATTACAGCCGGTAGTTGTTGTGCTCAAATTTTGTGGATGAAGAATATATTGCTAGATTTTAATCTTAACTTTAATTGCGTATCTATATTATGTGATAATAGAAGTGCTATCAATCTAACAAAAAATCATGTTCAACATTTTAGGACAAAGCATATAGAAGTTAAGCATCATTTCATCCCAGATCATGTACTCAAAGGCGATGTGTGTGTTGAATATATTTCAATGGATGAACAACTTACAGATATCTTCACTAAACCTCTAGTTGAGGAAAGATTCAACAATCTGAGAAGAGGTTTGGGAATTACAAAAATCTGATAACTAACCATTTGGCATAAGTCTTAATTATGCAGGATCTGTGAAGAAAAAGGTTTTGGAAACAATGTTTGTATCCAAAACACACCAACAACTGTTTGGACATAATATTTGAATCTAAATCCCGCATCCAAAATGCATCTCAGAAAAAGACTCTTTTGGATGATGATTTCAGACTGGGTCAAGCTCCAAAAACCCTCTTTTGTATCTATATTTTTCCTTATTCCAATTTTTGAATTTCAAAAAGGTTGGTTTGCGCATTTTTCTAAAACTTCTGTGAAAAATTTATCTTTTCAATACACTTTATATCACATTACTCAAGACATTCAAAGAACTTTGATTTTTTTTCTCAAAACCCTTGTAACCGATTCTTCAAAAACTATCTGTGTTCTTCTTCTTCAAAGAAAAACCGCCAGTCTAAAAAGAAAAAGTCCTAATCTTACTGATGGTAAAGACAAAATCTTCTGATCCAAAACCAAAAAAGGGTCACAAAACATCTCCGAAGATAAAGAAAAAGAGTTTAACTTCGAGCAAATCGAAAAGGAAAGAAGTTTCTCCTCAACTGGACTTCTCGGCATCTTACTATGATTCATCAGAATCTTCTCCGGAACAAATGGGTTCTGGAAATCAGGTACTTCATTTCATAGACTCTAAATGCGAAAGTGATTATAATGACTGAGTGTCAAGGAACAGAATGGTTATCTCTGGTTACCGTGCTAATCCTTCGGCTTTTCTAAATTTCTTGAACATTCTGGATATGTTTGAACACATTGGATGGGGTAGTTTATTTTCTGCCGATGATAAACTATTTACTCCTTTTGTCTGGGAATTTTGTGCTAATTTAAGAAAATGTCGCCTTGAGGAAACTGAGGGAGGCTTCATGATTCATTGGTATGTGTCAAGAGTTAAAGGAAAAGACATTGAGTTTGATCACCGTCTATTAAATAGGATATGTGATGTGAGGGATGCTGGAATTCAATACTTTGAGTTGAACAAATTTCCTAACGGATATGATATTTTTATCTTGACGAAGTTTGAGGAAATCTGCACTGAAAGGAAGAATTTTGGGAACTCTGGTAACAGAAGTACGAAGTGGCTTAATGGGGTTAGAAGGATTTTGCACTATATGGTGTCCAGTATGGTGGTTCCGAGCTATGGACATAAGACTTGAGGGAACGCAGAAACAGGGAAGCCATGGACGGAAAAAAAAACAGAGAGAAAAATAAAACGCGAGCCATAAAGGCCATGCAGAAGCGTGAAGATCATACCTTTGCGTTCCTTAACCCTCCTATGTTGCGTAGGAACAGATTGAACGGCTGGAATCGCCTCGCTTTGCACACTTGAAGGAGCTTCCGGTTGAACACCCGCTAGCCTTCGACTTCGCCTTGTTTGCATTAACACTTAGCTCTCCAGCTCTCGGGATATTCCTCAGCCTAACCTCTAGTTGGTGAACACAATGGGAAAGAGAAACGGTCTCAATTCTTCTTGGTTCGCTCGCTATTGGTTAGCAAAGAATAAGGAGAAAACCAGAAGAAGAAACGTGAGAGTCCAAAGAGAGAGAGACGTGAATCCTTGAGGCTAGGGAAAGAATTAGGGTTTTTTTTCTTTTCAAAGAGTTGTTTATCTTTTTTAGCCTAAACTAGGTCTCTCAATCTCTGATAAACATATCACCGGGATTTCAAAACACCCGATTGTTATCCTGAGAAACAATTTGGCCTAACCTTAAACTCCTCTTAACCGTATCTGGAAAAAAACCCTAAGGTCCAAGCTATTGGGCCAGATAAATATTTATTATTTTTCCTGGACCCAAATTAAAAATATTAATTATTTATTTCCTGGGCTTACATAAGTAACCCAATAAATAATTAATGAGCCCAAATGAACCATAATAATTAATCTTTAATTATTTATTTCTTGGGCCTATATAAATAACCCAATAAATAATTAAACATTAATTATTTCCTCTAGTTTAAGCCCAGGTTAATTTCTTAATTATTCATCTTGGACCTAGGCCACTGAATAATTAATTAACCAAATAAACTAGATAATTAATTTCTCTCAACTCCTATTTTATTTATTTATTTATTTTATTCCAATCCAATAATAAATTAGACTTCCTGAATAAAATAAAATAAAACAAAATAAAATAAAATCCTCTTCAAGCGAGACCAATTCCTCAACCCAAAAATAGTTAGGACTTACGGGCTATCCAGAGGACCAAAAAGACACATCGTCTTGGTTGCTAAAATGACCAAAATACCCCTGCTATATAAATAGTTGTATTTTGCATTTTAAATATTTCCTAATATCACCATAAGGAAATATTGACCCCAAGGACAATGCTGCATTCGCAAAGTCTCAGACCTACGGGTGAAATGACTAAAATACCCCTCTACACATCGCCGTACATTTAGAGAGGAAGAAGTGTACTAACACCCCCCTAAATGACATCTACCATCTTTAGGCTTCTAGTCCAATGGTCCACGACTTCCTGGAGTGTTTCGGCTTTCTAAGGGAGCTACCCTAAAGCAAACATCCAAGTCATGTTTCCCAGGGCCCTGGATAATTTAGACCATTCGGACAACCACAAGAGGCGATATAGTGCAGAAACTATCTTGTATAAGTCTGTCTTAACTAACTAGTCACACATACCCAACATGCAAGTATATTGGCCCTACGATAGAACCTCAACTACGACAAATCAAAGTATATGCTTCCGGCTTCGCTAGACCACCAACTCATACTCAAGTCGTAGAGTACTAGTCCACGTCTGTAGCGGTAGTAGTCTAGGTTTCTACCATATAGTACTTTGAGAAACCACTACTACGGAGTCTGTTCTACGTATTCGAAATACGCTTATGTTATGAAGTGAGTGGACTACCCATTGGCTAAAGGTAAGCCATTCCCCATTTGGAATTCATAACATAATAACCTAAACATGATGAGGTTCCCAGTCTCATCAATAGGTTAAGAACAAATGTTTATGTGTTAAATAACCCGTGATCCATACCTTACTGTGAAAGACCACCATTCACATGGATCACTTATTTAAACACAATGGGTCTATTCCAAACGAAAATCGTGCACAAACAAAAAGTAAATTCACAAACAATTTTTGAAAATAAATTCTTTCATTAAAATATTCGATTTTACATCAGAAACCTAGTCTAAGAGGGCATACAATCCAACAATCTCCCACTTGCACTCTAAGACTAGGTAAGTCCATAGGTGCCCACCCCTATGGCGTCTAAGTGTCTCTTGAAGACTCTCTCAGCCAAAGGCTTGGTGAATGGGTCTGCTAGATTATTTTCTAAGGTAATATGCTCCACCACGACTTCCCGTCTCTGGATGAAATCCCGGATCAGGTGGTACTTCCTCTCGATGTGTTTCCCCTTCTTGTGGTTCCGAGGTTCCTTAGATTGCGATACTGCTCCAGTGTTGTCGCAATACATCACAACCGGCTCTGTCCATATGTGGTACGACTCCAAGTTCGAAAGGAACTTCGGAGCCAAGCTGCTTCCTTGGACGCTTCGAAGCTGCCACATACTCAGCTTCCATGGTTGAGTCAGCAATATAAGATTGCTTGATACTCCTCCATGAAATTGCTCCTCCAGACAAGGTGAAGACATATCCACTAGTGGATTTTCTCTCATCCTTATCCGCTCGGAAGTACGAGTACTGTGTATCCTGTAGGAACCAAATCATCAGCCCTGTAAACCAGCATATAATCTCTCGTTCCCTTGAGGTACTTGAGAATATGCTTTACAGCTTGCCAATGAACCTCCCTTGGGTTTGACTGATATCTGCTAACTAAGCCCACGACAAAGCAGATATCTGGCCTAGTACATAGCATGGCGTACATGAGACTTCCCACAGCCGAAGCGTAGGGAATCCTACTCATTCTGTCCTTTTCTTCTTGAGACTTAGGACAGTCCTTCGAAGAAAATGACAACCCATGTCTGCAAGGGATTAGAGCTCCCTTGCATGAGTCCATGCTGTACTTGGCCAGCATCTTGTCAATGTATGTCGCTTGGGATAATCCTAACATTCTCTGCTTCCTATTTCTAAGAAGCCTAATCCCGAGAATGTAGTTGGCTTCTCCCAAGTCCTTCATTCTGAATTGACTAGACAGCCAAACCTTTGTAGATGACAATGTCCCTACATCATTTCCAATGAGTAGAATGTCATCCACATAGAGGACAAGAAAAACCACATTAATGCCTTCAAGTTTCCTGTACACGCATGGTTCATCTTCGTTTTGAATAAAACCATAAGACTTTACGGTCTCATCAAAACGAATGTTCCATGCTCTCGATGCCTGCTTAAGTCCATAAATGGACTTCTTAAGCTTGCAAACCATGTGTTCCTGGCCTTCAACAATGAAGCCTTCCGGTTGGGACATATAGATGTCTTCGCTAAGATGGCCATTCAAGAATGCCGTCTTGACATCCATTTGCCATATCTCGTAGTCATAGTGACAGGCGATGGCAAGGAGGATGCGGATGGATTTAAGCATGGCTACCGGGGAAAAGGTTTCCTCATAGTCGATACCTTCTTTCTGAGTATACCCTTTCGCCACAAGCCTAGCTTTGAAGGTTTCCACCTTCCCATCCGCTCCTCTCTTCCTCTTGTATACCCACTTGCACCCAATGGGTTTTATCCCTTCAGGTGAAGCTACAAGATCCCAAACCTGATTGAGGTACATAGACTCAATCTCGGCTTTCATTGCTTCATGCCACAGATTTGCATCGGCATCAGCAATAGCCTCCTCGTATCTAGCGGGGTCTTGTTCCTGATGGTCGGAGACCAGCTCAAAGGCTTCTCCAGTCCATCTATCTGGAACCCTAGACACTCTCCCACTACGACGAGGCTCTATTTGCACAGGCTCTTGAGGCTGTGCCTCTTCTTGTTCCAGAATCGGGTCAGAAGAAGTTGATTCCGTAGATAACTTCTCCTGAAGTTCCAACCTCGTTGAACCTTTAGTGGAAGTACTTTGATCATCTTCCAAGTATCTAGCATTGGTGCTTGACTAGTACCTTCTGCTCCTTAGGATGATAAAAGTAGCCTCCTTTTGTCCCTTTTGGATACCCAACAAAATAGCATAATTACGATCTTGGTTCCAACTTGTCTCCCTTGATCGGTACATAAGGCTGGACATCCCCAAATCCTGAGATGATTCGGACTTGGCTTACGCCCGATCCACATCTCATAGGGAGTCCTAGGTGCTGACTTGGAAGGCACCAAGTTCGAGAATATATGCCGCTGTTTCCAGGGCATATCCCCGAGAAGGATCTTGGAAGAGTAGCATGAGACATCATGCTTCGGACCATTTCCATCAACGTCATGTTCCTTCTCTCGGCTACTCCGTTCTGTTGGGGGTTCCGGCGCAGAGAGTTGGGATACTATCCCATGATGTACCATGTAGTCCTTGAATTCACCTAGGAGGTACTCTCCACCACGATCCGATCGTAAGGTTTTGATTAATTTACTGTCCAGACGCTCCACTTCGACCTTAAACTCTTTGAACTTGTCAAAAGAGTCGGACTTGCGTCTCATCGGGTAAATGTAACCATACCTCGTACAATCATCCGTGAACGTGATGAAGTACTCAAAACCTCCTCTAGCTGGTGTAGACAAAGGACCACACACATCAGTGTGAACAAGACTCAACACCTCCTTGGCTCTATCCGCCTTTGGTGTAAAAGACCTTTTGGTCATTTTTCCCATCAGGCAGGATTCACACTGAGGCCAACTTTCCAATCTCAATGAGCCCAAAGGCCCATCATGGATTAGCCTCTGAATCCTGGTTGAGTTAATATGACCCAACCTCAGATGCCAAAGGTATGAATCATTGATATTGGTCTTTCTCTTCTTAGTTAAAGGTTCAGATTGAGCGTTATTTGATTGTTTGTTAATAGGGTTTAAAAAGAACAAATTTCCATACATGTGCCCGAGTACATAAAATTTCTCCATCTCTACTGATAGAAATACCGAGAATGGAAAGATACTGAGAATATCCTTGATTAATAAGTTTTGCAAGCTGAAATCAAATTCGACGAAAACCAGGTACATATAAAATGTCTTTTAAAACCACTATCTTATTACAATAAAAAATGAGATCCGGCTCTCCCACTTGCAAGGGCCAGGACTTGTGCTCCATTTCCCACTCGAAGCCCATGTTCGCCCTTCTTGAGTCTTCTTATCTTCCTAAACCCCTGCAAGGAGTTACGAGATATGATCGGTGGCTCTGAATCAACAATCCAAGTGGAAGTTGATCCTACCATTGATATGGACTCTAGATAGTAAACATTACCTGTGGGGTTTTCTTGGCTCGAAGATCTGGACACTCTTTTTCCGAGTGTCCCTTCTTTCCACACTTGAAGCACTTGCCCTTTGGTTTGTCCTTGGGCTGGTTCTTGGGTTGAGGCTGCTTGCATTCCCCTTCTTCCTCTTGAACTTTCCGGGCTTAGGCCCGGTTCTTGAAGAAGAGGCCTTAGCAATCATGGCCTTAGGCTACGGCTTCATGACCTTCTCCGCCATACGGAGCTCCTTCATCGGTTCGGTTAAACTCATGTTCAACTTGTTCATGTTATAGTTTAACTTAGGCGAGTGAAAGAGCCCGGTAGAGATTCGAGAACCATGTCCACTTGGCTCTCGGGGTCAATGACAGCCCCTAAGATTTACTGCCTCCTCGAAAGCAGCAATCATCTTGAGCATATGCTCTCGGACTGATGCTCCCTCGGCCATCTTAGTGTTCACAATAGTTCGAAGAGCCTCCTGCCTTGCGGGCCGGCTCTTGTCTGCGAACATAGTTGCCAATGATTGACTTATGTCATATGCGGAAGCCATGTGCTCGTGTTTTGGCTGGAGCACATTAGACATGGAAGCTAACATATAGCAACGTGCCATTTCGTCGGCTTTCTTCCATGCCTTTTCGGCCTCTCGCTCTTCGGCGGTGGAACCTTCCCAGATAACAGGGCGAGGTTTCGTAAAGGACATACTTATACTCCTCAGTTTGTGAGTATTATGTCCGGGTTCCTTTTCCGATCCACATAGTTTGGACCCGTTAACTTATTCTCCACTGAGAATAACGGCCAATGGACTAAAAGAACCTCCCACCATTTACTGAAAATCGAAAATAAAAGAAAGAAATTAGTTTGTGAAAACAAAATAAAATTTGTGCACTGAAAATAATTTGGCTCTTAGGAAAAGCTGACATAGCTTCTTGGGAAGATTAACGGTTTCCTAAGCTAAGTGTATTAACCACCACAAATTAATTTCCCTTCTAGGTAATGGTCTAGAGAATAACTCCATCGTGGGATGGCCGTTTCCTCTCATTTCCTATGGACATACCTCGCACTATAACCTCCAACGTGGGCTGGCCGATCATAGTACGTGCCCCGGGTTATTAATTACATCCTTCCATTAGATCTAGATCCTTGTGGTATCCCCATCCTATACGGGTTCACTCCCAGGGTGACGCGAGGGGATCCACGATCTCTAATGAGGACCGTGATGGAAGCCAGTGGGGCCGTTGGAACCCCTCTCCCACTTAGTCTTTTAAAATAAAGGTTTTACGGAAAATATCCTTTTGAAATTTCCATTAAGTTTTTCCTTAACTCAAAAATAAAATATCTAAGTCCAATAAAATCTCTATGTCAAGGCTTATATCCTTTGAGAGATTTCCTCCATGGACTAATTTTATTTAAGTTAAAACTTAATGATTTCAAAAATTTTCCAATTAAAACTTTCTAGAGACTTTGGTCTCAAGTTTATTTGACAAAATAATTTTTCTAGTGCAAAATAAAACAAAATGGCTCTCCATTTTAATTTACAAAAATATCTAAATCCAATATATTTTCTATGTCAAGGATTATATCCTTTGAGAAAAATATTCAAGGATTAATTTTTGTACCAATTAAAATAACCATTTAGTTTTTGAAGAAAAAATATTTTTCTTGTCAAAAATGTTCCCAAAGACTTTGGTCTTTGAGAAAAGCACACATAGGTACATAAAAAAATAGCATGCTCAAAAACAGTAAACGTTTTCATGCTTTTCTATTTTTTAAACCTAAGTGCCCAAATAATAGAATTAAACACATTAATTAATTAATTAATGATCTTGTTTAATCCTAAAATCCCTTACTAATATTTTTCATGCAAATATATTCCAAGAATATAAATATTGCAAAAATATTAACTTCGCCTGGTATGGGACCCAAAACGAAAAAGGAAAAAAAAAATTGCAAAAAAAAAAACGCTGGCGGTCCACTGCACCCGCCGCACCGGATTCGCGCCCGCATGGCCTGCGGTCCACTGAGGCCACGGTGCACCGCACTGCACCAGATCGCTTACCGCGCGACCCACGGAGCTGATCCGCGCCCGCGACCCGCAACCAGTTGCCCTCTGCTGCCGACCCGCGAAGGATCCACACATTTATCCGAATGGCACGCCTGATCCGGTTTGCTAACCCGCGTGCGGAATTGAATTTCAATTTCAATTCTTGCAATTGAAAACGGCTTCAATTCCCCTCAATTTGGCTCGGCTTCGTGTCTCACAAACTGCAACTCTCCTCACAGAAACATCGGCTCGGCTTGGCTCGACCGGCGACTTAGGAACAGTATCATCTTTTTCGTTTTTCACCCGTCCGCGCACGAAATTGCAGAAACTCTTTTGCTTCATTTTTTCAGCCTTCTTTGGCTTCTTTGGACATTTTTACTTACAAAAAACATCCAAACCAAAAACACAACCGCCTATACCCATTAAAATTGGGTTTACACGATTAAACCACAAAGCCAAAAAATATTACAGAGGGTCCTATGCTTCCACTGTGAAGCTTACAAAACCATCTATCCCATACCAAAACAGCGAAGGATCGTAGGTATAATCATCTTCTCCATTTTATTAACTACCATGCTCCCTATATTGATCAAAACCAGTGGCTCTGATACCACATTGATGGAACGCAGAAACAGGGGAGCCATGGACGGAAAAAAAAACAGAGAGAAAAATAAAACGCGAGCCATAAAGGCCATGCGGAAGCGTGAAGATCATACATTTGCGTTCCTTAACCCTCCTAGGTTGCGTAGGAACAGATTGAACGGCTGGAATCGCCTCGCTTTGCACACTTGAAGGAGCTTCGGTTGAACACCCGCTAGCCTTCGACTTCGCCTTGTTTGCATTAACGCTTAGCTCTCCGGCTCTCGGGATATTCCTCAGCCTAACCTCTAGTTGGTGAACACAATGGGAAAGAGAAACGGTCTCAATTCTCCTTGGTTCGCTCGCTATTGGTTAGCAAAGAACAAGGAGAAAACGAGAAGAAGAAACGTGAGAGAGCAAGAGAGAGACGTGAGTCCTTGAGGCTAGGGAAAGAATTAGGGTTTTTTCTTTTCAAAGAGTTGTTTATCTTTTTTAGCCTAAACTAGGTCTCTCAATCTCCGATAAACATATCCCGGGATTTCAAAACACCGGATGTTATCCTGAGAAACAGTTTGGCCTAACCTTAAACTCCTCTTAACCGTATCTGGAAAAAAACCCTAAGGTCCAAGCTATTGGGCCAGATAAATATTTATTATTTTTCTTGAACCCAAAAGGCCCAAATTAATAAATATTAATTATTTATTTCCTGGGCTTACATAAGTAACCCAATAAATAATTAATGAGCCCAAATGAACCATAATAATTAATCTTTAATTATTTATTTCTTGGGCCTATATAAATAACCTAATAAATAATTAAACATTAATTATTTCCCCTAGTTTAAGCCCAGGTTAATTTCTTAATTATTCATACTTGGACCTAGGCCCCGAATAATTAATTAACCAAATAAACTAGATAATTAATTTCTCTCAACTCCTATTTTATTTATTTATTTATTTTATTCCGAGTCCAATAATAAATTAGACTTCTGAATAAAATAAAATAAAACAAAATAAAATAAAATCCTCTTCAAGCTGAGACCAATTCCTCAACCCAAAAATAGTTAGGACTTACGGGCTATCCAGAGGACCAAAAAGACACATCGCCTTGGGCTGCTAAAATGACCAAAATACCCCTGCTATATAAATAGCTGTATTTTGCATTTTAAATATTTCCTAATATCACCATAAGGAAATATTGACCCCAAGGACAATGCTTGCATTCGCAAAGTCTCCGACCTACAGGTGAAATGACTAAAATACCCCTCTACACATCGCCGTACATTTAGAGAGGAAGAAGTGTACTAACACCCCCTAAATGACATCTACCATCCTTAGGCTTCTAGTCCAATGGTCCACGACTTCCTGGAGTGTTTCCGCTTTCTAAGGGAGCTACCCTAAAGCAAACATCCAAGTCATGTTTCCCAGGGCCCTGGATAATTTAGACCATTCGGACAACCACAAGGGGCGATATAGTGCGAAACTATCTTGTATAAGTCTGTCTTAACTAACTAGTCACACATACCCAACATGCAAGTATATTGGCCCTACGATAGAACCTCAACTACAGCAAATCAAAGTATATGCTTCCAGCTTCGCTAGACCACCAACTCATACTCAAGTCGTAGAGTACTAGTCCACGCTGTAGCGGTAGTAGTCTAGGTTTCTACCATATAGTACTTTGAGAAACCACTACTACAGGTCCTGTTCTACGTATTCGAAATACGCTTATGTCATGAAGTGAGTGGACTACCCACTGGCTAAAGGTAAGCCATTCCCCATTTGGAATTCATAACATAATAACCTAAACATGATGAGGTTCCCAGTCTCATCAATAGGTTAAGAACAAATGTTTATGTGTTAAATAACCCGTGATCCATACCTTACTGTGAAAGACCACCATTCACATGGATCACTTATTTAAACACAATGGGTCTCTTCCAAACGAAAATCGTGCACAAACAAAAAGTAAATTCACAAACAATTTTTGAAAATAAATTCTTTCATTAAAATATTCGATTTTACATCAGAAACCTAGTCTAAGAGGGCACACGATCCAACAAGACTTTCATAAGCATTCTGCAAATGGTTATCATGTTGGCCCTAGCAGAGGGTAGGCAAATAAACTTTGAGTTTTTGGCTACAAAATTAATGTTGCAGTCAAAGAATACATCAAGCAAAGCTCTGCCTAATAGAAATTTGTTATCTAGAATATTCAGTTATTTTCAAGTTAATTTAAATTCAGTTCCTAGTAATCCATCAAAGATGAATGTTTATAGTTTCGACTCCTTTAAGAGAATGGGTTATGTGAGAGTAAACAATGAATGGAAGTTACTGAGAGACACAGAGGGTAAAGAAAGAGAAAATTTGATAAAAATAAAAGAAGAAGAAAAGTCTGTTCCTATTGCAAGAACAAAAAGAAAATTAGATGATGATCCTCGGGTAGAATCCTCTGCTAGGAGAAAGGAAAAGGATGGGGGATTATCTGCGAATATATTAGATGCTATTAACTCTCTGGCTATGAAATTGGATAATCTCAGTTCTGAGATTCAAAGCATTGAAAATAGATTGACTGCAGTAGAAAAGACTGCAAAAATAGATGCACCAGTATCTACCCCAACATTATCTGCTCAAGAAAAGGAAGAACCTATTTTGGAAAAAGAATTTGATTTGCCTGTTGCCAAGGAAGAACATGCTCATAGGCAAACTTAGAAAATATCTCCGATTAAGGAAACTGTAGCAACTTATGCTTCCTCTAAACCTCAATCATCTGGAAAAAGACAGAAGCACGTTGTGGTAAAGTGAAAATCCAAGAAACTTGCTGGTCAACACTCTAAGAAGGGTGCCAGTTTAAAAGCTAAAACCGTTAACATCTCCTAAGAAGACCAGTTGGGCAAAATGATTTTCAGTTGCTATCTCTCTCATATCATGAACAATTTACTTTCTGCAATTTGAACAATTTACTTACCTATTTTTAGCTTATGCACAAGTATAATTGCTTATTTTCTGCATATTACTTAAATTTTGACACTATTTTCTATCTATCTATATTCTATTTCTGCTTCCTTTCTATTATTATTCTTTTTTATTGATGACAAATGGGGAGAAAATTAGACTAATTAAGCTGCATGAATGACCGGGATATTGGTTAAGATATGAAGAGGGAGAAGATATTAGAATGATCAGAACGATTAGGAAGATATGAACTGATATAATACTATTTTGGAAATTATTGATGTTACTGTAATGATGGGGAAGATATTAGACTAATATGATACTGTTTGGGAAGATATCTGATTAAGAGTTTCTACTTGGAATGTTGGGATAGTTTTTTACTAAACTTCTGCATATAATACCTTAAGGTTGATTTGATGAACTACTTGATATTCAGTTCATGGTCACTCAATTTTTTTAGTATTCTCTTTATAATGAAGGTATCTTTGAGACTAACTTGACAAAATGTGGTTATGATTCTGTGATGAAATCAAATTTCAGTCAGATGGATTGTTTAAACATTCTTTGATAAATTGGAAAATTCATTATTTCATGCATTGTGTCAGATGGAGTTTTGGACTCATATTTTCGTGATCGAAACAAATATTCTTCTAAGAGTCATACTGAATTAAGAACATACCTTTTGGACATCTAAAACCCGTATCTGAAATGTATTTCTGAAAAAGACTCATCTCATACATACTTGCAAAACTGTTTTGGACGTACAAAATTTGATTTCTACTTTTGCCTCTCATTTTGAAACATTCATATAGGCAAATATTAAGGGGGAGCATCTCATTGTATAACTTGCCTACTATATCTTCTTTATAAAATCATTGTATTATTATTTCTCTATGGAATAATCAAGCGATGGAAGAAAGGAGGATATGGAAGAATGTTGGGCCATAGGGTAATTGAGCCATGTTTGTGAGTATATGCTTTAATTTTCTTTATCTTAAACTCATAAGCACTCCTTGAGTCCTATAATGAAAGATTTCATTTCAATGAAAAATATTCTTATTTCTCTCTGTCTAACATGTTCTTATTACACATACTATTTTTTTTTTATCAAATTTGTCATCACTCAAAAAGGGAGAAATTGTTAGCCCTAAGGACTTTTTCCTATGTTTTCACTTATGACAAACATTGATGTGAACTAACTTGTGTAATCTATATGTGATAAGACATGTTTGACCTCAATTCTTCTAAGGCATTCAAGAATGATTGATAAGCAACTCTTGAGCAATGAAATTCAAGTATGAAAGATCAAAAAGAAGTTCAAAATATATGGGGTTGCATACCAAGAAGTCCTTATAAAAGAACTTTAGACTAAGAAGTGTTATTAAGGTATCTTTATTAATTCTTATGTCTCTTTACTTTTTGATTCAATTGATTTTTATCTTGAAGCACACAAAAAAGAAGATTTCAAAGTTTTGAAAATCTCAGAATTTTAGATTGAATAGTTTGGATGTTTTCGCATCCAAAAGATTCGTCTAAAATCCTATAAACTGTATTGAAATGTTTCTGCCTGAAAAAATGTCATTTTGGACTTATCTTTTGGATGCATCGTCGTCCGAAACTTGAGTCCAAAAATACGGATAAATTCAATAGAAAATTATAGTCGTTGCCATTTCACCTTTTGATTCTATAAATAGCCTCTAAGCAAGATTAGACATAAGATTTTTGTGACATTCTTCTAAGAAATACTATTGCTCAACAGTTAACAAAAATCTTCTTTTATCAAGTGCTTCAAAGTGAATTCATTTTTTGTCAAAAATAAAAGTGTTTGTACTTTGTATCTTAGTGAACATTTGCTCAAATAACTGAGTTTTTACTGTTCTATTGATATTCAATCTCCTTTGTAGTACAAGGTTATGGTGTAAAACCCAATTAGGGTGAACCTTGTTTGGTGAATGTGTCAAGGTTATGGTGTAAAACCCAATTAGGGTGAACCTTGATGTGATTGTCTGATTGAGAGGTTTTGAAAAACCTAGTGTGATAATCCTCTCTTGTATGTGGTATAGTTTGATTTCATTAAGTGAGTAAATGAAATCTGGTTGAAAATCCTTAAGTGTGAGTTTAAGGTAGTGGATGTAGATCTTGGTAGATCGAACCACTATATATTCTATGTCTCATTTCTTTTCGTTAATCATTTACTGCTTTATGTTTCTTTCTTTGTCTGAATCTGGATATATATCAAATAGTTCTTGGATAGCCTTTTTTGTTATCATAAAGTTGGTCCAAGCAACTTGATGATCATCATTATTCTGTATTTCAGACGAATTAAAAAATTTTTAGCTTGCCAAAAACCTTATTCACCCCCCCCCCCTAAGGTTTTTCAGTATTCTTTATCTTTCAGTTTCCCTATTTCATATATGTATAAATAAATAAATATATATATATATATATAACTAATAAATAAAATCTCAAGTACAATGTATAGTGTTAAGAAAATCATGATATGAGATTCCCATTATACTATGTAGTGCTTGTACTTAAATAATCTCTAGTCATAGTATTAATAAGATGGAACATTATCAATACATGAAGACAAGCGCATGCTATACTTTTTGATTGGATCAAGCGGTAGTTCTCACATCTGTGAGTATTGTGTTACTTAAAGTTAATACGTGAATGCTTGTTATATGAACAAGTACATTGGACGACCTAACTATAAGAAAATTATATGAATAACTATTTAGTGTTAGTAATAGATTCTCATTATATAAAAAATGTAAGTATCCTTAGATTTGAGATCTCCAAGGTACTTTGTATGCTAAGTATTGTACTTTGACTCCTATCCTTAGAATCTCTTCATAACGGCCTATAGGGAGGATATTGGGTATAGTGTGACGTCTATGAAAGTAGTTGAAATGATCAACAAAAGATTCATCACTGCTAACAGTAGCAGAGTATATTTCACAGTCATTTGTAGAGAATCATTACTTAAGAATTCCTTAGTCAGGGCAACTATGTTTTAAAAATAGTTTTAAATGATACACAGGTTGGGTAATGAATTTTGAAACAAATACTAATAAATTAGGGTTAGAATAAATTATATTCTAGATGAAATTGGTACTAATTCCATACTCTAAACTCAATAAAATATAGGATGATGAAATGAGTTTATTGCGCTAAGATTTTACTATTAAAAAGTTTATATCAAGCTACTTAACTTTCTGAATTTTTGGGTGGTCATTATGCATTGTTAGATGTCGTTCATGATCTACTAAATATAAATTTATTAATTAATAAATTAATTCTAATTAAAATTAATATATTAATTCTAATTATCGAGGTTTACTAGTTCTATAGTGATTAAAATTAGTTCATATTTTGCTACCATTAGACTAGAAAACCTAATGGATCACACATAATAGAGGAATTGATATTTAAGATATTATATGATAATATTTAGTGTTAATTTGTGAGAAAAATAATTTTATGGCTAAATTATAAATAATTATGATTTGTTAGGGCTAAATTGTGATTATTAAATGCTTTGAGCTTAATTACAATTAAAGAATCCCAAGCCTACATAATTATGGAAAAAGAGTTTTATTATTACCTAAAAAGTTTAGGAAATTGAAAAGGCTTTATGGTTGTTGTTTCCTAAAAGGTTTAGGAAGACACACACAGTGTTCACGTAATTTTCTCAAAAGGCTGTGAACATATAAGGAAACAGATTGCAGCTTTCCATGTGTGCTTGAGGTGGTGCAAAAGTATATATTTATATGCTGCACATGGTTCTTGTGTGGGAAAAATCCATAGAAAAAAATACAACAGCCTCTTTTCATTATTTCTTCTCTGAATTAAAATTATATTAGCCGCCAAAATATTAAAAAAATTGCTAGAAAAATTATTATCTGGTGGTTTCTTTGAGTACAATCTTCGTGTGAATTATTATTAGAGAAATTCATATGCTTGGAATTTAGTGGTTCACGGCTTGAATAATTTTCGGATGAGTGCTGTACATGCAGAGAAGAATTTTAAAAGTTGCATTTTCAAGTAACGAAATTTTTCTCTACTCCTTTAACCTATTTAATTACATATGAGTGATTCCTTTACGTGAATTTTGTTTTAATTTCCTCCATGCATAAATTGTTTTGCACGATCAAAATCTAACATCATGCTGGATACTTGAAGAATGAGCAAAGCGTATCCACTAAGGTCTCAAGTATGGTGGAATTGGAAGAGAAGTCGAGTGATATTTCAACTTCTAGTATGCCAATTAAGGAACCTAAAAAGGCACAATTAGATGTTCTTATACAGTCCTAGCTATGTTCTAGTGGGAGGATATCTAGGGTTTTAAAAAGATGAGTTGGAAAAGCCTTTAATGTAGTTAGCAATGGCATATAGACCGACCCTCGTGGTTTCAAGCTGTGCCGAGCCAGTCCTGCCTATGCTCAAACTGTGTCGGTCCGGGCCCAAGGCCAGAACTCTGGGCACGGCACAGCCCCCCCCTTTAGGACCACAAGCTAGGCAGGCCGGTTCATGGGCCTCTGTCTTCCTTTTTTCCCTTAATGTGCTTTTGTTTTTTAATTTTTTTATTACTAAATAACACAATTATTTAAAATTATAAGCAAGTCACATTGAAGTGGTAAGGGATTTGGCTTGGGCCCCTATTGGTTATATTAATTAATAAAATAAAAGTTACATAAGAGGGGGACTTGATACCTAAACCTCTTTAAAATGTTACAATGATTAAAATATATATAAAAAATATCTTGAAAATAAAATTAAACGATTATATAATATTATTTATCCTAATTGTTCAAAATACTAACTACTTGACTTACCCCATTCTTCATCTAAGTCATCATCAACAATACACGAATTAGCTATCCTATCCTTGTTTGTAAAACAATTGTTGCAACACATTAACATCTCCAAAGTATGAGAAGCCAATCGAGACCTTCTTTTATCAATTACTCGAGCGCTCTCACTAAAGATGCTTTCTTATTGTACTGTGGAGATAAGTGGTGTCAAAAGATCATGTGCCATTTTGGATAAAATTGGATATTCCTTTACATGATCCTTTCCACCAACCACAAATGTCAAAATATTAATCCTCATTTTCTACCAGAGGTTACATCTTGTAAATTGTTATCTTATTTTAGGTGGTAGATAATCTTCTTTGACACTTCATGATATCCTATAGATTAAATTTTGATGAAATCGAAAAGGTAGATCTTCGTGGTGGTTGAAATTGACTACTAGATGATGATAATGAATCTTCCTCACTTGTAGTAGTAAAAATAGAATAAGAAGATTCAAACGCATACAAGTTATATATCAGATAGCGCTTTAGCCATTTTATCTTTTATGTCTTTTATCATGAGTTGCTTAAATATTACAGATTCATCAAAATCTAATATTTCATAACGTTATTCAATAATACTACAAAATCCAGGAATTTTTACTCGATGATCTAAACACAATGCCATGTAATATAAAATAGAAATATCTTTAGAATATTTCTTATATTTTCAAACATACTTTTCATAAAATAACCATATTGGCGATGTTTCATATACTCACTAAAAACATATATTACCTTAACAAGTGTAAGAAGAATATAATAAATAGTGGGATAATAAATCTCGATAAAAGTTTAGTTACTTCTTTAAAAGTAATTAAAAATATTGAAGTGCAATACAATTTTTAAAATAAGTATCAGTGAGTTGAGGTTGAAAATGTTACTATTACAAAATTTAATAAGTTGATTTTGATAAGGTATAACACTTTCAAACATATCAAAAGTTAAATTCCATCTAATTTTACAATCTAATCTAATTTTTTAAAAAGAAATACACTATTCTCGACATAAAGCTTTAAAATTTTTAAGCCGGTTAGAGAAATTTTAATAAATAAAACAACATTTCTAATTATATTAATAGTATCATCAATATATTTATATCCTTCCTTAATACTGAAATTAAATATTTGACAAGCACACCTAGTATGAAATAAAATATCATCTAATATAGGATTCATATTATTCTTCAAAATTGTTATGGCAAAATCATTATTTGAAGCATTATCTAAGGAAATAGAAATAATTTTGTTTCGTATTTTATACTCACGACATATTTGAGTAATCATTCTAGTAATATTACTACTTACATGAGGATATTCAAATAATTTAAAATAAATAATTCTTTTTTGTACTAATCAATCATGATCGATCCAATGATATGTAATGCACAAATAAGCCTTATTAGTACCTGTACTCCAACTATTAAAAATAAGAACAAATTTTCAATTATAAAAATCAAACATAGCAATACGATACTCTTTCATCTCTTTGTATATCTTTATTCTATTATTTTTTAATGTTGTTTTAGAAATCCTTTTAAATGAAGGTTGGCAACGGTATTGCATAAATTGTTCATAAAATGGATTTTTTGAAAAATTAAAAGGTAATTTAGTTTTAACAAACATTTTAGCAAATATAGTTCAAGTTTTTTAATGATTATATTAAAAATTACTTATAATTTGACCTCCTGTAGTATAAATTTGTTATGGTTTAAGTATATTTTCTAACTAACTATTATGTATGTGTCTAACTAATGTTCTCGTCTCTCCCCTCTTCTTATGTCCATATACCACCTTACAAATTTTATATATTATCATATTATTATCATTATCCTTTTCAAAAATATTCAAAACCGTAGAGGTTTTTGCTTTAGCTACAGCTTCCAAACATTCAGTATCAACCTGAGAGTTGATTGTTGTACACTAATGCTAGGCCTTTATTTTTATTACCTATTTTATTATTTATTAAATTTAAGGTTGGATCTATATTAAATTTAAAATGTGCAGATGATTGTGAAGAAAAATAATAATATTGATATGGATCCATTTTTCAAATCTTTATTATGTAGACTAAACAAGAATAATCAATTAAAATTTAAATAAAAGTTCGAATAAATAAATAAGAATGCAAATAAAATGAAATAAAGTATTAGCAAATAATAAAATAAGAGAATTGAAAAATATAAATAACTTGTAAATTAATTTAAAATTAAATAAATAATTAAAATAAATAAATAATAAATAAAGCTAAAAAATAAGAATGTAAGATTAAGAAACACTAATTAATTGATGGCCAGGAAACAATAACACTTTATTGAGCTTTATTTCTTATCTTCTTTAAGACTTAAACTACCCATTATTCCTCCACTTAATAATCTTTCAAAATATGAAGACTTTACTTGAATAATTTAAAAATATATATGAAAGATAAATTTTATTCTAACACTTTTTGTAGAGGAAATGGAGAGAATTGAAGATTATGAGAGAAAAAAGAATGAAAATAGAGAGTTAGAGAGAATTGGAGAGAGGTAGAGAGTATTTGCTAAGTTTTGGAGTGAATTATGGGATATTTGTAGAGTTTTGGAGATTGGCGTGTGAAATAGCCGTTGGGGGGCCAAAACGCAATGAAAAAAACTTAATTTGTGTGTGTTGGGAGTCAAATTGTTTTTAAAAGAAAAATAGAGAGCTATTATGTAATGGCTATCTACGCGGGCCGACCCGTGACGAATCCCTAGCCGGGATAGACTAGCTTAGGGACTGGCCCACCATAGTGGAGCTAGTTCAATTCCTGGTTCTGGATCGATGGGCCTAACCGAACCACATGCCATTACTAGAGGTAGTCTCTGACCATCAGGAATAAGATCTCACTAGATACGATGAGGTCATTACTGATATTGATGCAGATAAATGGCAAGTGGTAATATATGCCAAGATTGAGTCTGTATATATATATATCTTTTATATATATATATAAAAGATAATTTATAAAATTTTTCTCTTAATTTGGTATTTTTAACTAAGGTATAAATTAATTTGGATGTGTTAGGTTGATAACTATTTCTTATCTCATATTGGAAATTTTCTAAAAGAGATACATTAATTTGAATATATGGGCATATGTAGGTAATTTGTAGTCAAGTTTCCTCTTTTTATTAATTAATTAAATTTATTATAATTTAACCCCATTAAATTGGGGTAGTAACAATTTAATAGTACAAATTATAATAAAGAAGCTAGAGATCCATTAACAATTAGTCAATGACAATATTAACTAATGGAAATTAGCTTTTTAATAAAATATTTATTTTACTCATACTAATTATAAAATACCTAATATAACCCTTAGTGGAGGGAACTTAGCACATAAAATATTTGTGAACCTCTAGCATCTTTTTTACAACTTATGGTATTAAAGTACCACTATTCCCAACATAATAGGGGTAAACTGCAATAAATCCTAAACTAAAATTTCAATTAATTTTCTAAAATTAAACATATCATATACAACTTTATCAAGTTTAAAGAAATGCAAATTCAAATATAACATACCTGAAATAAAATTACGATATTATAGTAATATTTTTTGCACAAAAAAAAGTACAGCAAACAAAATTTATCATTTTTCCCTAATTTAATTTTTTTTTAAAAATTAAAATTAAAAAAATTATCATCAATGTAAACGCATTTCTTACTTATTTTGTCCTAACTAGCTTTACTAGTGGTTGTCAGGTGATGAAGATTTATTTTAAAATTAGGGAAAGATGATAATTTTTTGGTGACTTTGCTTTTTTTTGTGAGAAAAATAATTTTATTTTGGATTTGTTATATTTAAATTTATATCGTATTTAAGTCTTGACAAAATTGTAAATAATATGTCTAATTTTACAAAATTGATTAAAACTTTAGTTTCAGATTTATTATAATTTACTCCTATTAAGTTGAAAGATAGTGGTATTTTAATACCACAAATTATAAAAAAAAATGATAGAAGTCCACAACTATTTCATGTACCAAGTTCCGTCCACTAAAGGTTATATTAGGTATTTTATAATTAGTATTGGCAAAATAGACATTTTATTATAAAATTAACTTCCGTTAATCAATACCATCATTAATTAATGGTCAATGGTTTTTTTTCACAACTTGTGATATTCAAGTGTCACAATTCTCTAACTTAATGGGAGTAAATTACAAATAAACCTTAATTAATTTGATATTTTTAATTAGGCCATATGTTAATATGGATGCATTGGCATGGTAATTAGTTATTATCTCATATCTGTGATACGTGTGCAATCTTTATATGATCTAATTTGTATATGTGTTTTTAAATTGAGAGTTAATTTAGGTATTAGATATATTAGGAAAATATATTAACAATTACAAAAATTACTTTTTCTAACATACGTCTCATGAACAGAGGCACATATTAATTTGAACAGATAAATTGACATATATATGATAATCTAAATAATAAAAAAATGATATATGTAACAATTAATCTTTATGATAAACTTGGAGAAATTTTGAACTATTTATTAGTCCTAATCTACATTGCATATGATATATTCATAAATTTGGATAAATTTTTTTGCAAAAAAAAAAAACAAAAAACAATGTCTGCAATATGAGGACTTCCCAAGGTGCCCCCCATATGGAATACAATACATTAGTATTGATATGATTGCACCATTCATTTGAATAAATTAACATATTATCCTTATCTTATATACAAAGAATCTCTTTACAACTTAATTTAGTTGTAACTTTGCATATGTAACTAAAAAAACATAACTTTATTAGCCCGGATGTGAGCGGTACGAATTCTATCCCCTAAATTCCTCTTCCATCGTTCCCCCTTCCCCTCCCCCTCTCCCTCTTAAAGATACATTAAGTGGTCCTTCTATATTATTTATTTATTTTTTTCAAATAAAAAATAAACTTTTATTAATCTAAATAATAAATTTTTATTTAGAAAAAAATAAAAAATAAATCTAAAATAATAAACCTAAATAATAAAATTTTATTTGAAAAAAGTAATAAATAAGAAACCTAAAATAAATAAATAATACACTTTTTATTTAAAAAAAAATAAATAGAGACAATGGAAGGAACACTTAGTAAATCCTTAAGAGCGGGAAAAATAATAAGGGAGGGATTTAAAGGAAAGGATCCTGGGGCGGATGCGAGAGTACCATGCTTAGGCATTTGACTTGAACTAAAAGTTCATTCAATAAAACTAAATTTTGAATAAAAGATCCAGATCCTTCAAAAGTTTATGTACTTTTGATACTGAAAAAATAATTTTTGTTGTCCAAATCTACTTATTTAAAGATAATATCTGAAAATTAAAACAAATTTTCTCATATTAACAACTTTTTCTACATTATTATATAAGATAAAATATAAAATAATTTTTAAATAATTACACCATACGTGACAAAGTGGTAATTTAATTGATTAGAAATATTGGTTACCCAACATTATGAACTAAATTTGATTTATATTTCTTGCCACTAATGAAATGTACAAAAGAAAATAATTTACATTATACGAAAAATTGCCTTTCAAGTAATAATAAAAAGTGTCAAACCATTAATGTAAAGGTTAATGTAAGAATGAAATGATAACTCATCCGGTTAGAAGGACCTTGTGACATTAGAGAGAGTGAATTCAATTCTTGTCTCGTCCTAAAAAAATATGTAAAAATAAAATTAAAATTAAAAAAGATGGGCCAGACTTTCTCAAGTTTGCGACGCATCGATTAGATAAAAAACACCCCCACAAACACAAAGCGAAAGCCCGGGTACGGTTGGGCTGGTTGAGGCCCAAAATTTCTTCAATTTGAAGTCTAGCGGTTGTACGTTGGTAGCATCCAAGGAATACAACACGGCGAGAAGGGATTTAAGAATAATTAATTAAATTTATTGCTTAATATTCTTATTTTGGTATTTGGATAACAAAATTTAAAGGATTTTTTAGATTATTTTTATTAATATTTTATAACCAGTTAAAAATGATAAAAAAAAAATTTAAACTAGATTGGGACCAAACCAATACATGGGAGGTCAATTCTTATAGCATGAAAGGTTTTTTTTTTTTTTAATTAAAAAGGGTAAAATTAAAATGAGAAAAATAAATTCTATATTGGAATGCTACAAGCAGGTTTATCCCAAATTCTTGGAAGAAATAGAGGAAGCTATAACCCAAAAAAAAATGCTTTGACTATCGAATTTAATTCTTTTATTTTAAAAATAATTAGGAAACTTTAATTTGTACGACTATATTAACCAAGGATTGGAAGGACAATATTAGAAACCAAGGAATATAATGTTTTTTATACTCTACAATTCAATATTTAATATTACTATATTACAACTTAAGTGTGGTTGAGTTATTTCATCAATAAAAACTAAGGAAGCAAATCTTAAATATTCTCTCTTTGATTCATAGACAATCTCCAATATCCAATACTTCCAACAAACTCCACGGTTTTGATAATATAATATAAAAAATTTTGCTTTACTTCTGTTTGGATTTAAATATTTATTTTAAAATATACAGATTCTATTAATTTATGAGTTTCACTATTAATCTTGGAAATTAATAAAAATAAAGCAATAATTTAGTTGTAGTAAATACTCTTCTAAATTTTTTTATCCAATTAAAATAAGACAATCAAATCTTAACAAGTGATATAATATTTATTTAATTTTTTTATTATTTAATTAATTTAATAATTAAATACCTAATTCGTAATTTTACTAAAACATTATGATTGAATTATACACCGTCAAAAACGAATTCTTGATTCTAGCTATTAGTGGGGGTCAATTAGAAATTTCAAGAGAAGGAGTTGAAAAGAACTTTCCTGCCTCTAGCCATTTCAAGGAAATGGACGTCATTTTTTCACTCTAATGGTGATGAGGATTCTGTTATTGCTGGATTAGGAAACGTGATAAAGGCAAATAAGAACCTATTTTGACAAATAACTATGTAATAAAACTCAATTAAGTATTTATTTTATAATAAATAATTTTAAGTACTTAACTAATTAAAAGTGTTTGATAATAGATTTTTATTATCATTTATTTAATTAAGATGTACTTAAACTCTTTTATAAAATTTAAGTGAAATAAAAATAAGTTATTTAAAATCTAAATACATTAAATATTCATCTAATTATTAATTTTATATTTATTCTAAATTATAATAACATATAATATAAAATCGAATTATAATTAATTCAAAATTCAAATTAAATCTTTATACTTCTCTTTTAAGAATTTAGCATTTAAATATTTAGATTTTAGTTTTATTAAACGGGTCTTAACATGTTCCTTAATCTAGTTTCATTACAACGTACAAATTTAATCATATTTAGTATCAAGAAATAACTAAAATTTCCTAAATAAGAAAAATTAGAAGGGGGGAGGAACCATGCATGATGTATACTAACTTAGATTGAATTAGTTCTCATTATAAATTAGTTGCTTGAATATCCAAGTTTTTGTTTCCCTCCTTTTACGTCACTCCAATGTTAAAAATTTTATTTTTATCTTACTAAAATTTAAAATTTTTAAAAAGTTTTCTTAGCAATTATCTTTCGTCTTTCTAAAAATTTTTCAAAATTTTATCATTGAATCCTTTAATATATTCTTGTATGTAATTTGCCCTCTAACTTCAAATTCTTTATTGTATCTCTATTAAATTAGAATTTTCAATTTTCATTATGATTAGATTAAGGGACAAATGATTTTATTATAGAAATTTTTGGAGTCAAGGAAGAACTAAATGGGAAGTGACGTTCAATTAACTAAAAAGGACCCTTCTAGAAAAGAAAAACTAAGAAGGAAGTGAAAATGTCACTCTTTTTTTTTTTTAAAGAATCCAATTTGCTCGTTTTTTCTTTTTTGATATATCAGAAAAGAAAATATTAATTAAAATTATAAGCCATGTTTAATAAAGAGAGATGATACTTAATTCAATTACCTTCTTCTCGTCACAATTTGTTCCTTTTCAGACATCAAAAAGGGGTGCGGGGGAGGGGGGGAGGGTGGGGATTGTTTTGTTATTGGCTTTTTTTTTTTTTTTTTTTTTGGTTTTGTGTTCGTTAATGGAGGAGTAAAGATTGCCCTCTCAAACACGAAAGGCCTGTTATTTTCAAACTTTGAAAGAAGTGCAAAAAGAAGTCCTTGTCAAGATTCTACTTTCCTATATATACTTTTTTCAAGTTATAGCCCTTTGGAGTTTGTAAAGCACTATCAAAACAGTATAGAAAAGAAAGCCAACAAAGAAAAGTTGCCCACCATTAAGGGGTCTACACTCTACAAATCCAACTCACCTAACCAAAACTTTTTCCCCATTTGTTGCTTTTTGTTTTACACAAATTTTCTATGTCATATGCAAGATTCTTCCCACATTGGTACCCCATCCCTGTCTAGTCCCATAGCCCTTAGCTTGGGAGCTCTATGCTTGAAACCCCCAAAAGACCCTTCACTTTACTCTTCCCTACTATTAAACCACACACCAAATCTTAGACATTGTAGAATTCACCAAGATCTCGCACTCGGTTTTTGTCCAAATTATTAGTTGATATTTGCAACATATTTATTACATCAATCAATATTAGCTAGTTCGATTTGATTTCGGTCAATTAGGACTGCACGTTTGATTTCTTTTTATTGGTCGTAAATATTCCTTACAAAATATTGCCTGCATATGAATTTTGCATATTGATTAACATGTTTTACGAGCATTAATGGTCACGAAGCTCTCCCTGGTATGTATTACAACTAAATTAGCTTTATCAAATAAAACCCGGAGAGTTCTTGGTTGCATGGATTTAACAATTGTAGCCCTAAATTCACTTTTATGACGAAGTCAACAATTGTTACCTGCTATGGCCTATGTACTTGCTTTATATGATGTAATGTTTTTCAATAAGATTAGGATCTCTCAATGACAAAGATTTACAAATTCACATGTAGAGTCAAGAACATTGGACTATTTAGATTTTAATGATTGTCACAAAATGAAGGCCTGTGGTTCCCACAATAAGCAAGTTGCTGCAAGAAGAAAAGGATACATCTGGTTCTTATTTGTTGTTATTCATCTCCAAAAGCATCATTTCCGACATAATTTATCTTCCGGACGTAAAAATTGACTAATGTTGTTTCTTTTTGAGGTTCTTAACCGTGGTTAATTTTCAAAACAATTGTCTCCTACCAATTAGGACTCTCATTCTTAACTAGCCCATTGCACAAATACTAAAACCTAAGGCCATGTGTTCCATATTCTAGCCAAGTCACTTCTATTCCCTTGCCCTTCGAATTATCAAATACTTGTGTCTGTATTTATTTTGGATTAGATTCTTATCTTATTCTCCGTTAATATAACTGAAGTCGGTGTTTTGTCGTGTTTAATAGGGTTAAAATTGAAGGCAATGAGAAAGTGTAGGAAGCAGTGCAATTATTATTTGACACTACAAGTGCTGAAATTTAGGAGCCAACAGCAAAGAATGCATCCTACCAAATGTATGGAGGTTTTACTGCCAACATGGTGATGATCTCTAGCAGAAATAGAAATATGGCTGCCGTGTTGATGGGGAGAACCCAATGATTGTGTAATGGCATCTTTTATGAATATCTTGTATGGACTGTGGAGTGATCATTACCCAAATCAAGAAGCCCTTTTCCCCCATATTTTTATGCATTCATTTCATGGTACAGCAATTTGGCATAGAAAATTTTATGCTGTCCGAAATGTTATGGAGCTCTGCTTCGCTTTGTGAAGGTCAGAAACACCAATAAATATGTCCCCATACTCGATACCTTCGTTGCCAGAAACTCCTTACTCCCCCATACCCAATTTCAGCTCACTTCCCATACAGCTAGCTTCTTTTTCCTTTGTTTTGGCTACTTCCTCTTAGGGTTTGCATGAGAGTGAGGGAAAAAGCCTGTTCAGTCGCTCCAGGGTTAATCAATAAATTCTGGATTCTTGAATTTTGGGAGAATATATATATATATATATAGTCCAAATTAGTTCGAATTGTAGAAAAAGCACGTTAGCAAGGACTAGGTGTCCCTAGCCACCCTCAACTGACCCGGATCTTGTCCTCCCATTCTACTAAATGGAATGCAAAAATTGAACCTATATCTGTTAATTTATCCCACTGATCAAAACATATAAATCACGTCCCTCCATGCCATGCCTCTATCACAAAACTGAGGATCTTCACCACGAGAATGTGATTCAGATCATAGCCAAATGCATATATTAACTACATTCTGTTCAACTCAACTACATTCTGCCCCAGCAACATGGAAATCAAGGAAACAACGGTGGAAATGTTTGAACTTTTCTATGATGAATGCCAGAAGAGATTGTACCATCACATGCTTACTACTCAGTAAATTAAGACCCTTTTCGGCTTTTGATTTGTGGGCTCTGTTGAAACAAAGAAACTTTGGGAAAACCCAACTCACAAAGTCACACGGGTTGTTTAATTGTTTCTATCTTGTTTGCATTTTTTTATAAAAGTGCGATACTGTCCTACGTACCTTTCTTATCATCCCTGTTTGTGGGCTCCTGACCATCCCACAGCTAAAACCCACTTGCAATTTTCCATATCACACAGCTTCGGAACTGCTAATTCCTTGTACTTATCTGCAGCTGTTCATGAAAAGGTTGCAGATTCGAGTTGATCTTGTAGTTAGTAATTTGGATGGCTGATACATGGTATAGAAAGTTTTGAATCAATTTGTCTAGTTATTTATTTGAATACACATAGAATCAGAATGAATCGCTTTGTGGCTATATATTACTAGTTTTTTTTACAAATTAAATGAATTATGGAATGTTCTATTAGAAAAATAATCTTCCTGGTGTGAGTTTTCGGCCGGAGAATTGCAAGGTGTAAGAGTTTTCTTTATCTCTAACATTTGTATATTGTTTCAAGTACATACAAATGTAAGACAAATTTCATTCGAAATATTTTTTAAAAATATCTCAATAATTTCACATACATTTTTAGTATTAAAGATAATCTATTGACGCTTGTGGAATAAATCCATATTGTATGTACGTTTTAAATGAATCATCACTCAATGTTCTCCAATGTTACTGTTTTTGTATCAAACTACCTCTTGAGAATGTTGAGTGTAAGTATCAATCTTATGATACATGAATTTGACAACACTGGTTTATAAAAGGAGAAGAGGATAGGGAGGGAAAGAGAAAAAGTACCTTTATTTCTAATAGAAGAGGGGAAATAATGACAAATTAAAGCTTTCATTACCTTCAATTTTAAAGGAAATGATTTACTAACATGAAGAGGAAGTTAGTTTCCCCTTCAATTTACTCCTCACCTTCCTTTCCCTCTAACCAAATACAGAAAATAATCAATTTGCTCCCTTCTTTTTTTTTTTTTTTCCATATTTTGATTCCAACTAAATGAAGTGTGCAAGGAACAAACTTTAAAGATCAAAAGTATAATATTTATGCAAGAAAAGTGTTATTTTTGAAAGGGGAATAAAGTGATAAGCGATTTGAGTTGTTATTGTAGACTTTGAGAACGCTACTACTACTACGAGGAGTGTGGGCATGGGTTAGATTATAGACTTCAAACAACGAGGGGGCAATTGGAATTTGTCTTTGCTAATGATCTTGATTTGGTTGATATATGCGGCTGATTATGTTAGAAGAATAGTGGTCCTATGACGCTGTGCCACAGAAGAGGAGGTCCATCCTACCCAGAGAGCACGAAGAACTCTGTTTCGGTACGAAAAGCAACGTAGAGCTTTGTTCCCTGGTGATCATCAACGTTTCAGTATGATCAGAACAGGACCAATCTAAAAGCTTCACAGATCAATCAAATGCATTATTACCATTCGTTTCTCTATTCAAAGAAACTGCTGCAAACAACTGTGCAGACAGCCATATGGCACAACCGCACAAGAATAAAAATATTAATTCATAACTTACCGTTGAACTGTCTATTGTAACAAAAAAGAAAGATAACATATAAATATATTCTAATGACTTTCATTGTCAAGGTGGCCTGAAATTGATCCGTATAGATATACAACTGCAGTAGAACATGAAAGTTCATAGTTTTAGAAGTTTAAAGGTAGATTAATATATAATCTAGAAAATTCTTTTATATGATAATTTTTTTCTTAAAATGTATTTTTTTAGAACGAAGTTAGACTTGTACGTTGTTTAATACATTATCAAAGTCAAACTTAATCTAATATTGAACAACTTGTAGATATCTAATCTTACAAACTTCACATTCTAAACTGTCCGATCCTAAGTATAGAGGAGTGTTTTGAATTATTTTACATCAGATAATTGTCCTATAGATTGTCTCTTATAAGCTTTAGACAATCTTTCTCCTATATATAAATCATTTTTTAAAATAAAATTAAATTCACATTTTTTTCAGAATGATACGGGGATAGTGATGTGTGGGGAAATTTTTGTCTTCTCTTTGATGTTCTACATGTTGTTAGCCCTAGAGAACAAATTAAGGCGTTGGTCGGAAACTGAGTAACTTTTTTTCTTTTTTTTCAATGTATTCAGGTGTCTGATATGTCATGTTTTCAAAAAAGTTTGGGGTTTTTTTCTAAATTTGCAGGATGGAAACACAAGATGGATTTGCCCATTTGATAGCTCTTTAGTGATTTTCTAACACTATGTTTTACATTGACATTTATGGAGTGTTGTGTGAGAGAATCATTTGTTTGATATGCAAATGAATCTAATCATTTGGTGAGTAAGTAATTGTGATCAAATTGTGATTTGGAGGAAGATTTCCCCACATGCCTCAGAACTAATGCTTCAATATAATACAGAGAAGATCGCATTAGAAGAGCCATATCAACCTTAAGAACTATTCAACGAATGTCGTTTGATTATTATGATAGCACTAAACACTCTTCTTCGTCCTCCTCTTCTTCTTCTTTTTTTTTTTTTTTAAGGAATGGAATCTATATTAATATCAATTAGTAAAAAAAAATACAAGTACAATCAGAGGGTAAGCATACCCTTGGCAAGTATAGGAGCAAATATTTGCATCCTAGAATCTTAGCGCTCTTTTTAGATTCAATTTACCATATGCCAGTGAAAAGTACTACCTAGTGTCACTTTTGTGACAATTATTTCTCAGTTTATGAAAAACATATATATTTATTTATTTATTTAAATTATTTTTTTATCATCATTATGTTTACAAAGATTCAATCCTTTTTTCCCCTAGTCAATAAATGCTTGATCATAGGAGTGTATTTGTACTTGGATTGTAACTCATTTGGGAAGAATTTATATGAATTAAAAAAATTAGAAAATATGTCAATTTAAGGAGAAATAAATCACATTTTGTGTATAAATGACAAAATTTTTTATAAATAAAATTTTTTTAATTAAATTAAAGTTTTAATTTAGGCTGAATAGCAATCTGAGTACTCCTACTCCAGAAAGGCAAACAAATAGAAGACAAAACGAGCAGTGGCAGCCGAAATTGAAAAATGAATAGAACAAAACGGAGCATTTTTTTTTTTTTTTTCTTTTCTGGATCGATCTCCTTTCGCAATCGCGATTAACCCGCACCGACCACGGGTGCGTTAAACCAGGATCCGCTGACGCCACCCGTATCTTCAACCAGCTCGCTCAAGCCAAGCTACGAGACCAAGCCGAGCCGATTCTTTTCCACTCCGCTTATCACAACCCATCCCACCAAAAATATCTCCAAAACGGTCGAAATTACCGGAAATAGCCGGTGGAAACAAAATTGCATTTGGGTTGAATTTGAGGTTCATTTCAATTTTCATTTGCCAAAAACTTCCCAAGTGTACCTAACCGCAGTCAGATTCTAACCCTTGCATCTGACCCCAGTTTGGTTTTATTTAAAGAGTGAGAAATTGTGAAAGCCCAGCTGGGTTGTGAACTGGTTTTACTGATTCCTCACTCCAAACCCCTCTTCTTCTTCTCTCTCCTTCTTTCTCAAACCCTTTTTTTTTTCTTTTGTAGATGAACAGTCCTAGACCATTGTCAGCAAAACCTAGTAGCGCAAAAACCAGTAGTTCTTGAAGTGATTGAGTAATGATGTAGAGAGAGAAAGTAATAAGAGAGCAAGAAAAGAAAGTGTGGCTCTTAATTACTTCTGAACTGGGTTTTGGTCATTAGGCTGGTGGTGGTGGTTTTGGCTTTTGGTGGTGTAGGTCTTCATAATAATTTTTTGGGTTTTGCTTTTGCTTTGGTTTGCTTCTTGATTGTATAAATCCCTTTTGCTGCTTCCTTTTTAATGGGTTCAGAGGTGGTAGAGGAAGTATTGAAAAAGGAGAAGGATGGAGTATCCAAGAAAGAGAATAACTTGCATGTTGTTGAATCATTTTGCATACAAAACTGTGCAAGGTGGGCTTGTTCTGGACATGTATATTATGGTTTCATGCCATTTAGCAAGTGACTAAAAACAAAACTATAGCATTCGGCTAGCTCTCGACTGCTACCGCTACACACTCAAATCTTCTTCTTGAGCTCTGTGTTCTGTCTGTCTCCCTCCCTCCCTCCCTCCCTTTCTAGCAAGCAACAACAATTTTGTTCTCTACTTCACTTTAACATCAAGAGATAAAAATCGAAGTTACAGAGTGGTCTCTACTCTCTGATCTAAATAGATCTGTTTGAGAAGAGTAGTACACTTTTTTGCTATTTGATCAGTCATCAGTCATGAAGAGACTTGGCAGCTCTGATTCCTTGGGCGCTTTGATGTCCATGTGTCCAACTTCAGCAGGTGCTCTATTACTATCCTCTTATAATGGCTTAAATTTCTTTTCCAAAGATTCAATGTACCCATAGCATGTTTGCTTGTCCCCAACCTTTTTTCTGTAATCAATCTCCTTAAATTTCATAAATAAAACTAGTTAATGTACAAGAACAGCTGTTTTCCTGTTTTAGTAACTATGTCATCCTTCAGTTTTTACCATTGTGGGTTCCCTATTTCCAGTCTTAGCTTTGTTGTAGGAAAGAATATGTCCCCTGTACTCGGTTTGTACTCACTGTTTCCTCTTTCTTCCTTTCTGTTTTTGCTGGTTTAGATGAGCACAACCAAGGAAGCACCCACGTTTACCCCAGGGAGTTTCAGTCCATGTTGGAAGGCTTAGATGAGGAGGGCTGCGTGGAAGAATCCGGCCACGTCCCGGAGAAGAAAAGAAGGCTAAGCGTGGATCAAGTTAAGGCATTAGAGAAGAACTTTGAAGTTGAAAACAAGCTTGAACCAGAGAGAAAAGTGAAGCTTGCCCAAGAACTTGGATTGCAGCCTAGACAAGTTGCTGTTTGGTTCCAAAACCGCCGTGCCAGGTGGAAAACCAAGCAATTGGAGAGGGACTACGGCCTCCTCAAAGCCAATTATGAAGCACTGAAACACAACTATGAAACTCTCCAACATGATAATGAAGCTCTAGTCAAAGAGGTACTTGTCAATCAAATTCAATGCTCAAGAGAAAATAGATCTGTTTTAAAAAGATAAGCAACTTTCTTTCTTCTTTGGAATTTTGCGTAGACATCTGAATACATTTTGCTGTTCGATTTTGGATGTGTAGATTCGTGAACTGAAAGCGAAGTTGCAAGATGACAAAGGCGAAAGCAAAGTTTCAGTAAAAGAAGAGGCGATGGTATCTGAATGCGACGACAAGGAAGTCATAGATCATCATCATCATCATCAACAACCAAACAAAGCAAAAGCTCCTGTGGATATTATTCCTGAATGTGATGAGGATGCAACAGAGCTCAACTTTGAGAGCTTCAACAGCAGCAATGGCGGATTAATGGGTGCATCAATTTTTACTGATTTTAAAGATGGATCATCTGATAGTGACACAAGTGCCATTTTGAATGAAGACAACAACAATAGTAGCCCAAATGCTGCTATTTCCTCCTCTGGAGGTGGTGGCGTTCTTCAGAGCCCACATCAGTTCTTCAGCTGCTCTTCACTATCATCCATGAGTGGCTTCCAATTTTCAGACTCGAAAGCAGCAATTCTGGGAGATGCCCACAGAGCATATCAGCCACAGTTTGTAAAGATTGAGGAGCATAATTTTTTCAGCGGTGATGACTCATGCAGTACTTTCTTTACTGATGATCAACCCCCCACTCTCCATTGGGACTGTCCTGAGGACTGGAATTGATCGAGAATCAAGGATCAAGAGAGACCCACCAACCCTAGCCAAAATCCAAGAAATAACAGCACCAAAAAATAATGGAAAAAAATGCCATTTCCCACTTTGCCACCCCAAGAAAAAAGTTTTGTATAGTGGTAATTTTCATTAGTGGAATCATCATCATTGTGTAATTAAGCAAGGTCTTCCTCTTCATTGTACAAAAATGGAGTTGCAAGTTCATCAGGATTATAAGAAAGAGAAAGAGAGACAAAAGGGTGGCAGGAGATGACAGTGAGAGTTCACGTGGGAGTGTAGACTACTAGACTGCAGAGAAGATGGAGAATGAGAAGATGAAAGCGTGGGGTTTTGGGTAAAGCCTTCGGGGGAATGATTAGGTAATGGGTAGTAATTGAAATTGAACTTTCGCACACGCTTTTATGTGTTGGAGATGAAAAAAGCGTTCAAAGATCCACATCATGATGAGGGAAATTTTCCTGTAATGGTGGAACTATAATAAGAAGACGGCCAACGTATACATCATCCCTCCAATTTTTACAGCTTTTTAGTATTCCATGAAAGGACAAAAGTCCCATCAACGACTCAAGAATGGTAGTTTTTTTTCCCCAAACCCCTAAAAAAAGAAAAAGAAATAATAAGTAATATTTTTCTTTTTAATATTGGAGTATAAATTTCAATTATTGAATTATTAATTTAACAATAAATTTTCAGAAATTTATATTTGTATTTTAGGTATGATCCTTAAAGTTTGCAAATTTTTTGCCTCATATATATAATTATATATAAGAGGACAGTAGATTTGAATCAAATTTATGACTATATGATTAAGATATATAAGTATGCTTTTTTGGGTTATTTTTGAATTTTTTTTTCATGCCTTTCTTTCAAGTGGAGGATATCTTAATATGCTAAATTGGTAAATCTTGACTTGAAAGTTTTTAAAGTAAAACTGAAGGTAACTTGTTCTTCTCTTTGGGATGAACTTTCAAAGCTAGTGTTTTCTTTCATTTTCAAAATTGATTTTCTGCCTTTAATTTTTTTTTACGTTCTTTGCAATTGGTCCTCTAAAATGAAAATTTTTCCAAAGGAAAAAGACACTGAAGAACAAAGGGTATGACCGCAACCTTGAAAAATATGGCAATATTTTTCGATCAGGTTGTTGCATCTCTTTAAAAGCAAAATATAGCATAGCAAATCTAATATTGTTACCTTTAAAGAATCTTACAGAGATTAAAGAAATACTAAAATAGAAAAAGATTGATTTATCACTTCTCTTAATTTAATAAATATTAAAAAATTATTTATTTATTTGTTGCTTTTTTCTTACTTTTTTTGGCTTCTCTTTTAGAAAACGGAGAGACGTATAAAAAAGATTGAAAATAGCATATAAAATCGAATTTTTTTTTTAAAAAAAATTGAAAATAGGGAAGTCAATATAAAAAAAATTGAAAACCTATTACGTAATGGTTGAATAGATTAATAAATGAAAAAGATAAAATTAAGGGGGGAAAGGAAATAAATTATTTATTAATTTTACAAAATAACATATATGTGTGTGTAGGAAGAAGTCTCCCCCAAAAGCAACAGATATTAAAAATTGGAGGGACGAAAACATTTAACTCGAGTTGAAAATTAAAGAAAGAATTTAAATAATACATTGGAACTAACCAAAATAAGGAGGCACTGAATATCATAACTATTAATTAGATTGACTCAAATGTTATGAATATATATATAAATGTTTGTATTTTTATAAAAAAATCTAATATGGAATAATCTTTAAGGCAATGACACATATGAAAATGTGTCAGTATTTTTCTTCAATTCCACTAGTATGTTGATTAATACTAATGATTATTTTAGTGCTATATGGCTTCAATATTTATTCATATACTCTCCATCCCAAATTATCAATCCATTTTCTAACTTAATTTTTATCCCAAATTATTTGTCCCTTTAAGAAATCAAGATTTAGTATTCTAAATTTACCCCTATTTAATAGTATTCTATTTTTCAAATATATTAAAATATAATCAAAAATTTATTTTACGAGTTCTACTATTCATACTTATCTCGTTAATTTTCAAGCAACATCAATAGTAACTTAGAGAGAGAATTAAATACTCATCAATATTTTGATTTATTTTTTAATAAAAATTAAATATTTAAAAGAGAGAAATAATTTAAAGTTGTATAAAAAATTTAGAGTTTGTGTACTTCTTAATATAAAGAGAAATATTTATTATTAAATTTTAAAGGTAAGAATATAAAGAATATTTAACTAATTAAAAAAATTTACTTTTCTTAATTCCGTATAATTGATTAGAATTGACAGATAATTTAAGACGGAAGGAGTAAGTGTTTTAACAATAAAAAGGTCTTGTCGGAAGCAAAAATGTAAAATATCTTGGACAGAATTAATGTTAGTTGTTTTGAAAGCAGATTAATCCTTAAACTAGGAATATCTAAGGATAAGTGCTCCTTCTCTTTTTGGAGAAGTTACACCATTATGTTAGTTGTTTTGAAAGCAGATTAATCCTTAATACGCGTCCGGTCAAAATGAATTATGTCATTTTTTTTTTAGTAGACATATCATATTTCAAGTATCTCATGTCTTTCTAGCATATCATATAAATACAAATATTATATATATATATATGAAGGAAAGGGAAATGACAGGCTCTATATGGGGAAAGCTTTATCCCTGTCAATTGGACAGACAAAATTAATTTCAACTGTTATATCAACATATTAATCAGTCCAGAAATTAAATATACATACCTAATCATGTTAGGAGAATATTTAATTTTCTTAAGTTTTTGAATGGGCAGAGAGATGTATCTTCATCAATTTTAAGTTGTTATTTCCTCCCCCTTCTCCACCAACACCCCCCCCTACCCTCGAGAGCTCCCTCTCCATTTGCATTAGATTACAAAGGTTCAATAACTACTGAACTCATCTTAACATAATATTGTAGATATGTATTTGTATAATAATCGAGTATATACATGATTTATGGTTTTTAAAAAAAAATAGAATTTGATATTTAGAATATAAGAAAATCATAATTTCTGAAGGCCATTGTACAAAAGATAAATTAAAAAATAAAAAAAAAATCACACTGATAACTTGTTATAATTATAGATGAGACGTTCTTGTTATAATTGTAGATGAGAGGTGATCTAAAAATAACCACTCGTCCCAATATATTTTAAAACCTTCCATTTCTCTTTTAAAAATTAATATATTCTTATAAATTTTATATTTTGCAACTTCATTTTTTGAAGTAATTTTAATATTATTATTTATCACTTGTCCTCAATTTCAAATATTTGAGTCCGTTCCTATAGCATAGAATTTCTACTCAGTAACACTCCCTCGCATCTTTTGTTGAGAGTTTCATGTTAAAAAAAAATCAGTTAAAAGTTTCTATTTGTCAACTATGTTTGATTTTGGGCAATCTTTTAATATACTACATGAAAAGACACAAAAGGGGAAGAAAAGGAAAGAAGAATTTTGAATATTAACGTGGGATTTACGCAGGGAATAGAGAGGATTATATTATTGTTATTTGCTAACACAATTATCGAAGGAATTATTTGAGTTCGAGGACGAGTGAAATTTCTTACTCTTTATTTGAATTTAAATTTTTCTTAAAAATGAGCCTACTGCAAATAGCTTTTCCCGTACATTTTTTTTCCTGTCATTAAAAACTATTATATGATATACAATTTATTCAGGTGCACTAGGGCAATAATTGAATCAGAAAATAATTTAATTTAATTTAAAATTTTCAATCTAAATAATTTGTATTTTTCAATATCTATTATCTATTTATAAAATATTATATTTTTATTTTAATTATTTTATCTATAATTTAAATTATTTTTCAATTTTAAAAAAATCTCAAAAGTTAAAATTCAAGTACACCCTGAAATGTTACTCTCATAAAGCGGCTACAAATTTCCTTAGGAAAAAGGGAAAAAGAAATGATGACAGAGTTAAAAATTTAGTACTTCTACTGAAAAATTTTTAAATGCATCTGGTGCATATCAAATATTTTAAATAATTATATTATATATATATTAAAAATAGTATAAAAATATTATATATAATTTTATTAATATTTAATACTATAATTATTTAAAATATTCAGTTGACGACACCGCACGCAAAAATTTTGCCAAATGGGCCATGAAAATGTGAAGACAAGATTATGAAAGCAGAGACGGAGAGTGAGATTAAAGAGGCTGGAGAATTAAAAGGAGAGCCACATGATTGGTTCCCTAAAATACGTGTCTCATCACAGCTCACCTTTTTCTCCATCATTTCATTTCTTAACTTTTTGTGCTAAAGTTACCACCTACTCCTATACAATATTCCCCTATACAGGTTGCTTGCTACTAGCCTGCTAGCTTACTTCACTCCTCTTCTTTTTTTTTTTTTTTCATTTTATTTTTTTTTTTCATATAAGATTCTTGTTTCTGTTTTTTTTATTTAATACTTATATTGAATTTATTTTTTAATACAAATGTTGTTTTAAATAATTAAATTGTTAACTCTTAGTTCTATTCTTCAAAGTAGTATTAAATTATCTTGTTTTAGCATTGTATTTTATAATGCAAGTCAATACTTTCATCTAATTTTAAGACTTGTGAAACCAGTGATAAACACCATTTTTAGTTTGTTAAAATTATATCTAAAGAAATTATAATTTTCTTATTATTAATAAAAAAGTTATAATTACTATTTGAAAGTATGTATAATAAATATTTTTTATTATAGATAAAAAATATTCAAACTCCAATATGAAATTTTTAACAGTGATCGATTTCGATCAATTCAAAGAAAGAGATAATATAGTTCACACTCTCTATATCTAAAGAAATTATAGTTGATAATCTTTAATTTTAAAATTTTTATATTAGGATACATAAAAAAAATGTCCTTTTTTTTCTAAATAAACATATATATTTTTAAAAATTTTCACAAACAACCTTAATATGTAATATTATAGTCAGTGTACTAATATTGACAAGTAATATAATAACAAATCAAGGTAGATACCAAAAAGATTATTTTCTACTTGTAGGGTGGAAATTAAGAAAAAAGGCTTCAGCTCCTATCATGTTCCATAAAGCAAACCGTCTTTCTATCTTCTTACCTTTTTGATGGATACGCATTTGGGCACAAGCAGGAAATCGGAAATCTCCCCCCACTCCATCACCCTTTCGGGCAAATCACACCCTCGCAGAGATGCACATGGATCCCATCATCCTCCCGCTCCGATTCTCCTTCGCCGGCGGCCGCGGCCCCGCGAGCAAATAACCGTTTCAAGCTCGATTCCGAACAAATTAGGGTTTCGTTACATATTTCGGAACCAAATATATTAATTTTTTATCGAAAATTTATCAACTTGGTAAAATACCGACTTGTTGAACTTGAACCCAGTAATAAAAGAAAGTTAATTTTGGCGTAAGAGCAATGGAAGGTTGATTTTCAAAAATTTGTAGATCAAGTGAACAGATAAATAGTAAATTCTGAGCCAAATAAAAGATGAAAAAGCCGCGGGATTGAATATGTTCAGTATAGAGTTGTGATGGGAAAAGGGTAATAAAGTAATTGTGAGAGATTCGAATTTGCATCTTTTAAATTTGTATACAACCGATGGCTTTTGAGAAATTTCAAATTATGTGGTCCCCATCTGCGAATCATGCCCCACTTTTCCGGGGTCCCATCGTGGGGTAGGTGGTGTGGGGTCCCTGTTGTATCAAATAAGTCGTCATCACCCACCGTCAAGTCCCCAAAATAGCACCAAAAAATTATTACTAAAAAAAATAGAAATAATGAAGGAAAGAAAATACAGAGAAGATGGAAGTGATCAAGACAGAGTAGAATAGTTCCTTCTTGACACATTGTGGTTGGTGACAGCTTATCAACCACGGTGTCAACAAGAATGTAATTTCAAATTTTCTTTTTCATACACATAAAAAAATTAAATTTATAATATAAATTATTAATAAAATGCTCGACTATTAAAATATGAATTATGTAATTACCTGAACTTTTCATGTAACATATTAAGCCATGTCCCAATAAATTTATCCCATTAATTTGACTGAAAGGCACACTAATTCTATAACTTTAAACCTAATAGGAGTTATAGCAGAAGTCTACTCAAAACATTGGAAGATCTCTCATTTCATGAGAAATTCTTATATATAGACCAGGTCTACTGTAAACAATTATATGCTTTAAGTATTGTATCACATATAATGTGAATTGTACATTTTTAAAATAGTATAACATTTTAAAATGACGATCCACAATGGACTCGCTCCATATAAGAATTTTTCCTCATTCTATGTGTTCCCCTCCCCTCCGCTTCCCCTAGAAAAACCAAATGAATAATTTTGAGTTAGTATGGTGGCAAGTGTTTATAATAAACTCTACAATCACATGCATAAGTTATTACACTATTTTTATTTTTAATTTTTTTTATATATTACATTATATATCATTTTGTGAAATTCAAAATATATTTATTGTCTTGTTTTTCAATTGTATCTCAATCATTTATTAGTTCATTAAATTATAAGATTAATTAATTTTAAATTTTAAAATAACTCTATAATTTTTAATGAGTGTAAATTAGTTTTTTATTTAAAAACTCCATAAATGTTACATTTCTTTATTTATGTAAATTGTGTAATAGTGACATTTATTTTTAAAATGGAGGAAATATATGTTATTTATTTTGTTTTAAAATATGTCATTATTACAAAAATGACACAAATTAAGAAAGTTATAATATCTATGAAGTCTTAAGAGAAAAATACTGAGTTACCTAACTTATTGAAAACTATAGAGTTGTTTTCAAAATTTGAAGATTAATTAATGTTATTATTTAGTGAAATAATAATTGATACTAGTACAAAAAAATAAATACATTATTAATTTTATAAAATGATAAATAATTTAAAATAACAAAACTTTGTAAAAGTAACATTTAATTTTATATGGGAGAAGTATATAATAATATATTACTCCATCCGTTTCAAAATACTTATTTATGAAATTTTTTTGTTTTATTTCAAAATATTTGTTCATGTACATATTTCTAGAACTAATAATTAGTTTCTTCCTATTGTACCCCTATTTGCCTAAGTCAACTATACAATTTTTCAAAATTTTTCTTTCTTCTTACTTCTTGAGAATTTTCATCAACAAAAAACTATCGTATTTTTAATATGGGTAAAATATAAACTTTATCTAAATTGTAATGTTGTTTTCAATACCCTTAATCTGTGTATAAAAAGTTTCATGAACAATATTTTGAAATAAAAGGAGTAGTATATAAGCATATAAAAGGAAACTATAGTAAATTCTCACTATTGCAATTTCTTCTAAATTGTTGAGAACGGCAAGTCCAAATTAATTTGTGTATAATCTTCCACAGTACCAAAATACACACCTCCATGATATTATAATCAAAACCGAAAAGAGTATCATGCTTTGTACAAGATAGTGGATACAAACCCTTAAGCCTCCTACCTAGTTCAAGAATTGGGCAGCATGGAATCTCTACTGTTGCTCCAATATTATCTAAGGTACTTTTTAATGCCCTCTTTAACTAATTAATAGTTGCTTTTACCCACACTTTGAATAATTAGTTTAAAAATAAAAACTGAAACCCCACTTCAATAATTATTTTTAAAAAAATTAAACCCACTTTTACTATCTTTCTTTAATTTTGAATATTTAATATTCATCATTAGTAATCACTTTTTCCTATTTTATTTGGTAGTTTCAAGCAGCTAACACACAAGGTGGCATGCTCCACTTTGTTCACTCAATTCTTATCATACTATGTTTGGTCTCTTTTTAGATTGTTTCCACATTACTTTTTAGTAGTCTTTTACTTTTGGCATCCCTTTATCTTTTTGTCCTCACTATGCATTTCCAAGATTTTAATTTGCATGTATGCATAACGTTGTGCATGGTGCTATACAAGTATAAATGCACAATTTTATCCATTGTTTATATTAATCTATAATTGAAAGTTGAAAGTAATGTTCGTGCCACTACTTAGTGCAAGAGCTTAATTATCATTGGCAATTCTCATTCAATTTATGACCACTACATCTAGAAACCTACTTATTGGTATACATTTTTGCCGTTGAGTATTAAAGAATTCGATATAAATTTAAATTTTAATCCTCGCATATTAGTGTTTCTTGCATATTTGAATTCGAGGCATATATCCCTTTAGAAAGGTGAGTAATTGAACATAAAAATGATATACGTTAAGACTCTTTAAGATGTGAAAATAGACATTCTTCAAGAATTTCATAATGTTTTAAATATATGAGAATTTTAAAAGCCTTTAATGTAATAATTCATCAATTAAATACTTAATTCTTTGATAAGAAGACTATGATTAAGAACTAATACTAGTATTTAAGGGGAAAAAAATTACGGGCATCTCAAGATATGCTCTAAAATATATAGGTTTGGCTTTTGTTTCTTCGCATCAACTATAGCTTCTAGATGTAGTGGTTGTTGGCACTTGTCAGGCTCGAGGTAAAGAAGAACAGCAAGTCCTTATAATAATAATATATATATATATATATATATATATATATATATATATTGACTCTTTCATACTTTATAATCTAATTAGTTTATTAATTAAAGATTGAGATCTACTCAGAAAATTCCTTTGCGAATAAAATACAAGATACCTCGGGTTAGATTAACACAAATTGTTGAGATATTACTTCTTCCCCCCTTGAACAAACTTTTAGTAACAATCAAGCCCTCTAATTTTACATTTTTCTAAGAAAGACATGACAAGGTTCGGTTTTTGATCTTCTAAACACAAGTTATATTCTCAATCACCAATTGAAACGCTTATATAGGTCAATATTGATAAATTAGCCCATCAAAACCTAGAGGTTTAAAGCATCCAAAATCTTTGAATATGCAATTGGTTGAACTCATCTAAATTAAAATAAATTAAAGATCACGTCATAATTTAAGGTTACAAAGAAGCCGGCAAAAGCCATTTTTTATAATAAAATTTTCAAATTTGATAAAAAAAAAAAGAAGATAAAATCAGTTTGTATAAGGATGAATTCAAATTATATTATTCAATACAAGTTCAATTAGTTTGATAGGGTAGGTAATTAAATTTCAATATTTTTTTAGATGTCGGCAAAAATATAAAAAGGGTCTGTATCACGGAAAGATATAGATATGTCTTTCCGTCCCTGTTTCAATAATTATTTGATAAGACAAATGTAAGAACAATTTTGATTAACGATAAATTTATATATTAGATAAAAGCGATGTACATTAAAAGAGACAAAGAAAATTCATTAAATTGATTTAAAGTAGGTGCGCGAGTTGATGCATTTGGCTTTTTAATCAAAATTCCAAAGATCAAAGAAAATTCACTCTAAAACTTTACTAGATCAATCACATTTTAATCTTTTCGAAAAAAATTCTCTTCTCAAATGTTAGTTCATACCATTTTGGAACCTATTATTTGATTAGATAAAATTAGTTATAATTGAACCCTTACCAGGCTTGGATTTCATAATAATCGTTTACTCCAGTTTGACATTACTATTTTTAACAACAAAAATAAATATTATTATTTAACTCATTAAATTTTATATTTATATCTTACATTACAACGAAGATGCTGCATGATGTTAACCTTGTAAATTGAATAAAGAAAGGAAGTGAAGAGGATTATTCAAAAGTAAGGAATTAAGATCCATAATGCTTCTAGCATTTTCTTTCTCATTTCGAAACTTTTATCATTCGATTAGTACATATATTTATATGTGAAGATAATGCCTTATTAGCCGGTCAATAAAAATATTCAAAACACATGGATACTCAATTGCAATTTTGAAAAATTAAAAATCATGGTTTTTGGGACCAGATTGGACCAGACTGACCGGTCTAATTAATCGGTCCGACCGTGAATTGAATTGGTGCCTCTGCCGTCCGATCCTAACGTTCCAGTCGATTTTTCTCAAAACCGTTCTGGTTTGTTCAAATCGTATTGGACTGATCGGTCTAATATTGAATCGGTCAGTTATAAAAAAAAATTGAGTCAAATTTTTAATTTTTGAGGATAAATTAAATTATATAATTCAATAAACTACTTTAACGTGTTAGATTGTTAGTTATAAATTAAAAATGACTATTTTAATCATGAATTTAAATATTTATATCTTTGTGAACTTAAATTATATTATATTATTGATTAATTTTTTTTAAAAATAATTATATTTTTAATTTTTAAATTATAATATTATAGATTCAATTACGGTCTAATTATAATTGAATTATTAAATCATGAATCAGTAACTTTTTCGATTCGATGATCGATTTGATTCTGAAAACATTGCTAAAAATTACTTTGCCAAATCTTCTAATTGGTCAGTGGAGAAGAGCAAGTACTAGTTGAAAAGAATAGAAACAATGGTTGTGTGTTCGCGATTCGAATTTTCTGTGATATTTCTATAATATTTTTTATAATATTTTTATTATAAATTTTTTATTTTTTAATATATTTAAAATACTATTAAATGTGTATATAAATTATATATAAATTATTATCTAAATATCTATATATGATAATTTATATGTACATTTGACCTTGTTTTAAATGTGTTTTAAAAAAATTTATAACAAAAATATTATAGAAAATGTTACGGGATATTACAGAGAATTCGAAGTGATATATATATATGATAATTTATATATATATTTAATCGTATTTTAAATATATTTTAAAAAAATTATAATAAAAATATTATAAAAACTGTTACAGAAATGTCACAGATGATTCGGTGTGCGTGTCTTTTTTTTATGGGGAGGGGTGTGTGGTCAACTTTGAGCATCGAGAAGTTACAAAATCAATAAAACAAAAAATAAAATAAAATAAAATAGTGGTTAAAAAGAGAGAGTGAAAAAAAAAAAGAAAGGGACACCTAGGTCAGTCAACAGGTAAACGCAAAAGAAACGGACAGAAGAATCAACGGTCAGATTTTCCGCCACAGTGGGTGAAAGGACGTGAAACGTGATGGCGACTGTAAAGCTGACATATGCGGAATGTTGAAAACGACGTCGCCGCTTCGGACAACGAACGAAAGTGATTTGCGGAAAAATTTTCAATTTTAGCCATTATTATTATAGTTGCCGTGTGTGTGGAAGTATTTATAGTTGGTGTAATGTGTGAAAATGTACAATTATTAAAATTTCGAAGCCATCGTTTCCTCTTCTTTTATACGTTGGTCCAATTTGTACAATACCAAGCACTTATCTCCTCCATGTCGGCCATCCCTACTTCCCACGAAGGATTGCTAAATTTTGGCAAAACTAAAAAAAAAAATGTATGTATTTTTAACATCTAACATTAAAGTGGTTTAGATGAGAAAATATTAGAACTATTATATAATTTTACGATAATAATAAATTTTAAATGATAAAATATATTCGATTTCTACCTATCTCAATCATTCAATTAAGTAGAATCTCAAATAATAATTATCTTTTTAAAAAAAGTACATAATTTTTTTTAAGTAAATCCAATTTTAGAATTGAGAAAAGGCAAAAAGTAGCTATTTTAAGTTGCCATTCATCAATTTGTAATGAGTGGAATAGAGAAAAATTAGATGAAGTAATTAATTAGAATATTTAGAAACTGACTTGAAGATCAATCCATATTTGGTGATTTTAAAATTTCCCTATTTGAAATAGTGATGATAATGATGACACTTGTGATGGAAAAGGATTATCCTAATAGCATACCCTTTAATCATCATTTTATAAAGTGAACCTTTCATTTTCAACCTCCAATCTTTTTAAAAGAAAACTTTCCTTTAAAAAAAAATTAAATTGATTTAAACCATTCAAATACACAAAATTATTATAAAAGAGAGAAAGAAGGACGTGCACTTAATAACTCGAGTCTTCTTATTTGTAATTTTAAAAACCATTTTTTTCATATTAATTCAATTTAAATATTAGCACAATATGCATAGTGGGGACAAGATTTCGAAAGGCTAATTGAATTAATATATTATTAATCAAGCTATAGTAAATCCAAATTTTTGATTGATAAAAGATGAAAAGAACACTTAGGTCTCAATCAATGATGTCACAAATCAGCTTAATTAGCCATGGCTAATTAAGCTTGAATGGAACCATGGTTAAGCCGACTTATAAGCTTCTACAATTTGACTGGGGTTTCTCTCATTTCAACATCTTGAACAGTTGGACTAATATGTTATCCGGTTGATCATGAGTAGGCAAGGATGAATTTCTATCCAAGGGTCACCATTGGAAACAAAAGTGGTCACCATGCTACTTTTTTTTCTTTTTTTTTCCCTTTTTCCTTTATCAATGTTTAAATCGTGTTGAAAAATGATTTAAGAGGGCTTAGGTTTTTAAAGGGTTCGGTAGAAGTAGTGTCTACTTTATTGTTTAAAAATATTATATTAATTTTTGAATCGCAATATAAAACGTAATTAAATTAAAGACGATATTTTGTGTTGGACTATTAATTATAATCAAGTAATCTTTGACATCATCCTCTTAATATTTTCATTAATACTTGTTCCAGCTGCAACCCTTATAAAGACAAATTTTTTTTTTTCCTTTTTCTTTACACAATTCTTTTAAAAAAAAAATATTTTTCCATGTAAAATTTTTCCAAAAAGTTATAATTTAGTCCTTTCCACATTTGCAAAACCCAAATTTCTATTTTTGTCCATGGATTACCCCCATATTTCTATTGTAATATTTCACTTTTCTTGAAATGTGGTATCTTTAAAATGTAGGTTTTATGGTCGAAATATTAATATTGCACGAGTAGCCCTTCTCGTCCCCTTGTGTTCCTAAGTCTATTTCCCTTTGTCTCATAAATCATCATGGTTACTGCTATTAGCATAAACTCTTCGAGAAAAAATAAGACTTTGGATGTCAATCCCTTATTAATCACGTACTAGGGATTCCCTAGCTAAAAGTAGAGATGGAAATATGCCATGTCAAGTTAAGTTTTGGCTAAATAGGTTTGAATTTGCTTTGTAGGTTAAAGGTTTGAGCTTGACTCGTTAGTCTCTATAAATTTTTTTTTTAGATAGGTTGACTTAGTTAAAAGCCTAGTCTAACCTGACTTGAAACCTACTCAAAAATCTATTTAGAGTTCTATAACTTTATTTAATTAAATGATATAAATTATATTAACAAATTAAGACTATCAATTATTTTTTTAATAAAATTAAAGTAATAATTTATTTATACTTAATTATTTTTTAAAACTTTTTATATGTTAAGTCAAAATATAAAATTTTCTTTTATGTAAAAGAATTATAAATTTTTTTATCATAAATAAGTATTTTACTATAACAAAACAAAATAAAATGTTAAAAATATTGATTGATAGTTAATCCACATATAAAGTTTCAGTTTTCCTATATAAAATGATTTTTTTTTTTTTACAAATGTTTACCCAAGATATTACGAGGTGAAAATAGATAAACAATTTATCTTTTTAATATGTATTTTACCATCAAAATTTGATTTATTAAAATTTTCTTTTAATAATAAGTGAGTGGGGTAGAAATTGTTGGTTTCACCCCTTCCTTTGAAGTAGAATGCGGGACCTTAGTTTAATTTGTTATTATTAGTAAGTAATTAAATGATATATTTTCAATAAATGCATATCATTTGCTTTATCTGTTATGAATTATTGGAATCTCCATTAATTAGTGGAGGCTCCACTAATTATGGATTTATGTGAATTATTAGAAGATTTTTATGGATGTCCACCATTTAGTGGAGACACCATTAATTGAGATTAGTTGAAGATGATGTATGCCATGATGTATTTCACTAATTAGAGCTCTATAAATAGAGCTATTCTCTAAGCTTGTAATACACCATCATTTTGTGAAAGAAAGATTAGTGAAAGAAAGATTAGAGAAAGAATTGTGAGAGAAAGAAAGAGAGAAGTTTGAAGAGAAATTCTTGTGCAAAGAATAGTTAGAATTTTCTTAGTGTGTAGTGTGTAGATTTTATTCTAACACTACCCTAATTTTATAACACGTTATCAACACGAGTCTCTACCGGTACAAAAGCCGTAAGACTAAGCACGAGTTTCTGCTGCTACCAAAGCCGTAAGACAGTACGCATTTATTGATCTCTATGGCTAACATCGCAAAACTCGAATTTGTAGCCCTTGATATTTCGGGAAAAATTATATGTCATGGGTTCTCGATGCGTAAATGCATCTAAATGTCGAAGGCCTTAGTGAAACTATTCAAGCAAATAATAGTGCATCTCGCACAACACAAGGCTAAAGCTTTGATTTTTATTCGTCGTCATCTCGATGAAAATTTAAAAATGGAATATCTTACCGAAAAAGATCCATATGGCCTATGGGTAAATTTAAAAGAAAGATTTGACCACCTCGAAGATGGTCGTACTACCTACCGCACGGCAGATGAATGGTTGCACCCGAGGTTGCAAGATTTTAAAACCGTGAATGAATATAGCTCCGCAATGTATAAAATTACATCTCAATTAAAATTATGCGGAGAAAAAGTGACTGATGAAGATATGTTGGAGAAGACATTCTCCACCTTTCATGCCTCGAATATTGTCCTGCAAAGAACAATATCGAGAAAAGGGGTATACAAAATTTACGGATTTAATTATCGCCTCCTCATTGCAGAGAAAAATAATGAGTTATTATTGAGAAATCATGAAGCTGCATCAACCGGCTCTACAAAGACTCCTGAAGTGAATGCTGTTGGCTCCAGCAGAAGCCATCGTTATAGTCGTGGTCGTGGCCGTGGCCGTGGCCGTGGTCGTGGTTATGGTCGTAGACACGCTCGATATTTCCCTTATCACAATTATAATCAAATCGTGAGAAATACTGCCACACCAAGTGGAACAGTAAAAGATCAAAAGGGAAAAGAAAAAGAAATTGAAGAAAAGCATGAGGATATATGTTATAGATGTGGCATGAAAGGTCATTGGTCACGAAACTGTCAGTACGGCTAAGCATTTAGTTGAATTGTATCAAGCTTCATTGAAAAATAAAAATGTGGAAGCAAATTTTTCTCAACATCCAATAAATAATGTTGAGGATGACGATAGTGATCCCGAAGATCTTAATATCAATATTACCCATATGGATGTATCGGATTTTTTTGAACACCTGCATCGGTAGGATAGACCATTTAATTGGTGATGGCAGTGTCCAAAAGAACTAAAGCCTCACCCCGATATTTTTGTATTTTCATTTTCATTCCATTCTAATAATATTTACGTTTACATATATATATTTGTGTTCGGATGGTCGTTATTAATGATGATGTATGCATTATTGATAGTGGAACTACACACACCATACTAAAAAATGAGAAATATTTTTCTAATCTCAAAATGGGAGAAATAAATATTTATACGATAAACGGTAGTGCAAATGTAATTGAGGGCTCCGGAAGAGCTAGTATATTGTTGCCTAAAGGAACAACAATTATTATTGATAAGGCACTATTTTCCTCAAAATCCGTAAGAAATTTATTGAGTTTTAAAGATATCCGCAGAAATGGGTATCATGTTGAAACAAATGAGGAAAATGGGATTGAGCATCTTTTTATTACTCAAATGCATTTGGGTAAGAAATCAGTATTAGAAAAACTGCCGTCTTTTTCTACTTGGTCTATATTTTGTAAAAATTCGTACAATTGAAATTCATCATCTAGTAAACCGAAGTTTACTGATCCTATTACTTTTAGCATTTGGCATGACCGGTTGGGTCATCCGGGATCTACCATGATGAGAAGAATCATTGAGAATACACATTGTCATCCTTTAAAAAATAAAAGGATATTAACATCGAAAAATTCGCATGTACCGTATGTTCCCTAGGAAAATTAATTGTTAAACCATCACTAAGTAAAAGTAGGAGCTGAAAGTCCTACATTTCTCGAACAGATTCACGGAGATATTTGTGGACCGTTCAAATATTTTATGGTCTTAATTGATGCATCATCCCGATGGTCACATGTATGTTTATTATCTACTCGCAACCTCGACGTTTGCGAGATTACTTGCTCAAATAATTAAATTACGAGCACAATTTCCGGACCATCACATTAAAAATATCCGTTTGGATAATGTCTGGTGAATTTTCATCACATGCTTTTGATGCATATTGCATGTCAATTGGGATTAATGTTGAACATCCTGTAGCTCATGTTCACACACGTAATGGTCTTGCTTGAATCTTTGATTAAACGATTACAATTAATTGCTAGACCATTATTAATGAAAACAAATCTCCCAACATCTCGCTCGGGGACATGCTATTCTACATGCCTGCAACACTTGTACGTATAAGACCAGACTAGTTATCATAAATTCTCTCCTTTGCAATTGACTTTTAGGTCGGAACCAAATATTGCTTATTTAAGAATTTTTGGGTGTCTGTATATATTCCAATTGCACCAAACCAACGTACAAAGATGGGTCCTCAAAGAAGAAAGGGGATATACGTTGGATATGATTCTCCCTCTATTATCGAGTATGTTGAATCCTCGACAGAGATGTATTCACAAGCAAGATTTGCCGATTGTCATTTTGATGAATCATTATTCCCTAAATTAGGGGAGAACCCAAACAAGTATAAAAAGGATCTTGATTGGACAACATCATTAAATTATCTTGATCCGCGCACAAGCGCATGTGAACTTGAAGTTCAAAAGATAATTCATTTGCAAAGCATTGCAAATCAAATGCCATACGCTTTTGTTGACTCTGGAAGAGTTACAAAATCGCATATTCCAGACTATAAATGCTCCTATTCGAATTGAAGTTCCAAGCAGAACAAAATATTATACCTATAGTCATTGAGTCAAAAACCCGCCGTAAGCGTGGCCGACCTCTTGGTTCTAAAGATAAAAATCCTCGAAAGAAAAGAGGATTAAATGATCCGAAGATCATATTGAAGAAAAGAATGATAAAGACCAAGAGAGAACTGATGACAAAGAACCGGAAGTTGATGAAAGTAACACTCGAAATTTCTATCAATTATACCACTTCCGGTAGAAGTTGAAATTGGATAGAAACTCGTTATTGATAATATATTTGCATACAATATATCTCTTGATGTTACACGGATAATGATGATCCTGAACCAATATCAGCTTGATGAATGTCGGCATAGAAAAGATTGGCTGCAATGGAAAGATGCGATTCAATCGGAGTTAAATGCACCGGCAAAACGTGAAGTCTTCGGACCTGCAATCCGAACACCGTAAGGTATAAAACCTGTTGGCTACAAATGGATATTTGTACGAAAGCGCAATGAAAAGAGTGAAATCGTTCGATATAAAGCGCGATTAGTAGCCCAAGGTTTTTCACAAAGACCAGGTATTGATTATGATGAAACTTATTCTCCGTTGTTGATGCTATTACACTCCGATATCTTATCGGTTTAGCAAGTACATGAAAAGATAGATATGCGCCTATTAGATGTTGTCACCGCTACTTATATGGAAATTTAGAAAATGATGTTTACATGAAAATCCCGAAGGATTTCATATGCTCGAAGCATATAAACATTATCCTCGTGAAAATTACTCCATCAAGTTGCGTAAATCATTATATGGCCTCGAAGCAATCGAGCGCATGTGGTTCACACGTCTTAGTGAATATTTATTGAAAGCGGGATTTAAAAATGACCAGGTATGTCCATGCGTTTTTATTAAGAAATCTGGTTCTAAATTTGTGATATTAGCTATATATGTTGATGATATTAATCTTATTGGAACTCTGAAGAGCTCCAAGAAACAATTGATTATTTAAAAAGAGAATTCGAAATCAAGGATTTTGGTAAAACCAAATTTTGCCTTGGTTTACAAATTGAACATTTGGAGAGTGGAACATTTATTCATCAATCAACATATACAGACAAAAGTGCTAAAAAGATTTTACATGGACAAAGCACATCCATTGAGTATTCCAATGATCGTCCGATCATTAAATGTGGATAAAGATCCTTTCCGACCTCAAGAAAATGATGAAGAACTCCTTGGTCCTCGAAGTACCATATCTCAGTGCAATTGGTGCATTGATGTATCTTGCTAATAACACACGGCTCGATATTGCTTTCATTGTCAATTTATTAGCAAGATTTAGTTCTTCACCAACACGACGACATTGGAATGGAATTAAACAAGTCCTTCGATATCTCCAAGGTACAATTGATCTCGGATTATTTTATTCAAATAAAACCAGTCCAACATTGATAGGTTATGCGAGATGTCTGGTTATTTATCTGATCCACATAAAGCACGTTCTCAAACGAGCTATCTATTTATATGTGGAAATACTCGCTATATCATGGCGTTCTACGAAACAATCTATAGCAGACTACTTCTTCAAATCATGCTTGAAATTATAGCCATTCATGAAGCAAGTCGAGAATGTGTATGGCTAAGATCCATGATTCATTATATCCGAGAAAGTTGTGGATTATCATCAATCAAAGGTATTCCAACTCCTCTTTATGAAGACAATGCAGCTTGCATAGCTCAATTACGAGGAAGATATATTAAAGGAGATCGGACAAAACATATTTCACCAAAATTCTTCTTTACTCATGAACTCCAGAAGAAAGGTGAAATTGATGTGCTACAAATTTGGTCATGTGATAACCTCGTAGATATTTTCACGAAGACTTTACCGACTGCAACATTTGAAAAGTTGAGATATAAAATCGGTATGCGTCGGTTTAAAGATTTAAAGGAATCATCTCATCAGGGGGAGTAATAAATGGACATATAGAATAGTGTACTCTTTTTCCTTCACTAGATTTTTTTCCCACTGGGTTTTTATCTAGTAAGGTTTTAACGAGGCATATTCTTTATGTAATGGATGGACATCCAAGGGGAGTGTTATGAATTATTGGAATCTCCATTAATTAGTGGAGGCTCCACTAATTATGGATTTATGTGAATTATTAGAAGATTTTTATGGATGTCCACCATTTAGTGGAGACACCATTAATTGAGATTAGTTGAAGATGATGTATGCCATGATGTATTTCACTAATTAGAGCTCTATAAATAGAGCTATTCTCTAAGCTTGTAATACACCATCATTTTGTGAAAGAAAGATTAGTGAAAGAAAGATTAGAGAAAGAATTGTGAGAGAAAGAAAGAGAGAAGTTTGAAGAGAAATTCTTGTGCAAAGAATAGTTAGAATTTTCTTAGTGTGTAGTGTGTAGATTTTATTCTAACACTACCCTAATTTTATAACATTATCAATATTTTTTTCATTTTCTTTTCCTTACTTTTTTTTCTAGTTAGATTCTACTTCCTCGCTTTCTTTCCTTTTTTTTTTTTTTTTGATCAATAGGATTGAATGATCAAATTTTTGGTGTTTTTCAATAGTATTTATGAGATTGTGACAAGTTCTTTTTCAATATTCTTATATCGATTTATGATTTCTCTCATTTTTATCTACTCAAACTTCATATGATTATATTCTTAGTCTTTCATCTTTTTTCCTTAGCATTCTTTAAAATATTATCAATTTATGAGAATGATAATTATATAAGATATTATAATATATGATAAGTAATAAAATATGAATAATATAAATAAGGCCTGGTAGGTTTATTATAATATATATATATATATATATATATATATATATATATATATATATATATATATATTAACTAAACAGCCCTAACTAACATCTGGCTTATTTCATCCCTAGTTAAGAGAAATTAAATAAGTACGGACAAGCTAAAATCCTATACATTATAATGGACAAAAACGTACATGAACACCAATGTTGGATCTAGAATCCTAATATATATAGTTAATTACTTACCTTCGAAGAAATCAACAAAACATGCTTTTTGAGACACATTTGCTGTAATGTCTGATCTATGATGATCAATTTGCTAAGATTCTTGAGACTTATATTTTGTGAGTCACATTTTAATATGAGAAAGTACCGAAAAAATTGCTTATTCTGCGTCAAATTTGGTTGCCTACCGCCGGAGATTCCTCAATACAAATAGTGACACAAAGAATCATATTGCTGGAAACCCAAGAAACAAAAATTTTCCTTCTAAGTGTACTTTTCTACACCATTTTTTAATTGATGAATCATTGGAGTAAGCTTCTGGGGCTACACAATTTATCAGATTATTAGTGACAATGTTGTTATTTTATGTAAAAGTCATGTGCAGTGTCTGAAATTAAATATGCCCAACGGCCACTCCAAGTTTTGAAGCATATGAGGTCAACTAGCGTTTTTCCGATCGTAAGTGTTATTTTCTCCGTCCTCAGTTGGATGTCCTCGAATTATTTATAAAAACTTTCACATAGGATTCAACGTTAAAGAGGATTAAGTACTATAGTTGATAGAGTAATTAGGACGATGTTTAAATACTTGCATTATGTTTTTTTGGAGTAGTATATCTGCGGCAATTATAGATGAATTATTAGTTATTTTGAATTATTATAACATATTCAAAATTTTGATAATACGGCTAGAAAGGGAATTTTTTTAAGTGTGCGATGATATAGTATTTTTTGAAAAATATAATTTTAGAGTTTGTAATATAAAACCCCCTCTTGGAAATAAATTTAGATATTAGGAGTAATTTTTTATGGAGGAAAAGAATAGAAAAGAGAGGGAATAAAAGGATTATGATGAGTTAGAAATATTTAATTTGACTTATATCCAAAAGGGAACGGAAAGAAGGAAAATAAATTGGTTTTTGTTGTAAATATTTGAATTAGTGGAAGCTTCACTAATTATGAATTTATGCGAATTATTAGAGAATTAGTAGAAGATCCACTAATTAGTGGAAACTCCACTAATTATGAATTTTTATGGATATCCATCATTTAGTGGAGACACCACTAATTAAGAACTCTATAAATAGAGTTATTCTTTAAACTTGTAATACACCATCATTTTGTAAAAGAATTGTGAGAAATTTGTGAGAAAAAGAAAGAGATAAGTTTGAAGAAATTCTTGTGCAAAAATAGTTAGAGTTTTCTTAGCGTGTAGTGTGTAGATTTTATGCTAACACTATCCAAATTTTATAACACGTTATCAGCACGAGTCTCTACCGTTATTATAGCCAGAAGACATGTACGCATTTATTAATCTCTATGGCTAACCTTGCTAATCTCGAATTTGTAACAATTAATATTGCTAAAAAAATTATATGTCATACAGAAATGCATCTAAATATTGAAAAAAAAAATCCACATGTCCTGTGGGCAATTTAAATTTGATCACCTGAAGATAGTCGTATTACCAACTGCACGGTATAAATGATTGCACTTGAAGTTGCAAAATTTTAAAACCGTGAATGAATATGGCTTCACGATGTATCAACTTACATCTCAATTAAAATTATGCGGAGAAAAAGTTACTGATGAAGATATATTGGAGAAGACATTCTCCATCTTTCATGCCTCGAATATTATCCTGCAACAACAATATCGAGAAAAAGGGTATACACAGATTTAAATACTGCCCTCATAATTGCAGAGAAAAATAATGAGTTATTATTGAAAAATCATGAAGCCAGACCAACTGGCTCAACAGCACTCCCAGAAGTGAATGTTGTTGGCTCCAACAGAAGCCATCGTTATAGTCGTAGTTATGGTAGTGGTCGTGGTTATGGTCATGGACACACTCGATATTTCCCTTATCACAGAGTAATACTGGCCACCTGAAGTGGAATAGAAAAGATAATAAGAGAAAATGATATTTCCATTAATAATAAGTATCATATATTTGAAATGTTACATTTGAATGTCAATATATACTATATTACTGTTAACAGTTTAGAAAAAAAAAAATCTATCTCCTCTTGATCATAAATCTTGTGTTCACTTGCATTTCCTTTATTCATCTCGCTGGTGTTCACATGAACTTGAGGATGCATGCTTGTAATTGCTCTTTTTCAATTGAGCTGACAAATTGAGGATGAATGTTTGTAGTTGTTCTTTTTCCATATTTGCATTAGAGGAAGACAAACAGGTAGTAATTATGGATTTTAGTTTCTCTTCTTCGGTATCCTCCTTCTCTTCCTTCTCCCTTGGACCAGCATTTAGACTAGCAGCAGAATTAGCCGTGACGTTACTGCGCAATGAGTCTTGGGATTTTCTCATCCCCTTAAGTTTTTTATTATATTTGGCCTTAAAGTATGCTTGTTTCAATTTCTGTGTTTGGTCCTCCAACTGCGTATTAGGACTTTCTTCCACCAACTTCTTCTCACGTTCCAATATCTCAATGGCTTCTCTTAACTTATGTCCTCCTTCGTCTTTATTTCGCTCCTGTAAATCGAAGTGATATTATCGGTGGAGATACATTCATTCCAGTCATTATTTATTTATAAATCTTTCATAGTTTCAACAAATTACAAGTGTGTGTGAGAGAGAGAACCTGAACATTCTTGATTAGGGTCTCCAAGCTTATCAACTTCCTGTGAGGCCATCTACGAATTCCCAACTCCCTACATCTGTTCTTGAGAGGGGTTAAGCCAATATTCATTTCTTTGGCCGCACTCTTGATTGGCAGGTAAAAGTACTGCGAAATGGTTTCTTTTGATAGTGTTTTGGAGTTATTGCCATTCTCATCTCTCTGCCTCCTAATCCTCTCATACACACACACACACACACACACACACACACACACACACACACACACACACACACACACACACACACACACATATATATATATATATATATATCTGTACGATGAAGAAGAGGTAGATGATAGGTGGAGGGACGAAGGAGAAGAAAAGACAAGGAGGAAGGGGAAAAAATGGTACCGGGAAGAGTAAAAAAAAAAAAAGATTTTTTTTTGCATTTTCTACTTGTCATCATGTTCTTGCATTTCTTTTTCTTTTCCCTTATTCTCTTGTGAAATCATTATTCCTTAAATTAGAGGGAGAATAGAAATAGTATAAGAAAGATCTTGATTGGACAACATCATTAACTTATCTTGATTCGCGTACAAGCGCGTGTGAACTTGAAGTGCAAAAGATAATTCATTTGTAAAGCATTACAAATCAAATGTCAGACGCTTTTATTGACTTTGGAAGAGTAACAAAATCACATATTCCAACTATAAATGATCCTATTCGAATTCAAGTTCCAACAGAACAAAAGATTATATCTATAGCTGTTGAGCCAAAAGCATGCCAAAAGTATGGCCGACCTCTTGGTTCTAACGATAAAAATCCTTGAAAGAAGAGAGGATTAAATGATCTAGAAGATCATATTGAAGAAAAGAATGATAAAGACCAAGAGAAAACTGATGACAAAGAACCAGAAGTTGATGAAAGTAACACTGAAATTTCTATCATTTATACCACGTTCGATAGAAGTTGGAATCGGATAGAAACTGTTAGTGATAATATATTTGCATACAATATATCTCTTGATGTTATACATGATAATGATAATCCTGAACTAATATCAGTTGATAAATGTCGACATAGAAAAGATTGGTTACAATAGAAAGATGCGATTCAATCGGAATTAAATGCACTGACACAACGTAAAGTCTTCAAACTTGTAGTTTGAACACTAAAAGGTGTAAAACTTGTTGGTTACAAATGGATATTTGTGCAAAAACGCAAAATGAAATCGTACGCTATAAAGCACGGTTAGTAACCCAAGATTTTTCACAAAGACCAAGTATTGATTATGATGAAACTTATTCTCCTATTGTTGATGCTATTACACTCCAATATCTTATCATTTTGGTAGTACATGAAAAGATAGATATACGCCTATTAGATGTTGTCACTGCTTACTTGTATGGAAATTTAGAAAATAATGTTTACATGAAAATCCCCGAAAGATTTCATATGCCTGAAGCATATAAACATTATCCTCGTGAAAATTACTCCATCAAGTTACAGAAATCATTATATAGCTTGAAACAATTTGGGCGCATGTGATTCAATCGTCTTAGTGAATATTTATTGAAAGCGGGATTTATAAATGACTAGGTATGTTCATGTGTTTTTATTAAAAACTATGGTTCTAAATTTGTGATATATGTTGATGATATTAATCTTATTGGAACTCCTGAAGAGCTCCACGAAACAATTGATTATTCGACATCAAGGATGTTGGTAAAATTACATTTTGCCTTGATTTACAAATTAAACATTTGGCAAGTTTCATTAATCAATATATACAGCAAAAGTTCTAAAAAGCTTTTACATGGACAAAACACATCCATTGAGTATTCCAATGATCGTCCAGTCATTAGATGTGAAGAAAAATTTTGACCTTAAGAAGATGATGAAGAACTCATTGGTCCTGAAGTACCATATCTCAGTGCAATTGGTGCATTGATGTATCTTGCTAACAATACATAACCTGATATTATATTTGCTGTCAATTTATTAGCAAGATTTAGTTCTTAACCAACACAACGACACTAGAATGGAATTAAACAAGTCATTCGATATCTCCAAGCAGCTACTTTTTCAAATCATACTGAAAGTATAGCCATTCATGAAGTAAGTAGAGAATGTGTATGGTTACGATCAATGATTCATGATATCTGAGAAAGTTGTGGATTATCATCTATCAGAGATATTCTAACTCCTCTTTATGAAGATAATGCAACTTGCATAACTCAAATACGAGGAGGATATATTAAAGGAGATTGGACAAAACATATTTCACCAAAATTCTTCTTTATTCATGAACTCCAGAAGAAAAGTGAAATTGATGTGCTACAAATTTGGTCATGTGACAACCTCGCAAATATTTTCACGAAGACTTTACCGATTGCAACATTTAAGAAGTTGAGATATAAAATCGGAATGTGTCGGTTTAAAAATTTAAAGGAATCATCTCATCAGGGGGAGTAATAAACAGACATATAGAATATTGTACTCTTTTTCTTTCACTATATTTTTTTCCCCACTGAATTTTTATCTAGTAAGATTTTAACGAGGTATATTCTTTATGTAATGGATGGACATCCAATGGGGAGTGTTGTAAATATTTGAATTAGTGGAAACTCCACTAATTATGAATTTATGTGAATTATTAGGGAATTAGTGGAAGCTCCACTAATTATGAATTTTTATGGAAGTACATCATTTAGTGGAGACACCACTAATTAAGATTAGTGGAAGATGATGTATTCCACTAATTAAGAGTTCTATAAATAGAGTTATTCTCTAAGCTTGTAATACATCATTATTTTGTGAAAGAATTGTAAGAAAATTGTGAGAAAAAGAAAGAGAGAAGTTTGAAGAAATTCTTGTGCAAAAATAGTTAAAGTTTTCTTAGTGTGTAGTGTGTAGATTTTATTTTAATACTATCTAAATTTTATAACAGTTTTAATATATATTGTTTTACTAACTAGACTATAAAGTATGTATATTTATATTTACATTAAAATACAAATAAAGATATAAATTAATAACTCATTTCTTATTTTCATTTTATTAACCACCTAAATGCTTTAAATACCCATTCTCTCGTTCCCTCTCCTCTCATTTCCTTTGCGACTAAATACTTTGCTTTCTTCTTCTCCTCTTCTTCCTCTCAACTGAAACATAGTCTAAAATTTTTGAAACCCTCTATTTCTATTAGAAAATTTAAAATTTTAAAATTTTTTCTCCTAGAAAAATTATAACATAATCTCCTGTTATATATATATATATATATTCCAACAACTCTACTTTAACCACAAATTTTTAATTTCATCCGTAATTATGTCCTAGTGCAAAAGTGTTTTTTCTCTCCAAAATCAAAGAGGAAAGGGAAGAATAAAAAAGATATACTACTAGTATGAGTTTATTAAATTAAACTATTTTATCTTGGTGTTTGTGAAGATTAAACTATTGCATATATCTTGTTTTTTGTGAAAAGGATATTCCCTTAGATTTTCTATGTTCATATCAACAGACAGAATAAGTGATCATGAGCTGCAAATGCTACCTTGATTTCCTAAATTATTCAAGTCTGTACATTTTTTATAAAAATAGTAACAGTGTGAGAATCGAAGATGTCAAATAATTAAAAATAAATAAACTAATAAAATTGCTGCATCATCATAGACTACCCGGATAAACTAACTTATCTCTTAGACTATAGAAAGCTGTGCTTATTTAACGCCTCTAAATATTTGAGGGATCACCTGAAGATGTTAGAAATGAAGCCAACAGACCATATGATTTACAACTTGGTTACGCTTTTTGCTTTGAAGTTTTGGGACACTTGAGATTTGGCCTTTGCACTAACTATTATTGTACTTGCATGTCGGAGTATATTATCTTGTATAATTTGCTCCAAAATTTTCACCATTATTTGTTCCCAATTTTGTTAATCGGGTCATTAGTTTGACAATCGGTGTTACGAGTTTAAATTTACTTACGAGAATACTTGTAAAGAAAATTGAGTATTTTAATTAATATGTTGTTATAACATATACAACTAAATATAATTCTAAACAGAGGTAAGTTAAAGTTTGAATTGAACTTTTCATAACATATAATATTTAGTCCGACACCATCATATTTTTTTTTATTTTTTTATACTTGAGCAAGAAAAATTAGACGTTAATTTCTTAAATTACAAATCAAATATTTAATTATTGAGTACTATATATAAATTTAGAATCCGAATGGGACCAAAAGAAAAACATGTTTCATCAAGAATGCAATGGTAAAACGTGGGAAACCAATGACTGGATTCTGGAAGCAAATTCCTGGACCGCAATTTGAAAAACCAAAAGTTGAGTGTTGCTTTCTCTCCTTTCATGCTTTTTCTTGAGGTCCTAAAATTAACAATAAAGATATTTTAGTGCATTAAGGCAATTTCAGGCAAAGACATCTTCTGAGTGTTTTAATTGCAGCTGATCCTAGGTTCATTCCCTACATTTTTTATAACCTTCTGCTACTATGCCCCATGTGAAGGAGTATGAACTCCAGAATACAAGCACACCAGCTCCATAAATAAATAAAGGCCTTTTCCCCCTTCAAGAAAGTAGAAAATAGTACTACTTCATTGGATTCCTAACCACGGTTTAATTAATTAATTAATTGGGATTACTTAATAACCACGTTAGCAAGAAAAGACAAGAAAGCAAGACTAACCTTGAGCAATGTGCATTAGCTTTCTTAATCAATTAAAATAAAACATTATTTTAATATTTATTTGTTTCACAAGAAGGTCTATAGAAGAAGACGACAACATGGATTAAACAAATTTGTTTGGCCTTTTTTGTTTATTTTTAGTGGAAAATACGAAGGCAAAATGCAAATGTGTTCTTGGGTTCTTTCATGCAAATAACGTATGCATTTTGTATTTTATAGACACGCTATGAGAAGATTGAGAGTTGAAAATTACATGCATGCATCTCTACACTTCAAGAATTAGCAATTTGCAATTTTGCATACATATGGGGCTTCTCAAGCCTCACTATAAATGGCAAAAGGTTCTGCAAATCTTGGCATTTACCTTTATAAAGCAAAAAAAGGCTCATCACTTGTAATTTTGCTCGAAAAATTTTATGTAGCTCATAGCATTATATATTCTAAAATTTGCAGGTGGGATGTAGATTGAATCTATATTTAGTCGTCTTATTTTGAGAAAAGAAAAAAGGAGGTATGCATACTACGCGGGGGGTGGAATTTGGAATATTGCTAATTACTTATTGCAAATAACATTATTCGGGAAAAATCATGTCAAATTTGTGAGTAAATCCAAAATTTTCCTGACCCATCAAGTTCTATTTAATTTTCAACTTTTTGTACTTAATTTTTTTAAAACATAATATGAGAATGTGAATATTTTGAAACAAGCCTTTCTTGCCTAATTTACAAATTTAAACTATTAGGTTTTAGAATTTCCCCTTTTTTTTTTTTTTTATAGGGAAAGGAAAAGACTGAGAAAATTTGAGGACCTAAAAAGGAAAAAAATAAATGGTGGACAGGAGCGTTGCTGTCAGCTTTGGCTGGATGCGGCGATGGTGGTTTGGAAGACAGGGACCCCCAGGATTCCTTGGGCTGGGCCCGACTTGGGCTACCAGCTCAAACACTAGAAAAGCAGGCTATAGGTGGGCCCCTTTTAGAACGAACTTTTTTTGTGGACCCTGGGGGCGGTACACGCACACGCCCAAACAACCAAGGTGCCCAGACATTGGGACCAATGAAAGAAACGGTAAACAGGACTTATTGGCCCGCCATGCAAAGCAGTCTCTGCTCGTTATCACGGCGACTGGTCTACACGTGCTCGCTACTTCATCTTCTTCGTTTTCTTTTCTGAAACGCCCATGCGGGAAATTCCACCGCGCATACAGATCTTCAAATTTGGAAACATTGCCCAATTACCTAAATTTCCTTTTTTTAAATGTACCTAAATTCCTTCTTAAAATATTTCAATTCAACTCACAAACAAATTAAATACTCTTAAATATAATTGATTTGATTTGATTTTTTTTAATATTAATTATGATTAATGAATGCACTTTAACTTTTATACTTAATAAGTATCGATTCATAATATTCTAATAATTTCTTTTAATTTTTACATTCAACTGGATATAAACTCCTAATATTATCTAATAAGAGAAAGTATAATATAAAATTAGTAATATATTGAAAAACTAGTTATGATTTTACAAGATTAGAATACTATAAAATTTTGTAACACTATAAAACTGATAGAATGATAACTCAAATGTCAAATTTAATTTATAATTTTAGAAATTTAGAAATTTATTATTTATTATTAAAAATAAATATAACAATAGTAGGAAATAAGCAAAGTAGATGTCAATTTAGCTAGTTCCAAAGGTAATTACAAAAATTTCCATATTTTTTTATTTATTTCATATATATATTTTTGAAAGTTTCAAGGTGATCTTGAAAACTCTTTTCCCTCTAAGTTTAGAAGGGACAAAATCCATCTTCATTTCTACATGGAACCAAAAGGCAAAACAATGATAAAAGTAAATAAATAAATAAAATGATTTCAAAATTATTTTTTTAAATACAATAGGAAGAATTTCCATAACCAATTGGAAACTTTGAAAAGGTTTCTAAACAAAAATAAAAAAATAAAGAATGAAATTACTAAATAAAAACTTTGAAAAAAAAAAACCCTAATCCACAAACGCCCAAGTCTTACTTATCTTCCACGGTGCATCAAATAATTGCAAATTGTCCATTTTTCAGAAAAAGAGAAATAAAAAAGGGTCACTTTCCATGCACTGAAATTGATAGAGAGCGCGTGGTGGAGAAGCATGGTGAAGTGTGAAGTGAAGATGGTGGTAAGAGAATGTGGATCCCGCTGCAGACTCACATGCTTGGTGGAGAGTAGGTCCCATAGGGCACGTACGCACCTATCAACGTCAAGAGTTTACACTCTCCAGTCTCCATCCAGTGGGAAAAGCCTTTGGATCCACCCATTTATCTCGGTCCACGTACACCCAGGCCCTCTTTTTATCTCTAATTGCAATTTCCTCACTCATCTTTCTCTTTCACTCTTTATTTCTTGTCTTCCACATATTAAATTAAAATTCAACTAAATACTTGATTCATTTTATCCAAAATTTTGCCACAATTTGAAAGATTTACTTGAAATCTCTTGTTGTCTTCTTTCTAGATTTGCATATTAATACAAAAATTTCCTTGATTAAAAGTATGCCAATAGACAATTTTATGATTTTGAGATCCTAACTAATACAGTCGTAGGGGAAAAAAACACCTTCAATTGATCATAATACACTCAGTGCTTCAATTTCTCATGATCACTTTTCATTATTTTTTTCGACATGTATCAAACTTCAATTTGAACACAATATACAATTTATAATATTAAATCTTTTAAACGTGCATTTGAATTGATTACAAACCAACCAAAACCATGTATAACTTTCTTATAGATGATCAAAATTTTTGAATATCTTGCTTTCTAGTCATGTTTTTCTTATGTCATTTAAAATACGAGTGAAGCATTTGAGTGATAAGCTATTAAAAGTGGCCTCTTGAGTTGTTGAGGAGAGGAAGAAATTATCAACCAAAGAAAAAGAAAAAGAAAAAAAAGGCAAATTAATAGTTTTAGTCCTTAAACTTTTTTAGTTTCGCAAGTTAGGTCTCTGATCTTTTTTTAAAAATTTTTAAATCCCTCATCTTTTTTTGAGTGAATTATTTGGTTTCTCCATTCCCCTATTGACAGTCAACGCTAATCAATGTTTATTTTGAGGATTATTTTTAAAAGAAAAAATTTTAAGGACCAAACTTGCCAAACGAAAAAAATTTACGGACTAAACTTGCTAATACGAAAAATTTAGAAACTAAATCTTTCAATTTACCTATATATATATATTGTTTTTTATTTTTAATATTTTCTAAATATATTTTGGGACAGCCAAAAATGAGAAATATACTACAATCTTATCTTATTTTTTTATGAGACAATCTTAAATAATAGAGTCATAATATGATTATTTTGAAGTTTAATTTATATTTTTATCCCTTATATATTAAAAATATTTTTATTATAATTAAATGTCTATATTTGTATTTGAAAAAATAATTTTTATTACTTCATATATCTCAGCACTAATTCTTTAATTAATAAAGATAATATAATAACTTTTATAGTAATTTTTTTAAATTTACATATCAAGTAAAAATAAAATATTTAAATTTTAACAAGATGAGTACAAAATAATTATTTTTTTAAAATTAATGCAAAATTCCCTAGAAGGAAAAGTGGGATGAGGGGAAAGGATCTTTATTCTCGCATTTTTATCTTGCAAGTTTTACAGATGAAAAGATAACGAAATAACTTACCTATTTACACAATTATCAAAATTTCACTATATTTATCCCACATTATGGTGTATTTGTCATTTTTTATTATTCCAAAATATTTAGTTCTTTCCATGAAAAGAATATTTTTTCATAATTTATAACATATCTAAGAAGTTAGTAATTTAACTATACATTCCATTCATACAAAAATAAAGGTTCACTTCTTTATTTTCAAGCTATTAAAAAATAACATTTATAATTTGTAGCATATATAATAAGTTAGTCAATTTAAAATATTTTTTCCACAGAAAAGAAAGAAAAAAAAATGCTATTTGTTCTAGTGACCTGGAATAGTGGTCTAGGAATTAGGATGAATTTTTTTTATACCTTCTCTAATAATAGAGAAAATGTGTTCAAGTTTCATAGAATTACAATTGTTTAATAATCAATTATTTAAGAAATATGAAATAAACATTATTTAAGGATTGACATAATATAAGTTTGAAAATTATACTATTCTTTTTTTGAATCAGTGAGAATAGAAGATAGAAAATATATTTAGAAAATCTTCAAAAATAATACATACATATATATACATAAATTGGCAAATTAAGTTCCTAAACTTTTTTATTTGGTAAGTTTAGTCTTTAAATTTTTTTCGTTTGGCAAGTTTGGTCTTTAAAATTTTTTCTTTTAAAAATACTTCTCAAAATAAATATTGACCATCGATAGGTGGACAGATGAACTAAATAATTTATTGGAAAAAAGATAAAGGACCTAAAAATTAAAAATAAAGATTAAAGACCTAACTTATTAAATTAAAAAAAATCAAGGACCAAAAACGCCAACTTACCAAAAGAAAAAGGAAGGAAGGAAGGAAGGAAGGAAGGAAATTGAAGGCAAAAGGCTGCAACAAAGAAAGTGAAGGGGATAAATGGGACCCATTCCTACAAATCAGTCAAGAAACGTGGGCCCACTAATTACTGTCATCTCTCACCTCTGTCGTCTGATCTCTGGTCAGTCGTCACCCATGTTTGACTCTGAGGCCACTGCACAGCACAGAGAGAGAGAGAGAGAGAAAGAGGGCTGCTCAGATCCCAAGGAAATTTTGAATCAATCAGCTGCGCCTACCCCCCACTGTTTTCTGTGCCCGCTAACCGTGCAGCTAATACCAGCCACTGACACTCTCCAATCTCCATATATGCGCAAACAGCTTGAGCCGACAAGCCAGGGGCATATTTGGAACTTCACTCTTTATTTTTCCAATTTTCAGGAAAATGAGTTTAAGATGATAATTACAACAAGGATTGCTAAACATACATTTGCAAAATTAATGTGTTATAAATTTTTTTTTATTATTTTTTTAAACGAAATTATTTAGGAGAAGACTGGGACAAGGATCACACCAAAGATGCTATTATTTGGAGGAGAAATATATAACCGATTGGATTAATATCTTTGCCTTAAGTGTATTCTTGTCATTTCATGGCTAAGGCTAGTTACGTAAATTTCTAAAATGAGTAGGAGGAAAAGGGTGTTTTTTAGAATATGGCAAGCTCTAATTAAGTAGTTGTGAAAGTTAAACAATGTGAAAATATTCCAAATTGAATATTTTTGTCTGTATTTTAAAATATTTAGAAATAAAAGACCGCTTTATTAAATAAATATATATTTCTTAACCTTTAATAATTAACATTCTTTATTTAAGAAGTACAAACTCTATAAGTTTAACTCCAACCTTTCTAATTAAAAAGAATAATGTGATAATATTCAAATTAGAATGGAGACGGTACTTTTTTGAGATGGAGATGGAAAATGGTTTTAGTTTTTGGCAAGAATATGTAGCTATATAATGCACATCACTATCTAATAATGACTTATTTTGGAATTTTTCACAAGCATGATAATTTTGATTATATTACTCTCTATATTTATGACATCTTGACTCTTTATTTGTTCTATGAAGATAAAGGTGTCTCATTGACTAAAAACATTTTTTTACTTAAAAAAAAATAGAAATTGATGAAATGATGAATTACCTATTACAAGGAACTTGAACTTCCTCAACTAGAATTTATTTTCATTTTTTCTCTCTTGGATAACTAGAGATTGAGTTGGAATTATAGTCACTTGTGTTGATAAAATGGTCCATTAAATTAGAATAAAAAATATTATCAGATAATTTAGCTTCTTTTCATATGAAGTTCAGAGGATTTAGGCACCCCAACCCCCCTTCCAACACTTCTTTTTGGTGCCTGTCTTTTCCTTCTTGGATTCACATATTTTTAGGTTATGCTTGCTTTTGTCCCATTATGCACATGCAGTTTATACTTCCACGTTTACCCAGTCAATGGGAAATTGAGAAATTTCCACAAATTAAAAAGGCGCTTTCATAAATAGGATAGGACTAGAGGACAGGACTAACAAGTAACAACAACCACGAGTCCCTCTCCCAGTCTCACTTCCCCTCATTAGCTATTTTCTCATATTCTTACCCCCTTTTTTATTTGTTTTCTATCAAACACTTCTGAGGAATGCAAAATCAACCTCACAAACATGAGAAATTTATACCCCTTTTTAGTCCTAGCAAATATTCTTATCCTAAATCACAACCAATGTTGTTCTCAATCGAGCGACCAATTTACCTTCGAAAATGATAAATTTGGCTAGAATGTAGAGGAGGGATCAATCGTCCAACTAAAGTAGTTAAAAGGGAGGCTCTTAGCAAAGATCATCATGAATGTTGAATCCTTTTTGTTTACCACTTTACCATGGCAGATCCTTGAGGGTCAATAGATTGAAGGCAGCAAGCCATGGAAAGCCCTTTATATTTACTTTTCAAGACACTTGGGACCATTTGTGAATGGAAAGAAACTCAGAATAGACTCATGAGAAACTTTTCTGTGTAAACTGACAGCAGCAATCAACTATTGACCAACCATGTATTGACAGCAGTAATGGTTGAATCTGAAAAATCTCCCCCTCACATTACCAACACTTGCATGCAAGAATTCTTGGATGCTCTGAACCTGATCCAACAACTAGGAGTAAGACACGGATTCTTTCAGTGGGTTATCCAAGTTGGAATCCGGTTTTGCTTATCATCAGCTATGGAGTTTCTGATTGGTTTAACCTTGGGGTTTGTTTATAGAAGTTTTATTTCTGTAGTCTTATAAGTCCTGCTAAAGTGACTGAAGAATCAAACTAGTACCGCCGTTTCTGAGGAATTTCACGTGTGGTTTGAAATCCTTGGACGCCGAAACTCCAAATCTTTCTGTTGTCTCCACCTTGATTCACAGTTTTTTGGGGTCCCTTTCTTTTATCATCTCACTGGACCTGAGTTATCAGTACAACTTTCTTGAATCTTTTCTCTTGTAAGTAGTACTTTTCTTTTCGTTCATGACCTAACAACACAAAGCGGACCCTTTTTTCTCAGTTACTAAGCTCATATTAGCCCATCTCCAACCAAGGTTTTGTGGATCCAAAGGTTTCAATATAGCTGTAGTGCAAAGTATTTGTCGACTTCGTCATAGTCTAATAGTTGTATCTAAAGGGACTCTTGCGGAAGGACTTGGCTCTTGAGTATTTTCTTTTGTGACCACCAGATTAGGTCGATATGGACTAGATGAACAGAGACGACAAATGAATTTAATTCAGACTAAACAAGCAGGTTTGGGGCTGGGATTAGAGAGGTTCCACAATGAATGGGGTAGGTCCTACCTAGAATGAGAATGATCAGCATAAATGAAGGCCAAATTTCTTGCCTCCCCACCCCATCTTGTGATGTTTGTGCCAGACTGACTCTTTCGGAGTTCAATTTCGTCGCTTCTAATGGCCATACAGGAGAAACCTGGACCATTCTACTTTAGTTTTGGCAATATTGAGGTTAACATCACGAGAGCAGGCAATAGAAGAGCGCCTGTTCCTTGAGGTTACTCAAGGATCGGTGCTGTCCCCATATGAACAGATGGCTCAGCACTCAGAGATTGCAGTTGAAGCTGAAAGAACCATTGCTGATGGAGGAAGCATGCAGAGAGAGGGTGGTGGCCCTGGGGTGGGTTGGGAGGAGGGGGGTACCACTGCTTGTTTTGCTTGTTTTCAGTGATATGACATTGGAGCTACCTCCATTTATGTGCTAGTACAATATCTCCTGTGAATTTCTGGGCGCAGTTTCACAGTTCTAATAATCTCTTGCAAAATGCTTCAAAGTACCATTTGTCACGTTGATAAGATTTAGATGGTGATGGTAAAAGGGATCCCACAAAGTTTCAGATTCTAATCAAGTGAATGAAATGAAAGTGACTGAGATGGACATTAGGTTAGAAATTTGGACATGGCTATCTTGTCATGTTTTGAAATTCATGTCCCCATGGTCGTGTGAGCAGGAATGCTTCCTTTGCTAGCTCCATACTGTGTTCTATAAGATCCCAGTCCTTCTTCCTCATTGTTTGAGCTCACTATCATTACTGTGTAAACGAATTTACCGAAAACAAACGATAGCTTACACATCAACTCCTGAGAATTTGCATCCCCGGACTGCATTCTAGTAAAATCAATCACAAAACCATGTAATTTGATAATGGAAAGAATATCAACCCATTAGAGAGCAGGGGAAGGTAGTGAAAGGAAGCCAAAAGAAAACTGGAATTAGGTATGGTATGTGGATAGGTTGATTTCTTACACCACCAGCCACCAAGAGCCAGAATAACAGCCTCGACAGTGTTGACACAAATTAAACAGCCATCCAAAAACCCCATATGGCTATTGACAAAGACGTCCATGATTTTCAGTCATGAATGAACCCAGAGGGGCACTGTGGCTTAAGTATGCCTAGATCATTTAGCCCAAAGCATCTACGTTAAGAAAACTGTATCAGTTGGGTTTGGGGTGGTGGCTCATAGTCTCAAAATAATTGGACAAAATTTGAATACTTAGATTAAAATATATATATATCTGTATCGGCAACAAAATTCAGCCATTCAAGTCACAACTTTAAGATGTGACAGTGAAATGGAATGGAATCTGTCTTCCAAATCCATGTTGAGATACTCCTGCTGATTTGGGTGGGGAGGTTTGTTGGGTGATTAGTGACTGAGAAAGATAACATATCTAGAATAAGATAAATGTTAGGCAAAGAGTGCACGAAATATTTTCCTCATTAATAATATGCTGTGTGTATATAAATATCTAGTTTATGTATACAAAACTGAAGGGCATATTTGGATTGATATAAAAAAAGGTGAGGAAAAGAGTAGGATAGAAAGAAAAGGGAGGAAAGAGAAGATTAATAATTGTTTATAATATTTAATTATATAGAGAGGAAAAAGAAAGAAAAGATTGAATACAGTATTTCAAACGAAGAGGGAAAGAAAAGAAAGGAAATAATAGAATTTGGGCTTATATTTTTTTTACTAATTTAATGTAATAATATTTTATATTTTATTTATTAAGAATATTTTAGTATGTTTTCTATTGTCAACTCATTCTTTTATAAAAAATTAGTACGAATGCTTAAAATTCAAACTTTTTATTTCTTCTTCTCTTCTATCCCATCATTTCTTTCAACCCAAACATGCTGTAAGTTTATATATTTTGCCTCGCCTATTAAAAATATAACAAATCATATAAATTTAAAAAATAAAATCATATACACATTGTGTAAATAATTTAACAGCTTAATGTTCGACTAAGGAATGTTTCAAATTGGATCCATAGTACTCCCTCCGTCCCATAATATAAGTCGTTTAAAGCTACTTTTACTGTCCAAAATTATAAATCGTTGGGAACTTTTCAAGAAGGTTTTGAAACTCCTTTTACATTTTTATCCTTATTTATTATTCTCTTTCCCTCTCATTATCTCTCATCTCTTCTCTTGTTTCCAAGACATTTAAATAAGGGTGTTTTAGGGAAAAAAAAAACATAAAATCACATTGATTTTAAAAATCTTAATATGTGTGAAATAAAGTCAAACGACTTATATTTTGGGACGGATGGAGTATATAAGAAGGAAAACAAACCTACGATACCATTGCAAGAAAAGGAAAGATTAGGCTTTTCTTGTGATCATTGTGGTAACAATTAATGCTTAAATGTTCAAATACAAAATGTTGCATTTTTCAAGTGACCACAAAGAAGTAAATAGGTCGGTGGTGGTCCGAAGCCCGAGCCTCTAGTCCAAGCCATGGACCAAATTAAAGCTACACCTTTGAAGGTACGTACCAAAATATCAAAAATACAAAGAAAAACAAAACAAAATTAAATAGGAATTATAATGATATTAAAAAGAGAGTAATAAATACAAAAAATATATTTGTTAATAGTATATTCTGTATTTATGGAAGCAAAATTTATGTGTTTTAGTAGAATATATAGTAGGAGGCCCTTAATGTATACTTTTCAACATTATTGTACAAAATTGACATTTGATTTATTACTCTAAATGGGAAAGAAAATGTTTACCCTAATTAAAGAGAAGATTAAAAAGAAATCCTCTTAACAATCAATTTCCCCACAAAAACTAGGTATTGATTACAATGACAAATTTAACCTCTCATAGTTAGGGCAAATCTAGAAAAAGTTGATACACTGATTATGGTGCAAATTAAAGTTTGAAGCTAAAATTGATATCTCGTGAACATCATTCCCTATTTTATAAACAAATATAGAATGCAATACAAAATTAGGAATCCAAGGTTGGGAGGCAAGTTATACTAAAAAAATAATGTTAAATATTTTAAAAAATTTTAAAGAGAGAAATATAAAATTTTAAAAGAATTATTTCATAGTAAATTAGAAAATTTTTAAAAATTAGATACATCCTTGGCAATGGATGTAATACCATGGTGACTTAACTTTTAAATTGGATTTATATCTTCATATTTTTTATATATTATTGAAAAAAAAAAAGGCAATAAAAGGAGTTTGTTTAAGCCCAATGATATTACGTCCTGGACCATATATTAAGATCTCGAACTGACAAAGGCCCAGGCCATCCTTCTTGGGCTTTACAACTTCAACTCTTAATCAGCTCTTACTTTTCAAACACGTATATGCTATTTTATAAAAAGCAAATCCAGCTCTTCCTAATTTCTCTTCTTTTTTTTTTTTTTTAATTTTAAGGATGCAGCCTGAAATTTACTTTTCTATCATTTTTTGTATGTTAGACACCTGTACTCGTATCATCAGCCCAACCGAAGCCCACCAATTTCTGTCAAGAGGGAGTTCTGTGCGGCTCAGATTAGAGCGAATTACAAATTCTTATCTTAGGCCCAAAATCAGCATATGGGCCTTAGGCAGACCTAAGCTCATAATTTTGTCTTGTTAAATGCTAAAATTTTGATAATATTCAAGGAGCATTTCACGTAACCCATTTTACATATACAGTTTGAACTTTTATTGATTGAGTAGGTCCTCAAATAGGGCCAAGCCTAGTAGGACTTCTTAATATATTAAGCTCGAGTTTAGCCCGGTTCTTTCTAAAACTTGATCCTCCGAGTCAAGCAGACCATGTCGGGCCCAAGTAGGCCCAAATTAATTGCCCGTCATTGTTAGGGGTGTTAAATTGGGCTCCAGCCGGTATAACACTTCTCTACTTAAAACTTAGAAGTTTTAGATTTGTTAGTATTTGTTGAATTATTATTTTTTTTTAATCAAAGTAAGTCTAAAAAATTTTCTTAAATTAATTTTTTAACCATAATTTCGTTAAAATTTGAGAAATTGTATCTGTTAAACTTGAAAATTTACCTAGATGAATGCCAAATTTTCTCTTTTGATCCTATAACTTAAGATAATATAAAAAGAACTTTTTTATTTTTTTTGCGATTTATTGCATTCAATGCTATAATTTTCTAAAATCCACAGATCTTAAAAGACATTAAGATATTATTATCAAATTTCTATAATAATAATAATAATATATTATTATTTATTATTATTATTATTATTATTATTAAAAAATTGGGTTGGGCTCAAAACAAGTCAAGCAAAGCATAGCCCAATTTGAGTTCGGACATAATTGGGTTGATTTGAGAGTACCCCAAACTCATTTACGGTTCTAGGTATTGTTCAATTGAATCAAAAACCAGTTACTAATTTTTTTTTTTTTTTTTGGGGGCGCGGGTGGGGAGGGGAGGACTCTATTACTAATTTTCAAGTCTTTATTTAAATTTTAATTTTTAGCCAGGAAGTATAAACTCTTAAATTTTAAACTTCTTAATTAAAAAAAAAAAAAGAAGGAAAACTCTTACATATTAGAATAAACTTTTGTTGACAAAAACAACGATATTAATAAATTATATATTGCTATGGAATATGCTAGCCCATGAAGCGACAATTGCTCTTTCTACAATCCAAATTATAACAAACAATTTTTTTTTTTTATTTAAAGGAGGAATCCATTTAATTTAGTCAAAATCTTGGGTCTGAAAGCAATTCTGATAGTGACAAATTTAAGTCGGTTAAGCTTACGCTATGACTTCATAGTTCAATTACGTGACAATATGTCTCATTGTTTGCTTCTGATTGATTCATATTCACAATGAGCAAGTTTTGAATCATATGTCCATTTTTTAAAAAGATTTTTATTTATAATAATATAATAATTTATTTGAGTGTAACTACCCATGCGTTTTAAATCCGTTTAACACTTTTAGTTCTTTTTTATTTATAAAAGGGGAAAAAGTGTACAACTATTTCAAAATTTGAATATTAAATCTTTGAAATTCTGAGTAAAAATATGGTCATTTGATGGAAAATTCAAATCCATCACATAATTTTATGTAGTTGATGGGTAAAAATATCATGTGAACTCAAAAAACGAAATGGGACAATTTATCATTATGAATGCAAAAAAGTGAGTTTAAAATAATAAATATATTAATCTCGGTCTAATTGTTAGTTATAAATATAGCCAAATAAAATGAATTTCAAAAAGTTACAAGGATCAAAGTGAAGAGGGGAGAGTGAAAAAAAAATTATCATTTTTTTAATATCTTTAATTAATTAATTTTTTATTTTTTGAATTGATCAAAATAATTAATATTAAAATTTTCATACTAACATATATTTTCGATTCAAATTTAACTAAAAACATGAGTCGTGTACATCCCTTGACATAACAACTAACTGATTTCCCATCTAAAGGCAGGGCATCATTACTTAAGTGCCTAGCAAGACAAAACCAAAGGGCCTAACTATTTCTTTAACTTGCTTGATTATCTCATACGTCCACCTTCTTCTTTATATGTATGTGTGTGCGTGTAGTGAAAGTGTCGGCTATTGTATTCAGCGCCTCCAATGAGACAGGGCTACAAGTTCAGCAATCCTCGTCAACAAGGCAAATAGGTACTCAGAGTGCGTCATTGACTAGTCCTCTTGGCCTCCTTTTTCTAATTCGGCACATTTAAATTAATAGTCAATTTCATTCTTTTTGAAGTACTACAAGTTACGCATTTTACAATTTGACTGATTTCTAAACAACAAATTGTCTCTGCTTGTCATGTTATTCATAAATCAATAATTCAATACTTTGTGGTTAACGGCAAAAATGGAGACCCCTTCGCTCCTTCAATTTTTTTTTAATAAAAATTATCTATATCTTTTTTATAATTTGTCCTCCTAATTTCAAGTTTCTGATTTTATCTATGATTAATAGTGATATTGAATCCTTGATTGCTCTCTCCACCAAGTATCAAAAGAAAAAATCACATTACTCCTTTTTTGAAGCTTTTATTTTATTCATTATTGGGCTGTACCTTAGGAAAACAAAAATGAAATTCCAGGAGGAAGATGTCGACCGAACCCCAAACAATGTGCATGGGAAATTGGTCAAAGCAAAGCAATGGAAAATTCATCAAAATCCACTGCCGAACAACATATGCTTCATATATAAATTGTCGTCCGTTCATGAGGCATCCCCACGTGTGCCCTTTTTTCATTAACATATCATGTTTTTCACCGCCTCCGTCCCCCTTATTTATTCTTTCTCCTACTCTTATAAAATCACTACAGACGGACTACAGCCATTCAGCTTTCGTTCCAATAGTAACCAAGACACATAACTCAGCATCAAAAGTTGACTGAGTTATTAAAGTCTGTTTACAAGATTTTCAGGTGACTGCTCCGCCACCTAATATAAACACATATCCAATGCAACTATTGCTACCAGATTTCTTGGCTATCTAGCTGTTGGAATATATGCCATCTATACTAGTTTTCTGATATAATTATTGAATTTATTAATTAAAGAATTTATTCTCAAAATTTATTTATGAATTTACATTTTATTTATATATGATTTACGTTTGGAAAGGACCCATTGTGTTTCAGTAAGTGATCCATGTGAATTATGATATTTCACAGTAAGGTATGGATCACAGGTTACTTAACATATAAATGTTTGTTCTTAACCAATTAATGAGAATAGGAATCTCATCATATTTAGGTTATTGTGTTATGAATTTCAAATGGGAAATGGCTTACCTTTAACTAGTGAGTAGTCCATTCACTTTATAGTATTAGCATATTTCGAATACGTAGAATAGGGTCCGTAATAGTGGTTTCTAAAAGTACTATTTAGAAAAAACCCAAACTATTATTGCTACAACGTGGACTAATACTTTACCGCTTGAGTATGAGTTGGTGGTCTGACGAAGTTGGAAGCATGCACTTTGATATGCTGTAGTTGAGGTTCTTTCGTAGAGCCGATATACTTATATGTTGGGTATATGTGACTAGTTAATTAAGATAGACTTGTATAAGATAACTTCTACGTTATATCGCCCCTTGTGACTGTTCAAATGATCTAAATATTCAGGGCCCTGGAGAACATGACTTGGATGTTTACTTTAGAGTAGCTTTCTTGGAAAGTGAAAACATTTCAGGAGTCGGGGATCATTAGACTAGAGGTCTAAGAATGGTAGATGTCTATTAGAGAGGTGTTAGTACACTTCTCCTCTCTAAATGCACGGTGATGCGTAGAGAGGTATTTTAGTCATTACATCTATAGGTCGAAGACTTTGTTAACGCACCATTATCATTGGGGTCAATATTTTTTTATGGTGATATTAGAAAATATTTAAAATACAAAATATAACTATTTATATAGTAGGGGTATTTTGATCATTTTAATAGCCAAGACAATGTGTCTTTTGGTCCCCAGAATAGCCCTTATGTCCTGACAGATTTGAGTTAAGGAATTGGTCTTGAAAATTATGTGTTTTATTTTATTTTATTTAAGTAGTCTAATTTATTATTGGACTAAAATAAAATAAAAGATTCGAGAGAGAGTATATATTTTTTCTAGTATAATTGGTTTATTAATTATTCAGGGCCCAAGACTCAGATTAAATAATTAAAAAATTAATCTAGGTATAAACTAGATAAAATGTTTGATATTTTATATTGATCTATTTGGACTTATTAATTATTTATTGGGCTATTTTATAAAGCTCAAAAAATAAATAATTGAGACTTATTATTTATGGGTGTTCAAGTCTAAGAGTAAATAATTTTATCTAACCCAATGAATAAGACCAAGGGTAAAATAAAATAAATATAATATAATATAATATAATATAATATAAAAAATAACATAAGATGGATGTCGTATTGTTTGGCGAGAGAAAATAACAGAAAGTATGGTACTTTTTGTTTCATGCTGTTGATCTCTCTCTCTCTGTGAATTGATGAAAATAAAAGAAATGCAATCAAGGCCAAGTGGGAAAGATAGTTCTTAAAAAAAAAAAAAAAATCACAGAGGCTAAAGAGAAGCAAACCTAACATTCTGTAAGCTTTACTAGCAGAGGAAAGGGCATCATTTCGGAAGCTCAAAAGTTTCGCGTGAATGAGACGAAGTTGACATTTATAAAGACGTGATCTAATAGCTTCAAGTATCCTGGTACAAACATCTTCTTTAGTGCCAATAAGGTCATTCAAACACAGAGGTAAATTTTTCGTTCTGTAAGCATGATTTCGGTTTCATCATTTTTGTCATTTTCGTCTTTGAAGTGGTATCAAAGCTATAGTTTGACAAATATAGGAAACAAGCTAGGTTTAACTAAAATAAGAAAATATTTATTTTGGATGTCTTCTGTGAACCTTCGCATTTCTGGTATGGGATAGTTTAAGTGTAAGCTTTGTGAGTGGAAGTATAGGAACACTGTAATTTACTACTTTGTTAGATGAAACATGTAAGCTCACTATTTTTAAAGGTATAGGAGCTTGTTAAGTGGTTTTATATGCTGTCTGGACAAAAAAATTAGAAGAAGAAATGCAAAATAGTAGAAGAAAAATCACAGGAAATGCTGGAGAAGATGAGCCGAGCCGAAGATGTGTAAGGAACCAAGCAGGCCATGGCTTGGTGCCGCGCTAGCTGGCGAGGATTACTTCCTCGCAACGCGCGAGGAAGCCTTTTCACGAAAGGAGGTCTTCCGCGAGAAAGCAATTTGCATTTTGCAAATGCAAATTGCGCCAATTTCGGTCAATGATTTTGACCAAACTTGGCGGGTCACGGGGGCTGCTCTTCAGGCCTGGTTGGGGGCACTCACCCGAATCGCGGCCCATGGGTTTTCTCATGGGCTATAATCTAGTGTGGTGGGTGCATTAGACTCAAAATAAATAATTTTTTTTATTTTTTGTCCCATACTAGGTGAAGTTATTTTTATTACAATAGTTAATATTATTTGAATATTTTACATGAAAAATAATAGTAAATAAAATTTAGAATTAAACAAGACTATTAATTAATGTGTTTAATTCTATTATTTGGACACTTAGGTTAAAAGAATAGAAAAACATGAAAACGTTTAAAGTTTTCTAACATGCTTATTTCTTTTTGTATTTTATGTGCGCGTTTTCTCAAAGACCAAAGTCTTTGGAAATTTTTGGTAAAAAATAATATTTTTCTTAAATCAAATAGTTAATTTTAATTCAAACAAAAATTAATTCTTGGTTATTTTCTCAAAGGATTTTACCATTGACATAAAAAATATTTTGGATTTAGATATTTTTTTGAGTTAAAATAGAAAACTATTTTGATTTAATTTTAACAAGAAAATTTATTTTTGTCAAATTAATCTTGAGATCAAAATCTCTGGAAAGTTTTATTAAAAATTTTTGAAATTATTAAGTTTATTAATTTAAATAAAATTAATCCATGAAAAAATTTCTCAAATGATATAAACCAGGACATAGAAATTTTTATGGGTTTAGATATTTTATTTTTGAGTTAAAAGAAAACTTAATTAAAATTTTCAAAAGATATTTTTCAAGAAAACCTTTATTTTAAAATACCAAGTGAGAGAGGAGTTCCAACAGCCTCATAGATTCCATCACGATTCTCATTAGAGATCGTAGATCCCCTCATGTCACCCTAGGAATGAACCCATATAGAATGAGGATACTACAAAGATCTAGAACTAATGGATGGATGCAATTAATAATTCGGACACGTGTTACGATCGATCAGCCCATATTGGAGGTTATAGTGCGAGGAATGTCCATAGAAAATGAGAAGAAACGGCCATCTCACAATAGAGTTATCTTTTAGATCATTACCTAGAAGGAAAATTAATTTGTGATGGTTAATACACTTAGTTTAGGAAACTGTTAATCTTCCTAAGAAGCTATGTTAGTTTTTCTAAGAGCCAAATTAATTATATTAAAGATAATAGTGATAGAGTTAACTATTATCGGATTTAATATGAGGATAAAGTCACAAATTATTTTATTTTTCACAAATTGAGTTTTCTTTTATTTTCGATTTTTAGAAATGGTCGGTAGAGGTTCTTTTAGTCCTTTGGCCGTTATTCTTTGTGAGAATAAGCTAACGAGTCCAAATTATGTGAATTGAAAAAGAAACTTGGATATAATACTCACCGCTGAAGAGTATAAGTATGTCATCTTTAACACTTACCTTATTATCGAGAAGGGTTCCACCGCTGAGGAGCGAGAGGCTGAGAAAGTATGGAAAAAGGTCAACGAGATGACTCGATACTACATGTTGACCTCCATGTCTAATGTGCTATAGTCTAAACACAAGCACATGGCTACTGCGTACGACATTAGCTAATCACTAGCCACAATATTCACAAATAAGAGCCGGTCCACTAGGTAGGAAACTCTTAAGTCGATCATCAACACTAAGATGGCTGAGGGAGCATCAGTTAGAGAACATATGCTCAAGATAATTACTGTTTTTGAGGAAGCAAAAGTCTTAGGGGTTGTAATTAACTCCGAGAGCCAAGTGGACATAATTCTCAAATCCCTTCTGGGCTCTTTTACTTAGTTAAAGTTAAATTATAATATGAACAAGTTAAATATAAGATTAACCGAGTTAATAAAAGAGCTTCAAGTGGTAGAGAAGGTCATGAAGCCACAGTTCAAAGCTATGATTACTAGGACTTTTTTTCTAGAACTGGGCCCAAGCCCAGGAAGTTCAAGAAGAAGAAGGGAAACGCACCGGCCTAACCCAAGAACCAGCCCAACAAGCCTAAAGACAAGTACTTCAAGTGCGGGCAGAAGGGACATTGGAACAAGGAGTGTCTAGAACTTCAAGTAAAAAAAAAAACCCTACAAGTATTGTTCTCTATCTAGAGTCAATTTCACTGGTTGGATCAATTTCTACTTGAATTGTTGATTCTAGTACCACTGATTATATCTGTAACTCCTTGTAGGGGTTTAGGAAGATAAGAAGACTCTAAAAGGGCAAGCATGGACTACGAGTAGGAAATGGAGCACAAGTGTGAGCCATTGCAGTGCGAGAGTTGGATCTTGTTTTTTATTGTAATAAAATAGTTATTTTGAAAGATATTTTATATGTACCCAATTTTAGACAGAATTTGATTTCAGTTGCAAAGCTAATAAATCATGGATATTCTGTTTCTTTCCATTCTGGTGTTACTATCAGTAGAAATTGAGAAGTTTTATGTATAGGGCACATGTATGGAAACTTATTCTTTTTAAATTCTATAAACAATCAAATAAATAACGCTCAATCTGAATCTTTAAATAAGAAGAGAAAGACCAATGTCAATGACTCATATCTTTAACATCTAAGATTGGGTCATATTAACTCAACTAGGATTTAGAAGTTAATCCATGATGGGCTCTTGGGCTCATAAATATTAGAAAGTTTGCCTCAGTGAGAATCCTATCTTATGGGAAAAATGACCAAAAGGTCGTTCATCCAAAAGGTTGATAGAGCCAAGAAGATATTGGACCTTATTCATACTAATGTGTGTGGTCCTTTGTCTACACAAGCTAGATGGAGTTTTGAGTACTTCATCACTTTCACGAATGATTGTATAAGGTTTGATTATGTTTACCTGATGAGGCGCAAGTCTGACTCTTTTGACAAGTTCAAAGAGTTTAAGGCCGAAGTAGAGTATTGAACAAGTAAATTGATCAAAACCTTATGATCGGATCGTGATAGAGAGTATCTCCTCGGTGAGTTTAAGGATTATATGGTACATCATGAGATAGTATCTCAACTCTCTGTGTCGGGTACACCCCAGCAGAATGGAGTAGCTGAGAGAAAGAATAAGACATTAATAGAAATGGTTCGAAGTATGATGTCCCATTCTACTCTTCTGGTCTCTTTTTGGGGATATGCCTTGGAAACAACGGCATACATTCTAAACTTAGTACCTTCCAAGTCAGTATCTATGATGCCCTATAAGATGTGGATTAGGCGTAAACCAAGTTTAAATCATCTCAGAATATGGGGTTGTCCAACTTATGTACTGATCAAGGGAGATAAGCTAGAACCAATATCATAATTATGCTACTTTGTTGGATATCCAAAAGGGACAAAATGAGGTTACTTTTATCATTCCAAGGAACAGAAAATATTGGTAAGTACTAATGCTAGATACTTAAAGGATGATCAAAGTACTTCCACTAAAAGTTCAACAAGATTGGAACTCGATGAGAAGTTATTTTTGGAATCAACTTCTTCAGACCCAATTATGGAACAAGAAAAGGCACAGTTTCAAGAACCTGTACAAACGAAGCTTCGTCGTAGTGGGAGGGTAACTAAAGTTCCAGAAAGATGGACATGAGAGGCTTTTGAGTTGGTCTCTGACCATCAGGAACAGGATCCTACTATATACGAGGAGGCTATTGCTAATGCAGATGTAAATCTATGGCATAAAGTAATGAAAGCCGAGATTGAGTCTATATACTTCAATCAGGTTTGGGATCTTGTAGTTTCATTTGAAGGGATAAAACCCATTGAGTGTAAATGGCTATACAAGAGGAAGAAGGGAGCAGATGAGAATGTGAAAACCTTCAAAACTAGGCTTGTGGCCAAAGGGTATACTCAGAAAGAGGAAATCGATTATGAGAAAACCTTTTCCTCAATAGCCATACTTAAGTCCATCTATATCCTCTTTACCATTACATGTCATTTCGACTATGAGATATGACAAATGGATGTCAAGACGGCATTTCTTAATGGCCATCTTAACGAAGACATCTATATATCTCAATCGGAATGTTTTATTACTAAAGGTCAGGAACATATGGTTTGCAAGTTTAAGAAGTCCATTTATGGACTTAAATAAGCATCTAGAATATGGAACATTCGTTTTGACGAGACTGTAAAGTCTTATAGTTTTATTCAAAATGAGGATGAGCCATGCGTGTACAGGAAATTAAGAGGCATAAATGTGATTTTTCTTATCTTATATGTGGATGACATTCTACTCATTGAAAATGATGTAGGAACATTATCATCTACTAAAGTTTGACTGTCTAGTCAATTGAGTATGAAGGATTTGGGAAAATACAGTTATATTCTCGGGATTAAGCTTCTTAAAAATAGGAAGTAGAGAATATTAAGGTTATCCCAAACGACATACATTGACAAGATGCTAACTAAGTTTAGCATGGACTTATCTAAGGGAGCTCTAATCTCTTGCAGACATGGATTATCTTTTTATTCTATGAACTGTCATAAGTCTTGAGAGGAAAAAGATAGAATAAGTAGGATTTCCAACGTTTCGACTGTGAGAAGTCTCATGTACGCCATGCTGTGCACTAGGCAAGATATCTGCTTTGTAGTAGGCTTAGTTAGCAGATATCAAAGCAGATATCAGTCAAACCATGGGGAAGTTCATTGGCAAGCTGTAAAGCATATTCTCAAGTACCTCAATGGTACGAAAGATTATATGTTGGTTTACAAGGCTGACAGACTTGGTTCCTACTGGATACATAGACTCAGATTTTTAGGTAGATAAGGATGAGAGAAAATCCACTAGTGGATATGTCTTCACCTTGTCTAGAGGAGCTATTTCATGAAGAAGAATCAAGTAATCTTATATTGCTGACTCAACTATGGAAGCTAAGTATGTGACAGCTTCAGAAGTATCCAAGGAAGTAGTTTGACTCCGAAAGTTCCTTTTAGAACATGGAGTTATGCCACACATGGACATATCAATTGTGGTGTATTGCGATAACTCTGGAGCAGTCTTGCAATCAAAAGTACCTAGGAATCACAAGAAGGGGAAGCACATTCAGAGGAAGTACCACTTGATCCGAAATTTCATTCAGAAACGGAAAATCGTGGTAGAATAGATAGCTTCGGAGAATAACCTAACAGATCCTTCACCATACCTTTGGCTGAGAGAGTCTTCAAAAGATACTTAGACGCCATAAGGGTGGACACTTACGGGCTTTCTTAGTTTTAGAGTGAAAGTAGGAGATTGTTGGAATATATGCCCTATAGACTAGTTTTCTGATGTAATTATCGAATTTATTAATAAAAAAATTTATTCTCAAAATTTATTTGTAAATTTACATTTTATTTGTGTACGATTTACGTTTGAAAAAAACCTATTGTATTTAAGTAAGTGATCATGTGAATGGTAGTCTTTCACAGTATAGTATGGATCACGGGTTACTTAATACATAAATATTTGTTCTTAACCAATTGATAAAAATAGGAATCTCATCATATTTAGGTTATTGTGTTATGAATTTTAAATGGGGAATGGCTTACCTTTAGCCAGTGAGTAGTCCACTCACTTCATAGTATGAACGTATTTCGAATACGTAGAATATGGCTTATAATAGTGGATTTAGAAGAAACCTAGATTATTACTGCTACAGCATGGACTAATACTCTACCGCTTGAGTATGAATTAGTGGTCTGACGAAGTTGGAAGTACGTATTTTGATATACTGTAGTTGAGGTTCTTTCGTAAAGCCGATATACTTGTATCTTGGGTATATGTGACTAGTTAGTTAAGATAAACTTGTACAAGATAGCTTCTGCGCTATATTGCTCCTTGTGAGTGTTCAAATGATCTAAATATCTAGGGCCCTGGGGAACGTGACTTGAATGTTTACTTTAGGATAGCTTTCTTGGAAAGTGGAAACATTCTAGGAGTTGTGGATCATTATATTAGAGATATAAGGATGGTAAATGTCTATTAGAGAGGTGTTAGTACACTCCTTCTCTCTAAATGCACGGCGATGCATAGAGGAGTATTTTGATCATTACACCAGTAGGTCGAAAACTTTGCTAACGCAGCATTATCCTTAGAGTCAATATTTCTTTATGGTGATATTAGAAAATATTTAAAATATAAAATATAACTATTTATATAATAGGAGTATTTTTGATCATTTTAGTAGCCAAAACGATATATCTTTTGGTTCCTGAAATAGCCTTTATGTCTTGACAGATTTGGGTTAAGGAACTGGTCTTGAAAATTATGAGTTTTATTTTATTTAAGTAGTCTAATTTATTGTTAGAGTAGAATAAAATAAAAGACTCGAGAGAGAGTATATATTTTATCTAATTTAATTGATTAATTAATTATTTAGGGTCTAAGGCCCAAACCGAATAATTAGAAAATTAATCAATGTATAAACTAAATAAAAGGTTTGATATTTTATATTGGTTTATTTGAACTTTTTAATTATTTATTGGGCTATTTTATGACACCCAAAAAGTAAATAATTGAGACTTATTATTTATGAGTGTTTAAGCCTAAGAGTAAATAATTTTATCTGACCCAATGAATAAGATCAAGGGTAAAATAAAATTTAAAAAATATAATAAAAAAAACATGAGATGGATCCCGTATTGTTTGGCGTGAGAAGATAACAGAAAGTATGATACTTTTTGTTTCATGCTTTGGTCTCTATCTTTCTGTGAATTGATGAAAAGAAAAGAAATGCAATCAAGACCAAGTGGGAAAGATAGCTAAGCCTGTGAAAAAAAAATCACAGAGGTTAAAGAGAAGCAAATCCAACATTCTGTAAGCTTCACCAGCAGAGGAAAGGGTATCATTTCGGAAGCTCAAAAATTTCGCGTGAATGAGATGAAGTCGACATTTACAAGGATGTGATCCAATAGTTTCAAATATCCTGGTATAGACATCTTCTTCAGTGCCAATAATTCTGTAAGCATGCTTTCGGTTTCATCATTTTTGCCATTTTCATCCTTCACCAGCTTGCATCACTATACCCTTCAAGTATAACATAAAATTTCCCATAATACAACCCAAGGGAAACTGTTCCCTTTAAGTACATTAGTACTCTATCTAAAGCCTCCCAATGAGTCCAAATTTGGACAACTTGTATATCTTGTCAAGTTAGATACAGAAAATGAAATATCTAGTTTTGAGACATTTGTAAGATATTGCAAGTTACCAATAATTTGAGAATACCTTAATTGAGATATAGGAATTCCACTTTCATTCTTGAACAAAGTTACAGAATGGTCACTTAGAAGTTTTAGCAATTTTACAATTTTGATAACCATATTTCTCAAGAACACTCTCAACATAGTGAGTTTAAGAAATAGTTATCCCCTTAGTTGAGCAAATCAACTTTAGACCAAGAATCAAATTTGCTACTCCCATATCATTCATTTCAAACTTACTTTTTAAGAATGATTTAGTCTCATTAATTATCTCAACATTAGACCCAAATAGCAAAATTTCATCCACATACAGGCATAATACAATATATGCATTACCTTTAACCTTACAGTAAACACACTTGTTTTTCTCATTTATGATGAAGCCAAATGATAAAATAGTTTTATCAAACTTTTCATGCTATTGTTTGGGTGCTTGTTTTAGACCATATAGGGATTTAACAAATTTATAAACTTTTCGCTCATTTTCTTTGACTACAAATCCCTCAGGCTGATCCATATATATCTCTTCTTCAAGATCACCATGAAGAAAAGCTATTTTTACATCCATTTGGTGGATGGTGAAACCAAATATAGAAGCTAATGCAATTAGCACTCGAATTATAGTCAGACGAGCAACAAGAGAGTAGGTATCAAAATAATCTATTCCCTTTTTTTGTCTAAACCCTTTAGCAACTAATCTGACTTTATACTTATCTGTGGTCCCATCTAGTTTGAGTTTCTTCTTAAATATCCATTTGCATCCAATTGTAGTGTATCCAGGAGGGAGATCTACCAGTTCCCATGTCCTATTGGAGACAATGGAATCCATCTCACTTTTGACAGCTCCTTTTTAATGCCTTGCTTTTGAGGAAGCTATGGTTGTTTGAAAGGTTAAAGGTTGATCCTCAACATTGTAAGTGACAAAGTCATTTCCAAAGTCCTTGACTACCTTAACTCTCTTACTCCTTCTAGATTCTTTCAATTCCTTAATTTAAGTGTTGAAACTATTTAGACATTCCCTCACATCTTTTATCCTTTCCACATGATCAAGAATGGAATCAGATGTTTAGGCTGAATTTAAAATAGAAACATCTTGAGGTAAACCAATTTTCATGGGAAACACATTCTCAAAGAATGTAGTATCACGGTATTGAATAATAGTGTTAACATCCATACCAAGTATTTTAAACTTAATTACCAAGAACCTCATAGCATAGCTTGTTTCTACATAACTAATAAAGATGACATTAACAGTCTTTAGTCCTAACTTCTTCCTCTTATGTTTAGGGATTAGAACTTTTGCAAGATAACCCCACACATAGAAGTATTTTAAATTAGGTTTCCTACCTTTTCAGATTTCAAACGGAGTTATCTCTTTATATTTGTGAAGAACTTTATTTAGAATATGACAAGCTTTATTTAAAGCCTCACCCCACATATACTTAGATAATCCAGAATTCAAAAGTGAATTATTGATCATATCTTTAAACGTTCTATTTTTTCGTTCAGTAATCCCATTAGACTGGAAAGAATAAGGAGTGTCTCCTCATGAATTATGTTATTACTTTGGCAATATTCAATAAATAGATTAGATCCATACTTTCCACCTCTATCAAATCTTAACCTTTTAAGTTTCTTGCCAGATTGAGTTTCAACTTCATTTTTAAATATGAAAAACTTTTCAAGTGGTTCATCTTTATGTTTAAGTAAATAAACATAGCAATATTTACTGTAATTGTCAATAAAAGTAATGAAGTATTTCTTATGATCCCTAGTCAACAAACTATTGAATTTACAAATGTCTATATGAACTAAATCAAGTATTTTTGAATCCCTTTCAATTGAATAATATGGTTTCTTGGTTGTTTTAGCTTCTACACACACTTGACATTTGTTCTTCTTATCAATTGAATGTTTAGAGATCAAGTCTAAATTCATCATTCTTTTAACAAAATCTAAATAAATGTCCAAGTTTACTATGCCAAATATCAGTGAATTCAACAATGCGTAACATAGGATAAATAGAATTCTCAACAGAAGAAGCTTTATTCAAATTAGAAGTAAATGGTTCAACTCTTAATTTATACAAACCTTCTGACAAATAATCTTTGCCAACAAAAGAATTGTAGTGCATAATCACTATTTTATTATATTTGAAAATGAATTTATAACACTCTCTAACTAAACATGAACCACTAAAAATATTCTTACGAATTGTTAGAACATGCTACACCTTATGAAGAGAAAGAATATGTCCAGAAGAAAACTTCAAATCCACGCGTTCAATTCCCAACACATTAGCTGAAGTTGAGTTTCCCATTTTCACAATTTTTCCTTTAATAGACACAAAAACTAATTTATAAACACAAACATGCACATTTGCTCCACTATCAACCAGCCATTCGAGTGGCTCATAAATAGTAAAGACTTCTGGGTTAATAGAAACACACATTTCTTTATCATTGAAAGTAGTGATGCCAGTCCCAGTCTCAACGGTACAAACCTCAATAAGGTGTGTACTCAAATCGGCTTCCACTTGACTAGGGCTTTAGAATTTGATTCTTGTTTGACTTTGGACTTTTTAGACGGACAGTCCTTAGCTCAATGTCCAACCTAACCACAATTCCAGTAGGATTTATTCGTTTTCAATTTCTTCTTGGCCTTGCATTTTGTCTTGTTTATGTTTTTAGAATTTGAATTAATCCCCACATTCCTCTGATTATTGCTCTTCTTCTCACTAGTCACCACATGGATATTAGACTCCACATGTACAAGTGACTATTCTTTCTATATTGCTCTTCAATGAGTATTAATTTCATCAGATCGTTTAGAGAAATTTTTTCGTCTTGTGTTTGAAAGACATACCAAAGTTCTCTCAAGACTTGGAAATTTCTTTATCACTGACATCACTTGAAATTTCTCAAGAAGTTCCATATCGGCTTCATGAAGAGAGCGAATAATCAATTGTAGCTCTTGAATCAGTTCAGTCATAGACTTGCCCTCAACTATCTGAAATTTCAGGAATTTAGAGATATAATACCTTTTCAGACCTTGATCTTCAGTATTATATTTCCTATCTAACTTATCCCATAGCCTCTTTGTTGTGTATGATTCAGAACAGTAGATATCAAAGAGAGCATTTGTTAGGGCTGACAATAATGCCTCTCTGCCTACATTGTTCCATTCATCCCATGCAGGAATCTCAGCTACTCTAAGATGCTTATCAATTGGTATGAGCCTGTCTACTTGCACTGCTGACAATAAGCCCCTCATGGTCAACTAAATTTTCATGCATTGTTGTCAACGCTTGAAATTCTGCCCTGGACCAAATTTGTCCGGTAGACCATTCAAGTCAACCAAAGGCTTATACGCAGCAGAAATAGTACCTGATGAATTGGTCATTGCACATAAATAGATAATTACAAAATAACTTCTTGAAGACTGTTAGAATCGGGGTATTAACGAGTACAGACAGACGATTTAACTGAATTGAACAAGCACCGCCTATACCTAACCAGAACTCTAACAAATGCAATTATCAAATATCAATAAAGTCGACAAGGCCAAACAGTCCAAGCATAAAAAAATAAGATAGAATTTAAAATTAATAGATAAGTCAGTAATGGACTTGAGAGACTTGCTCGCGAGATAGGAGCACACAGTAGCATTGTTCTACCAGAACGTACCTGGCGCTGGCTCTCCTTTGAATAAGCTGTGATGCGACGGACAAAAACACTGACTAAATCACCATTTTAATATTGGTTTGTCTTCAAGAAGTTATTTGTCCCACTCTGATGCAATGAGTACAGTGACTCTCCTTGCAGGATAAAGCGGTATCAAATCGCCGTCAACGCACACCAACTGCGATCACCTTGCCGAAGAGACGACTTTTCTCTCAAAGAAGCAAAAGTGACAAGCTCGGGCTAGGCGGGCGGACGAGCACGAGTGTGGCAGCCCCACTACCTTGGGCTTTTCTATTAAATCTATAGAAAAACTTTTTAGTATATAAAGACTTCTACACTCCTTAATTTTTTTCATGTGGTTTCAAAATGATTAAACACTTAAGTTTAATAATATTTAATTATGAATTCTCAACATAAAAATGACTTCTACCATAATTAAAACAATTTCTAATATGTTAAGAATAACTTTCATTAATTGTTTTAAACTAATTAGTCATGAGTTAAAAATTATTAACTTTTAAAGTTATTTTTTTTATAAGTATAGAATGGAGCAAAGGATATCAAGAGCATTCCATAATACTTCCTCCGTTTTAAAATATTTGTTCATGAAATCTTTTGCACACAGATTAAGGGTGTTGAAAACAATACAATAATTTAAATAAAGTTCTTATTCTACCCATATTAAAAACACTATAGCTATTGGTTAGTGAAAATTCCCAAGAAGCAAGAAGAAAGAAGAGTTTTGGAAAGTTGTATAGTTGACTTAAAATAAATAGGGGTACAATAGGAAAAAACTAATCATTAGTTCTAGAAATATGTACATGAACAAGTATTTTGAAATAAAACAAAAAAGTTTTATGAACAAGTATTTTGAAACGAAGGGAGTATCAAATATTATCAAAGCACAGAGAACACAAACTTCAATTGAGTAGCGATCGGCCGTAGGTGCCTCCTTCCTTTTCAAAATCAGCACGCCGCCAACCAACGCAAACGACCTGATATGATGAACACCAAAAATATCGTCGAGGATTGGTAATTAGGTTATTAATAAACGTGCCACCGTTTTTGTAAATGTGCTTTTTTAAATTAAAATCTAGCCATGGTACATTTACAAAATCTCAAAATTTTTACGATATTATTCGGTTTATAATTTAATGATTAAGTCTACTTTTAAGTGTTGGGATATATTTTATTACTAGCAAAACCTTTAAAGATTAAAAATAATTGAAATAGTAAATAATAAAAAAGTGATATTATAGATTTTTTCCTTCAAAATTTTATTTATTGTAATTAAATCATTTTAATTGGTTAGAACTTAGATTCACAGTTAAATTTTGAATAGAAAAATATGATTATGTTATGAATATCTTAAAATTATTGGAAGCTTCATTAATTAGTGGAGGCTCCACTAATTATGGATTTATGTGAATTATTAAAGAAAATTTTTATGGATGTCCACCATTTAGTGGAGACACCACTAATTAAGATTAGTGGAAGATGATGTATGCCATGATGTATTCCACTAATTAGAGCTCTATAAATAGAGTTATTCTCTAAGCTTGTAATACACCATTATTTTGTGAAAGAAAGATTAGTGAAATAAAGATTAGAGAAAATTGTGAGAGAAAAAAAAGAGAGAAGTTTGAAGAAATTTTTGTGCAAAGAATAGTTAGAATTTTCTTAGTGTGTAGTGTGTAGATTTTATTCTAATACTACCCAAATTTTATAACACGTTATCAGCACGAGTCTCTGCCGTTATTAAAGCCAGATGACAGGTACACATTTATTAATCTCTATGGCTAAATTCAAATTTATAGCCCTTGATATTTCTGATGGGTTCTCGATACAAAAATGCATCAAAATGTTGAAAAGAAAATTTTGACCATTTGAAGATTGTCGTACTATCAACTGCACGGTATGAATGATTGCACCTGAAGTTGCAAAATTTTAAAACCGTGAACTCCGCAATATATAAAAAAAATTACATCTCAGTTAAATTTATGCGAAGAAAAAGTTATTGATGAAGATATATTGGAGAAGACATTCTCCACTTTTCATACCTCGAATATTGTCCTGCAGCAACAATATCGAGAAAAAGAGTATCTAAAGTATATAGATTTAACATGAGTTATTATTGAACAATCATGAAGCCAAATGAACTAGCTCAACAATACTCTCAGAAGTGAATGTTGTTGGCTCCAACAGAGGCCATCGTTCTAGTCGTAGTTGTGGCAGTGACTGTGGTTATGGTCATGGACACACTCGATATTTCCCTTATCACAGAGAAATACTGGCCACCTGAAGTGAAATAGAAAGGGAAAAGGATATTTCCATTAATAATAAGTATCACATCTTTTATTCATATCACTAGTGTTCACATGAACTTGAGGATACATGTTTGTAGTTGCTCTTTTGCAATTGAGTTGACAAATTTAAGATGAATGTTTGTAATTGTTCTTTTTCAATATTTACATTAGAGGAAGACAAACAATTAGCAATTATGGACTTCAACTCCTCTTCTTCGGCATCCTCCTCCTTTTCCTTCCCTTTTGAGCCAGCATCTAGACTAGCAGCAGAATTAGCCGTGAAGTTACTGTGAAATGAGTCTTGGGATTTTATGATCCCCTTAAGTTTATTATACTTAAGTTTCTCATTATATTTGGCCTTGAAGCATGCTTGTCTCCATTTCTGTGTTTGGTCCTCCAACTGCGTATCAGGACTTTCTTTCACCAACAGCTTTTCACATTCTAGTATCTTAATGGCTTCTTTCAACTTCTTCTCAGCCATATGTCCTCCTTCTTCTTTATTTTGTATCTCCTGTAAATCGAAGTGATATCATCGGTTATTTACTTATAAATCTTTCATAGTTTCATACTTGCAAATTATAAGTGTGTGTGAGAGAGAACCTGAACATTCTGGATTAGGGTCTCCAAGCTCATCAACTTCCTGTGATGCCATCGACGAATTCCTAACTCCCTACATCTTTTCTTGAGACGGGTTATGCCAATATTCAGTTCTTTGGCCGCGCTCTTGATTTGCAAGTAAAAGTACTGTGAAATGGTTTCTCTTGATAGTGTTTGGGAGTTATTGCCCTTCTTCTCTCTCTGTCTCTTAATCCTTTTATTCTCTATAGGAATTTCGTCTGAAATAATATCTTGAACTTCGATATTATGCATGTCATGGGTCCTCACTCCGACTTCATTACCAATACCACTCATTATTTCTCCTAGAAAAAGAAAAACAATATTAGTAAAGATAATACCATTCAAAACCCATGTTTGAATATATGATAACCTGGAATCATATTCTGGCTTTGTTCAAAATCTATTAGAGAGTAGAAAGGATCATGCACAAGCATATCCTCATTCAGAGGAATAGCATCAAGAGGAACAGCATCAAAAGCAGTCTCTTGCATGGGTAGATCAAATTGGTCCCAAGCAGTATGTTCACTGATTTACATCAAAACAAACCAAAAGATAGTTTAATTTCATTATCAAGCACACTAAAAAAAAAAAAAAAAAGGAAGCCCTTAAAGGTATCTCACCTGAAATTAGGAGGAAGCGGTTGGCTTGGAAAGGACAACATATTAAAATCTTCTGCGTTAGAATTAGGAGGAAGCGGTTGGCTTGGAAAGGAAAATACATCAAAATCTGCTATAGAAACCAAGTCAAAATTTGACCATGTCTCAAATGAATTACGAGTCTCCATATCTGCTTTGTGGTTTTTGTTTTTTATGTTTACTAATGACTGATGATTGAGATATATATCGATACATATATATATATATATATATATATATATATATCTGTATGAGGAAGAAGAAGAGGTAGATGGTAGGTAGAGGGTCGGAAGAGAAGAAAAGACAAGAGAGGAAGAGGAAAAGTCGGTACCGGGAAGAGAAAAAAAAAAGAAGATTTTTATAGTCTTGGCATTTCCTACTTGTCATCATGTTCTTACATTTCCTTTTCCTTTTCATTATTCTCTTATGAAATCATTATTCCCTAAATTAGGAGGAGAACAGAAATAGTATAAGAAAGATCTTGATTAGACAACATCATAAATTATCTTGATCCGCATACAAGCGTGTGTGAACTTGAAGTTCAATAGTATAATGCATTTGTAAAGCATTGCAAATCAAATGCCAGATGCTTTTGTTGACTCCAGAAGAGTAACAAAATCGCATATTCCAGCTATAGATGCTCCTATTCAACTTGAAATTCCAACAGAACAAAAGATTATACCTATAGCTGTTGAGTCAAAAACACGCCGAAGCGTGGCCGACCTCTTGGTTCTAAAGATAAAAATCCTCGAAAGAAAAGAGGATTAAATGATTCAGATGATCATATTGAAGAGAAAGACTAAGAGAAAATTGATGACAAAGAATCATAAGTTGATGAAAGTAACACTGAAATTTCTATCAATTATACCACTTCCGGAAGAAGTTGGAATCGGATTGATAATATGTTTGCATATAATATATCTCTTGATGTTATACATGATAGTCGGCATAGAAAAGATTGACTACAATAGAAATATGCGATTCAATCGGAGTTAAATGCACTGACAAAACGTGAAGTCTTCGGACCTGCAATCTGAACACCATAAGGTGTAAAACCTATTGGCTACTAATGGATATTTGTGCGAAAACGCAATGAAAATAAATCGTACGATATAAAGCATGATTAGTAGCCAAAGGTTTTTCACAAAGACCAGGTATTGATTATAATGATACTTATTCTCCTGTTGTTGATACTATTACACTCCGATATCTTATCAGTTTGACAGTACATGAAAAGATAGATATGCGCCTATTAGATGTTGTCACTGCTTACTTGGATGAAAATTTAGAAAATGATGTTTACATGAAAATCCCTGAAGGATTTCATATGCTTGCAGCATATAAACACTATCCTCGTGAAAATTACTCTATCAAATTGTAGAAATCATTATATGGCCTGAAGCCATCTGGGCGCATATGGTTCAATCATCTTAGTGAAGAGTGATTGAAAGCAGGATTTAAAAATGACCAGGTATGTCCATGTGTTTTTATTAAGAAATTTGATTTTAAATTTGTGATATTAGCTATATATGTTGATGATATTAATCTTATTGAAATTCCTGAAGAGCTCCAAGAAACAATTGATTATTCGATATCAAGGATGGTCGTAAAATTACACTTTACCTTGGTTTACAAATTGAATATTTAGCAAATAGAACATTTATTCAACATATACAGCAAAAGTTCTAAAAAGATTTGGCATGGACAAAGCACATCCATTGAGTATTACAATGATCGTCCGGTCATTAGATGTGAATAAAGATCTTTTCCAACCTCAAGAAGATGATGAAGAACTTCTTGGTCCTGAAGTACCATATCTCAGTGCAATTGGTGCATTGGTGTATCTTGCTAACAATACACGACCTAATATTACCTTTGCTGTCAACTTATTAGCAAGATTTAGTTCTTCACCAACACGACGACATTAGAATGGAATTAAACAAGTCCTCCGATATTTCCAAGCAGCTACTTCTTCAAATTATGCTGAAATTACAGCTATTTATGAAATAAGTAGAGAATGATTCATTATATCCAAGAAAGTTGTGGATTATCATGTATCAGAGATATTCCAACTCCTCTTTATGAAGAGAATGCAACTTGCATAGCGCAATTACGAGGAGGATATATTAAAAGAGATCGGACAAAACATATTTCACCAAAATTCTTCTTTACTCATGAACTCCAGAAGAAAGGTAAAATTGATGTGCTACAAATTCGGTCATGTGACAACCTCGCAAATATTTTCACGAAGACTTTACCGACTGCAACATTTGAGAAGTTGAGATATAAAATCGGTATGCGTCGGTTTAAAGATTTAAAGAAATCATCTCATCAGGGGGAGTAATAATCAGACATATAAAATAGTGTACTCTTTTTCCTTCACTAGATTTTTTTCCCGTTGGGTTTTTATCTAGTAAGGTTTTAACGAAGCATATTCTTTATGTAATGGATAGACATCCAAGGGGGAGTGTTATGAATATCTTAAAATTATTGGAAACTCCATTAATTAGTGGAGGCTCCACTAATTATGGTTTTATGTGAATTATTAGAGAAGATTTTTATGGATGTCCACCATTTAGTGGAGACACCACTAATTAAGATTAGTGGAAGATGATGTATGTCATGATGTATTCCACTAATTAGAGCTCTATAAATAGAGTTATTCTCTAAACTTGTAATACACCATTATTTTGTGAAAGAAATATTAGAGAAAATTGTGAGAGAAAAGAAAGAGAGAAGTTTGAAGAAATTTTTGTGCAAAGAATAGTTAGAATTTTATTAGTGTGTAGTGTGTAGATTTTATTCTAACACTACCCAAATTTTATAACAGATTACAAATTTTATAGTTATATAAGAGTAAATCGCTTGATTTTTACAAGAGATGTAATATTAAAAAATAATAATATTTGTAGAACAATTTTTCTTCTCTCTCTATATATAATTTTGACTTTGTACCAAAAAGAAACTGAATTTAAACTATAATCTTTTGAACCACGTAATTATTGAATTAGTAGTTTAAAAAAATATGTCAAGAGTTATTTAATAAAAATGCTTTTATGAATAACTCTCTTCATTTGAACACGAACATTCATATTTTTTTTAATTAAATTAAATTCAAAATAAGATACATTAAACAGAGGGAGTAATTCACTAATTACTAATTATGTAGGAAGCTTTGAAAGGAGACAATTTGTAGTCGGCAGTTATAATATTTTATATTAACAAAAAAATCTAATCAAATCCATCTTCTGTGAAGATTCTCAAACAATATTTTACATGCCCACTTATTTTGATACTTTTATTTACAATGTTTTTAGTGGTAACTTTTAAGCTTGTCTCAATAAGTGCATATATGATCATGCAGTTGGACAATTAAGTGTAATAAATAAAGCCATTATGATCAAGTTGCAATACCCAAAAATGGATTATTCTATCTAAGAATATAAATTATTTAAAAGTTAACTTTTCTTCTCAAATATAAGCCATTTTATAGATATAAATGGATATTCATGATATCTTTCAATCTATGCCTCTCTTATCTCTTAATCTCTCTCTTATTTAATCATCCAAATTTCCCAATAATTACAATATTTTAGAGAGTTTGACTCATAAAATATATTCCCTCTATTTCAAATTATTTGTCCCATTTCTAATTTAATCTTTATCCCAAATTATTTGTTTCTTTAAGAAATTAAGATTTAACATTCTAAATTTACCTCCATTTAATAATACTCTATTTTCTAAATATATTAAATAATTTCTTTTCTAACAAGTTGATCTCATTTAAATAATAAGAGTGAAAAGCAATTTGGAGTATATATCAAAACTTTAGAATTTGAGTACTTCTTAATAGAGAGAGAGTAAATTAATTTTAAAGGTAAAAATAGAAGAAAAATATTTAATTAACTAAAAAAACTACTTATCTTAATACTCATATAGTCACTTAAGTGAATAGATAATTTGAGATAAAAGGAGTATTATTTTTAAATTATGTAATTCTTGTCCATAAGTTTTAAGATGGAGGGGGTAGTTCACTGTATATTTTGAAATTTAGCCAACTTCCAGAAAAAGGATCTCATTTATATTATTGAACAAGAAAACCTTATTACTTAATTTCTCTAATACACGCTAAAGTACCAATACCAACCAATTCTTTGTGATACCTAACACCGGTACTAGTTTATGCTAACATGCATCAAATATAACTCTACTAAGCACCTCGGTTCAATGTTAATACTAAAAATTTTGTATGAATATGTTTTATTTCTTTCATATATTTAAATTATTCTTTTAAAAACATATATAAAATTATGCTCAAAAAATCAAAATATACTCATGTTAAATTTTATCAATGAATCCTAACGATGAAATGTGAAAATTAAAAGTTCTCTATAATGTTTTTTAAAACTAAAATTAGCAACTTTAATTCACTTTTTTGTTGTTTTGTTATATCATCTAATATACTATCTAGATTTTCGTATGAGTGCCTTGTTTGGAGTTTTTTTTTATCTATAATTATCTATCATTCATTGAAATTAAAAAATTATATTTATTATTTTTTTTCTACGTGTATTACAATCATTGATTACTCTACTAAATTATAAAATTAATTAATTTTTAAATTTTAAACCAACATTAAAACTCCATAAATGATAGAGCTTCCGTAGTATTTCCTTCATTTATTAATAAACTCCATAAACTTGTTTAATCTATGAAGTTTTTTATAAAAAAAAAATCTGAATTGCCATTATTGAAAATTTTAGAGTTTTTTGGTAATCACAATTCATATTATAATTTAGTAAAATAATAAATAATAAAGACATAATTAGAAAAAATAATAATATATTTTTATTTCACAAAATAACATATAATTATAGAAAGAAAGGTCTTCCAAAGTGACTCTTATTCAAAAATCGATGGAGTAATATTATGTTTTGGTGATAGGAATACAATAGGATGGCAAACAATACAAAGATACTTAATTTGATAAGATATCGATAATTTAAAATTAAAATGATAGTACTTATTTTGAAGCCAAAGTAATACGTGTGAATTATATAAAAATAACATCACACATCCAAGACGAGGATGTGTCAAAGACTACTCTCAAAATTAGACGGCACCAATGTTTTTTCTGGTTGTTTGCTCGCTTAGAAACTCGGAATTGATCAAGTGGGCATCAATACTCATTAATTTACCACCGATTGTGAAGTGTGAAACAAAAACAAAGCAATACTAAGTACTTTCCTTTCTTTGACTTCTATTTTGTTGCAAGCCACTGATTATTATGGTCAACCCTCTTTGAGCCACTCTGGAAATTAATATTATTATTTCTTTAATTAATTTGGTTCGGTGTGCTTGGCAAATCTTGTCCTTCAAAATCAACCACGTGTTCTTCATCTAATACAACAGTCGTTACATGCATTGAGAAAAATTAAGAAAAATGCTGTCCAATTCTTGAATTTGGCCGATGCCGGCTGCCACACGTGGCCCCTATCTTCCCTTTCTTAATTTGCTCAAATTCATAATAGCCAATGGACAATCGTGGAAACACGGCTCTCTCTGTATCTATCTGTGTATATAGAGATATATTCTCCTTTATAAAGTTCTATCCTGCACTAGAATATTGCATGCATTGGCCTCTGAAACAAGAAAAAAGTTGAGCACAAAAAGGATTCAAGAATGGCATGGTCTGAGCCTGAGGTTATGTGCAAGAAGCACCCTGATCAGAGACAACAACCGGGTGTTTGTTCGTCTTGTCTTCGAGAAAAACTTGCAAAGTTGCCGAGTTTAACTTTTACTATGGTTCCTTCAAGATCTTCTTCTCTGTCTTCTTCTAGAGCTTCTTCTTGTTCCTCAACATGCATGAGTCCAACCATGGGTCATCAGAGAAATTCTTCAGCTGTCCCCGGTTCGGGTTTGAATGCTTTCCTTGTTAATGGAAGAAGTGGGCTGAGGAAAAGTAGATCGATAACTTATGTGGCGAGAAAGCGAAGCAGACATGGTGGAGATGGGAAGAAGACAGAAGGGTTTTGGTCTAAGCTGCTCAGGTCTACTAGTGTGAAGACTAAAGGGGTTTTTGTTCATTCCAACAAGACAGCAAAAGAAAGATCGTTTGAGCATTAGGCGGATAGAGAAGGTGGTTTTGGCTGTTGCAAAATTAGGTAAAATTTCATCAAAGAAGAAAACGATCTGAAAAATGATTGTTCTTGTGTATACTGAATCTTTGGCATCTTGAACTATGAGGAGATAAATGTGGAAAAATGTTTCCCTTTTTGTGCTCCATGTGATTATCTTTTGATTACGCCGAAAGTTAGGTTATTCCTTCAAGTGCTACCTTTTCCTTGATTGTCCTCTTCTTATGGGTTGGTTTGGTTAATGTATCCTGTTAGGTTCAAGAATTTGATGGGACAAAAGTTTCTCATCTTTAGTAGCCTCTCCTTCCCACTCCAAAACGAAAAAACCTCGATTGTGTATTACATTTTATGTAGAAGTATGAACTACAATAGAACAGTAGAAACATATAATTCAGTAAGTAGTTTATGTTAATTCTAAATATGTAAAAACAATATTAATATATTAATGTTTAAAAAATATAAGTATTATTTTAAAATATTATTTTTCTTTTTATGAGAAGTATGTTTTTAGCAAAATAGTAATGGTTTTCCAGATTGGATAAAAGTTTTCACAAGTTCGATGCTGATAGGACACAGCATAGTTCTCCTAAAACAAATGTTGAAAGGATAATAGTGCCCCGGTCCTGAATCCTGATTGTTCCTTTCCTATCAGTTTGGTGTTTCATTTTAGGATTCTCTCCTGTGTAAAAATTTACAGATATATGGTACTGGCTACTGCCAAGTTGCGTTTTCAACACCCACGTAAGTTATCTGAAAATGAATATGCAAACAAAACAACATTCAAGATCTCAGCGTAGAGTTTACATACCAAGTTTAGTATAGCATAATCTATATATCTACTCCATCAATCATGCCGCAGTTGACCATGAACTTCTTCCCCACTTTCTCCCCCATTCTCGCCACATATTCTTTTATTCTTTTCTTTTTCCTTTTTTTTCTTTTCTAAGTAAAAAGTATTATTATTAATTTTTTTAATTTAACATATTCTTGTTCACAACTTCTTTTCAAACATAAAGACTAGATTTTCTTCAACTTAGCTGTTTTGTTTATAAAAAATAAAAAGATACGTGACAGACTTCTTTTTTAAGAATAGAGAAAAGAGCAACGCAGTGGTACATCGAGGGACGAGGATCCGAATAGACTTAGACCAGAATCTTCCAATCTTTTGACAATTGGGAGAATTTATCTAGGATAAAACTTCTAAAAAATATTTTAAAAATGGAATATATATATATATATATATATATATTTTTTTTTTCATATCCAAGACGAATCACGTATCCATTTGCCATTGACATTCTGACTCAAACAAGACATTGGGGGATGTCTTTATGAGGGGAAATACTTGGGTGGACCTGGTCCACCGTGGACCAATTCATAAATGTATTGTATCTTTCTAAAAGTATACAACTTTCACTGCATATTGTACAATACTTGATGTATTGATTCACGGTGGACCGAATCCACCTAAGTATTTCCCATTGATCCGAAGAGTCCTGTGGCCAACTGGCATCTGAGTTCCAAAACGCATCCTTGACCTAGAAATTTTGGTGATCTTGTTAATTTTAACACTCAATCTGGTAATTAACAATGCTGCTACCGATTTATGTTATATTCTTAATTCCGCATGCTTGCAATAAATATTGATCTGTGAAGACTAATGATGAGGTAAGGTATTAAAAATAGTTCTTAAACTAATACAGACTAGACTTTCTTCCTCCTAGAAGAACAAATCACGCATTGATCCTTGCCCGTATAAAGAGAGTATAATATCCTATTGCAAAGCTGGCACTTGGTTTTGATTGCCAAAGGAACAAACACAACTTCTGAACCATCACAAAAAGCTGTTTACCAAAATAACCAGTTCTTTTATTTCTGTGAGTTCTTTTCAGAAAGACAACTGCATACATAGGCAGCACATTTTTGAACAATGTTTTCAGTGACCATTTATGAAGACAAATTAATCGCATGTTCAGAACACATCAGAGGCATTTGTATTGATCGAGCAAGTTCTCCGATAGCTTTCACATTCTCCGTCCACGATCAGATCAGATCAAATGTGTTTTTACAAATCACATGCTGCATGAACTACTTAATGCAAATCTGAGGTACAACCAAAACTGATCACTATCAGTATCATTTTTATACACCTAGTGGGAAAAAGAGTAGTATTTTAGAAGGTATACAGGCTCTTGCAGTAAGCTGTTGGAAATGTATGTTGCCGATTACAGCATCTTCCAGTCCCTCGAAGCACGTTCCCCGTTACTATGTGAATTCAAAGAATGGAAAGAACTTGGGCAAATGATTACACAACCTGCACAATCTTGTTGGCTTCCTTGATTTCTTCATTATTTTTTTTTACAATGTCAATGAGTATACCTATCCATAAAGCATATTAACAAACATTACCTGCTAGGACCAGAAACCTGAGCCTCTATTCATCTTCATCCTCGTCGCTGTGCTCTCCATGTTTAGTAGAAGGTCTTTTCAATCTTTGAAATATCTGATCAAGAGATTCTGATGAGGATTCACGATTAAAAAGTTTGGTCTCTGGAGCCTGTTGACGTAAAGGAAGAAATTTCTTTGCTTCCATATTTGTTTTAAATGTCTGAAAACCTGCCTTCATTGATGCCCATCTTGAGGCTAAACTAGACTGAACTCCAGTTGAGCTTCCAGGCTTGGAGCTTCCTGCTTCAAGCAAGGACACCTTAGCAGGTGTGATATTCTCAGCACGCAAAGCATTGGATGGCTGTTTGCTCTGTTCCCTCCTTGCAGCATATTTGCTGCTAATGGCTTCTTTACTTCCAGCATACTTACGGACCTGATCATTTGAAGGTTTTGATGGACTTCCCTTCAAATCTTCTTTGATCAAATCAGATGTTCCCTTCATTTCAACAGCATTCTTTTCCTGTGCATTTTATTCATATTTTAGACAGAATGCAGTGTAATATACGTGAGTAGGAGATGAGAGATGATTCCAGATATATCCACATAGATGTGAGCTTTATTCTGATAAGCCAATCCTATAAAGGAATTACAAAATGTTGTACAGGATACACCAGAAACAAACAAATATGAAAACATTTAGTAAAGGTAAAGAGGACCAAGTTCTAGAGATAAACAAATTTGTGAATTAGTGGGATTCTAATGAAGAAACTGACAACCATGAGTATTTGAAGTTCCAAATCCATCACTATGATATGGCATGCAGTTGCTCAAATGCATATGTCTAGATGGCTATGAGACATTTTCTACCAAAGACCCATAGAACACAAAAGTCTGTCATAATGTATGCATTAACAAGAAAAATGGCATACCCTGTCTCTCGCTTCAGACTCCAAATCCACCTCTACACCATTGAAGTTTCTGGCCAATGGAATAACATGTTCACCAACTTTGTGGCCTTGTTCAAGCGAACTCCGCTCTGTAAAAGTAAAGAGTAAGGCATCATATCCAGCCAGGGCACAAGAAGCAACAACTTGTTCACCCCTCACACAGACATGGGGAAGTTACTTCGTAGGTCCTTTGACTCAGCAAAAGATGCCACTACAAAAACATACATGCCCTACTCACCTTTTTGCAGTATAAGCAATCCTGAGGGGTCAAACCCATCCATATCATCTGCCTCAGTTTGCAATCTAAAGATCTTCCAGTTCCCAAAGTAACTGATGACATGGTCAAAGAAATTGCTAGCAACCAGAAGAGTGTATACAACCATTATAAGTGGATATATTTTGTTGAATCCTTTGCCAAAGAAAGGGACAGCATCATCAATGTTTCCCATCCGCTGCAATCAGAAAGTACAAAGCATCAAAGCACTCAATCTCCAAATAGATGAGATGTTGAAAAGCCCAGAACACTGAAAACCATGAAAAGGACCAGAAGAGTACATGAAATATTCACCAGACTGTGTAAAGTCAAATGTTAGGAAAAGCAATTCCATTCTCCAATGGGTAAGATACACACAGGTGAGACATCAGTCCTACTAATTTCTAGATTATATTAATTTCTGTGGACATGATATGTTTAAAAGTAAAGGGGCTTAATAAAACAACATGTGATAATAGAATATAGCAAAGTGAAGCTTTATGTCCTATGCTTCGCCTACAATAACATCTCTCTCAGTTCATTAACTGGAGAACTTTTGCCTCAATCATGCACCATAGAATTAGTGATTGACGTATTCCATGGCCCAAGCCAGGGCCCACCCCAAGTTTGAGTTTCAAATAATTCATCAGAACCACCTAAATATATGTAAACAGAACTCTTCTCTAATTTCGCCATTGAGTCTGCTAATTGAAATCTAGTATGGTTAATCCAGATAGCTATTTCTGGGCAAAAAACTAAGAACACAGAATGAAATGCATCAGCAGAGTTGAATAACATGCTGTACGTGAAATAAGATTGTTTAGTACTCTAGTTACCAAGTCAATCCAAAGAAACAAACAAGTTGGCTTACCTTCTCAAATATAGTTTTCTTATCCCCATCAAGATTAATGAGATTAAGAAAATTGTATGAAATTGGAGGAGCGTATCGAGCAACCATCCTGGAAGACACATTTAAGTCCAGTCACTAAATTTATCCCGAATAGGTTATACCGCAAAACAGAATTCATGCACAGCAAAGCTACAAGAAAACACTTACGAGCATATCATAAGCAAACTAACTGAGCTTGTTTGTCTTGGTGTCAATGAATAGAACATAAGCATTCCAACTTTAAACAGCGAATAATATGTGCAAACACACATATACATCAGAGGAACAAAAGCAAAGACCTGAGGCACCAGGAAACAGTTAATCAGAATACAGCTCCACATGAGAACAAGGGGAAAGAGGAAGGAAGCTCCAAGGACTGAATCAAGTATGTACATGCAATTTGAGAAGAAAACAAGGTAAAAAAAAAAAGCATTAGTTTCAGTCCACACAAGTTTAACTAACATATGGCTACCATGGAATCTACTTGGAATTGTCTATTGTCCTTAACCATCAACTCTACCATCAAAATATTAAGGAGGCCACAAAGATGCTCTTCTTTCATAACAACAAAGTGCCATGATGTATTTCCATGTGCTAGGAAAAGTACATAGTCACATGCATGAATAGAAATGCCAAAGATATGTTTTAAACAGTTAGAAACTAGATCTCTACTCTCAAGATACTGACAAGTAAGTTTAGTATGCCAATACCCAAGCTGGTGCACCAGTATGTCTGTGTATATGTGTATGTATATACTATATTGGGTATTGTTAACCTCTCAATATTATTAGAGAACCTATCAGAATATAAAACTACACCTGCACGAGAACTTCTTGACCTCCAGCAGACTTTATTAGAACTGAAAATAGAGACAAATCCACTCCTCTTGGCAACATGGTAGCCTCAGCTAAAAGAATTGCTACAGACATGCAACCAAGAACAACAGCTAAAACTTTCTGAAATTGCTTCCGCAGCATGCATCGCCAGATTAACTCTGCAAGAATCATCAAGAATTCTAATTATGCAACTATTTCAGTCTAAGGTTACAAAACCTTGTCAGTGGGTGAAAATTCATATAAATTAGAAGCTGAAAGAAACAAACAAAATGGGAAAAATAGGTCAGAATATAAATATAAAAACGTATAAAACCTAGTTACCAACTTCACATAGTAGTACAATTAGGATCCTCAACAAATTGAGATACATATGGATGTTCCTGCAGTAGAAACTATAAATTCAAACATCCACCTTCCCTCCACCCCTACCACCCACCAATAAAAACATCGTTAAACAAAGTTGTATAAATACATCTGCAATCCCATAGCATCTAATGTTAGTCCCATGCATGTTCCAGATATCAATGATTGCATTATGTGATGCTGTCACTAGGAAACTTGAGGCTAAAGAATGGCAACAAAGACATCTCTTCAGTTTTGTGGTCCCATATTATTGTATTCCAGGTTATTCGTCATTTCCATTTATCTTGCTGTTGTCTTACAACAATTTTGTGTGGAGAGTGAATATAAAATGCAAAAGATGAATTCACATAACAATTACCTATCGTATCCAGAAAGGATCCAAAGGTACCAGTCCGCTCAGATCTGAGGGTGGAGATGTACTTCCTGCATGATAATTTGGGAAAGTTATATAGGGTACTTTTCTATTTGTATAACAAGCAGCCAGAAATTTATATAACTTCAAAATACAGGGAAATAAGAACATCAACTGACATTTGTTCTAAGCATGTGTCTATTTAAGTCATTCATATATATATATATATATATATATATATATATATATATATATATTGTTCACGTATTTCAGATGAGGAAAGCAGGAATAGGACAAACCATCCAGTGGCACTGCGTCGCTCATAATTCTTTATGGTATCCTCCAATTCAAGAGCCTCCAAGACAAAAGTCATATACTCACTGGAAGGGAAATATTAAAAGATACTAGTTACAGTTAAAACTTGATGAGATAACAGAATCAACATGTTCAAGTCAGTTAATTCATTGAAAAAAAAACTAAAGCATAAGGTAAAAGGCACCATCCGATGCTAAGATTCACAAATACAAAACTGAGATCAAGGACAAAGCCCAACCCACTGGGAAACCCTTAGTGATGTCCTGATTACGTGATTAGCATACAGAGCTAAGTGATTCCTCTGAGTCTTGTCTAACACACATATTAACAATATTAATCCAAATGTTCCAGGCAAATATAAAAAGCATTATGGATTACGAAAAGCCATGGAATTACTAGACGTGCTTTAGAGCATTATGCTGACATGAGAAAGAAAGACAGTATGAAAAGGATTGTTTATTGACCATTTCAGTTAACACCTTGCAAACACTAACCAAAGGAGGATGAGACCATAATAAGAAATGGGAGAAAATCACAAATTCCAATGCTAAGATTTATGTATGTCACCTGACTTGAATTGAATTTTTCTTTCAGAAACCAAAAAAGAAAGAATTTCTGGCAAGACGTAAATAGAAATGCCCAACTGGAACAACAAAACACCTGATTTGTACTTTCAGATCAACCCTCTCTCTCTCTCTCTCTCTCTCTCTCTCTCTCTCTTTTCCCCTGCCGTTAGGTTGAGGTTGAGGTTGGCACGATGAGGATGGGGGAGCAGGACTTTAACAACCTTTTTCTCACTTTACCATGTCAATGTGCAAGCGTTCTCTTAAGTCAAATAGAAGATCCACTTCCAGAGGTCATGACTATGTTATAGGCTATCTGGGTTTAAAAGGAAAAGAATTGCAAGTTGGGGCTGGGTAAGGCAATAAAATTCCCAATGAAGGAAGACCCAGCTCCCCATTTTCTTCTGCTTGCTGAGGAAGAGCCTTGGTTATTATTCAGTAAAATCTATATTTTTACATGTGCATGCACACACACATATAGATAGAGGAATATAAATATATATATATATGGAGAGAGAGAGAGTCAATCCCAAAGAAAAGTAGTATAAGTATACAGGTAAGAGTTCATTGATACAAATTCACTCTACCTTTTGCATCGATAATACTCCTCTCGAGCATAGCGAAGATGACACCTAAGTGTTGCCATCGATTTTTCATCTGTATCATAATCCATATCATTTTCCCCTAGTCGACCACCTTGCGGTTTGAAGGATGGATCTTCCTTAAACTAGATAGAAGGAAATCAGATCAGAACTCTAGGAACAAACTGGTTAACATAATCCAGTATGTGGGAACTCATAAGCAGAAGAAATACCATCTGCACTAGCATATTATCAATAACATCCATGTAACGTCTCAAAGGATCACGCTTGGACACCTGTTTTGATGTTGCCTGAGCAACCTATTGAAATCACCATCACAACAAATTAGATAAACATGTTATTGAGAAAATATTATCAAACCTGTATATAAGTAATACAAAGCCAAAGAAACTTCCTATACAACAACAAACTAAGCTTTAATCTCAAGGAACTTGGGGTCGACTACATGAACCGCTACAAGACTACATGTGGTCATCCGCAAGAATTCTCTCCTTTTCTTTCTTTCTATCTACTGTCATACTCTCATCCAAATCCAACAGAGACATATCTCTTCTAATCACTTCTATCTATATCTTCTTAAGCCTGCCTTTATCTCTGCCCAACCTATCTTACCTCCATCTCTCAATTCTCCTTACAGAGGCATCCCTCGGTCTTCTCTACATATGTCCAAACCAGCGCAAGTGATTTTCTCTCATCTTGTCTTCAATTAATACTGCTCTCACTTTTTCCCATATGATCTCCTGCCTTACTTTGTCCTTTCTAGCATGCCTGTACATCCACCTTAACATGCGCATCTCAACTACCTTCATTTTCTGAATATGACACTAGGAAAAGTTGCTAAACATATGATTGATTATTCACATCCCAAAAGATTAGCAAGGAGAAAATGAATATGATTCTTTCATAGGTATGCATTCATCCCTCTATAGTATAGGTAATCAAGCTAAGTCTGTGTCTAATGTGTGTTATTCCAACAGAGAGAATAATTTGTTAAACTCAATTTGAATGTTGATTTCTGACTCAACATTTTGTTCTTTTAATTGAATTAATTACCCTCTCAAATACACTGGACGTTTGTGGATATAAAGAGTCAAGTTATTAGACGTTTCAAAGGCATGCAACTATTACAAAGCCTTTGAACCATCAGGGGCTATAATCTTGGTAAACAAACTTAACTAGCCATATATGTACCACTAAATTCAGATTTTGATCGCGCAACTTATTGCCATCAACATTTTCCATTTCATTCTCCACCATGATATTACCTTGTTCACCATTCTCTATGCATCATTTTCCCTAAACTCATTTCTGCTTCTTCACGCCCAGTTACCTTTCATTAGTTCTACCCTTAAACAGCAGATACAGGGAGATTCATGACAACTTAGTGTACGTATGTTTCGTTTCTACTGGACATAATACCCATCCATGATTATCAGATTGCAACAAAGTAGACATGTTCTGATTTTTGCAATTGTACTTTATGAGGTTGCAGATAATTTTAAATGCCAACTTCTGATATCTCACTAGGCAATGACACCAAACTTACCAAAACAACCATAAAAATTATTTGATCTGCAAGTATACAGAATTTTAATGCAAATATCATTTGCATCAGTCTCAAGCTTCTAACTTCAATAAACATGAGAATTCTGAATGCTCACATAACTAAATCTGAATGAGACTAGATTAATGTAAACTGCTCCAGAGAACTCAAGAAAGTACAATTAAAAACAGAACACAAATACAGTTCCAGTTGCCTCCAGTACAAAATGAAACAAAGAAACAAAAAAAAAACCAAAAAAAAAAAAAAAGGCAAAGATAAGACTAAGTTCTTCAGAAAGGAGACTTCAGGATAAATCAGGACATTAATATCAATTACAAGAATTAAAAAGAACAGAGAATTTAATATGTATACGTATATTGAAGTGTTAAAAGAAGGGTGCAATTAGCCACAAAATACATGGGAAAAGAAAAAGAATTACTATGTAGCAACATGATCATTATCAAGCTTAATTTTGTATGGACATTTGTGGCTGTAAGAACTTACTACTATGGCATTTGATAACTCTTGGTGAGCATCATCAAGTTTCACAGCCATTTTGGCAATTTTATGTGAAAGAACCTTATGACGAGTGGTCCAATCTGCATTTCTCCAGATGCCTTTTGGAATTTCACTTAAACCAAAACCAAGAAGAAATGCACCAGTCACAAGTCCAAATGTATTTGAGCACGCCATGGCAAAACCTAGCACTCCTCCCCTCCTATCAATCAATATTGTTTAGAAAAAGAAAGAATCCATAGTAAATCAAGAACCAATTTGAAAGGACAAAAGCAATCTTATTTTTAAATTTTTTTAAATTAAAAATCAAGGACCTGGCATAATGCAGGAATAAGATTGAGAAAGTTAAGCAATAAAAATTAGAACATTAAAGAAAATATTGATCACTAAGAAATGCATTTCACACAATTGATGATCCATGCATTACTCTGTCAAATGCATTAAGAAACCACAATAGAGATGCCATGGAATCACAGATGTAGGCATATTAAGCCTCGACTAATATTTCATCATGACCCAATAGGCCCCATAGAAGTGGCAACTTAACAACTTGGGGAGCATTCCAATATCAAATAAGCTATCCAGTGCCATACCACATAGTAAACTGAAATTCAAAAAGGTCTTCCTGAAGGAGAACATTTTGAGAATAGTAACATAAGGAATTGGATATGCACAATATACAAACTATCAGTGTAAGCAAGCATCATAACATGAAACCAAAATTCTTAGAGAGAGAAACGGGCGGGGGGGGGGAGATATATATACCAATTCTTGTGCATCATTACGAGAAGAATAAGTCCAAAAAGGCCAATGGACCCCACAACTAAATAGAACACTAAGTTGACATGTATGCTGGTCTTCAATCTTTCCATCACTGTAAAGTCTCCCGCATCCTCAAACCCCTGAATAAGAGGCACAACAATCCTGTTCAGGGAAACATGAATATGTTAGACCCAAAGATGAGAAAGCTTCTAGATGCAAATCTCATGTGAAAGTAAAAGAAGAAAAAGCCAGTCCATCAGCAGCAAGAAAAACACCTTTTGAAGATTTCACGGAAAAAAAAAAGGAGCTCCAAATGGTTTAAGCATCAAGGTAAGATGCTAACTATACGTATAAGAATAGATGCTATATCCAGTTCCACTAATACCATAAAAGGAAACCTAATAAACATACACTGCAAGAGTGCATAACTATCCAGGTTGAGTTCCAACTAGCAGGATTCTAATATTTGTAAAATGTAAATTGGAAACTAGGAATTTAACCCAAAAAAAATGATGAAGAATTTCAATAGACATCTTATGGATTAGATAATTGGGTACCAACAATCTATGCTCAAGAAAAAGGCACTCACACATTGAATCAGAATTTCCTTGAAGGTTAAAAAAAAAAAAGGTAAGGGCTCCTTGATAGAATGAGGATTTGACCCATGAACTTTCTCAAGTCCCTCTTTAAAGTTAACTCTTTATAGAGGAAAACTGTTAAACATATGTGCTACAGTTAACAATGTTCCACGGAAAAGAATGACAGAAAATTATTTAAAAATCAGATAGGAAAAAAATGAGAAAGCATAACTAACTGCTTAACCATAAAATTTGATATACCATGTCAGTAAGAATGTACTCCAATACGACCAACTCCAAAAGAAAGAGATGCCTCCATTATCATGACCTATAATTGTCTGTACAAAACAAACTAGGATCAGCAACCAAAACAAGACCAACAACATAGTGTTGCAAGCATTACAGCAATAAGTTCAAGACAAGGGAGCGACAACCAAAAAGAGGAAAAAGAGGAAGACATCATGATCCCTAACTAAGACACCAGTACAACAATACATTTCCTATGTTTGCCAAATTTTACACAAAATGGAAATGTTTGTCCAGCCAGTTCCACTTTGAGAGTCTAGAATTTGAAAAGGTAGAATGGTCGAGACCTGAAAAGAGAATAAAACTGTTCCTAACCCTGCAAACTTCCACTAGAAACCAAACAGCATAAGATCTACACACAAAGGAAAATGCCCCAGCCTCAGAGATCTATCTTAATTTACAAGCCTCCATTAAAGAGACTTCCAAGTACATTAGCAATTTAGATAATAAACTCCACCAGAAAATCTATTTGCTGCACGTAAAAGGTTAACTTCTGAAAACAGCAACTAATTCATATATTCTTGGATAAGTATCATCCACTTGCTTGTAAAAATCAAAACATTATGTTGCATAACACAAGCAAATAACAGGTTGGAACAAAACATTTCATAAAATCTTGTTTGCTTCCATTTCTTCCTACTACTTCTTTCCTTCATGTTATTATTTGAAGAACAAAGACAAAGAACTTCATAAGATCCCACATTCATTTCAGCCCAATCACAGTCCATATGCAACTCATCCAGCATGTCATGTGTTCGGTAAAAGTTCAGCCATCAAAACAAGTATATACGATTAGTTATGATATTGAACTAGCTTTATCCAATTTCTGTTTTGAAATTGACTGCCCTGATTTTATGATGTATCTACACAGTCAATCAACAACCTCAAAGTTGTTTTCAAAGCTTAGAATCAGAGTGTGGCAGATCACAGAAATCTTTAATAGTTACTCCATTATTTGGCCTAGATGTGTGCACTTGTAAAATAAAAGGTTTCGATGGAAGCTCAAAAGCATTAGCTATTTAAAGATGAACAAATCCCTCATTCCCTTTGGATGGTCTATACTACTTAGGCTTTCAACCTTAGTACAATCCCTAAGGGCTCTAGGAATTCATGGTTACCATTTGAACTTCAATTTATTATACCCATTTCAAAACAATGGATTCCAATCCTCCTTCCACATATCCAGAAAATTATCTTGAAACAAATGGGATCCTTAATAATCTCAAATCCATATCATCCAACAACGCACAAGTAGCTCAGGTCTCCACTTAGGTTGGCTGATTTCATTATTAGACCATATTGCAAATTTTTTTCTAGCTCAAGACTTTCCCACCCAAGAAACAAAACAAAATAATTAGAAAAAACATCATACCAAGAATTCAACCCGGTAAAAGTTTTTATAGCAGAAAATCCAATTCGTTTTCCTTTTGGTCAATTATCCGGTAATAGAATATCCATGGTATTGTGAAAACACATTCCATTCACTCCAAAGATTATATTTTGTAGCCATTTTAAGATCCCTCAACGAATGATGTAAACGGAACTAAATTGTAAAAACACATGCCATTCACTCCAAAAATTATATTTTGTAGCCATTTTGTGATCCCTCGACAAATGATGTAAACAGAACTAAACCAGAAATATTTGAGATTAACTGAAACTCATCAAAGAAATTGGAAATGAATTTAAAAGAGATTAGTACCGTCCAAATGTCAGCTGGGACAAGGATGATAATGGAGATGGAGCAAAACCAAGTGTAGCCTACAGTGAAGAACACATAACGAGGTACGTCTGGACCGGAAAAGTATTTTAACGTTAAAATCACCATGCCCAGGGTTAGAGGCAACGAGATCAAATAAAACACCCACATCTCCCTTTATTTCCCAACTCCTACACAAATTCTCGGACGATAGAGAGAAATCCACTGGTGTTCTATCAACCTGAATGTCAAAAATAGGGTTTGTATCAATTCTAGTATAAATTCTCTGTGATCTCTGCAATTTGCGGGTGGTGCCTGCTGATTCAGCTGATGTTCGCCGTCTCCGACGATTGCAGCGGCTTGTTCTTCTATCGTGCGCGTGGAGTGCTGTGCGCGTCCTTTTTAGGGGCCTGTTTTAACTGAAATCATGTATGGAACGGAAGTCGTAAGGAGGAGCACGATTTGTCACTTATAGTACACGTTTGAAAGTCAAGAGGCGGCAATACACTATTTCTCGGCGTTAATATGAAGATGTTTCACCACCGTGTCAAAGCATGGGGATGGCAATGGGATCGGATTGGGGACTAGAAATCTCGGTCTCGTTCTTATATATGTCCTCGTATCTCTATTTTCAGTAACCGTTGTGTCGGCTCAGTAAAGTTGATGTCAACATATATATATATATATATATATATATATATATATACATATATAGATAGATATGTATATATATATGTATGTATAATTTATATAATATGTATACATATACAATATATATATAATTCACCTATATATATATGTGTGTGTGTGTGTGTATATATACATATATTTATATAATCTATTTATATATACATATAATATATATATATAATATGTAAAGCAGGTCGAACTGACCAGGCCGGGGGTGGGGATCATGCAATCCCAGTCCCCAGCCCGCCCCCAATTGGTGGGTCGAGGAATGAAGCCCATCCCCGCTTAAATCGGAGAATCTTTAGACCAACCGAGCCAGGCTAGGCCGGGTCCCCGGTTTAAGCGGAGAAATTGCCATCCCTATCAAATCAGCATACTTGCGGGGTGAAGATCACTTTTACCAGAGATTTCCCCCCCCCTCTTAAATTCCATTAATTAAGGCTCTAGGAGGGAACTAATTTCTTCTCAAATCAAAATAATTTTAATTTAAAATAATAATAATCTAAATAATTTCGTTTTTCGAAAACGGTCTTACTCTCACAATTTATTATATTCTCACTCTTTGATCTCTCTTAAACTTAACATCTATTCTACAAATTTAATAATTTTTTATTATATTTACCTATTTTCATCTCAATTTAATTGATATCCATGTACAATCTAAGTCTTTATAATATATTTGGACAGCTTTTCTTCTCAATCTAAAATCTACTTTAATTTAAAGTAATTATTATTTAAATAATTTTAATTTTTCGAAAACAATCATATGCTCTCAACATATTCACTCTTTAGCCTCACTTGTACCTTGCTTTGACTTTATATATTTATGATGTATTTGAGTAAGAATTAGATTGAGATGAATTTATTAAAATTTTAAAAAAATATTATTAAATATGAGATAAATGTGGGACCCAAAAATTAATGAAAAAACAAAAATATAATGTGTTGTGAGTATATGACAGTTTTCGATAAACAAAAATTATTTAAATTAATATTATTTTAAATTAGAGTTTTTGTTTGAATTGAAAATAAACTCTTCCCAAGTATAACTTTAATAAAGTTTTATTATATTTAATTAAACTCATCTCAAAATAATTATTATCCAAATACACTTTTAAGATTCAACCTTAATCTTCTAAGGTCAAATGCTAAATCATTAAACAATTTCCTAAACAACGTTAAATTAAATGTTATATTTAAACAAAGTTCGAACTAACATACTTACGTGGCATGTATAACTCATTGTTATGGTACAATGCTTGGTAAGTATGAGTGAGGATTTCCAAACTTTTTAATTTGGCTCTCTATTGCATTTTCTCAAGAAAAATATTTATTTAGATTTGATTTTATAAATTACGTGTATTAAAAACTTATACTAAATGTGTAACATATAATAAAAATTATACAAAATTTTAATATTCTGGTATATGAAGGCTCAATTTATGTAAGTTGGGCATGGAAATATTATGTGACATATTCTAGGAAAATTAGTTTTGAGGCTATTGAGGATTTGAAGTACTTAAAGAGGACAATAGTTTTACGAGAAAAATGCATAAGAAAAGGGGGGGGAGGGGGGGGCCAAAAAATATATATTAATACTCTTTGAAAATTAAAAAAAATCATAATAATTCATGTAAATATTACCTTTAACTGCACAAAACTTTTTCAAAATTCATATTATTGTTTTTTAATGTCTTTCATCCTATACTTTGTAATCCGAAACAAGGTAATTGTTGTTGAATTATTAAAAAAAATTATCAGACAAAAAAAACTTTAGATTTAATCGTCGTCGAGTAAATGTTCATCTCTTTCTCCTTCCTCTTCCTCATTTATAATAGTGTAACACTACAAGAAAACAGAAAATTAGCGAGGGACAATTCCGTCGCTAAACAAAATTAGTGACGAATTAGCGAGGGAATTATCCCCCGCTAATTTCTTCCTCACAAAGGTAAATTTTTGTGACGGATTAAAATTTTCGTCGCAAGTAGCGATGGGTTTGCAAGAGAATTAGTCAGCAGTCAATGACCTTCAATAATTAATTTTGAAACGGATCTGCGAGGAATTTTTTAAATCCGTTGCAGATCCCCTTCTAAATAAAAAGGGATTAGCAACGAATTATCTTAATAGTTGATAAAAGTAAAATGTCCGTAACTAGGGAATTATTCCGTTTGTAATCCCTAGCTAATTTGCAAGGGATTAGTTACGAAATTTCTTTTTTAAATTAATAGTTTAAATATATCCGTCGCAAATTAATAGTTTAAAAAAGAAATTCCGTTACTAATCCATCGCAAATTAGTTTGGGATTAGCTACGGATTGTTTTCCTATATTTGAATCCATTGCTAATTAGTGAGGGATTAGCGACAGAAGATTAAGCAGACAGAATATCCACCTTTAATCCACCTCTAATCCGTCGCTTTTAGCGAGGGATTAGCAAAAGCGACGGATTAGCAACGAAAGTTATTTTTTCTCTTTAATCCCCTTCTAATCCCTCACTAATATTGTATAATTTTAAAATATTTTTAAAAAATGTCATGTATTAGAAGAAATTCATTTGTCAAAGTAATGTAAATATTCAATTAAATAAAAAAAACCCCATCAAATAATATAATTAATAAATATAATAATGGCAAATATGAATAATACATAAAAATGTTGTCCAAATGTCCTAACTATACAACAGAAATCGGTGCGGATGTTGGAGTCGACGGAGGGGGCGGGAGTGGATTGAAAGGGCCTGGCTGATGTTTAGGATGTGAATCTGGAGGACTGATGACGAAGTCCTCCTCATTCTCAGTATCGTCTTCCTGAACAGCTGGCATCGGTGGTGGCGGAGGTAGATTTAAATTCTGAGACATAAGCGTCAAGTGCTCAGTTAAGCTCTGGCTGTGACTCCGATATACTTGTACCTGATGCTCAACCATCTCCTGCCTCTTCCTTTTCGTGTGTAACTCTCTCTGTAACTGGCTCGTATCTAACGAGGTAGAAGAAGTCGATGACTTAGATGTAGATAGTTGTGGCAACCTCCATCTCACCCTCAAAGACTCGGAGCCCAATCCATATACTCACCCTTTCTTGCATGCTCTGTCATCCACCTCGACGAATAGTGTCTTCTCGTCGAGCATCCTACTTGGTGCAACTGTACTTGTAAAATCTATCTGAGAACCCGACTACGTATGACCCTCAATAATAGCAGTGACAGTATCCTGTAGAATTTGGGATAAGGAAACACGCATAAAATATTTAAAATTAGCAATCAAAATATAAATAATATTAAATTTAAAAACATATAAGATTGTGTATTCTTACTAGCGTATAACGTGATCGATCACTAATATATTGGCCCTTCCTCGGCCCGTCCTGAAATATGTGGGTGCGTCTGAAGAAGTTGATGTAGCTGAAGTCATGACCTAACTGTCTCTGCTATCATTGTAACAAAAAATGACTAGATGTTAATTTTTATGATGGATTAAGTGTAAAATAACAGATATATTAAACAGTAAAAAAATTTATACTTACCAGTCGCTCCTCATACTCAGTAAAAGAAATGGATCCTCCTGTGTGCGATGCCTCACCAATGGATCTGTTCCGTTTAGCATCGGAAGAAATATGTTGCCACCTATCGGACCCCCAATACTCTGATAAAGCAGCCCAATGGTCTAGAAAAATCCACTTGAGGCAGTTACCCCCATGCTTCTTCCGAGCCTTCGACAATATATTTGAAAGTCTAGCCTTACACTTCTTCTCCCAATTAGTCTGGATTTGTGTGGCATGCTCGGGGCACCAACAAAAGAAAGACTGTAAAATTAAAGTAGCCGTTATAAGTAATTACAAGTAAGAAAACATATTAAAAATACTACAAATTGTTTATTATTACAATAATAAGTTAAATTATAAGTTATATATTAAACTCACACTTTAAAAATCGAACCACATGTTTTGAACATCAATCGAAATCTGTGAGAAGGTAGCATAGGCTCCAATGTAGTGTCGTCTAAAAATCTCAACTATCTCCTTTACACATCGAATCGAATGTGTGAACCTGTTCCGAGAAAATAGATATGTAATATAAGATAAAGTAATAATTTTATGAGGTAAGATAAGTGTATAATAAGCAATTATGTAGTCAACTTACGAGTTACCAACTGGCTCAATTATTAGTCGTGTTTCCTCAGTAGGGGAGCCCCAACTGTGGATTCCGAAGAACCTGGGATTGGGCTAAAGACCTGCTCTGATCAGTCCTCATCTGGGGGCAACGACTATAGAGCAAGTATATATGGTGCGATGCTTAGGAACGGTGTATCATCCGTCCTCGACGACTCACGAGTCGCTGACTGATCACCAATAGGGATGGCAACGGGTCGGGGGCGGGGCGGGGATTAGAAATCCCGCCCCCGCCCCCGTGTAGGCCCAGCCCCCCAGCCCCGGCCCATCCCGGACATGGGGAGGGCGGGGTCCCCGCCCCCCGGCCCCAGCCCGACGGGGAAGTAGGGGCCTGGTTTCAGCCCAACAACAAATTTAAAAATTCTAAACACTATATTCTCTAAATAAAACACATTTCAAGCCAAATTTAATAATCCCTGTAAATAAACAATTCCTAACCTCATAGAAATAAAAGACAAAGACATGCTATTTTCACAAGAGGGGATTCAACTGCTACAAGTTCAATTGTCCCAACACACATCAATCCACAAAATGAAAACATAAACCAAGATAACAAATTGGAAATACAACCCAAGAGTCCAAGATATTAAAAACGTAAATAAACAAATGATGCATGAAATAACTAAGTTCAACATACAATACAATGTAAATAATATCCTCACTTAAGTATACAATGTAATATAAGTCAAGAAAAGTTGAAGTTGCTGAATCCAAACTTCATTCAAGTCCAACCTCGGTAGTTCCACTCACCTATAAAAGAAATATTGTTAGTAATTTTTTAAATATATGTACATTATTCAAAATATTAATAAAGCAAATTAACAATACAAAAAATATATATATATAAATGATAATAAGTTTTAAAAAAATTACCCCACTCTCATCATCGGCATCCACGTCTTCTAAAATAGAGCCAAACTCTATATATAGCATTCAAAGAAGAACCTATAAAAGCAATAATTAATTAAAATATAAATATAATGATGACACAATTCATAAATTATATTTATTATACATACCTTTACTATTAGCACAAATACCACTACACAACCAATTCTGGACACACATCAAAGTTTCAAGTGTATCTAGATAAAGTTTGTTGTGATGTGGATTTACCATTCTTCCTCCAGTACTAAATGAAAACTCTAAAGCAATTATGGATACCGGAATACAAAATATATCCCTAGCAATCAAGTGAAGAATGGGATATTTGGTTTCATTTGACTTCCACCAATTTAAGATATCAAATTCCCCAATACCCTATGGTAAAACTTTTTCCTCCAAATATTGATCAAACTCTGTCTTTGCTTGCAAGTTATTCTCATTTTGTGCTACAAAATTATAAAATCCAGCAAGTCTATTTTCCACTGTTGTCGTTGACCGATTTCCAAGATGTTGAAGAGATTAAACTGACAAGGAAGTTGTTGACTGACTTGAAGATTTCTTATTTTTTAACTTGTATTTAGAAAAAAAATCACTACAAAACTTCTTGATTTTCTCAATCTTCATAGGAGCATCATCACCAAATATTTGTAGAAAAGCATAATCCACCAAAGTCATCTTATACCGTGGATCCAATACTACAGCTACACCCATAATTCCATGCACATCTCTCCAATATTTATCAAATTTATAAACCATCTTTTCAGCCATTATTTTTTCCAATTGATTCTCACTTGCAAGCCATTTCTTTAACTCAATTCTAATATTGAAAGCAGTAAGGAAAAATGAATTTACAGTTGGAGAGTTGGTTTTTGAAAATATTTGGGTGGCCTCATAAAATATGCACAAATGAACACAAATCTCTTGTGCCAAAACCCAATCATCTTCAGTTGGCAAGTAAGTATATAAACACTCCCTATGTTTCAGCCTATAAAACACATCATTGTATGCCAATGCAGTCGAAAGCATCAAAAAGGTTGAATTCCATCTAGTTTTGCAATCTAAAATTAGCTTCTTGGAACATGGAGTACCTATTTGATGTGCAACTTCTTCAAATCTCTACTGTCTCTTAGGTAAAGCTGTTCAAAACCTAACACTATCACGAATCTTCTCAATCTCTTTATGTATAACTGACAATCCATCTTGAACAATCAAATTTAGGATGTGTGCACAACAACACATATGGAGTAAACTCCCACGTAACATAAGAGAGTTGGGTTGAAGCTTTTCCAAGAGATTTTCAACAATGGCATCATTACTAGAACAGTTATCAAGTGTAATTGTAGATAACTTCCTATCAATGTTCCAATCAAAAAATCTTTCTTCTAAAACTTTAGGAAGTATATCACTTGTATGAGGATATGGCACATAGATAAACCTTTCAATAATACAAAAAAAGAAAAAGAGCAAATGTGTAAGTATTAACTAACTAGCTTTACGTTATAGTAAACAATCAAATTCAATAAGAAAAGTTAAAAAAAAAAACCTCAAAATTCTATGTTGCAATTGCCAAGAATTATCAACAAAATGAGTAGTAATAATCATATAAGACTTGTTTTGGTGGTTAGCAGTCCACAAGTCACAAGTGACAGCAATCCTCCCACGATTTTTGTTCAATAAAGTCATTATCTTTTTTTTCCCATCATCAAAAATTTTTAAGATGTCTTTCTTCAAAATATTTCTTTGGATCATCTCGAACAAAGGTTGCAGAGAGTTTGAATATTTTCTAAATCCAAAATGATCTACCATATACAACGAATATTCATAGATAACTACCATCTTAGCAAGATCTCTCCTTGCAGCTTCTTGGCAAAAAACATAAGTCGATATTCGTGTAATATTTGAAGAAGGATCAGTTACCTTCCCTGCTAAAAAACTTTGTCTAATGTCTTGTTGCTTTCTTTTTTTGCATGATTTCATATGATCATTTAAATGTCTTGTTCCATTTTTTGCACCAGCAACAAACTCTTGAGAGCAATAAATACACTCAACTTTTTATTTACCATTTATCGTTTTTTGCTTAAAATGACTCCACACTGCTGATTTTTTCCTTCCAATATCACTTTGGCTTTTTGGCTGTTGAGATTCTCCAACTTCAGGCTCAATACTCTCATCAACTGCTATATTCACTTGCTGCATAGTATATGACATTGGATTGCTACTATCACGTGGGGTTGAAGTAGTTTCTTTCATGAGTTTGACTGAATTTTCACTAACTTGATCTTGATGTGACACCTACTAAGTTGAAAAGACAAATATGTAAAAGATGAATATTGAGTAATAGAAAATAACTCTAACTGCAATGATAGAGTATATGTGTAATAGCAATGGCAATTTCATGAACTTCCTCATTTTACATGGATTATGTCAAAGCTAAGTAACTTTAATCTTAAGTAATGTAAAAGTTGAAATATTTAATAATAAAATTAAATAAAAGTGTTAATTATGAAATAAATATTCTACCAAATAGATATAAATAACTGCTAAATAAAAATAAATAATAAATATCAAAGTAAAGAAGCAAATAAGAAGAGGAGGGACGAAGAAGACTAAATGGGAAGAAATATCGGTATGAATGTAAAGATTGGAAAATAAAAGCCTTAGGAGTAGAAGAAGGTTAATGATATAAAAAAATGTTATAAATTGCAAATATGCCTCTCAGGTCTTTGAAAGAAAATTAAATTTTTAATTATTATTATATATAAATGAATATATATATATATATATATATATATATAATATTTTGTAAGAATTTATCTTTTTTATTTAAAAAAATTCAAACCCAAATTAATTTTACAGTTTGAGAACTATTCAAATCGAAACCAAATTTAATCAAACTAAACACAATAGTTCAGTTTTATTTAGTTTGTGATGAATGGTATTTTTTTTTTTAACACTAGGAATGTGTACTAACTGTTGGGAATTTTTGAATTCCCACTTTTTGGTCATACAACCCCATACCTGGATACCTATGGAGTTCTCCTATATGTTAATTATTATAAATAGGGATATATATGGTGAGGTCATGTATTATACTACAGTCCAAGAAAGACATTACAAAGAAAACAAAAAAACTCTTTGCGTAAGCAAGATATCACCCTGCAGTACTTAAGCTTGCCTTTATTGAAAGAAATAAAGCAGCATATTAATGCAAATTTTCCAGGTATGGGGTTGTATGACCAAGTTTTGTTCTTAGCATAAGTTTTTTTTTATCATACAGTTGCAAGCCCTCACCTGTAAGCTAAAAAGGTTCTTGGAAATTAACTATACCAAAACAGTTATGAAAGAAATATGCCAACAAGATATGAAAGAAATATGCCAGCAATGCAAACACTTTAAAGGTGCTAATGCAAGTAATACCATCAACAGTATCATCAGAAGTCAAATGAGAGCACCAATTAGTATGTAAATTCATGCATTAGTACCAACATCTTTAACACCTCTGTAGCTGAAAATGATGCATAAGCCATTAGATAATTAAACTGTTGGGAATATACCCTCTTAGACTAGTTTTCTAATGAAAATATCGAATATGTTAATAAAAGAATTTATTTTCGGAAATCGTTTGTGAAATAATTTTCTTCATTTATGTACACTTTCGTTTGGAACAGACCCATTGTGTTTGAATAAGTGATCCATGTGAATGGAGGTCTTTCACAGTAAGGTATGGATTATAGGTTATTTAAACACATAAATAGTTATTCTTAACCAATTGATGAGAATGGGAATCTCTTCATGTTTAGGTTATTATGTTATGAATTCCAAGTGGGGAATGGCTTACCTTTAGCCAGTGAGTAGTCCACTCACTTCATGACATAAGCGTATTTCGAATACGTAGAACAAGACCTGTAGTAGTGGTTTCTAAAAGTACTATATGGTAGAAACCTATACTACTACCGCTACAACGTGGACTAGTACTCTATGACTTGAGTATGAGTTGGTGGTCTGACGAAATTGGAAGCATATACTTTGATATACTATAGTTGAGGTTCTATCGGAGGGCCAACATACTTGTATGTTGGGTATGTGTGACTAGTTAGTCAAGACAGACTTGTACAAGATAGTTTCTATACAATATCGTCCCTTATGGTTGTCTGGATGATCTAAATATCCAGGGCCCTGGGAAACGTGACTTGGATGTTTGCTTTAGGGTAGCTCCATTGGAAAGCGGAAATACTCTAGGAAGTCATGGATCATTGGATTAGGAGCCTAATGATGGTAGATGTCTTTTAGAGATGTATTAGTACACTTCTTCGTCTCTAAATGTACGGCGATGTGTAGAGGGGTATTTTAGTTATTTCACTTGTAAGTCGAAGATTCTGCTAATGCAGCATTGTCCTTGGGGTCAATATTTTCTTATGGTGACATTAGGAAATATTTAAAATGCAAAATACATCTATTTATATAGTAGGGATATTTTGGTCATTTTAGTAGCCAATGCGATGTGTCTTTTTGGTCCTCGAAATAATCCGTAAGTCCTAATTAATTTTTGGGTTGAGAAAATGATCTCAGTTGAGAGAGTTTTATTTTATTTGAGAAGTCTAATTTATTATTAGAGTGAAATAAAATAAATGGAGAGAAATTTATTATTTGATTTAATTGGTTAATTAATTATTCAGGACCTGGGTCCAGTTTGAATAATTAGAAAATTAACTGGGACTTAAACTAGAGAAAAATAATTATTATTTAATTATTTATTGGGTTATTGATTTAATAAAATCCCAAGAAATAAATAATTAAAGTTTAATTATTTTTTGGTTCATTTGGGTTCATTAATTATTTATTGAGTTATTTATTTAATCCCAAGAAAAATAATTAATATTTATTATTTTGGACTTTTCGGGTCCAAGAAAAATAATAAATATTATTTTGGCCCAATAGCTTGGACCATAAGATTTTTTCGGACACAATTCAAAAGAGTTTAGGGTGAAGTCAAAATTTATTTTGTAAATAATATTAGGGTATTAAATCCCGAGAATATTATTTTTTTATCAAAATAATTATTTTTGGTTTCATGACTCTTGACTTTCTGTGTGGAAAAATAAAATAAAAGAAAAAGGAAAAAAATAAAAATATTTTTCCTGAGACTCTTGGCTCTCTCTCTCATGGCCTTTTCTTTCCTGACTTTTGGTTTTCTTCACTGGCCTTTGTATTCTGTGAAACAAAGAAGCCAGAGAGGGAACATGAACAGTGAGTTTGTGGGAAAAATTGAGAAGCCTTTCTCTCCCAAATTCTGTGCTCACCAACTGAATTTAGGCAGTGGTTATATTCCATGAATTGGAAAGCTAACATTATTCATTTTCACCGGAGGAGGAAAGCAGCCGGAAGAGGAAGTGCAGTGCACTAGTGATCATGGACGTGCAAGGAAGAAGCTGTTCTTGAGCTTCAATTGATTCAACCATGTTCTTCAAGTTTTTAAGGCTCCAAGAGGTATGTTTTCATCCCACCATGCTGTGCCAATACTCTGTTTAATCTTCATGTTCTCCATTTTCGTCCACTGAAGCATGCTCTGTAAATATGTGAATTCCTTCATAAACAAGTTAAAAAAAAAAAAAAGACCATAATAGAGAGGACCAAAGAAAAGATTGCCTTGTACGAAATGCTTGAATGCATTTACATACTCCAGAGCTTCACCAGTTGAGCCAAACTTTGGAAATTGGAATGGGGAAATGCATAAATCACAAATAATTGTACTAAAATAAAAGTGTTGTATACTATATTTACATGATTAATGAAGCCCCACCAGTAATTGGCCAAATCTTGAGGGAGATAAGAAGTGGCCATTGATCTCTCATAAATGTGCTATGGGGACTTTACAATATGGCTTGAGTATCACTTTCATCTTGACCAACCCCCCCTCCAAAAAAAAAAAAAAAAAAAAAACCAGCAAGTATGATTGTGTAGCAGCATTGTTCTTGAATCTTGAAGGTGTTCTTATGAGGTTAAATCTCAAAATTTCAGAGTTGATAGCTTAAACATAGCAATAATTAAAAGGGAAAAGAACCCAAATGCACTACGTAAGAAGAATTAACAGGAACAAAATTACACCATACATCAATTATAGTACGCAAGAGTAATGCTCAATCAGCATTTCTACACCACATCCTAGCAGTTAGTACACATTCCTAGTGTTAAAAAAAAGACCATAATGCGCTACTGTCACCACAATTTTCTTTTACTTCACAAATCCAACCTGAAAAAGACCATAAGAACACCTATTTTCTTAAAGGCAACACAGAAAACAAACACGCTAATTTGGGACCAACGGCCAAGAGCAGCTTAGACACAACATAACATCCAGAAAATGCAGTTAATGGAGACATCCAGAACAAAAAACAGAAAACAAAGAAGGCGCAGTAGAGATGCAGCTTAGACACAGTAAGCAAACACATCCAGAACAGAAAACATAGAAGGCACAGTAGAGATGGAGAACCTGAGATGGAGGACTGGAGGAGGCTCAAGCCACAACAGAGAAGTCGACTGAGATCAGCTAAGTCTGGGCTCAGAGCTTGAGGGCAGCGGCGGCGTGGTAAAAGTCTAACAGAAGAGAATAAGGAAGACTGGAAGAGGGCGGCGGTGGCTACTGGCGTGGGGATAACAGAAGAGGAAGATGGATATTGGGTAGGGTTGAATAATGGGTAGAATATTTTATGTTGTTTTATATTTTAAAAGTATTTTTTTAATTATTTGAGCTAATATAAGATTAACTTATATAAAGTTCTATTATTTATTTTTTTTATTTTAAGCTAACATAAATAAAATATAATATTATTAAATTATTAAATTCTATTACTTATTTTATTTTTTATTCATCAATTTAATAATGTCTTTATTGTTAAATTAATGAACACACTACATTAAAATATATTTATATTGTGGTTTCGTTTTATTTTTTTGTGATATTTGCAAGATAAGGATAATTAATTATTTCTATTCATGTTTACCTAGTGATTTGCAAAACAAAATAATTCAAATCCCAGATCATATCCTAAAAAAAAAAAGGAAAAAAAAGAACATTTAGACCATGTTTAGATTTAAATATATAAATTTAAAATTTGTAATAAAACAAGTAATTACTCTAAACATCCACAATTTAGTTAATTATTAATAATAATTAATTATTGTGTTTATTTTTTTAAATTAAAACAAATAATGTCTAAAAATGATAGATGTGTGCAAATCAATTAATTAACTCCATATGAAATGAAATTTAGAAAAGAAATCAATTATAAGGGAGATTAATATGACCCTCAAGCAAATGAAATACTACATATCTATGTAATATCAATTTAAACTCTCAATTTGGCAAAAAAACATTACTAAATTGGTACGTTATAAATCTTAATATTTCAATACTTAATTTATAATTTACAAAAAATATTGTGATTATCTAAGGTAGGAGGAAATGAATAAACTATCCACCTAGATATAGGTTTATAAACCAAGTATTTTTTGCTCATGCATTTCAAGACCTTTAATACTTTAAGAGACAAACTTGTATCCACGTCGCTTTATAATGCCGATCTCAATTTCTCTTTTTTTTTTTTAATTTGAACTATTTCATAAATGTCATTTCAAATATATATACAATAATAAAAAATCTAAGAATAATAATTTTTATGAATAAACTTGTCTAAAGTACTCTTAGTCAAATTATTTAAAAATTTTTAAAAATATAATATTTAGAATATTCAAGAAATAAGAATAAATAAAATACACACACGCACACTTATTATCATAAATATAAATACTTTAAAATCAATCATTTTATACACACACATACTTATTATATATGTATATTATTTTTTACATACTAATTATATGTACTCATATGTTGTGAGACACACACACACACACATTATATATTTTGATACTTAATATATATAATATAACATGTATACAAATATTTTATACATATAATACATTTAAAAATATTAGTATTTTTAATATTTACTTACTTATGATTCTAGATAAATCCATGATTTGAATTTGATCATTATTCCTTCTTATTAAGTATCTGAACCACGGATTGTCTTTTTATCACTTATTAGTCAATCATATAGATGAATATCTTCTGAAATACCTGTTTAAGGAACAATCAATCCCCTCTTTCACTCACAACCAATTAACTTGCCCTATGTCTGTTAAATAATATTATTATTAGATATTTTTTGGGAGATTAAAAAAAATAAAGATATTTATAGAGCTTCTAATTTCTATGTATACTAAATTAAAGTATTTTACTACTTTATTTTTTATTTTCTTTAGTATCTTCTTTATTAATTCTATCCCTTATTTTCCTTCTGATAAATTGAAAACTCGTGTGAAAAAGAACAAGAGATAATTTCTTCATTTTTAAATTAAAAAGAAATAAAAGGCTAGAAATGAAAGTTTTTTTTCGCATAAATTCTCTATTACACTGTCACAACAAAAATATAGCATGTAAAATTTTTTACTTATCTACTTAATTACTAATTATTATATATATATATATATATATATATATATATACTATATATAGTATACATTTATATATAGTGTGTACACACACACACACACACACACACACACGATATATAATTCTAAATTATATATACTATGCGAGCTATTCGCCCAACCCCATTAGGCCGGGCCGGGCCCCCACTTTATTCCAGGGAATTGCCATCCCTAATCATTGGGTGAGGCATCGGAAGTTATATGTGATTGGAATTATTTAAAAATATAGAAATGGTCATATTTTGGGAGATGAAAAAAATAATAAATTTAAAAGTATAAAGCAAAGTAAAATGCTTGTAATATAACGATAGCAGAACTAATAATTGTTTCTATACATTAGTTAAACTTGGTCTTAGTCTTAGACTTCCATCATCATCAGATGAGTAGTCTTCCACATCGTCATCTGTAAAAGATCCTATCTCCCATTCTTCTTCCTCGTCATCGTTTTCATTGTTCGGTTGTACTTCCTCCATCATTATGTCCGAATCTATAACATCGACTGTATCTCTAATATTGGACTCATCTGCTAACCTTCCAAAGTTGTCATCCTCAACACACAGATCGATTGCCAGCGTGTGATCTACTTCCTTCTAATATTGTGCCTTGACAACAGGTGCATCAATGACATGTTGAGCTTTCGATTTACAAACAGTTACCCAATCAGATTTTGGTCTTTTCCTCCTTGGGTAAGATATAAAATATACTTGAGTTGCTTGTTGAGATAATATAAATGGATAATATTTTGGATAATTCCTCTTGCAATTAATGTCAACAAGTTTGTAGTGAGGATGAATTTTAACCCCTTGATTTAACGTTGAATTAAACCAATCACACTTGAATAGGATAACTTTTAAACAAGGAGTCCTAGAGAACTGAAGTTTGACAATCTCCTTCAACACTCCATAATAATCGTTGCCACTATCTCCATCACATTTAATACAAACTCCGCTGTTAATTGTTTTTTTTCCAAATGACAGATCACGTGTATGGAACCTAAAACCATTTCTGAAATAGCCATGGAAGTATTTCACTTGTCTCGAAGGTCTCCGGGCCAAGCTTTTTAAATGTTGATCAATAACTTGATTTTGTGGATCATAAACCTAGTAAAAACAAAGTGTTAATGCACCTTCATTATCAATGTAATTTATTTTAAAGTCCTATTTTGGATTTGCTCAACTCACATAAGTCCTAAACCATCCAGCAAACTCCGACTTTATTCTCCTATCAACTTCAGGGTCTATTATACTCGGCGCATGCAACTACAAATGATTTTTGAATTTTCTAAAACAACCAAAACGAACACATAAGGATACTTGTTCTAAGTATTGACGTAAAAAATCCAGAAATGTGCAATAAGTATACTTACGTAATGCATGGTTGAACCTCTTCACAGTTTAGGTATATGTAATTTGTGGCAGCCTTAAATTCATCCAGAGTAAGATATCTATTTTGAATATTTCCCAAAACCCTCCCTAGAATGGTGCATATAGACAACACACTATCACTTGAGTTTGTATCTGAGAACACCTTCATCATTTCGAGACATAGTTGTATGTCGAGTCTGCACATGCAGCTTAAAATAATAGGAGAAGAATGTAAATGCCTCTTCAACTAAGTAAGCATTGCAAATTGATCCCTTAACTCTCGCCTTATTTTTAACTTTGGTTTTCAAACGATATAAGAACCTAATGCATTTTTTACGGTCAGAACTGATTCACATAGTGGATGTATATATGGATATAATAATACACAATATTTTACCTCTCGAACGGATACATCCATCTATATTAAACAAGGCCACCAACCCTGGTCTCGTATGGCAAGTGGACCATAAGGTGCTCCATCATGTCAAAGAAATCGGGTGGGAAGATCTTCTCCAATTTATAGATAAGTAATGTAATATTATCTTCCAATTGCTTCATATGAGTTGTGAAAAGTTTAGGAGAACATAAGTCGCAATAAAAGAGACTGACTTCAGTTAAAACATTCCAAATTGACACCGGGAGTAATTATTTAAATGCAGTTGAAAGCAACCTTTCCATAAACACATGGCAATCATGGCTTTTCATACCCGACATTTTAAGCTCATTCAAATCAACACACCTGCTTAAATTCGAAGCATATCCATCCGGAAGTCGCAAATATCTAACCCACTCAAGTAGAAGTCTCTTTTGTTCGGGTGTAATAGAGTATTTAGCCTTTGGCATTAATGCCCTCCCGTCACTCAATCCAATCACATATAATTTAGGTATATCACAATATACCTTTAGATCACGTCGCGCCTTTACATTGTCTTTTATTTTTCCCTTTATATTCAGGATTGTGTTAAAGACATTATCGAACACATTTTTTTCATTGTGCATCACATTTATGTTGTGACGAATTAAATGTATTCTCTAATATGGCAAATCCCAAAAGATACACATTTTGGCCTAATTATGGTAGATACATCCGCCATCATCCCTACCAAGCTCCATAGCTGTTTCGGTTATTTTTGGTAAATGGCACACTCTATCCCACATACCATCTCCAGAAGCGCGTTGTGCAGGGGGTACAGTCTCATGACCTTTATCCTTTCTAAAAGACCTAACCTCTCTTCTATATGGATGATCTAAAGGCAAGAAATGCCAGTGGCAGTCAAACCAAGATTGTTTACCTCCATTTTGCAAGTGAAATGATTTTGTCTGCTCTATGTAATACGGACATGCTAATCTGCCAGCTGTACTTTAACCATTTAGCATCCCATATGCCGGGAAGTCGTTTATTATCCAAAGAAGTGCTGCTCGCAGATAGAAGTTATGTTTCTTTAAAATATCATATGTCGAGACTTTACTAAACAACATCATCCTTAATTTATCTACCAAAGGTTGTAGATAAACATCAATTTTATGCTTCGGATTCCTAGGTTTCGGGACAATGACTGTCAAAAACATAAATAGATCCCTCATACACATCGAATGAGGCAAATTATATGAAGTAACAATAATATGCCAACAAGAGTATTATTTTCCCGTCATTCCAAATGGTGAAAATCCATCTGTGCATAACCCAAAACGCATATTAAGAACTTCAGTTGCAAATTCAGGATGACTACGGTCGAAGTGTTTCCAAACTACACCATCACGTGGATGGCTTATAACGTCCTCTTCTAGTCAACTCTCCACATGCCATCTCATGTGCTCTGCTGTTGTGGAGGATGCATATAGTCTCTACAATCTAAGTGTTAATAGGAAGTAATACATCTTTTTGAAAGAGACGTCTTTCTATTGTTTGTCCTTTGCAACTTTCTTCTTCGCCATATATCTACCATGTCCACAGAATTTGCAGTCCCTCCTATCACTGTCGTCCTTCCAATAGAACATACATCCATTTGGGCAAATATCTATCTTCTGAACAAGTAGCTCTTGTTGAGAATATGCCATCTTAGACTAGTTTTCTGATGAAAATATCGAATGTGTTAATAAAAGAATTTATTTGTCGGAAATCGTTTGTGAAATAATTTTCTTTATTTATGTACAATTTCGTTTGAAACAAACCCATTGTGTTTGAATAAGTGATCCATGTGAATTGAGGTATTTCACATTAAGGTATGGATCATGGGTTATTTAAACACATAAACAGTTGTTCTTAACCGATTGATGAGAATGTGAATCTTATCATATTTAGGTTATTATGTTATAAATTCCAAATGGGGAATGGCTTACCTTTAGCCAGTGAGTAGGCCACTCACTTCATGACATAAGCATATTTCGAATATGTAGAATATGACATGTAGTACTGGTTTCTAAAAAGTATTATATGGTAGAAACCTAGACTATTACCACCACAGCGTGGACTAGTACTCTATGACTTGAGTATGAGTTGGTGGTCTGGCGAAGCTGGAAGTATATGCTTTGATATACTATAGTTGAAGTTCTATCGGAAGGCCAATATACTTGTATATTCGGTATGTGTGACTAGTTAGTTAAGACAGACTTGTATAAGATAGTTTCTACACTATATCGCCTCTTTTGGTTGTCCGAATGATCTAAATATCCAAGGCCCTGGGAAACGTGACTTGGATGTTTGCTTTATGGTCGCTCCCTTGGAAAGCGAAAACACTCCAGGAAGTCGTGGATCATTGGACTAGAGGTCTAAGGATGGTAGATGTCTTTTAGAGAGGTGTTAGTACACTTCTTCCTCTCTAAATGTACGGCGATGTGTAGAGGGGTATTTTAGTCATTTTCACTTGTAGGTCGAAGACTCTGCTAATGCAGCATTGTCCTTGGGGTCAATATTTTCTTATGGTGATATTATGAAATATTTAAAATGCAAAATATATCTATTTATATAATAGATATATTTTGTATTTTAAATATTTCCTAATATTTATTTTGGTCATTTTAGTAGCCAAAGTAATGTGTCTTTTTAGTCATCGGAATAACCCGTAAGTCCTAATTAATTTTTGGGTTGAGAAAATGATCTCAGTTGAGAGAGTTTTATTTTATTTGAGAAGTCCAATTTATTATTAGAGTGAAATAAAATAAATGGAGAGAAATTTATTATCTGATTTAATTGGTTAATTAATTATTCAGGACCTGGATCCAGTTTGAATAATTAGAAAAATTAACCGGGACTTAAATTAGAAGAAAATAATTATTACTTAATTATTTATTGGGTTATTTATTTAATTAAATCCCAAGAAATAAATAATTAAAATTTAATTATTTTTTGGTTCATTTGGGTTCATTAATTATTTATTGGGTTATTTATTTAATTCCAAGGAAAATAATTAATGTTTATTATTTTGGAATTTTTTAGTCCAACAAAAATAATAAATATTATTTTGGCCCAATAGTCTGGACCATAGGATTTTTCCGGACATAGTTTATAAGAGTTTAGGGTGAAGCCAAAATTTATTTTGTAAATAATATTCATGTATAAAATCCCAGAAATATTTTTATCAAAATAATTAATTTTGGTTTTATAACTCTTGGCTTTCTGTGTGGAAAAATGAAATAAAAGAAAAAAAAATAAAAGTCTCTTGGCTCTCTGTTTCTCTCGTGGCTCTTTGTTCACTGACTGTTGGTTTTCTGTTTATTGGCTTTTGGTATTATTAACCATAAGAAGCCATATAATGGAAGCTAACAGAGAGAGTTTGAGTGAATAGCCGAAAAAACTGGAAAATCTGAGAATGATTTTCCTCTCTTCCCATTGTGTGCTCACCAACAGATATTATGGCTAGGTTATATTCCGTGAGCCAAAAGGCTTTGCATTCATCTTCACCTGAGCAGAAGAAGAAGCTGGGCAGTGCACTGGACGTGGGATGAAGAAAGCTGGTTTTTGAGCTTTAAGCAATTCTTCAACGTTCTTCAAAGTTTTAAAGCTCCAACATGTATGTTCTTATCCCACCATGTTGCCATACTCTGATATATATGTTCATGATCTCCATTATCGTCCACTGTGAATTGCATGCTCTGTGAATGTCAATCCTTCAGCTCTAAATCGGATACCAACTTCTTTATTTGATAGAAGTCATCCGAAAGCTTATTACTACTTGGTAATACCTCTTTCATCAATTGCATCACCTGATTAAAGCATTTCTCTAATACATTATTTTCGGATTTAATATTCAAAAGCCGAGAAACAACTAATAGCGTACTATGATTCTTACATCCATCCCATATAGGAGTTTCTGAAATTCTCAGCATGTCATAAAATTTCTGCACGTCCTGGTTAGGTGATTTCTCAACATTCTCGGATGATGAAGACTCAGTTGAAAATTGATGTCCTACTGCATTAATCACCATATCTCGAAATCGATTATCAGAGCCTGACTCGATTGCAGTCGTATAAGTGTCGGTAAAATCACACGGTGATGGATTAATACCCTCACCATGACTAGTCCATCTTCGGTAATTAGCAATAAAGCCAAATATGTACAGGTGCAGCTCCACTTCATCAAGAGAAATGTATGCTTTGTTTTTATACTTTTCACATGGACACCTTATAACTAAGGCTGGACCAGTTGACAAACAATACTCAATGAATTGCTTAACCCCTTATTCAAACTCAGATATAATTCCTTTAATCCCCTGTATGTGTCCTCTGTATATCCAACTACGATAATCCATCTATATTTAGACCATAACCATGTAACTTATTAGCACTAGTATAATTTGAATGAAGAACCTTGGTGATTGTGGAGGTCGAGAATCCTAATATACTCGTTATGAATTATAGAAGAAAGATTGAATAATGATACCGAAAAAATACTATCAACTATGAAGTTGTATATTCTAAATCTTTTTAAAAAAATTTGACAGAATTTCCCTTATAACTTGAATGTTTTCCAGGCACAAAATCACTTCAATTCACCCAACATTCATTGTAAAAAATACACAAACACAAATAATCTCATAACAATTAATAATTAAGACAATAAAGTATTCTACACAAGGAAGCTTGGGCAAATTTGTGAGAAAGATGGCAAAGAACGTTTGCTAAGATTGAGAGGCAACTAAAGCTATGGTTGTACTTATATAGCAAATTATTTGTATAGAACGTTTGCTAAGAATGGTTATGTCAACAGAAGGATACCTCCATCCATGAGAGAGATTTGCCATAGGTGTATCTGTATAGCAATTTTTCTCGAAAAGGATTTCTCAACTCAATTGAAAAAAAAAAAAAAATCAATAAAGGAGAACGTTTGCTAAGATTGAGAGGCAACTAAAGTAGAGGACGTTTGCTATGACTACATGGCGGTAACTTAGTAGACTACTTTATAGTGAATTTTTGTGTTGTATGATGGTGTTTTGAAGGAATTATGAAAGGTTGATTATGGCTATAATCATAGAAGAAAAGAAAATAAGAGAAAATTGAAAAGGAAAAGTAGTATTTATGAAGAAAAAAGATGAAAATTTTGATATATTAAGATGAAGGATTATGTGGATTAAGTGTTGGTCATGTGCTAAAACAAGAAAAGAACATATGGAAATACACTAGGTAAAAAACAATAAGAATTTCTTGGCATTAAGCCACCTCAATTTAAAAAAAAAAATTGACAAGAGTTTCTCTTATAACTTGAACGTTTTCCAAGTATAAAACCACCTCAATTCACCCAACATTCATTGTAAAAAACACACAAAACACAAATAACCTCAAAACTATTAATCAACAACACTAACTATGAGGATAATCATCCATCACTCACGATGAATGATCACCCATCACTAACGGGATTTAAAAGATGCAATTGGAGGGTTTTTTTACCTAAGAAGAGCTCGTCTGTCCAATCAAATCAATGAAGAACTGTATATCTAACCTGTGCGTAACAATAACATAAGGTTACTATAGAACAAATTATAAGTGTAACATAGTATCGGCATCAGATGGAACGAAATCTTAATCAGTTAAGTAAACAAAATGAGATTAAAAGGCATTATCCATCAGTTAACTTTTGAGTTCAAAAAGGCCAAGGGAGGCTAAAACAAAGGATTAGAGACAAAGTCATACCTTTACACTTAGAAAATTAATAAAGTTGTAAGTAAATAATCCATCAAGTCTCAGTTACAAATGATGTTTCATTTTCCCTTAATTCCATCATTTTTATCTATTTCCTAACTATATCACAGCTTCTGAATGCATTCCTCCAAATTTTATTCTTATGCCTACTCATTTGTGCCTTCATGAAATAAATACATTACTCTTAATAAAAACTCAAGAATATGAACATGGTAGAGATCATATCCTTTCCCTTCAACAATGGAAAATAACTAAACATTTATTCAATCAAGAAGACTTTAGAAAAACTCCCATATTAGTTCAAATATGGTTAAGGCCATTATAGATTTAGGTAAAGTATGGTTAAGTCCAAAAGAAGTAAAGGAAATAAAAAGGAAGCAAGCTTTAGGTATAGTTAGGATCTCAATTAACTCAATCATAATACCACTATAAATTCATTAGGTAAATGCACACAAAACAAAATAATCAAATGTACACATATAAATGTAAGTTAAGAACCCTTACAAGACTTTGTAAAAGACACTTAAGCATTTCATTACACACTTAGTAGGCAAGTAATTCAAATGAGGATTTTCAACAATTAGGATGCTATCACAACATTAAAAATTCAATTTGTTGATCAATCAACTCAGATATGGAAAATATATCAGAGGAAATTCAAAAGTCCGAGGAGATAAATTAATATGAGCCAAGATACACTAACTTGCTTTCCAATCTCAAGTTGAGTTCAAGGAGAAATTCATGGCATTCATAAAGTGTCCTAACAATTTGCAGCTATCTCAACCCTAAGCACTACTAAATTTTTAGATATTCAACACTCAAATCAAGGAAATTTATCATAAGGAGTTTAAGTTACCAAGAGACACATTAGTATGAATTCAATAAAACACCAATTGTTCCCAAGCAATTATCAAGTTCACAATGAAAATTTTCTGGTAGCAAATAGATAATAAAATCCCACTAAAACACCTTGTTTGCACCTTGTTTGCAAGTAAAGCCCCCTAAAGAGGAACAAATTTTCCAACTCTTCTGCATAATTCATACCATCTAAACCTTCGTAATATTTAACATCTTAACTATGATGTTTCAATTAGCTTTTTCTCACAGCACTTCCCAACCATCCAAACTGTATCTTTTTCCCAAAAGTAAGAAACCAGAATTTTTACTGTGAGAGTCTTGACACCATGTGATCCTTAACCACAAAAAACTCATAAAGTTTACTTCAAACCTTTCTTATCATCCCAAGACATACTTAGCATTAATTATTTCAATTCATAACTCTCTCAATTCAAAGAATATTCACAAGTTGCTAAACAACTATTTATTTTGTTTATTTCCACAAGAAATGGTTTTATAGTATTTCTTCCTACCAACTATTTTTCTTTAGCTAATTTTCAACATTTAACTACTTTAAGGTACTTCATGCAAGTTACAAAACATCACAGATACCTCTCTTTAGCAACCGATCATCATTCTAACAACAACAACAACAAATTCCAATTCAACTTTCTTTCAAGGATTTATGTATTCAAGTACAAAATTAACATCATAATAAATTTCCATTATGCATAAATAAACTCTAAGCAAAGAATTCTTATATACTTAATGGAGTAAAATCAAGCTTGCAAATTTATTCTTCTTCCTCTCTTTTCTCCTATTTTCTCGGTTTTTTTTTTTTGCTCTATTCCTTTTCCTGATCTTCCTCTTTTCCCCGCTTTCCTTTTTCCTTTCTTTCTCTTTCTCTCTTCTTCTTCTATTTTTTTCCCCTTCTCTCTTCTAGTTTCTTTCTCTTTCTTTCTCCTTCTTCTATTCTCTCCTTATCTTAATCTCATGAACAACTCTTGTTAACAACTAACATGAATGAATCATATGATGTCTTAAAACATAAAACAAACAAACAGTATAATACAGTTCTTCTATTCTCTTTCTCTTTCTCAATCCAATTAAAAGATTTGGGATCCCAAAAAAAACAAAGAGTATAATGCAAAGCCCTTAAACAAATTAAAACACCATTTTCTTTGACCATCTTCGAAGAACTCAAGACCCCATATCAATTTTCTCTTTATCTTCAACCCAATTCATCACATCCTTTTTACGATCAACTCAAACACACTTACGATTATGTACATCTAATAAAATCAAAGAAGTTCCCAGTACCCAAAAGGATGAAAAGACAAACCCAAAACAGTAAAAAGGTAAAACTAATTTCTTTTACCTATTACATTGGTAGTAAGGTAAATCACACTTGAAGCTCCCAGTAAGGTAAATCGTCGGTAGTCAGCTCCGGTGGGTGATTGTGGAGGTCGAGCTACTGCAACGGATGGAAAGGACGAAGGTACTGTGTTCAGAGGTACTGTGGAGGTCGAGCTGTTGCGGCAAATCCCTCGCTACTGTGTTCAGATGAAGGTCGCCGGTGGTTCGGTGGTTGGAAGGGATTTGAGAGGGATTAGCCGGAGAAAAGGGGAAAGAACACAACGAAAGGGAAGACATGACAGAGATGTTATAATCGTTGGGATTTGTGAGGGAACTTTCTGTCGCTAATCCCTCTTTATTAGCGAGGGATTTGCGACGGAAACTAAAAAATAAAATAAATATAATCCCTTGCTAATCCCTCGCAAAATAACGTGTGATTAGCGAGGGAATTATTCAGCTACGGATTAACGAGGGTCAACCTCAACGGATGTTTTTAGTATTTTTCTGATCCCTCGCTAATTGCGTTGTATTATAAAGGGATTAGTGAAGGATTTTTTGAATTTCAGATTCCGCTCAAAATTTTCGCGTGGTTTTAAGTTATAAGTTTTGAATCCCTCTCAAATCCCTTACTGTTATAATCCGTCGCTATTTAGAGACAGATTAGCGACGGCTATGACATTTTCTCACTTTTTTCAATACTCTATTGGGAAAATATATTTATTTCTATCAATACTTAGTTACTTCCTACTTAGCTACGGATTAAGAGCGTGAAATATTTCACCAATGAACAATTTTAAATAATCATCATGGTGTTTGTTTAGGTTTAATTAACATCGATCCTGTTACGCTTACTAATATGAGAGGTTTAATTAGTATTAACATATTTTTATATCCTAAAATTGTATTTATTACCCAAATCAAATGTAATAAAAGTAATATATAGAACTTCGATTATACACGTAAACTCTCATAGTAATTAAATATGTGTTCATATTTGCATAATTATACATCGACCATATGATGCATCAAACACACACACACACACACACACACACACACACACACACACACACACACATATACATACATATATATAAAGTGATCAATGTATTATATATATACTACACATGAAGAATTTGTACAGAGATATAATGTATGCATATCATTTAATTATAATCTATACTTCGTAACTTGTTGATGGTAATTATACATATATTGAATGCAAATACATTGGTTATAATTCAACAAATAATAAAGAATTTAGTATTTGTAAGGATATTATATAAAAAAAAATTACCACACACAAAAGTATCGTGAAGAAAAAAATTGAGAATCCACAAAATGGGGAATCTCTCGCAAATCCCTTGGAAATTAGCGAGGAATTTGTGACAGATTCGTTCAAAGACGGATTAGCGAGGGATAATAATTATCCATCGCCAATAAAACTCCAATCTGTCGCAAATCAGCCAATGAATTGCGATGGAAAATTTCCATTCTAATCCCTTGCAAAACTGTGAGTGATTAGTTAGGGATTATAATTTTATTATAATTTAGAAATTTTAAGAATTCGGTTGTTATTCCCTCGCAAATTAGCATGGGATTAGCTTGGGTTTAGTCATAAATCCGAAGCTAAAATTTACAACGAATATTAAGTAAAAATAAAAAATCTGTCGCAAATCCCTATCAAATTTGCTATGGATTAGAATAGGATTTTATGATCCCACGCTAATTTGAAAGGGATTCTCGTTAATGCTGATTCGTCGCTAATCAGCTAGGGATTAGCGACGGAAAGTCAATCTGTGTGCCTAACTCATTTTTCTCTCGCAAATTTAGCGAGGGATAAAAAATCTTGAACACTTATTAAGCTTATCATTTTTTAAAGAATATTTTGTTTAAATTAAAAAATTTAAAATATATAGTGTCAATATGAAATTAAGAAGAAAGAATGTAATATTTTGTGAGTAGATGATCGCTTTTAAAAAATAAAAATTATTTAGATTAGATTTTTCATTAAATTAATATTTTCAAAAAGAATCTGAAAATATAGTTATTTTTGAATTAAATTAAAATTATAAGCAAAAAAAAAAAAACGTGTAAAACGAATCGAATTATAGAACCGGTGTTTGCTCATTGTTATAGAAGATTTGGTGGTTAGTCTTGTCTGAAGATTTGGTCCCACAGTGGTAGTACCTTCAAATATTATTAGATATAAAACAAATATATGTTTTCATAAAAAATATTTTGACTAATATATTATACTAACTCAATACTATGTATATTCTTTTTTATATATTTTAATATTAATTTTTTTTTGTACATTATGTTGGAAATAATCTAACTCATTTATTGTCCTTTTGGTTTAAATAGCTTCACTCTGTATATATTGAATCAAAACATCCCAAATGTTGTAAATACATTAATGGAAGTTGTGAATCCACTAATTCTATTAGTGAAAAAATATATATGGATGTCCACTATTAACACCACTAATACATATTAGTAGAATTAGTGAAAATAGATGATTAACTCCACTAATAGAGCTCTATAAATAGAGCTCTTCCCCAAGCTTGAGACATACACCAATTGCGAGAGAATTGTAAGAGAAAAGAAAGAGAGAAGTTTGAAGAAATTATTGTACAAATAATAGTCAGAGATTTATTATGTGTAGATTTTATTCTGACACTGTTAAAATTTTATAACACGTTATCAGCACGAGTATCTACTGTTTCCAAAGCTAGAAGACTGAAGTACGAGTTTTTATGGTTACAAAAGTCAGAAGACTAAAGGTACGCATTTATTGATCCATATGGCTAATCTTACTAAACTCGAATTTATAACCCTTGATATTTCTAAAAAAAATTATATGTCATGAGTTCTCAATGCAGAAATGTATCTACATGCTGAAGGCTTTAATGAAACTATTAAAGAAAAAAAAGTGCATCTGCACAACAAAATACCAAAGCTTTGATTTTTATCTGTTGTCATCTCGATGAAAATTTGAAAATAGAATATCTTATCGAAAAAGATCCAGATGTCCTGTGAGTAAATTTAAAAGAAATATTTGACCACCTAAAAATGATTGTACTACCAACTGTACGGTATGAATGATTGCACCTGAGGTTGCAAGATTTTAAAATTGTGAAAGAATATAGTTCAGCTATGTATAAAATTATATCTCAGTTAAAATTATGTGGAGAAAAAATTACTGATGAAGATATACTGAAGAAGACATTCTCCACCTTTCATGCTTCAAATATTATTCTGCAGCAATAATATCGAGAAAAATGGTATGTAAAATTTAGTGATTTAATTACTGTCTTACTCATTTCAGAGAAAAATAATGAGTTACTATTAAAAAATCAGAAAGCCAGACCAATTGGCTTAACAACACTCTTAGAAGTGAATGTTGTTGGTTCTAGCAGAAGCCATAGTCATAGTCATAGTCGAGGCCGTGGCTGTGGTCGTAGACACGCTCGATATTTCTCTTACCACAGTAATAATCAAGTTATGAAAAATATTGGCCACCTGAAATAGGAAAGAAAAGATAATAAGGGAAAAGAAAAAGAAATGAAAAAAAAATAATGAGAATAAGTATTATAGATATGGCATGAAAAGGTCATTGGTCACGTAACTATTGTATGTCCAAGCATTTAGTAAAATTATATCAAATTTCACTGAAAAATAAAAATAAAAATGTTGAAGTAAATTTTTCTCAACATCCAGTTAATGAAGCTGACAACGATAATATTGATTTAGAAGATCTTAATATCAATATTACCCATATAGATGATCCGATTTTTTCGAACACCCAAATGGTATGATAGACCATTTAATTAGTGATAGCAGTGTCCAGAAAAACTAATACCTCACCCTGATATTTTTGTAAATTTTCATTATATTATAATAATATTTACGTTTGCATACACATATTTTTGTTCAGATGACTGTTTTTAATGATAATGTATGTATTATCGATAGTGGGACTACACACACACCATACTAAAAAATGAGAAATATTTTTCTAATCTTAAAATAAGAGAAATAAATACGTATACTATAAACGGTAGTATAAATTTAATTGAAAGCTCCAGAAAAGCTAGTATATTGTTGTCTGAATGAACAATAATTAATATTAATAAGGTACTATTTTTCTCAAAATTCAGAAGAAATTTATTGAGTTTATCCGCAGAAATAGGTATCATATTAAAACAAATGAGAAAAATGGCATTGAACATCTTTATATTATTCAAATTAATTTGGATAAGAAATTTGTATTAGAAAAACTATCGTCTTTTTCTGCTGACTTATATTTTGCAAAAATATATACAATTGAAATTCATCATCTAACAAATCAGAAGTTTATTGATCCTACTACTTTTAGCATTTGGTATGACCGGTTGGGTCATTCGGGATCTACCATGATGAGAAGAATAATTGAAAATATACATGATCATCCATTAAAAAATAAAAAGATATTGACATCAAAAAAATTCTCATATGCTGCATGTTCCATAGAAAAATTAATTATTAAACCATCACCAGTAAAAGTAGGAGCTGAAAGTCCAACATTTCTTGAACAGATTCACAGAGACATTTGTGAACCTATTCATCCACCATGTGGACCATTCAGATATTTTATAGTCTTAATTGATGCATCATCCCGATGGTCACATGTGTATTTATTATCTACTCGCAACTTGGCGTTTATGAGATTACTTATTCAAATAATTAAATTACGAGTATAATTTTCTGACCATCAAATTAAAAATATCCATTTGGATAATGCTGATGAATTTTCATCACATGCTTTTGATGTACATTGCATGTTAATTGGGATTAATGTTGAACATCCTGTAACTCATATTTATACACAAAATGATCTTACTGAATCTTTTATTAAAATATTACAATTAATTATTAGACCATTATTAATGAAAACAAAACTCCCAACACTTGCCTGGGACATTTTATTTTACATATTGCAGCACTTATACGTATAAGGCCAACTAATTATCATAAATTCTTTCATTTACAATTAGCTTTTGGTTCATAACCAAATATTGCTCATAAGAATTTTTGGGTGTACTATATATGTTCCAATTGCACCACACTAATATACAAAGATAAGTCCTCAAAGAAGAAAGAGAATATACGTTGGATATGATTCTTCCTCTATTATCAGGTATGTTGAACCCCTGACAGGAGATGTATTCATAGTAAAATTTATTGATTGTCATTTTGATGAATCATATTTTCTAAATTAGGGAGAGAACATAAACAATATAAAAAGGATTTTGTTTGGACAACATTATTAAATTATCTTGATTCGCACATAAACACGTGTGAACTTGAAGTTCAAAAGATAATTCATTTGCAAAGTATTGCAAATTAAATGCCAAACGCTTTTGTTAACTCCAAAAGAGTAACAAAAACGCATATTCCAACTATAAATGATACTATTTGAATTGAAGTCCCAACAGAACAAAAGATTATACCTCTTGCTGCTAAGTCAAAAGCACGCCAGAAGCGTGGCCGACCTCTTGGTTCTGAAGATAAAAATCCTCAAAATAAAAAAGGATTAAATGATCCAGATGATTATATTGAAGAAAAAAATGGTAAAGACCAAGAGAGAATTGATAACAAAATAAAAGAAACAGAAGTTGATGAAAGTAACACTTAAATTTCTATCAATTATACCACTTTCGGTAGAAGTTGGAATCGGATAAAAACAGTTATTGATAATATGTTTGCATACAATATATCTCTTGATGTTACACGGGATAATGATGATCCTAAACCAATATCAGTTGATGAATGTCGACATAGAAAAGATTGGCTACAATGGAAAAATGCGATTCAATTGAAGTTAAATACACTTACAAAACGTGAAGTCTTTGAACCTGCAGTCCGAACACCGAAAGATGTAAAACATGTTGGTTACAAATAAATATTTGTGCAAAAATGTAATGAAATAATGAAATCGTACGATATAAAGCACGATTAGTAACTTAAGGTTTTTCACAAAGACAAGGTATTTATTATGATGAAACTTATTCTCCTGTTGTTGATGTTATTACATTCCGATATCTTATCAGTTTGACAGTACATAAAAAGATAGATATGCGCCTATTAGATGTTGTCACTACTTATATGAAAATTTAGAAAATGATGTTTACATGAAAATCCCCAAATGATTTCACATGCCCAAATTATATAAACATTATCCTCGTGAAAATTATTCCATCAAGTTGCAGAAATTATTATATGACCTAAAGTAATTTGGGTACATGTGGTTCAATCGTCTTAGTAAATATTTATTGAAAGCGGAATTTAAAAATGACTAGGTATGTCCATGTGTTTTTATTAAGAAATCTGATTCTAAATTTGTGATATTAGCTATATATGTTGATGATATTAATCTTATTGGAATTCCAGAAGAGCTATAAGAAACAACTGATTATTTAAAAAGAGAATTCAAAACCAAGGATTTTGGTAAAACTAAAATTTGCCTTAGTTTACAAATTGAACATTTGGAAAGTGGAACATTTATTCATCAATCAATATATACAGTAAAAGTTTTAAAAAGATTTTACATGAACAAAGCACATCCATTGAGTATTCCAATTATCGTCCGGTCATTAAATGTGAATAAAGATCCTTCCCGACCTCAAGAAGATGATAAAAAACTCATTGGTCCTAAAGTACTATATCTCAATACAATTGGTGCATTAATGTATCTTACTAATAATACATGACCTAATATTGCATTTGTTATCAATTTATTAATAATATTTAGTTTTTCACCAGCATGACGATATTGGAATGGAATTAAACAAGTCATTCAATATCTCTAAGGTACAATTGATGTCGGATTATTTTATTCAAATAAAACCAGCCTAACATTGATAGGTTATGCAGATGCTAGTTATTTATTTGATCCACATAAAGCACGTTCTCAAACGGGCTATCTATTTACATGTGACACTACTGCTATATCATGACGTTTTACAAAACAATCTATAACAACTATTTTTTCAAATTATATTGAAATTATAGCCATTCATGAAGCAAGTTAGAATGTGTATTGTTAAAATCAGTAATTCATTATATCCAAGAAAGTTGTGAATTATCATCTAGAGGAGATATTCAAACTCTTCTTTATGAAGACAATGCAATTTGCATAACTCAATTACGATGAGGATATATTAAAGGAGATCCGACAAAATGTATTTTACCAAAATTCTTCTATACTCATGAACTCTAGAAGAAATGTGAAATTGATGTGCTACAAATTCAGTCAGGTGACAACCTGACAGATATTTTCACGAATACTTTACCAACTACAACATTTGAAAAGTTGAAATATAAAATCGGTATACATCGGTTCAAAGATTTAAAGGGATCATCTCATTAGGGGGAGTAATAAGCAAACATATAGAATAGTGTACTTTTTTTCTTTCACTAGATTTTTTTCACTGAATTTTTATCTAGTAAGGTTTTAACGAGACATATTATTTATGTAATGGACATCCAAGGAAAAATATTGTGAATACATTAGTAGAAGTTGTGAATCCACTAATTCCATTAGTGAAAAAATGTATACGAATATCCACCATTAACACCACTAATACATATTCGTGGAATTAGTGAAAATAGATGATTAACTCCACTAACTCCACTAATAGAGCTCTATAAATAGAGCTCTTCCCCAAGCTTGAGACATATACCAATTGTGAACGAATTATTGGAGAAAATTATGAGAGAAAAGAAAGAGAGAAATTTGAAGAAATTATTGTGTAAATAATAGTTAGAGATTTATTATGTATAGATTTTATTATGATATTACCAAAATTTTATAACACCAAATGATTTTTATCTACTAATTTAGCATATGATACTAATTAATCCCAAATTACTAATTTATCCCATTTAATACCAAAAAAATCAAGATTATGTATTCTTTACTGTCCATCCTACCATTTATAACAAAAGATACAAAAAAATATTATAAAAGATAAATATAAATTATTTGTATAATAATAAAGTAAAAAATGATATATATGATTATTAAGAGGTAATAGCTAACACTAACCTGACTCAAAATCACTTTGTTGGAAGATTAATGTTAAAAGAAAAGAACTAGAACCGTAATGTACACCGTAAGGGGCGGTGCATTTTGTGACGGAATTTTAGCAACGGCAAATGTATCGTTCGTTATTAGCAAATGATTTTCGATCGATTTCTACTCTCGTTGCTAATCGGACATTGAATTTAGCAGTAATTTTTCCCGCAAATAATAGCAATCAAGCTACGACAAAGTAGCAATCTTATATTTGTTTTGTTTTTAATTTTTTTAGCCTCAATTCTGTCACTAATCCACCGACAATTGAACAATCACTATAAAAATCGATAATTGATAATCAAAATTATTATGAATTATTGGAATCTTTATTAATTAGTGGAGGCTCCACTAATTATGGATTTATGTGAATTATTAGAAGATTTTTATGGATGTCCACCATTTAGTGGAGACACCATTAATTGAGATTAGTTGAAGATGATGTATGCCATGATGTATTCCACTAATTAGAGCTCTATAAATAGAGCTATTCTCTAAGCTTGTAATACACCATTATTTTGTGAAAGAAAGATTAGAGAAAATTGTGAGAGAATAGAAAGAGAGAAATTCTTGTGCAAAATAGTTAGAGTTTTATTAGTGTGTAGTGTGAAGATTTTATTCTAACACTACCCTAATTTTATAACACGTTATCAGCACGAGTCTCTACCGTACAAAAGCCGAAGACTAAGCACGAGTTTCTGCCGTTACCAAAGCCGTAAGACAGTACGCATTTATTGATCTCTATGGCTAACATCGCGAAACTCGAATTTGTAGCCCTTGATATTTCTGGAAAAAATTATATGTCATGGGTTCTCGATGCATAAATGCATCTAAATGCTGAAGGCCTTAGTGAAACTATTCAAGCAAATAATAGTGCATCTGCACAACACAAGGCTAAAGCTTTGATTTTTATTCGTCGTCATCTCGATGAAAATTTGAAAATGGAATATCTTACCGAAAAAGATCCATATGGCCTGTGGATAAATTTAAAAGAAAGATTTGACCACCCGAAGATGGTCGTATTACCTACTACACGGTATGAATGGTTGCACCCGAGGTTGCAAGATTTTAAAACCGTGAATGAATATAGCTCCGCAATGTATAAAATTACATCTCAATTAAAATTATGCTGAGAAAAAGTGATCGATGAAGATATGTTGGAGAAGACATTCTCCACCTTTCATGCCTCGAATATTGTCCCGCAGACAACAATATCGAGAAAAGGGGTATACAAAATTTACGGATTTAATTATCGCCCTCCTCATTGCGAGAGAAAATAATGAGTTATTATTGAGAAATCATGAAGCCGGACTCAATCGGCTCTACAAAGACTCCTGCAAGTGAATGCCGTTGGCTCCAGCAGAAGCCATCGTTATAGTCGTGGTCGTGGCCGTGGCCGTGACCGTGGTCGTGGTTATGGTCGTAGACACGCTCGATATTTTCCTTATCACAATTATAATCAAACCGTGAGAAATATCGGCCACCGAAGTGGAACAAAAAAGATCAAAATGGAAAAGAAAAAGAAATTGAAGAAAAGTATGAGGATATATGTTATAGATGTGGCATGAAAGGTCATTGGTCACGAAACTGTCGTACGGCTAAGCATTTAGTTGAATTGTATCAAGCTTCATTGAAAAATAAAAATGTGGAAGCAAATTTTTCTCAACATCCAATAAATAATGCTGAGGATGACGATATTGATCCTGAAGATCTTAATATCAATATTACCCATATGGATGTATCGGATTTTTTTGAACACCCAGACGGTAGGATAAACCATTTAATTGGTGATGGCGAGTGTCTAGAAGAACTAAAGCCTCACCCCGATATTTTTGTATTTTCATTTTCATTCTATTCTAATAATATTTACGTTTACATATATATATTTGTGTTCGGATGGTTGTTATTAATGATGATGTATGCATTATTGATAGTGGAACTACACACACCATACTAAAAAATGAGAAATATTTTTCTGATCTCAAAATGGGAGAAATAAATATTTATACGATAAACGGTAGTGCAAATGTAATTGAGGGCTCTGGAAGAGCTAGTATATTGTTGCCTAAAGGAACAACAATTATTATTGATAAGGCACTATTTTCCTCAAAATCCAGAAGAAATTTATTGAGTTTTAAAGATATCCGCAGAAATGGGTATCATGTTAAAACAAATGAGGAAAATGGGATTGAGCATCTTTTTATTACTCAAATACATTTGGGTAAGAAATCGGTATTAGAAAAACTGCCATCTTTTTCTACTGGTCTATATTTTGTAAAAATACGTACAATTGAAATTCATCATCTAGTAAACCGAAGTTTATTGATCCTATTACTTTTAGCATTTGGCATGACCGGTTGGGTCATCCGAGATCTACCATGTTGAGAAGAATCATTGAGAATACACATGGTCATCCTTTAAAAAATAAAAGGATATTAACATCAGAAAAATTCGCATGTACTGCATGTTCCCTAGGAAAATTAATTGTTAAACCATCACCAGTAAAAGTAGGAGCTGAAAGTCCTACATTTCTCGAACGGATTCACGGAGATATTTGTGGACCTATTGATCCACCATGTGGACCGTTCAAATATTTTATGGTCTTAATTGATGCATCATCCCGATGGTCACATGTATGTTTATTATCTACTCGCAACCTGGCGTTTGCGAGATTACTTGCTCAAATAATTAAATTACGAACACAATTTCCGGACCATCACATTAAAAATATCCGTTTGGATAATGCTGGTGAATTTTTATCACATGCTTTTGATGCATATTGCATGTCAATTGGGATTAATGTTGAACATCCTGTAGCTCATGTTCACACACAAAATGGTCTTGTTGAATCTTTGATTAAACGATTACAATTAATTGCTAGACCATTATTAATGAAAACAAATCTCCCAACATCTGCCTGGGGACATGCTATTCTACATGCTCGCAACACTTGTACGTATAAGACAGACTAGTTATCATAAATTCTCTCATTTGCAATTGGCTTTTGGGTCGAACCAAATATTGCTCATTTAAGAATTTTTGGGTGTCTCGTATATATTCCAATTGCACCAAACCAACGTACAAAGATGGGTCCTCAAAGAAGAAAGGGGATATACGTTGGATATGATTCTCCCTCTATTATCGGGTATGTTGAACCCCCGACAGGAGATGTATTCACGAGCAAGATTTGCTTATTGTCATTTTGATGAATCATTATTCCCTAAATTAGGGGAGAACCAAAACAAGTATAAAAAGGATCTTGCTTGGACAACATCATTAAATTATCTTGATCCGCGCACAAGCGCATGTGAACTTGAAGTTCAAAAGATAATTCATTTGCAAAGCATTGCAAATCAAATGCCGACGCTTTTGTTGACTCCGGAAGAGTTACAAAATCGCATATTCCAGACTATAAATGCTCCTATTCGAATTGAAGTTCCAGCAGAACAAAATATTATATCTATAGTCTGCTGAGTCAAAAACACGCCGTAAGCGTGGCCGACCTCTTGGTTCTAAAGATAAAAATCCTCGAAAAAAAGAGGATTAAATGATCCGAAGATCATATTGAATAAAAGAATGATAAAGACCAAGAGAGAACTGATGACAAAGAACCGTAAGTTGATGAAAGTAACACTGAAATTTCTATCAATTATACCACTTCCGGTAGAAGTTGGAATCGGATAGAAACTATTATTGATAATATATTTACATACAATATATCTCTTGATGTTACACAGGATAATGATGATCCCGAACCAATATCGATTGATGAATGTCGGCATAGAAAAGATTGGTTGCAATGGAAAGATGCGATTCAATCGGAGTTAAATGCACCGGCAAAACGTGAAGTCTTCGGACTGCAGTCCGAACACCAGAAGGTGTAAAACCTGTTGGCTACAAATGGATATTTGTGCGAAAGCGCAATGAAAAGAGTGAAATCGTTCGATATAAAGCGCGATTAGTAGCCCAAGGTTTTTCACAAAAACCAGGTATTGACTATGATGAAACTTATTCTCCTGTTGTTGATGCTATTACACTCCGATATCTTATCAGTTTGGCAGTACATGAAAAGATAGATATGCGCCTATTAGATGTTGTCACTCGCTTACTTGTATGGAAATTTAGAAAATGATGTTTACATGAAAATCCTCGAAGGATTTCATATGCTCGAAGCATATAAACATTATCCTCGTGAAAATTACTCCATCAAGTTGCAGAAATCATTATATGACCTGAAGCAATCTGGGCACATGTGGTTCACACGTCTTAGTGAATATTTATTGAAAGCGGGATTTAAAAATGACCAGGTATGTCCATGTGTTTTTATTAAGAAATCTTGTTCTAAATTTGTGACATTAGCTATATATGTTGATGATATTAATCTTATTGGAACTCCTGAAGAGCTCCAAGAAACAATTGATTATTTAAAAAGAGAATTCGAAATCAAGGATTTTGGTAAAACCAAATTTTGCCTTGGTTTACAAATTGAACATTTGGAGAGTGGAACATTTATTCATCAATCAATATATACAGCAAAAGTGCTAAAATGATTTTACATGGACAAAGCACATCCATTGAGTATTCCAATGATCGTCCGATCATTAAATGTGGATAAAGATCCTTTCCGACTTCAAGAAAATGATGAAGAACTCCTTGGTCCTGAAGTACCATATCTCAGTGCAATTGGTGCATTGATGTATCTTGCTAATAACACACGACTCGATATTGCTTTTCTTGTCAATTTATTAGCAAGATTTAGTTCTTCACCAACACGACGACATTGGAATGGAATTAAACAAGTCCTTCGATATCTCCAAGGTACAATTGATCTCGGATTATTTTATTCAAATAAAACCAGTCTAACATTGATAGGTTTTGCAGATGCTGGTTATTTATCTGATCCACATAAAGCACGTTCTCAAACGGGTTATCTATTTACATGTGGAAATACTGCTATATCATGGTGTTCTACGAAACAATCTATAGCAGCTACTTCTTCAAATCATGCTGAAATTATAGCCATTCATGAAGCAAGTCGAGAATGTGTATGGCTAAGATCCATGATTCATTATATCTGAGAAAGTTATGGATTATCATCAATCAAAGGTATACCAACTCCTCTTTATGAAGACAATGCAGCTTGCATAGCTCAATTACGAGGAGGATATATTAAAGGAGATCGGACAAAACATATTTCACCAAAATTCTTCTTTACTCATGAACTCCAGAAGAAAGGTGAAATTGATGTGCTACAAATTCGGTCATGTGATAACCTCGCAGATATTTTCACGAAGACTTTACCGACTGCAACATTTGAAAAGTTGAGATATAAAATCGGTATGCGTCGGTTTAAAGATTTAAAGGAATCATCTCATCAGCGGGAGTAATAAATGGACATATAGAATAGTGTACTCTTTTTCCTTCACTAGATTTTTTTTCCACTGGGTTTTTATCTAGTAAGGTTTTAACGAGGCATATTCTTTATGTAATGGATGGACATCCAAGGGGGAGTATTATGAATTATTGGAATCTTTATTAATTAGTGGAGGCTCCACTAATTATGAATTTATGTGAATTATTAGAAGATTTTTATGGATGTCCACCATTTAGTGGAGACACCATTAATTGAGATTAGTTGAAGATGATGTATGCCATGATATATTCCACTAATTAGAGCTCTATAAATAGAGCTATTCTCTAAGCTTGTAATACACCATTATTTTGTGAAAGAAAGATTAGAGAAAATTGTGAGAGAAAAGAAAGAGAGAAATTCTTGTGCAAAATAGTTAGAGTTTTATTAGTGTGTAGTGTGAAGATTTTATTCTAACACTACCCTAATTTTATAACAAAAATGACTTATTAGCAAATATCTAAAAATGACTTATTAGGCCTCCCTATTGTTACACGTGAATAAACACATAAAAATCATTTTTAGATATTTCAAAAGTTTAAATGTTTAAAATTACACATTTTAAAATGGTAACAATAGGGAGGCCTCCGGTATAGATCAGTTGGCAAGGTTTGAGGTGATATGCCGGTGATGAGCTAGTCAGGTGGTGGGTTCGATTTTTTTCAGAATTGAATTCGTAAATCTTCTCCCTCAAATACCTATCGTTTGTGTACATTTCGATTTATATTTTGTCCGAACGTGAGGACTAACGGTCGGATGGGGAGGTTCGCCTTTCAAGTCTCCCTCCTTAATCCCAAAAAAAAAAAAAAAAAACCAATAGAGTCTGTTTCTCTGTTTCTCGAATCATTTCTTTCTCAGTTTCACTGTTTGTCTCCTTCTTATCGCTGGTTGTTTGGGTGGAAGAGGATCTAGGGTTTTGCTCAACGCAGCAAAAGGGACGGCCAAATCTTGCCACCAATAGCTTAGGCAGCTGCAGCTTCTTTCTTCTGGAAGGAGGCTAGGATTTAGGGTTTATAACCCATTTGGCTGCTGCAATCGGTGCAAGTAGCCACCAATTTCACTGCATTGGTAAGACAGAGCAATGAAATGTCTTTGTAAGAATTGTATATCGAATAGGATTTATCTTGCCATAGGATTTATTATTCCATTTCACTAGGTTTTTGGTTTTATTGTCGTTGCTCTGTGCTGGTTCTGTTGTGTTTATTGTTAACTTATTCCATTTGAGTTGGGGGATTGATCTATATGCCGAGACTTCTCTAATATGACGCGAATATGTGATGGTGTTACCATTACTGTAGTTTGAGCTTTCTGTTAAAATCTTCCTAACCTGAAATATTAAGTTCCAATTGGATGATCAAGTGTAAGGAATTGGGCTTTTGTGCTTGATTGATCTGTATAGATTTTGTTTTCCTTTTTTTTTCCCCTGCTGTACTTGCGGACAGAGGATAAATGTCTGAGTAGTTGCTTTCTTCTGCTTTGATGCTCAATTGAACTCCAGTTACTAGCATATTTTGTTGGAACTAATTGTAGAATTGAATGAGAATTCTACTAAGCCTTTTGAAGTGGTCATTAGAACTGAGAATTCTACAAGCTGGGGCTTTAGTATTTCTTAGGCCAACTTGGGATATCTGTGATTTGCACAAGGTGATCTTAGTTGCCTTACCTTTATTATTTGCTGACTCTAGACATTGAGATGAATGAATTGTCTTCTTCTGATGCTAGCTCATCATGAACTATGCTTTCACATATATTGTACAGATGCATATCTTTCAGATATTTCTTCTTCAAAGAGTGCTACTGAGTAATGGAATGGTGAGGAAAGTGGAGGGTCAGTTTTGTTGTCATCTTATATTGTTTCTGTGTATTATATAATAGAAGTGTGATAAAATGCACTTTTCCTTTTCTTCAGATATGAAAATTGGTTAGATCCTGGATGTGACAAAATTCAATGTATAATCTAGAACAAGTTTTAAAATGTAGTCTTGCTAGTTCTAAATAGAGACCTTTGCTCAGTTGACTTCTATTTGCATGTCCTGAAGCTCCTTTGGAACTGCAATCTAAGCATCAGAGATTCAGGGCCATATGTCTCTATGATTTGGACTATCTGCTCTTCATTTTCTAACGACTTAATCAGACAAATCTTTATTGAAACATGTAATGAATTTCCTTTTGACAGTTTGATTAACATATTTAACTCTGTGCTGGTTTTATTTGTTTCAAAACTGAGAAAAGTCCTTTATTTATTGAACATCATTTTCAATAATCGTAAATTTATTACTTTTCCTTATCAAAAACAGTTATATATCATTTTGAGTTTAAGGGTTACAGCTTTTATGCCTGAATTGCTCTGGCCCAGCTCAATGTTTTTATCAGTCTATTTTCTTTGCCTTTTGCTTTGTGTTAATTCTGCATTTTTTGACCTACCTAAAACCAGTAAAAAGTTTTTGTGATTGGTAAGATTTGCATAACCCACAGTAGTTAATTAGGTGGTTTTTGTTCTTTTTAGTTGGTGCAATCTAAAAGGTGGGATTTAGTCGAATAGCACTGAGCATTTTCCTTGTTGGAAAGACATGAACAGGAACAAAAAGTTTACCCCATGAAAATGACATACTCCTAACTATCTCTTTCCACTACAAGAAATCTAACTAAGTTTAAGAATATAATTTTGCCTTTTTAGTCATCTTTTTAACTTGTGGGTTATGAGGTCATACATCACTTTGGCTTTCTGCAATTTGCTGTGCATTTGTATTCCATTCTAGTGGGCTATGGCAGTGGGATGATTGATGGTCTGTCGGTAACCAAATATTTTGCTTCAGAAACCATACCCCCAGGATGTCATAACTCTTCAGAGTTTCTGCTGCTCTCTGTTACTGTTTTCTTTCTCAAGGCTTCACCTATTTTGTTTCTTTGTTAGAGAAAAACTGCCAACATTTCCTTTTGGCAATTGGCACCCATGGCCCATAGGACTGCAGCCCCCTACCAATCAGCAACCAAAAATATCAATGTGCTTGCTCCTGTAATACATCCGCTATAACATTCTAGCTTTTTGCCCTTCCCATGCCATTTATGTTACATCCACTATAGCCTCTTTAAGTCATCAGCTTTCCATTTCCCATTCTCACTCCAATTTCAAGAGCAAACAAAGTAGATCCTTGTCTCTGCTTAGAGAATGCTACTTGAAAAGTCCATCTCATGTTTTGAAGAAGTATGTCTAACTATATTCTGCTAGGGAATACAAAATTACTCCGGTATACCAAACTATAATAAACTCTAAAGTGCTTCCCAGTTGGAATTATTATTAAACTAAATAAATAAATATGGAGTAATATTAATTTGTTAAAATAATTAACATTTAAGCCCCAAAAAATATAAACTGAAAAAAGTAAAAATACGCAAAGCAATTTTTTAAAAAATATAATAAAGGGAAATTTGTTAATCAACAATATATTAAAAAGAGAATAATTTTACCGGATAAAAAGTTCCAATTGTAATAGAATTAAACAAAATCTTACCACCTGCAATTGTTCGTGCATCCATCCATAAATTCAATTGATGTAAATCTCTATACAATAGCACAGTGCACCAAAAATCATTACTGCTTATACTTTCTTTACTGTCTTGGAATTCTAAGACTACTTTACATCTAAATAATCTCATTAGGTATTAAAATCAAAGTTTATGATTTCTTGTTTTGTTTTGTTTTCCTATAAGATTTGGGAAGAATGTTTATATTGTTGTTATCTAAAATGTAGAGAGTTACAATTATTCCAGAAATTGAAACTATTCATTACATTCGAAGATAGTAAATTTCTAAAATTGTTTCTTTAAAAGTATATGGGTTTCTACTTTCATTATACTCTTAAGATTTAGCTTGCATGACTGAATTTCCAGAATGATAGGTGATCATTCTTCGTGAGTGATGGGATGCAAAAAACCAAAGAATGATTGGTGGTTGATGAGATATAGAAGATGATGATGATGAGGATATTATTAAATACGAAACCAGAGATGAATTTGATGACTAAGTTGTAATTTGTTTTATTTTTCCTTTATGTGAGTTAATTTTCAACCCGTTCTTCATGTGAGTTAATTTTTGTTATGTATTAATTGTTATTGTTAATTATATTCTAACTATATTAATATATACTATCTTAGATATGGGATGAACAAAGGATATTGGGGCATCAAGTTCTAGGCATAGAGAGGGTGATAGTAGAGCTACTAGTAGTGATCGGTCATATATATTTATTGCATCACCATCATTTACAACGCCACAATTGATATTTGTACCACTATCTTCTATATCATTGCCATTTGTACCATTATCATCTGTTTCTACTACCCAAGATGATCTATTAGACAGTAAATTATACATTGTTCTATATGGTGATACATTAAGTGCTCTTCAAATAAAATAACATAAATTATATTTCGATATTTATACATTACATATTATGATAATATCCAATTTTATATTATAGCTTCACCCACTAGTCAACATGTGCCCCTGTCATCGCTAGCTTATTTTGGGAGTGATTTTTTTATCCATTTCAGTCTATTCGAGACATCCTACTTGAGATGTTAATATATAATTTACGGAGTTTAGAGTAAGTAATTAAATATAAAGTAATAGTTATATTTGTTGTAACTTTCAAATTTGTTATATGTTGTATTTGTTGATAGTAAACTTGATATTTGATGTTAAAATTCATAGAGACACTTCAGATGGATTTAGAGTATGATGGCATCATCTAAAAGGCATAGGAGTCTAAGTATGCCAAGCGACTGACAGACACGTTCAATATCTGAAAGAGTAGGAAGAGGCTAGCTTGGATAGGAGAGACAATCTATGATGACCTCATACAGCATTGGAGGACTAAAGGTTTTTTGGAGTGGTTTAGACATGTTAAGGAAAATCGGCGTAGTTCTGTCTTGTGATGTCTTAGGCCAATCACCCCATGCTAGAAGATCGATTTCATTTCTGGAACACAAGGTTAAAATGGTAATTGATTCCTCAAGTCATACATATATTTTATTAGATATACTATTTTTCTCTAAATAATTTTTATTAAACTATACAATTATGTATACAGCCAAGAGTTGGAAGACACGTTTACTCATTCTAAAATTTGAAGGCGGTGTCATGAGCACTAGCACCCCTGAGTCCAAACAAGGTCAATTCGTTGATTCTAGAACCTAGCACATTGGGGTACATTTTAAATATTAATGTATGTATGTTGATATCAATCTATTACATGCATTTGCTTTAACATATATATAAAATTCAGGAGTGAATTAACGAATTAATGTCACAAGCTTCATAGTAGAGCTTCAGTAGTGGGGGATACAGGATGAAAGGCCTTTACTTGTGCAAGTTGCTAGAGGCTTCAGGAAGGGCTAAATTTGTAAGTTGGGTGTTGAGTCTTCTAGTCTCAAACTAGAGTATACTCAGAATAGATATTATCGTGGTGAGCCTTCGAGTTCACCAACTCAGGCGCAATTCAACAAGAAGATACAAAAGGTGAAAAAGAAATTTGAAAAGATAATGGAACAAAAAGATCAGTATGTTGTCGAATTGTGTGAGCACAAGCAAAATTTTTATCAGTGTTTAGACTTAGTTCCACTGCTATCACCGCTAACTTTTCATGATGATGATGATGACGACAATGATGATGACAACACTCCTATAGATACTGGTGATGATAAGTGTGGCCATTCTTAGCCATACTGTTCATTTTTGTATATTTTTTTATGGATATTTTCGAATTATATTGTAATCCCCAAACGCCATACTTCAGATATTATTTATATAATTTCATTTAATTATAAAATTTTGAAGTTGTTGATGCATTTTATGATTGTTGAATATCATATGTTTGTGAAAAATATGATAACAGAATAAATTTATTAGGAAAAAATGATTTTTTTTAAAAAAAATAGAATAATTAGCAACCGACTTGTGTACAAAAACATTAGCAATCGAAAGCAGATAGTCACAAATGGCGATCGAGTTTGATTAGCGACCGCTTATTGACGGACACTTTAGTGACTAAAATAACTAATTAGCGACTAACCTCATTATCCAATTTTTTTCAATTCTAATTATTTTTAATTTATATTCATGATGGTTTAGCGACGGAAGCTTGGTCGCTGAATAGCGACCACCTAGATCATGACTGTTGATAGTTGGTAGTTGCTTTATACGGTCGCTAATCGCAATGTTCTTTGTAGTAATATGATTATTCTTTAAGCGTAGTAATCGTACTAATTTTCATATCATACTATCCAAAAGTAGAAGGATGGGTGAAGAGGTGGATCTGACGGTGGTATACAAGACATTGACTAATGTGTTGATAACCTCATGGCTGGATGAAGGATAATTGAAATGTTCCAATCATATAGGTTTTTATTTTACTTTTTACAAAAATTCTTGCTATAATTGGCTTCCAACTACTAATGTTTCGATGTATTAAAGGACAGAGTAGTACTACTCTTCAAGATAGGGGGAGGCTTAAAGTTTAACTTAGATGACCTCATCTTTCAATGAAACATCTTGAAGTCACACCTCATAACACAACTCTACTATCCTATTCTTGTCTCTTGATTGAGTACTTTCGTGTCTGCCCTAGTTATATGGAACTCAATAATGACAAGATTATCCGAGACCTTAAAACTCTGCATCCACCTTTGAAGAAGCCTCCAGTGACCAGTTCTGCTACTAAGGTGAAGACTCATGTCAAGAAGTCTCTGCATCTTGACGGTTAGTCTTCAGTTCTTGAAACCATTGCAAAGCCTGCACCTACTGCTACTCTGCTTGCAATTCTTTCTATTGATGAGTTATTGTCGAAGCTAAATGTTTGTATTAAGCAGTTTATCTTATTGTCCTCCTTTATTTCATCACTGCATTCCAAGCTTAACATTGTTTTAAAGAATTAGTAGCAAATATAGGATAATCAAATGACTTTGTATACTGCGCTAACCCATGCTAAGTGAATACTTTGCTATGTGTTTGATTCAAAAAAATGGAATAAGTTGCTAGTGTTGCTGCTGATGTTCATCTTTCAATTTTGTTGGTTGGTTACTTATTTGTTTCTAGTTAGGTCTTAGCACAATAGGGATTTGTCATCGAAACCATTGATGGCTAATTGGAACAATATGAACAATTTTCTTTTGAAGTATGTAATAGTAATTAGGGATAACTTCCTATCAATCTTTCTAATTCTATATTTGAATGCTTATTTCTATTTCCCTGGAAATCTATTATGCTAAAATTTTATGTTGAAGGCTTATATTATGGTGTAAATTTAGTATATTATATTTTTGCATCAAACAATGGCAAACGGGAGATTGTTAAGGTCATTGTCAAGGTTTACATCTGACAGGTATCTTCAACAAGAACCCTTCATATACTAAAGTTATTTTAGAAATTACTTCATTAGCAATGTTTAACACATGAATATTTTTAGTTGGACTAGAAAATAGAATCTCAAATGAAACTCCAAAGAATCTAGGGAAGAATCATAGTAGCGACATGCTAAAGATTTCGTTGAATTCAAGTGGAAGAAGGATTAAGGTGATATAAAAAATCTAAAGAAAATCTTTAGCAGTCTTCTAAATTGATTAGGAAACAACTAATGTTTTGTTGCATGCTACATATACTCGATTAGGGTACTCTAAAAAAGTAACGAGTTTCATAATTAATCTTTTCAGTGTGGTCGAGGCAATAGAAAGATATTCATGTATCAATTCTAAGTGACTTAAAAGTGTACACATCCATATGGTTGTTGATATTCATTGCTGAAATATGCTTATCGATTTAAGTTATTAGCTGCAACAATAGATTAGCTTTTTGAAGGACTTGAAGGATTCTTTTTCAAATCAAACACCTTTCAAGTGGGAAGGTTTCTTGAAGTCAAATGAAGTACTATTATGTTGTAGCAATAAAGGTTGAAAGGAATTTAATCAAGATAGTTGGGTCTAGCAAAACTCTTCTAGAGTTTGACAAAAAAACTACTGGTGTGGTGTTCTTGTTAAACTCCACTAGGAATCACTAAATGATTAAAATAAGTGTATTCTTATAACTTTTTTAAAAGTTTTAGTGGATTGATTTACTGGTTTAAGACTCACAGGCATAGGCTTGTTGATAACTGAATTGTATTAATAATTTACTTTGTTCATTGAATTTTTTATTTCTATCTATCAAATTAACGCAACTATAATAAGAAAATTTTAATAATAACATAAAAGATTAACAAATTAAACCACACAATTGGTATCAAAGCGATTCACTGTGTTGTAGTTGCTATTAATTTAGCATGTGAGATATTTGAAGTTGGTTTGGAAAATTATGTCTAAACCAGTTAAAGAAGGAGGTTCTATCACTCAACTACCATTGCTAGAAGAATAATCGAATTATACTTACTAGAAAATCAAAATGCAAATCTTCATCCAGAATCTTGATACTACTACCTGGAAAGCTGTTGTACAAGTATGGAAACCCCATATAATGCCAAATACAATTATTGTTGTAGAAGAAGAAAAATAGATGGATCTATGAATTGATGTTGAATGTCATCTAGTTAATGTTAATGCTTAAGCTCTTAACATATTCTTTACTGCTATCGGCCTTGAGGAATTCAAGTTGATTTCAACATGTATATCTACTAAAGATGTCTAAGGAAAACTACAAATAGTATATGAAGGAACAAACACAGTAAAGATATCAAAGTTATAGATGTTGACTACACAATTTGAAGAATTGATGATGGGTGAATATGAGACTGTTGCTATATTCGATAACAAATTAAAAGATATTACTAATTAGGGTTTCAATTAGGAGAGCAATATTCTGAAGAAAAACTTATACGTAAAACATTGAGATCTCTACTACATTGATTTCATACTAAAGTTGTTGCCATTAAAGAATGAATAGATGTGTCAACAATGCGACTAGATGACCTTATGGGGTTATTACAGACATATGAGATGAATCTTCAAGTATTGCTAAAATGTAAGGAGAAAGGAGTTGCCTTGAAAGTAGAAGACGATTATGACGATAAAGGAGCAAGTGATAAAATCAATTTTATGACAAGATGGTTCAATAAGTTAATAAGGAGACAAAAGTAAAAGGACAAACCATTTAGCAAACCTTTCAACAAAAAGTATGATGTGCAATACAAGAACAAACCTAAACAGAGAACATCAGAGAATAAGTGTGGTTTTAAAGGACTAAAATAGAGAAAATGTGGTAGATTGGACATATTCAGATTAAATGCAGAAACATTCTGAGAAAGATGAAAAATAAATCTTACAACACAACTCTTAGTGATTGTGAAGAGGATCAAGACTATGTTGATGAAAACAACACTGATGGAGAAAATGATAACGGTTATGCAAGCAATGTTGCTTTTAATGTTTGTAATTAAAAAATTCGAGCCCGATGTTGTTAAATAATCTATTCATGAGAAAAGTTGACAAGGAAACTAATGCTGACTCTGATGACTATGAAAAGTGAAGATGATATTGAAAGACACGAATGGTTTTATGCAAAATGGTTAGAAGTCATTAACATGAACATGGCATTGAAGAGAGAGATAAAAATGCTCACATAAGTAAATAGTTCACAGTGCTGAGAGATTATAGAACTACAGCAACAAGTTCAACAAAGTGAAGAAAACTTGAAACATTGTAATTAGAAACTGGAAGATACAAACAAAACATAAATAGACACTGAGTAATCTATCAAGAGTCTGAACTCAAGAAAAGCAAAACTTGTAAAGTTCTATTTTCAAAGACATCCATATGACAAAACTGGCCTTGGCTATGAGGAGTTCAACAATGTAGAAAAAACAAACTACAACAGTTGCTGACAAGAAAGCACGACTAAGGAAATTCAAATCTAAGCTTGTGAAACCAATTGCTTATTGTGACTATTGTTTCTTTGCCGGGCATAGATGGAAACACTGCTTGAGGAGATTCAAGAATTTCCAACATGGTCGGATGACTGTCAAACTTGAATTTAACAAAGGTCCTAAAGCACCAAAAGGAAAACATGTATGAATTAGAAGGAATGAAATTAAAGCATATGTTGTGCATGTATAAATAAAAGTAGTTATGGAGGATGTATAGTACCTTGATAATGGTTGCTCAAAGTATATGACAAGAAAAAATGAGTTTCTTATCAATTATAAGCACAAAAGTGATGTATCTATTACATTTCGTGATTGCTCAAATAATAAAATGGTTGGAAATGACATGTTGAACATTGACGATATGCTTAAACTCAGAACTTTGTATGTTGATAGGTTAAAAGTTAATCTGATCAGCATAAGTTAGTTGTGTAATGTAACATGTTTATTAATTTTAATAAAGACAAATGTCTGGTAGTTGACAAAGCAGGAAAACGTGTGATTTTTGGAAATAAAACTTTTAACAATTGTTATCAGATATGTATATCCAAAAACTATAATGACATAATGGCTAAGGCTGATGAAATTGAGTTGTGGCATCAAAAGTTAGGTCATGTCAATTATAAACAGTTGTATGAACAAAGTTCAACAGGAGTTCGTAGATTACCTAAACTAGATAAGAATGTCAAAAGAATCTATCGTTCCTATCAAAGTGAAAAATTTATTAGAGCGCCACATAAGAACGTTCAATAGGTCATTACAATTATAACACTTAAACTTCTATACATACATATGTTTAGACCGATATAAATAGAAAATATTGATGGAAAAAGGTATGCCATGGTGTGTGTTAATGATTATTCTAGATTCACTTGTGTAGATTTTTTTAATAAAATATCATATGCATTTAAAGCATTTAGAAAGTTATGTTTAAACTTGAAAATTCAGAAAGGTACAAATTTAAAAAGATTGGGAGTGATCATGGGAGAGAGTTTGACAATAAACTATTTGATGAATTTTGTGTTGAGAATGGTATTCAATAGGAGTTTTCAGCATTAAAAACACTTTAGGAGTGTAAAAATAGAACCATTTAAGAAATGGCAAGACTAATGTTGAATGCTAATGAGATATCACATAGATGGTAAGTAGAAACTGTCAACACTGCTATACACATTATCAATAGAACATATTTCCGTCCTCATACCAACAAGACAACAAATGAGAGTTAGAATGGACGTAAACCTCAATTGAATTATTGTCATATTTTTGGAATCAGATGCTATATTTTGAATGATAGAGAACAGTTAGGTAAATTTGATGCAAGAAATGATAAAGGTATTTTTCTTAGATATTCCAAAAATAACTGAACATATTAAGTGCTCAATATGAAAAGCCAAGTTGTTATGAAATCTGTAAATGTTGGTGTAGAAAACATTCTTACTACAATTGGCTCCCAACTGAAAAAGTTTCTATTGTATGAAAGGACAAAGAAGTACTACTCTTCAAGATAGGGGAAGGTTTAAAGTTTAACTTAGGTGACTTCATTTTTTAGCAAGTTGTGAAACATGCTAAGTCACATCTCATAACACAACTCTACTACCCTATCCTTATCTCTTGATTGAGTGCCTTCCTATCTGCCCTAGTCATATGGAGCTCAAGAATGACAAGATTATCCAAGACCTTAAAGCTCTGTGTCCATCTTTAAAGAAGCTTTTGATTACTAGTTCTACTACTAAGGTTAAGACTTCTGTTATAAAATATCTACATCTTGAAGTTCAATCCTTAGTTTTTGAAACCATTGCGAAGCCTGCACCTACTGCTGCTATGCTTGCAGTTCGTTCTATTGATGAGTTACTTCTAAAGCTAAGTGCTTGTACTGAGTAGCTTATCTTGTTATCCTCCTCTGTTTCATCGCAGCATTCCAAGCTTGACACTGTTTTAAAGAATCAGCAATAGATACAGGATGATCAAATAACTTTATTACTATGCTGACCCGTGCTAAGTAAATACTTTGGCATGTGTTTGATTAAAAAATAGGGAATAAGTTGCAAGTGCTGCTGCTATTTATCTCCCAACTTTGTTAGTTGGTTTCTTATTTGTCACTGGTTAGGTCTTAGCACAGAGGGGATTTGTTATCGGCACCATTAATGGCTAATTGGAATAATATGAACAATTTTCTTTTGAAGTATGTAATAGTAATTAGGGATGAATTGCTATCAATCTTCCTAATTCTATATTTGAATGATTATTTTTGTTTCCTTGGAAATCTATTCTATTGAAGTTTTATGTTGAAGACTTATAGTGAAGATTTAGCAGATTATAGTTTTGTATCAAATAATGCTAAGGAGATTGTTAAGGTCATTATTAAGGTTAACATCTGGCAAGCATCTTTACCAAGAATCCCTGACCTACTGAAGTTATTTTTAGAAACTACTTTTTTGGCAATATTTGACGTGCGAATAATTTCAGTTGGACTAAGAAACAGAATCTCAAATGAAACTCCAGAGAATCTAAGGAAGAATCTTAGTGGTGATATGCTAAAGATTTCATTGAATTCAAGTGAAAAAAGGACTATGATGATTTCAAAAATATGGAGAAAATCTTTAGCAGTCTCCTAAGTTGATTAAGAAACAACTAATGTTCTATTGCAAGCTACTTGTACTTGACTAGAGTACTCCAGAAAAATAATGAGTTTCATAACTTATCTTTTGGGTATGGTTGAGGCACTAGAAAAAAATTCATGTATATATTCTGAGTGATATAGAAGCATATGCATTCATATGGTTGTTAGTATTTACTACTGAAGTATGCTTTTTTTTCAACTAAAAGCCATTAGTGTCATAGTGGGAGGTTAGACAGGCCCCTACCAATTTATTAGATCAAATAGAATATACATGCTAGATGTACTAGCTCAAAAGCTGGATCAATTACAATTAGGTTGAGAAACACGAATAAATGAAACATTCTATCTATCCAAAAGACATAAGACTTGGCAATTCTAGGCAAATCAGAAAAAGATTTATAAACCGAGGAGATGTTGTCTAATGAAGCTAATTTGGTTAATGAATATGCTACTTGATTCTCTTGGTGAAAAACTTGTTGAATATAACATGTCTCAAACTACTGCAGTAGCCACCTTATGTGCTAGATCTATTGATCGTAGTGATACAATACCTCGTCCTTTATTGACAGAACATTGGCCAACTATTGTGAGTTTGTCTATATCTGAAGAGACCTTATATGATTAAGTAAGGCTAGCTTACCCTTCAATTAAAACCATAATTTTTTGTAACAATGACTCACAATAAGGAACATGTTTAGCACAAGCTACCACAAATTCCCCATCTTTAGGCCTGTAGAATGATTTATAGAATTAGAAGCACCATCCACATTCAGCACAAAACCTGCCCCTCCCACCTACCGGATTCTCTAACTAATACAATTCTAGACATCAGTAACTAAAAGGTAAAGTCCCGTTTGTGATACTCAACAAACTAATATATTGAGTTTAGTAAAGAATGAAGAGTTATTCGGTCATCTTCATTGAGACACAGGTTTCTTGCTTTTCAAATTTCCCAAAAGAAACATGCCAAATATAGCCTATTGTTATGCATGTTAGGAGCCCCATATATCCATTATGCTTTGAAAAAATTATCCAAAGAATGCTGAGTGCCTAGACTTCTTTGAATTCCTCATGATGCAGACAGATTCTGCCAAACCTCCACAACTAAGGTACAAGATAGAAAAGGTTATCAAAAGTTTCACAAGCAGATTGACACAGCCCACACTTAGAGCAAAGGATAAACCCCATGTTTTGTAGCACATTATCAAAAGCTAAGAAGCCATTGTACAACCTTTACAAGAAAATTTTCACCTTATGCTCAAACTGCAACTTCCAAATACCACACAACAAAGGATCTACTTACTTCATTGGACAAAGAGCCTCATAAGCTGATGAGACTGTAAAACATCCAGTGGGGCTAGAGTCCAAATCATTTTATCTTCCTGACTTTGGTAAAATAGGGGAACAATTTTGACCACATGAAACAAAATATCATTATCTAATATTTGTGAAAGGAACCTAACATCCCAAAAGCCATTCATAACACAATCTTTAACTAAAAGCCTAGGCATACCAATAGCATAATTAATTTAAGCCAATCTACCTCTTCTAGACTAGTTGTCATACCAAAGAGATGACGACCCAGACCAGATAAAAAATGATAAAAATGAACCCCCTTGCTACTGCACTTTCAACATACGTCTCCATGGCACTGAAGTTTGCTGAAATATGCTTCTCGATTCAAGCTATTAGATGCAATAATAGATTATCTTTTTGTAAAGCTTGAACGTTTTTTCTTTAAATCAAACACTAGTCTAGTATGAAGGTTTCTTGAAGTCAAATGAAGTACCGCTATACTGTAGCAACAAATATTGAAGAGAGTTCAATCGAGGTAGTTAGATCCAACAAAGGTTTTATGGAGTTTGATAAATAAAAAAAGAAAAAAAAGAAAAGCACTAGCATCGTGTTCTTGTTAAAATTCACTGGAAATCACTAGATAATTAAGATAAGTATATTCCTATAACTTTTGTTAAAGTTTTAATAGATTGATTTATTGGTTTAAGACCTGCAGACGTAAACTTATTGATAGCCAAACTGTATTAACAATTTGTTATGTTCGTTGAATTTTTTATTTCCATCTGTTAAACTACTACAACTATAATAGGAAAAGTTTAACAATAATACAAGAGATTGACAAACCAAACCACATAATTGTTTTTAATCAAAGTGCTACCACTATAGCATCATGACATTTTTAAAACGGTAAAAATAATTATTATATTTATGCTTAATGTGCTAACTAAAATGGTTAAACATAAATGTTCTACATGACGCCTATACATTTTTTTTTTCCAATAGTTCAAATTTTCAATATTTGATTCAATAACTAGTTAAGGGGGGACACCCTAAAAATTTTAAATAATTACTTGTTTCCATTGAAAAAAAAAATTAAGTTTATATAAATTTTATTTTATACGTCTAAAAATTTTTAAACTTTGTAACATTATTTTTTTAAAAAAATTTCCTTCCTTATAACTTTGCTCCTTGAATCCAAAATATTGATTCCATCCCTAATTTGCTTTTCTAAATTACCAATCAACTACTAAACCAATTCATTATCACTCCATCATATTACAATTTCTTTATATACTTGATAAATCCTGTGATATCTTTCTTACTTTATGCCCCCCCCCCCCCCTCGAGTAATTTTTCATTAAAAAAATCAATTATTGTGGAGACATTGACGTTAATGATTTCACATCTCTAAAAGAAAATTTATGTATGAAGAGAAAATTGGAAAAATGGAGAAAGAGGACGAGGAAAAGAACAATGAAATAGTATCTGTTAACCAAGAAACAACGGACACAATGAAATAACAAAAGAATAAGTAGGCGAAATTTAGCTCTGCATACAAAAATAGTGTTGGCCTTAAGGATTATTTTTCCCTATGTGGTTGTTTTGAGTTAAGATAAAATCTTCTAGGATATAACAAAGTAAAGACACGAATTCTGTACCTATAAAAGTATAGAATTCATCAAGAAAGAGAGAAGAATATAAGAAGTCTACAGCAAGAGGTTAAAAAAGAAGAGAACTAAAGTAGACAATGTAAAATCTGATCTTTTCTCTTTAGCTTTATGTATTTTTATAGATCTCATATCCCATCAATAGTTGCAACTATTAGTGAATAGAAAGACAACTATTTATGAACAATTACTGAATATAACTAGTCATAAAAGTCACAACTCTTCAGATAACAATCTTTTCAATCGAACCAATTCGCGACTAGCTGCAATTCTATTCTAATCTTCTAATATTTTAAACCAAACTAACAATCCCCGACTTAGTTTTAGAATACTAGGATAACTCATTTCATGTATAAATAAAAGTGTCTTTCAACTTAAACTTTTTTTTTAGTATAAATATATCAAAATTCTAATGAAATCAAAGATGCTTTCTCTATAGCTTAAGTCTAGATTCCTTTATGTTAGAATTAGACATATCATACACATGAACAAAAACTATTTCTTCTCTCAATCACTGTGAGCTTTAGCACCACTAATGTAGTCTTGTGCTACTTCCTAATTTATAAACACTTACAAAGTTTGTAACATTGCCAAACTTTGATTGAAGCAACACCACTTCACTGTGCTTATATAATTGAAGTTAATTAGTTTTTTAGCTCAAACTTTACATCATTAAGAGTACTTAGGTACTCACCCTCTTTTACATGAGCACTCAATTAATTCATCAATGCTTGCTAATCAACCACTGATAATTTGTTATTACCTCTTAAACATTTGGAATTGATAAGCAAGAAGAAATGTGAGATTCCCATTACTAGTGATCAAAACTGATTTAGATTGATTGCAATGGTAGTCCTAAAAATCATATCTCTTGAGAGTCCTTTTGTTAATAGGTCAGCAAGAGATTCTCTTTAAACCAAATGTAAACAGTCGTAACAATTCCATTAGGAAGTAGTTATTTTACAAATTCATTTCTTAGTTCAACATATCTAAATTTACCATTATAAATTTTACTAAATACTCTATACATGTTTGCTTTACTATCACAGTACAAAGAGATAGTTGGCATTAGTTGTAGCCATAACTTTATATCCAACAAGAGATTTCTGTGCCATTCATCCTCCCTATGTGTTGTTGTAAGAATAACAAACTTTGCTTCCAATGTTGAATGAATAATGCAAGTTTGTTTCTTAGATACCCAAAAAAGAGCACCACCAGCTAGTTTAAAAATCTAACCTGATGTTGAAACATTGACATCCAACTAGCATTACTATATCCTTCTAAAACTGAAGGAAACTTATTATAAAATAATCCAAAGATTTTTATTTTTTTAAGATATGTAAAAACTCTACTAACCGCTTGCCAATGACCACTACTAGGATAATGTGTGTATCTTGATAATTTACCCACTGCAAATGTAATATCTGTTCTTGTACAATGCATTGCATATGTTAAACTACCAATTGCACTTACATATTTAAGTTGACTTATTGATCTTCCTATATTTTCTTCCAACTTAATTGTAACATCAAAAGGGGTATTAACTTCTTTCATATTTAAGTGACTAAATTTAGAAATAATTTTGTCAATATAATGTGATTGACATAGTGCATCACACCCCTATGTTTCTTAACTGTAATACCTAAGATAGTATCAACTTCTTCTAAATCTTTCATTTTAAATTGTGAAGCCAAATACTTCTTAGTTTCCTTTATTCCTTGCATGTTAGTACTTATTATCAACATATCATCAACATATAAACATACAATCACATTGTAATCCATAATGAATTTTAAGTATATGCATCTATTTGCTCTATTATGTTTAAAATCATTTGATAAGTTTACATTATCAAATTTCTTATGCCATTACCTTGGAGGTTGTTTTAAATCATACAATGATTTTATTAACTTGCAGACTTTATTTTCATTTCCTGGAAGTACAAACCCTTCTGGTTGTTCCATATAAACTTCTTCATCAAGATCACCATTTAAAAGTGTTGTTTTAACATCCATTTGATGAATAGGCAAGTTATATAAAGAAGCCAAAACAAATAACAATATAATAGAATAATTCCTAACTACTGGAATATATGTGTCAAAATAATCTATTCATTCTTTTTGTTTAAAGCCTTTTGCTACTAGTCTTACTTTAAATGTTTGAAGTGTATCATCTGTATTATACTTCTTTTTAAATACCCACTTACAACTAATAAGTTTAGATTTAGGAGATAAATCAGTTAACACTCAATACTATTAGCAAGAAGAGAATCCATTTCATCATTGATGCCTTCTTTTTTTTTTTTTTTTCCAGAAAGCTAAATCTCTAAAAGACATAACTTTTTTTAACGTTTTAGGATCCTCTTCTATATTTAGTACTATTGGTATTATATCCCAAACACTACTTCTTGTTCCTTCAACCAAGAAGACGATAGCTTGTGAAGAAATAAAATTAGAACCCAAATATTTTTCTTTCCTAGATCTTTTACTTCTTCTAGGTTTAATAGAATGATCAATATCTTTCCTTTTATTTGAAGAACTAGGACCAATATCATTATGATTTGTTATGTTATTTTGATGATCACTAGAGTCATGTAGAAAATTTGTTTCAAGAAAATCTACATTTCTTGATTCTATAATAACATTTGATTCTAAGTCTAATAACCTGTAGGCCTTAGAATTCTCTGCATACCTAACAATAATGCTATTTAAATCTTTTGGTCCTAATTTAGTTCTTTTGGGATCACTAACTCTATAATAGGTTATACACCCTCACACTTTAAAATAACTTAAGTTTGGTTTTCTTCTTTTAATAGCTTTATATGGGGATACTTTTGTTTTCTTTGATATTATTCTTTTACAAATATGATGTTCAATTAATAGAGCTTCTTCCCATAAATTCATAGGAAATTTTGAATGCAACACCATAGCATTCACCATATCCACCAATGTTCAATTTTTCATTCAGCTAAACCATTTTGTTGAGGTGTTTAAGGTACACTAATTTGATGTATTATACCATTTTGTTCACAATATTTAAAAAATCCAAATGAAAATTATTCTCCACCATGATCACTTCGTAAAATTTTATTTTTTCTTTTCCAATTATTTTTTAATCATAACTTTGTAATTTTTAAACATTTCATAAGTTTGATCTTTTGATTTCATCAAATAAACATGTGTATACTTAGAATGATCATCTATAATAATAATAAAATATATATTTCCTCCTCTTGTTAGGTGATCATTTCATTCACAAATATCAGAATGAATAATTTCAAGCAATTAACTTATTCTTTCATTTTTAAGGAAAGACTTCTTACTCATTTTAGATTTCAAGCATCTTTCACATTTAGAATTATTATGATTAATGTCAAGTATTAAACCTTCTTTAGACATATATTTAACATATTAAACATTTATATGAGATAATCTAGCATGCCATAAATCATAATTAGAATCAATCATGTAAGTAGAAATATTAATTTTATTAATACTAAATTTAAACATACCATCACAGGAGTATCTTTGAACTACAAATACACCATTATTTGCTAATATAATTTTCTCTACTTCTATGACAGCCTTAAGGCCTTTTTTACATAATAGATTTGCAGAAACAAAGTTTTTCCTCACATTTGGTACATAGAAAACATTTGTCAAAATCAACTTCTTCCCAAGAGTAAACTGAATTTCCACAACTTCTTTACCTTGAACCTTATCGGAGTCATTATCTCCCATAGCACATATTCATCTTTTGTAACCACTCCATAATCTTTGAATAAGTCTTTATTATTGCAAATATGAATAGTTGCACGAGAGTCATACCACCAATATGTGGTTCTCTCGAATGTGGTCATATTACATTCAGTGATCATGCTAATTTTCAAATCAGAAATCATGGCAATAATCTCTGCAAAGTAAGAAAGACAAAAATGAAAAAGACTCAAAGCAACAAGAAAGTAAATCTTATTGAAAACTTTAAAACACTTGAAAAATCGACCTTCCTTTTTAAAATGTCCTTTCACAAAAGAAGCAAGTCTTATTTTTCTTATTGGAAGAATTCTCATTTGCAATATCAGCATGTTTTCTTGTCTTATTGTCTTGGTTTCAATAATATTCATTTTTGAACCAATATCTGAAATAAATTTCTTCTCATGTATGTGAGTTTCTTCTTCATTTCTAATATATTTCACAAGTTGGTCAAGAGTATGATCTTCTGATGTATGTAATAATTTCTTTCGATAATTCTTCCAGGTGGTGGGAAGTTAAGCAATAATAGCCGCCACTTGAAGTGATTCAGAGATCTTAACTTTCAAATCTTTTATTCTTGAAACCAAAACTAATAAATCATCGACTTAACTCATAATAGACTTATTATCATCTATTTGAGATTCAAAGACCCTCATACTCAAAAACGATACGTACCTTATTTTTTTGAAGTATACTTGTTTTCTAAAGCTTTCCATAATTTGTGTGGTGATTTTCCCCCACAAAATAAGTCACATAAACGATCTAAAAGAGAGTTGAGAATGAACCTCTGCAACATATTTCATTTTCGTCTCGTTTCTTCCTTATAGCCTCCAAATTTTTAATATCATCTTCACTTGCTTCTAGAAGATATGGTAGATTTTCTTCAAGCAAATAATCCAAACCAACTTCACTTAAGAGAAATAAGATCTTATCTTTCCATTAAGTATAGTTCATTCCATCAAATCAATTTAATTTGAAAATTTTTGGGCTGAACATCTTATTGAACATACTATCATTCTTTGTAGCCTTCATGGTGATAGTGATAATAATCTCTAAGATTGTTAACCAAGAAACAACAGACACCAACAAAACAATAAAAGAATAAGTAGATGAAATTTGGCTCTGCACACAAGAATAATGTTATCCTTAAGGATTATTTGTCATCACTTGATTGTTGTTGGGTTAAGACAAAATTTTTTGGGATTTAACAAAGTCAAGATACAAATTCTACATCAACAAAAGTATAGAACTCCCCCCCCCCAAAAAAAAAGAAGAATATAAGAAGACTACAGCAATAGATTAAGAAAGAAGAATTAAAGTAGACAATGTAAAATCTTATCTTTTCTCTTCAATTTTATGAATTTATATAGATTTCACATTCCATCTATAGTTGCAACTATTAGTAAATAGAAAGACACAACTATTTATAAACAATTACTAAATATAACTAGTCATAAAAGTCACAACTCTTCATGTGACAATCTTCTCAATCGATCTAGCAGCAATTCTATTTAAACTTCTAATATTTTAAACCTAACTTATAGTGTTCACAGCTCAACACACGTAAAAGGTTAACTTCTGAAAACAGTAATTAATTCACAGATTCTTGGATTAAGTATCATCCACTTGCTAGTAAAAATCAAATCATTATGTTGCATAACACAAGCAAATAACAGGTTGGAACAAAACATTTCAGAAACTCTTGTTTGCTTCCATTTCTTTCCACTTCTTCTTTCATTCCGTTATGATATTATAATATTATTTGAAGAATAAAGATAAAGAACTTTATAAGGTCCCACATTTATTTTAGCTCAATCATAGTTCATATACAGCTCATCCAGCATGTCATGTGTTCAGTAAAACTATGTATTTCTTAGCCTATTAGATAAGATCAAATGTGTTTAGTAAAAGTTCATAAATCAAAACAAACGGCAAATGGGTGAGTTTAGTTTTTAAACTTTTTTATTTTGGTATGGTTGGTCCCTATTCTTTTTTTTTTATAGATCTTTTATCTTTTTTATTTTCGCATATTAGGTCCTTCCACGGGATTGGAGAATAACCGAACTAATTCGAATAACCGGATTGAAAAGAACTAAAATCTAAAAAATTCGTTGACTTTTGACTTTTTTGAATCGAACTGTTCCAAAATTTTTTATGTAATATCTACACCGAGAACCGTTCTGAATCGTATAAAAACCGTCCCGAATTTTACCAAACCAAAGAATCAAAACTAGAGCTGAATATATATATATATATATATATATATATATTATTTAAAAAGAATGATAATAGTAATTCTACTTATATATACAATAGATAATAGATTATATAGTATATTATATATATATATATATATATATATATTATTCTATATATAGTATGTATATATAGATTATATAGTATAGTATTATATGGTATATATATTATATATGTAGATTATATAGATTATTATTTAATATATATATATATATATATATTATAAGTAGATTATACATATTAATATATAATAGATTACATGGTATATTATACTATATGTATAGTATGTATATATAGATTATATAGTATAGCATTATATGGTATATCTGGATTATATAAATTATTATATAAAGTATTACAGAGGTTGTTTCAATTTTATTTTAGATTAAAATTTGAGAATTATTGACATGTATTTTTCAAAATTGTGGATAATAACATTTTTTGTGAAAATTTTTCAAAAATATATGAAAATCAAATTGGAACCGTATTTATTCCATTACAACCGAAAATCTGAATATCCGTCCCGAAACTAAAAGTATCCATCCCGTCCCATCCCGAAATTATGGTTCGAGACTAGTACTAAGAATATGAAAGAACCAAAATTTAGGGATGGTACTAGAGATTTCTAAATCTCCGAACCGTGAGCACCCCTACTTCCAACATAATTCCAACAGGACAATTCTAAATTAACTTGTCAACTCCAATTTTAACCCATTAAAAAATGACAAATTTGATATCTTACTGTGCTACTATACACCTTCGTGAAAAACCCAACTGAAACCTACAAACTTTCATAGTCGTTGCTATAGCCTTCTCCTTCTCCTCCACCTTCTCCTTCTCCTTCTCCAACTTCCCAACCGGAATCCCCCACCACATCATCGCTAGCTCTACCTCCGAAAATGTCAAGCGATCAGACTTTCCTTTTTCCTCAAACCCAGTCCACCATCCTCCTTTATTCCTCTCACTTCTTCACTCTTAATCTCCACTCTACACCACTTCCAACGAACTCTTTCTTTCAAAGCTTTGTTCTCAAGAATGGTGATCATCATGAGTACATCCATCCCTATCTCATCAAATCCTCTATCTCCACTCTTTCTCTTTGCTACCTACCTTAGTTCCACAACTCTACATTCATTTACCAAATTTTCAATCCTAACCTCACCATCTGCATGTTGAACAACCCTCACCCAAATGCTTGCCCATCCTCTTCACCTTTAGTTCATTTTGTAGACTGATTGCTCTATTATTGTCTTGGAGAATTTCAAGTACAAAAGCATTGATAGAGAGCTTGTTCGTGTTGTTGAAGATTCATGGGTTTTGAGAAGTGATCCATTTTCTGTGACTTGGCATTCGATTAAATGTTTTAAGGAAATCAAACAGTGAAATAGTGAATGCATTAGTCGAGGATGTTGATTCCCTTGACCCTAAGGCAATAACCACTACCTCCTCTTATTTTTATAGGAAATTGATTGCAAGAGTTGCAAGATTGGCACTAATTGCTTAAGAGTCGTGGTATCTTGAAGATATTCTAGCAATAAGAAAGTTCTTAAGGACACAGTCAAGCCATGGTTGGATGGGACATTTGGTGCTAATGGCTTTTTATATGATGCAAAATGGGGTAGAATTGTAACTAAGCAAGGATCAGTGGATTTTGGAGCTAATTTTGGTTTTGGGATATATAATGCTCACTATTATCTCATGAACTTAAGCAGGGCTCAGATTCTAGTTATACCCGCTTAAGGTGTTTTGACTTGTGGAATTTGCATTCTTCAGCTTCAAGATTGACAGAGTTTGCAGATAGAAGGAATCAGGAGAGTATTAGCGAGGCTGTAAATGCCTATTACTCAGCAACTTTGATGGGTTTGACCTATGAAGATGCCCATCTTGCTGCCATTGGTTCGACTCTTTCAACCCTGGAAATTCATGCAGCACAAACTTGGTGGCATGTGAGAGAGGATGACACTCTGTACTCAGAGGAATTTACTAGAGAGAACAGAGTGATGGGTGTTCTATGAGGTAACAAAAGAAATAGTAAGATACCAAATTTGTCCTTTCTTAATGGGTTAAAATTGGAGTTGATGGGTTGATTTAAGGTTGACCCATTATAATTAGGTCAGAAAGACCTAATATGCTAAAATAAAAAATATGGAGGACTTATAAAATTAAAAGGCACCAACCATATCAAAATAAAAAAGTTCAAGAACCTAACTTACCAACTTGCTAAATAAGTATATACAAGAACTTAGTTACGACATTGAACTAACTTTATCCAATTTCTGTCTTGAAATTGACTACCCTGATTTTATGATGTATATACACACAACCAATCAACAACCTCAAAGTTGTTTTCAAAAACACCCTTAATTAAATCTTTATCTATTTTGATTATTAGGGAGAGTTGGATCATAATTTGTAAAAAGAGAGATTATAAGGAGGGGTAGAGGTGGAAAAAAGTAATAAATACTTATAAAACTTTGTAAAATGATTTATATTATGAAAAAAAATTTCAAATTCAAAATGACATATATTGTGAAACGAAAATAGTATTATCTAAGTACACTAATTCAACTTTAATCTACTGAAGTCAAATGATAAAAAGAATCTAACTCAATAAATATAGCTATTTTAAAATTAAACTGCCATTAGAAGCAAAAAAAAAAAAAAAACGTGTAAAACGAAGTCCAAGTCGAATTATGTGACGATGGTTGGTCAATGTTATAGAAAACTTATTAGTCTTGTCGGAAGATTTGTTCCCGCACAAAGTCGTTGCGCCTTCAAATATTAATTAGATATAAAAAATATATATGTTTTTAATTTTATTTTTACAAAACTCTTTATATAGGAAGAATTATTTAAAACTTATAAAAAATATATTTACTTGCTAATTAAATAATATGTGATAACTCAATATTATGTATATACCCTTTTTATATACTTTAATAAGTATTATTTTTTCTTTGTTCATTGTATTGGAAATAATCCAACTCACTTGTTACCGCTTCACTCTGTATATATTGGATCATAACATCCCAAATGACTTTTATCTCACTAAATTACTGTATGAAATTAATTAATCCCAAGTTAATTTGGAACCATGACATCCGAAATTATTAATTTATCTTATTAATTTATACCTTTCAATCTTAAAAAAATCAACATATATTGTGTATCCTTTACTGTCCATCCCAGCACTTATAATTCAAAAAATACAAAAAGATATTATACAAGATAAATATATAAATTATTTGTATACTAATATATATTGTGAGATAATTGATATTTATGATTCATGTTTCACTTTCTACGTGAATATTTTATATATAGTATAGAAAGGATATCCAATACATATATAGTATCTATATATGAACAACAAACAATAACATATGTTCATTATTTACACTAATAATTTACAGTGACGGATAAAATCGAACTAAGACTTCTGGTAAAGGTTGTTTTTAACCAAAGTGCTACCACCTTATCCATATGGCATTTTCAAGCAGTAAAAAATTCATAATTACTATATTTATGCCAAATGTGCACCGGTTAAACCATGTAAAAATTAGTATCATTAAACATAAAAATGAAAAATCTCATATATTGCCTATATATTTTTTTAATACATCAAAAATTCAATATTTGATTCAAGAATGAATTTAGGGAATGCCTCAAAACATTTTCAAAAACTACGTATTTCTTTTGAAAAACAATTTTTTAATGTCTACATAAATTTTACTTTTTTGTCCGTAAAAATTTTTAAAAATTTGTATTATTATCCTTTATCTTTTCTCTTCCTTATAACTTTGTCATTTAAGTCCAAAATTTTGATTACATCACTGATTTAATTTTCTAAACAACCAATCAACTACTAAACCAATTCATTATTACTTCACCAGTTGTTAAATGTTCAAATTTTGATAGGTGAAAAATCTATTAAAATTTCTTCGTTTTCTTGCTCAATCCCGTGATATCTTCCTTACTTTATGCTCCCCAAGGTAATATTTTTTATTTAAAAAAAACCAATTATTGTGGAGACATCGATGGTAACGAATTCACACCTCTGAAAAGAAAATTTATGTACAAAGAGAAAATTGAAAAAATGAAGAAAGAGGACAAGGAAAAAGAACAATGACAGGCTCTTTAATGGTGTCCACAGCTCAACACATGAAAATCGTTCCCTCTCACACTTGGGTGGCCTCTACAATTACTACTAGTCAATTGATAAAGTTTTATTGTACTTAAATTTTCAGCTGAAATCCACAGTTGGAGTCCGCAGACACATCTATAAATGACAATACACTCTATAGCTTCACTTTCAACCATGTACGCATAAGTTCTTGAAGAAGATCATCATCAACCATTGAGCTATAACTTGGAGTCCCTTTAAGTTTAAGTTTGATCAGGTATGTCATCTTCTTAAAGTCAATGAAATCTCTGCTGCTTTGATCGGTGAATTTCTTCCTTGCAAAATTTATCAGTATAAGTAAACAAGTAATTTCTAACGAAATTTTTTAAAGTTAGAAATTTTAGTCATATTTTAGTCTTGTTAATGAAGATGTATTGGCTTTTGAGTTGTAAAAAGTTACTAGTTGTTTAACATGATCAAATTCGGATTTCTATATCTGGAGTTGAATGTTTTGGTTTCCATAATTTACATATTATTAATCATTTTCCAATCTCCTTCAACCTTTTTTAGGATCATATCGATCCTCAAGTTAAAGTCCATAAAGTATGAGGAATTGTACTATAAGCTTTTGGCATACAAAAAGTTACTAATTCTTTAATAGAACATAGCATTGAATAATTTTTGAACATTTGAAAGATAATAAGCAAGTAGTTAGCATTAGTTTAGCAACATCTTGAAGAACTATTTCATTCGTCCCGAATTGAATCTTTCAATTTTTAATCGGAAAAAAAAAAGAAGAAAATTTGATTTCATAGCATGACTAACTAATCCTCTCTCGATCTTTTTCTACTTTTTTTAGGAGCATATAGAAAGCAGGTTTATCGAGCAATTTGAGCAATCATGATCCGTTGGATGTGGAGGATTATTGTTCAGAACTTTATACTACCACCAGCATATCTGTGCTGGAAATCATGGAGGCGGCTTCAGGCAACGGTCATGAAATATGAGATGGAAGGCGTTGATCTCTACTATATTATCCCAGAACCGCTCTTTAAGAAGTTATATGCATGACATTATACAGTGTATAAGTTACTGCTATTATTTACTGAAGAAAGTTATAAATATGCAGTTTATACAATAATATGACAGTAAAAAGTACTTCTGCATGGTGAAAATGGCAATGCTATTGTGTCGTTCTTGGAGGATATGAATATGTTTCACCGAGCTAATTATAGAGAACCATTGCCTTTTTTTTTTAATAAATAACTAACGGAACCCTCTAAGTCTTTAGATTGAAGCCTTGAACAAGTCGAGCAAAGACTGACTTTTAATGCTTTGATATTATGTGGTTTCCTTATATGCACGGGAAAGGAAATTAAAAGTTATATTCGATAAAACAATAAGATAATAAGATAATAATTTAATTAATTAAAAAAATTGTTATTGGACAATATTTTTAAGTTTGTCTTTTGCTTCCACGTATCCCAAACACACAAACAAAAACATAAAAGAAAAGGGAAAAAAAAGAAAGAAAAGATATAGTATGCCTTTTTTTGAGTCCTGAATTTTTTCTGGTGCTGGAGGGGCTTCGGGATGTTTCTGAAGAACGACGGAAAACAAAGGCAAACCCGTGTGTCCAACTTCCAACTCATGGCACTCAAGAATCCACACATCAATTTCAGAATCAATGGATAATCGTTGCCTGTGGCACGGGGAACTGCTCAAGACTGGTTGATTTTGGACCTCAATAAAGAACCCAAACCTGGAAGTTGAGTGAGAGACTGAATAGCTAAATTATCCGTCAGATAATGGATTACTAAAACCTTTTTTCTCTTAAAATTTTTAACCAGAAAAAAAAATGAAAAGATTAATAAGAATGAATATTTAAAGACCACAAAACACATGAAAATTGTATACTCTATGAAAGGTCTGGTTTCTGATGAGGATTTGAAAGGAGACAGCTTGCTGTTGGGACGCATGAACGTGATGCAGGAAACGTGCCCGGCGGGCGGTGCAGCTTTGGTTTGGACACAGAAAGTCAACTTCAGTTTGGATTTTTTTGCTTTTTCTTTTTCTGTTTTTCTAATGGATGGTTCCTAACTTTTTGCCCTTTTTTCTTTGTTGTAGTCTAAATAAATTTATCAACCACATCCATTAGAATTAAATGAGTTCAGAAATTTCTGTCCACGTTTGAAATTATAGAATTTGTTTAAAAACTAAAAACTAATAAATATTATAATTTAGTAGAATAATAACTAATAAAGGTATTATTAAAAAATAGTATATAAATTCTTTATTTCATAATATGATAGATAATTGTATATATATATATATATATGTGTGTGTGTGTGACAATTTTTTTAAAAAAACAGAGAGAGTACATTATAGGAATTTTGAGTTCATAAATTATATATAATTATAATTATATTAGTTTAGAAAAATTCTATGTTGGTCCTTGATGAACACCAATACATTATACAAGGTTTGAGCTGAACTTAAATTAACTTAGTGGTAAAAACACTTTTTATTAAACTACAGACTTGAATTTGATCCTCTTTCTCTCATTTTGTCTCTCACTCTCTCTCTCTATATATATATATATGGCTGGAGATATTGCCAGAGTATTTTTTGTTCAAATGATACATTTATCCTCCTTTGATCAATTGAAGTATTCATTCGTACTCTTTACGTATCTCTTTCTTCCGTAATTCTCTCCTCTCTCCTCTATCCTCTCTCTTCTTTCTTTCCTCCTACTCCTACGTAATTAGGAATCTTCTCTCTCTCTCTCTCTCTCTCTCTCTCTCTCTCTCTCTCTCACACGCACACGCACACGCACACAAAAATCTCCTTCTTTATCATCTTCTCTTTTCTTTCTCGTCTCACGATAGACTACTTGGCAATCTGAAAGTTTTCATCTTGGTTGCTTAATCAGAACTTCACCAAAGGCATACTTAAAATAGTATTACCTTCCCATTTGTTTTTCAGTAAGATCTCTTGTGCTTTGTTTCAGCTTTCTTCTTTTTGTTTGCCTATTATCCTATAATGTTCGGATTCATTCTTCGACTTTTTGCCCGGTCATGGTAGTTTCCAACTTGTCTTTATTGTCTTCGAGTAGTGATTTTGTTCAAGCTTTTGATAAGTTGTTATCGTTGCCATTTAAGATAGAAGCTCGGATTTTGCTGCCCATTCATATCATTTTGTTGGTAGAATGATGGATATGTAAAGAAAAATCGAGAATTGGAATGTGTTTATCGACAAAATAACATCTTTATTGAGTGAAAATAACAATGATAGTGTTGTTGAGGACGGAGAGAGTGTTTTCGGTACTGCTAAGCAGAATACTTTTTTGGTGGATGAATACGATGATTTTAGATTGATTGTGTGATGTCCACTGGCACCTGCAAATTATTCAGCTGCGGTGAAGTTAAAGAGGGGTAGTGGATTAGACTTTAGAGCTTGAAAATGGTTTATGGCTAAAGAATAATCAGACTGTTCATTGTTAGGAAAATGTGGCCTATGCTGCTACTGTGGATAGGGACACTGCTGTGGTGTTTGTGAAGGGATTGAATCTCAGGCCTGATAGAAAATCTTATCCCAATCAGTTTAATTGCCATTGAACCGCCAAATTGGTCGCAGCAATTGTGAGGTTTGGGACACTGGCCTACGAGACTGTCTTGGCAAACTTGGCTGCTCCATCAAATGATTTGCTGCCTTGGCCTATGAGACTTTGTCTTGACAAAATGAAGCTAAATACTTGAATTTTCCCTCTGATGCATCCAAAGGCTGGCTTCTGTGCCTTAAGGGGGCGTGACACCAAGGATGGCACAAAGAATTCTTATGCCTTAGCATGGCGAGAAAACCTTCTAGACTCGGCCACTTTCTTGGAAGGCCTAACATTTATATCAAACACCTACTTCAACCATGAAAGCTTGTGGCATGAAGTGTCTGTCGTGGCCCCTTTTGTTAGATGGTCGATGAAGAATGGTTGCTTAAGGCCAACAAGGTGGGTATTTTACCACTGGGGAGAGCTGAGGTTTAAATGGGATCGTGGCTTGAACACCTAATACAACCAGCAAGAAGACCCTAAGAAGCAAGCAGAAGAAACACAGCTGCCCCCAAACGCCTGCTCATGTTCATGAATCACGAATCTAGAGACCATTGGTACCTGGGCTAAGCCAGCTTGGCAACTAGAACAAGCCTCTATAAAGAAGCAAAATGTCTTATGAACCTCATGCATGCCAGTCTATGATGGGTTTGGCACAAATGACAAAATACCAAACTTGAAAGTAAATGGAATCTTGATATACATACATATTTTCTACATTACGAATCCCCAAATGCTTGGTCTATTTTCATATAAGAATTTTCCTCAATCAAGTGTGTCACAAATGTCGGATTCAAACAGGAATCTAATAAAAAAAATTTGGCATTACCCCTACAGGCCAGAGTTAAAAGCAATTCCATGGTTAAAGCTACAACAATTTAACAATTTGTTGAGGCCCGCAAATGATGCTTTATGCAGAAATAGGGTGGTTTCTTTTTTATTCATAGCTGAACATCATTCACCTAATAAGCTAGATGATCTATCTTCATCTTCTTGCAACCTTCGCTAACCACAAAGAATAGAATCACACCAAAAAGAACAACATGCATAACATTACTTGACCCATCCTTGATGATACTTTTGTTCAATCTCTTCATAATAATTTTTTGGCATAACTCATGCATTTTTTTTTCTTTTTTCCAAGTGAAGTGGCCAAAATGTTTAACGTCCATCGACTATTTATCCCGAAAAGAAATCTGTGCATGGAATATTGGTTCATTACGAACAACAGCCAATTCTTGTTAATGTGACAATGACATTTCAAGAATTGTGAAGTAAAGGCAGTGACAAGTACTTGAAAGTTGTTAACTGTATGGTTAAAGGCATACCAACTGATTGTCATCAGTAATCTTATAGAGCAAACATTACATGAGAACGAAAAGAAAGAAAATTAAGCTAAAAAAAATAGCAAAAGAATGCAGGATATTTGGAAAGGTTTTATAGTCAACCGTAGAAAATGTTTCACAATTCTAGATCATATCAAGGCAGATGTATAATAGCTGCATCATTGTCATAACCTCTTGGTCCAAACATCAAAACACAAAATCTAAATATTGTAACGTAAGACTAATTTATATTATCAATCATCTAGAATACCAAAGCGCTCATGATCGCTTATTTATTTCCAAACAAAATTCATCATCTATTATTTCTCTAATTTCCTTCCAAAATCAATATCCTGAAGATACACCACCGTCCAACCTATGCAAGAAGATAAGGCCATTTTAACATCAAAAAATTTCCAATTGTTGAACTACTGATGTCATAATCTTTATTCATCTACTTGGAAAGCTCGTCACAAGTTGGTCAAAGACAAATTGACAAGTTAATTCTAAATAATTTCAAAATTAGCTTAGATAAAATAAGCATATCATATCAAAACATATAGTTATATACAGTCAAAGTGACAAACCAACCAAGCATCACACAAGCATGAGATATAATATGAGAAATATAAAAGATGTATCGTCAAATTATAAAAATAATAATTCTAAAGAACAAATATTTAACTTACATATTTATTATGAATTTCTAATTCCAAAAAGAGTCTTCACTTGGGCTTGGCATTATATTTAAATCAAGAACATTGATTGATCTTGTATCACCAAGTAAATTTCAGACTTGATTCACATGTAATGCACTTAATTTTATGTGACCACCAAACGCATTACTTTGTTGAGTCTTATGCTTTATAGATGCTTCTACAATCTCTAATTGTGAAGGATCTCGTCTAGCTGAACTTGATCCCTTTCTTTTTCTTCCAATCGATGGCCTTCCTTTCCCATGCTGTATGTTTGGTTCAAAACTCAAAAGGTGGCCTTCATCAATAAGTAGAGAAATTTTCTCTCGAGCATCTTCTTTATTAGCAATAGGCCACTCATGATACTTCTCCTGCAACTCTGTAAGTAATCATTGCAATGCATAATTTTCATTGTTTGAGGTGTCATTTATAAAAAGTGAAGACCTTATATCAATGAGCCATTAGTGATGTATAGTTTCAAGAGGTAATATCTTATTTTTCCAACCATATATCATATGCCCACAAGGTAATCCCATAGTTGCCACAAATTTACCACTATATATTGCTTGCATTGTGTGGCTACTAGCCATTTCATATTGCTTGACCAACTCTTTCAAGGTAAAAATGGATACTCTAGTTGCAACTTCTCTAAAAAAATGGATTATTACATTGATGAAGAATTCAGAGCCTTTCGCTTTCCAACTGAGCTTTTATTTCTTGAACTTCATTTAAAATCAGAAGACTCATTTTCTCTTTAACTGTTTGAATATTTCCAGTTGAAACTAGCAAGTACTACTTTAGTTTTGAATGTGCTCCTTCAGCTCTTGATGATGCACGATTTCTGAAATGCAAAAATTTCTCTGTCTGTGCATCAATAAAGTACTCTTTATATGGAAGCTATATCATTCGGAGATAATTCAAAACACCATTCTTTTCTGAATATCTCAATTCAATATCTTGTCAAGCATTCTCATAAGCTTCTTCTGTTGGAGAATGTACAACCCTATTCCAAATCAATACAAATTCACCCCAATCTTCTTTCTTTTCAAAATGAGACTTGCAATTAGAAACTATATTTTTTTCAATATGCCAAAAACACAACAAATTCACAGTTGTAGGAAATATCACTTGAATGGCTTTCATCAATACTAATTCTTTATCAGTGACAATAACAAGAGGTTGATGCTCTGAACCAAGAATTTTACTAAATGCACTTAATGCCTATTCATAGTCTTCCAACACTTTATTCCTCAAAAAAATTAAGTACAAACAAATGAAGTGTTGAAACTTGTAATCCCAATTATTTGAAGCAAAGGCATTTTATACATGTTGATCTTATAAGTACAATCCATAACAAACACAGTTGAATAACTTCTACTCAATTTGATGGACATAGGATGAGCAAAGAATATGTGAGTTAAATGACCCTTTTCATCTTGCTTGACATCAAACGTAAATCCAGCCTTACCAAGTTCTTCAAATAAAACTTGAATTACAGACCGTCCATCGAGGTATTCTTTCACTATTTTTTGTTTCATGTCACGCACACACACACACGCGCACACACACACACACACACACACACACACACACACACACATCTTGCCATCACTTGAAGACCCGGATCCTTTGACAAAAAGATGAAAGAATTTGTCGAGGTGCAACACCAGATTTGGTCATTTCATCAATACTTGTAATATCTTCTTTCGATAAAGCACAAGTTGTAGGGTGTCCAGACAAATCTCCATAAGCTTCATTATTATGCATGTTGTTTTGAATTGCAATTTTCCAAAATCCATCTTCTTGTCTCTTGCCTTAAATTTTGAATGGATAATTGATAAGGCGAGTGCTTGTATTCTTCTATCACTATTCAATAGGAACCTTAAGCTTGTCGTGATATTGGCCTCCTCGATCACAACCAATTATAACATATTTGCCTTTCTTGAATTTTTTATTGACAAAATATAGCCTTGATCAACATAAAAATTCTTTATGCTATGTACAAGGTCATCTTTACTTTTAAATCTAGTATCAAGTAGTTGAAGATCATTCGCATGATTAACCAATCCTTATTAATCATTCATATATACAATAAACAAAAAGATATTGTCAAAATAATATCTACAATTAGTTTATTTTTATTGACTAAATAAATGTATTAATGGTGCCACAACAAGCAATAGTAACACAAAAATAATGCCAAATCTACACTATCACAATAATCTGGAAACACAATCAACCACAAATAGGCATATGGGGTAAAAGAGATTTTCTCTATAATCCAAAAGTCTCAAAAGGCTATATCAATAGTCTCAAGATATATCTTCACACTTAAAAACATAATTTTTTTTCTTTCTTATAAGGGTCTAAGGAAAATTAAGAAATATATAACAAACTATTAGAAAAAATTAGCCTAATATCATTTTTTATATCTAAATTTTATGTGTATCAGAATACACATGGCACATATTATTTATTATAGCGGCCATTATAATAGTTATTGAAAAACCTTACAGATGGGTGAATAAGGTTTTTGACAAACAAATACAAATTAAAAATTTTGATGCCTTCTTAAAAAAGAACAAATCAAATGGCAGAGATGCTTCGCGACTTTAAGAGTGCAGACATGGGTCTTTTTAAATCAGCACAGAATGATAAGACAATAGTATGAAATAAAGATGGGTAGTTGAGGGATTAAGGACAAGTTTACTTTAGAATGAAAATGTCATAAATAAGCTACTGATTTTAGAAGAAAAAATATAACATTTAAGATTTGAAGATAGTGAAAAATGCAGTGAAGAAATTTTGGCAAATAGCACAAGAAAAGACTCAAGGATTTATAGTAGTTTGATTCTTAAATGATCTACATCCACTACTTTAAGTTCTCACCTAAGGATTTTAACACCACTCACTAAGAACCTTTTTACAAATCAATGGCGGTAGGTAAAACAAATCTTACATAAGAGGATTATCACTCTTAGTCACCCAACCTCTTTAAACACAATAATCAAGGCTCACCCCAATTGGGTTTTACCTCCTTAACCTTGATACAAAGTGGATTTAAAAGAGACTACAAAGAAGATCACAGATTGAGCAGAATATGAACTACTAAGCACCAACACCTTTTACCCTTGGAACAATTTTATTTCACTTTGAAGCACAAATGAAAGAGAGATTTTTGTATTCTAAAGTGTAAGAGTTTTTCTGAGAAAGATAGCACAAAAATTTACTTCAAAATCGAGTTCTAAAAGCTTTTATAGGAGCCAAACCCGAAGTCTCAATGGTTAGTAACGGCTAGTTGCTTTCTGTCAGGATCTTCAGGATTTTGGATTCACAAAATAGAAGGATGTCCGTCCAAAAATGAGTCCAAAACGGTACTGTAGCTAAAAGATATATTTTGAAAAACATGCTACATATAATTGGATGCAGTTTTGGATTTAAGAGTCCATACAAAACTATTTCAGCCGAAAATTTAGATTTAGAAATATTCTTTTCTTTTAAAATCATTTTTAGTGCTTCAAGGTAACATAAAAACTAATCATAAGGTAAAGAGATATAAGAATTTACAATTAATACTTTAACAACGATTCCTAATCTATAATTCTTTCACAAAGGCTTCATGGTCTGCAGGCTCTTAAGATGACGTTATACTTGATCAATCACTCCTTTGGGTTCCATTTACTTAAGAGCTGCTTAGCAGTATTATTTGCACGCTTTGAAAGAATTAAGATCAAACATGTTCTATCATATGTAGATCACACAAATTAGTCCTCATCAATATTTGTCATAAGTCAAAACACAAGAGAATACCCTTACGGCTAATAGTTATTTTGTCTTGAATGAGCTTTCTTTCTCATAAATTTTGTTCTCAATTTTTTTTTTTTATCTAGTTGTAACTACATTGATAGTTGATACAACAGGAAAAAAAAAAGTTGACACAAAATTAGATGCAGTAAATAGCTTAATATATTAAAACTAAAACAAAAAAATAGAGTTTAGAGGTAAAAGTAAACTTCACCTTGATATGGAGTGAATATAGAATTTTTTTGTGTGGAGTAAAGGTTTAACCAAGTAGCCACTTAACGATGAAAATTACAGTAACCAAGTAGCCATTGGATGGATGAAAATTATGGAAGATGAAAAAGGTGGAGAAGGTGGGGACAAAAAATTCATATGAGAGAGAATGAGATATAAGAGAAAAGAGAGAGAAAATTAGTGGAGAGAGAGAGAGAGAGAGAGAGAGAGAGAGAGAGAGAGAGAGAGAGAAAGGAGGGAAGAGAGGAGAGAGAAGATTTCTAATTACGTAGGAGTAGGAGTAGGAAAGAAATAAGAGAGAGGACAGAGGAGAGAGACGTGAATTATGGAAGAAATAGATATGTAAAATGTATGGATGAATACTTCAATTGACCAAAGAAGGACAAATGTGTCATTTGAGCAAAAATTGCTCTGCAATATTGTCAGTGTATATATATATAGAGAGAGAGAGTTAAATTCATACCTGTAAAACCTAAATTCAAACTACTAAATTATTTTGTATGATCATTACTACACTTTGATTGTTCTATCCTCAAAGTATTAATTTTTTAATCCCTATACTATCATTTTAATTAGAAAAAAACATGTATTGACTCTTAAATTCCTAAACTCTTGAAATATCTACTCTATTTTAATCTCATTCAAATTCTACACTTCGTCAAGTCATAAAGGAACAATATGTGGGGCGAGTTCTAGAAATCTCTTCAAATTTCTCAACTTTTTAGAAACATAATTAATGTAATATTTATATGAAGAAAAATAAGGTAGATGAACCGAGACTGCAAATAGAGTAAAAAATATTGAAATATTATACTTTTCCTATTAGATTTTTTTTTTTAATCAAAGATATAGTTTATGAATTAAAAAAATAATAGTTTGAGAATAGAAGAGTCAAAGAATAATAATGACTACATAAATTAATTATAATTTAAAAATAGATTTAAGTTCTAAAAGTATAGATTTAACTCCTCTCTCCCTCTCTCTCTCTCTATATATATAGAGAGAGAGAGAGAGAGAGAGAGAGTTTTGTGGGGGAAAAAAAGGAAAAAGAAATAAGAAAACAAGGGAGCCAGCAAAAGCACTCTAATTCTGGAGCCAGAGCTGTCCTGTGCGCTCCTAGTATCCAATAATGTATACCTTGAGCCTTGGGTTTTCAAAAAGTGGATCTTAAAACCCAACATAGATTTTGTTGGGCTCTCTCATCATTCCTAGTATGATCCATATGCAATTTACTTGGTGCCCACTATTTGGCATTGCTATTGCGATTCAGGTCCCTCGCCGTCGAGTCCTAAACCCAATAGTCCTTACCTACCCCTCGACAACCGGGTCTTGAATTGTTTCATCATCTACATTTTAGGAATCAAAGTGTTGATGTAACTGGAGTTTCAGCTCCTAGATTTGTCAATTTATGATAATTTTTTTGGGTCGAACAACAGCTAACAAATAATTTATTATTTACATAGTTGGGACACTCGGTCAAATTGATAACTCATAAAAATTGTTAAAAAAATTATTACCATTGCAATTCTTAGACAAATTATCTTCCCCATAACTTTCATGAACAGAATCTTAAGTGAACCTAACTTATAAATGCATCATGATGAAAACTCTTGTGCTTTTCTAGGTAAGAATGGTAATTTTCTCAATTAAATCGAGAATTTGACCCGACTTATTATAATAAAATTTTCATCTAAATAGAGATAAAAATAGAATCGGATTTCACACATCGATTCGATTGTGAAGTTATTTATGTACGGTTTAAAATTTATTATGGTTCATATAATTTAGCTATTTAAAATTTATTTTGAAAATTTATTATTATTTTGTAAGTAGATTGTGGAGTTTATTATGGTTTATATTTTGTTGTAGTTTATATAATTCAATGCTTTGGAGTTTATTTTGAAATTTTATTATCATTTTATGAGCAAATTGTGTTGAAATTATAATTGTATTGAAATTTTAATAATAAATATATTTATTATTTTTTATAATTTTTATTTTATTTTTTAATTTTAGATTCAGTTGACCTGGGACAAAGGATTATTTTGTCTCCGGGGATCTCACGTTTTCCTGCGTGCGGAATAGGCTGGGGACTGTGGGTCCTTGGGGAAGGAGGGAGCACGGTTAAAATTTTTAGTCCTCCGTGCAATTGCGATTTCTACTTCTAGGGTATACTTTTCCAAGTTACATATATGAACATGATAAAATGCCACATTTAGATGCTGAAAATTTACTATTTACTTTATTACAAAGAGAAATGGAAATGAATTCTTTATGCATACTCGGCCATCATCAATTTTATATTAAAAAATTATAATTAATTTTACGAACAATAGTTTATGATAAATCATTTCAAAGACGGATTTAGGAGGCGGGGTGGCGCCACTCTTAAATTTTTAAAATTTTATTTCTTTAAAAAAATATAATTTTTTCTTTGAAACAAAATTTCTAATTTCGTCCTGAATCATTTCAATTTAACCGTGAATGTCCAAATTTTGAAAAGAAAGCAAACAAGTTGGATTTAAAACAATTTCCCTAGCTAAAGAACACAACAAAAAGTTGCCAAAATCTCTTGAAGCTTTTCTACTTCCTTCAATATCATCATCATTAGACACGATGAATGATAATCAAGATTTCAAATTCCTCACCCTTTTGACTCTTGAATTATTATGGGGATGCTTTAGAAGATTCTGGCCCATTGCGTGCTTAGAAAAAGTTTTGCACTTTCTTTTGAAGCCATTGGCTTCATATTTGTAGTGACCAATACCACACGTGTCTAGGATTTGCTAAAAGATGGCGTGCACCACTTAATTTTGACGGGTGATGGTAAGCTGATGAAATCCTTATTGGGGTTTGCTTTAGAAAAGATAGCCATAATCCTTTCCTTGTAGGGTAGGACTGCGATCCCCACAAACTTGTGAGCCTCTTTTTCTTTGTTGCTAAGGTAGTCAACGTGGCTACTGAGAAGAAATGAGGGAAATTTTTTATTTTATTTTAAAATAATTGTTATTACTATAGAAATTATAGAAATTAAATTATAACGTTTATGAAAATTTTAAATTAAAAAATTATTCTTATTGAAAATTAAAATTTTATTTTGAAATTTAAAAATCAATTAAGATTATAGTTTAATGAAATAATAAATAATAAGGATATCGTTAAAAAATAATAACAAATACATTATTAATTTTACAAAATAACAAATAATTTAAAATATAAAAAGTCCGTTTGAAATGGTGAGAATATTAATGATAGAGTATTTGACCCCAAGAGTCTGGATAATTAGCAAATTAAGTGTTTTTTTCTCTTTTTAATCATTTCCTCCAAATAAAAAGGTGCTTTTTATTTATTTGAATTGTCAGTGTTAGTTTTAAATCTACTACTTAATAAGTAATATAAAAGTTCAAGCATCCTACTTACCCCAATTAGTAAAGGGTTGACAAGAACAAGATTATGAATTCATATTCTCTCTCTCTCTCTCTCTCTCTCTCTCTCTCTCTCTAATTATTGGCTGTCAATACAAAGTGTAAAATGTAAATCAGTAGAATATTCACATAGATCTACAAAAAATGAACTTAAAAAAAAAAAAATTTGTACAGAAGCATTAAGTTACTCGAGCATAGTAGAATCAATAAAATGCAGCCTAAAGATTTGATCGGGTTGAAAGATGAGTAAAATTTTTTTCTGTACAATTTACCTTTTCATATAATTTACGTGTAATATTATTTTATTTTGTATAATTCATATAAAGTTTACATGCAATACAACTTACCTCTTTATATAGTTTGCATACTGTTTACATGAAATAAGTTTACTCGCTCTTAAATAGTGGTTAAAAGTTTCAGAAAATTTTAAAAATAAAAAAGTATAATTGACTAATACGTGTAGGTGTAATTAAATGTCAAAATTTATATATATTGCATAAAACACATAAATTTCAAATTTTTTAGAGGGAGAGAGGCGGCAAGAAACCTTTATGCACACCGACTTCTCCACCGGCTGAGGTGCAAGGCGACGGAAGGAGGAAAAGAATAATGGGAAAGAAAAAGGACTCCGAGGGATCCTCAAAGGCTTGCCCTAGTAGACAAAAAGCTTTCACCTAATAAAGCAAAAGAAAGAAAATGAATCCATTGAAAAATGGGAAAGAAAAGCAAAGTGTTAAGACTTAAAACACTAAGGGGCATGGAAGCTTTGCCTTTATGCATTTGATTTCGTAATTTGCAAAAACAATAGTAATAATTTTTGCTAAGATTGAGACATTAAGTGTACCATAATCTTATTACAAAAGTGACAATTGACGTTTAACTTAACTACTACTACACCAACCTTTTTCTTCCCTCGTTCAATCCCCGCTAAAAGCTAGAAACTTATCATCATATCACTTGGATTGATCTTTTGCTAAGCAGCATTACCAAAGCCTTCTTTTTATAATGGATGTCCAAAACAATTACACTCTAGTGGTATTATAGTAATTTACAAATACATGAATTGATAATTAAATTAATTTATAAAATTATAGTAATCGGTTTATTTCTTTAATAATAATCATTATTCAAATTGAATATTTTAAAATAAAGAGAAACTTACATACACACAAAAGATTGTTATATTAATAATTTGATTTTAAAAATTTTAAATATTTTTTCGACTTCTTTAATATCTAAATCATTTTTTTTAAAAAAAATTAGTTCCAATCATCAGTTTCGTAATAAAGTCTGCGATTTTAATCTCATACTGACCGTATGTGATGGCAAATCCATCGTTTTAAGATCATGCAAGAGGGGTTGTGGAGGTTGGCTTTTAGAGGAAATAAAATTAGGGTAAAATTACAAATTTGCCTCTACAAAAAACTGCACATGGTGGACACGTGACTAAAACTATTAAACTCCCTTATAATATTAATTATTGGAATTAAAAATTAAAATTTAAAAAATTTAAAAAAATGATTTTTTAAAACCAACAAAATAGTTGAAAACGAATGTTACTAATTGCCCAAATCTCAAATATAAAAACATAGAAATTTTTATCATGGCGCATCATCGTACGGTGACAAGAAATTATGATGAAATCTTAAGGACCGTTCAAACTTTAAATTTTTTCATCATCAATAAAATTTATTGAGAATGCAAAATTACGCAACGGTCCAAAAAAAAAATTCCAGTGGAAAGACAGAAATGACGTGATTTGGTACATCCTTGAATTCATGAAAGCAGTCCCCTTCACATGTAAGGGACAATTTTACCACTGCCATAGTCAAACACTTGAATATATGCATAGAATGGCATCTAAGAATAGAAGAATTTGATAGTACTTTGATGCAAAATCACAGGCAATTCGGGTCGAAATTTCCTTTTCATTTAATTGCTTGAAATTTGTCGGGCAACTAACGACAAAATAATTTTAAAAATATAAAATGTCACGTTCATAATTAAAATTTTTTATCTTTTTTATCTCTTAAAAGAATTACGTAAAAATTTATTTTATTTTAAATCGTACTTTCAATGTTAACATAAATATTTGATTTATAGACTTTTCAATGTTGGTGTAGATTGAAATTTTGCTCATGTTTATATGTCTTGAAACTTTGAGACATTGTTGATTGCAACTCAACGGCCAAGGATAGTAAATAGAAAAGTCTTGACTTCTTGGGCCATTATAGGGACCTAAACCAAGTAAAAGTCCTCCCTTCTATTGTCTCATATGTGAAAAAAAAGGGGGAGAATAATGTGTCGTTGTAATAATATAGGGTTATAAATTATTTTTTTAAAAGTTTTATGAATATGACTTTTGATACGTTATAAGTTTGACGATTCAAACATTGAAATTTATTTTATACAAATTGGATTTTCATGCTGAAAGTATTCTCAATTCACGACTAATTCAATCTACTTTTCTTAAATCGTGTATATAAAATATCTGTACTCTTCATAGATAAGATATTCATTTTATAATTTACGACAAATTTAATTTGCTATTTCTAAATCTTTTTTTTTAATGCATAACATATAACACATAATATATATATATTAAGTTTTATTGTAGTAATATATGAAAGCTAAGTGTATGTACATATTTTCCTTCAAATATTATTGATCGGTCTCAAAAGTGTATATATTTTGAAATATAATTATTTCTGAAACGAATATTGTAACAAAATAATATTGATATTCTTTTTATCCATTTGCCATTGTGACGCTTTCATTTGTTGAAATGGCAACCGTGGACCATATATTTGTGAACGTGATTCATCATGTTTGGACAAACGATATCCTACTTGGGGTTGAACACATTATATTTTCACTTTTTATTTTCTGATAACGGTTATATACTCATAACACATTGTATTTTCTCTTTTATATTAATGATGGAGCCACATATTTAATAATATTTTATTAAATTTTAACAAATTCATCTCAATTCAATTCTTATCTAAATACAATTTTATTTTTCTTTTTATTTAATTATTGCTTGATAAAGAAAATGTAGCAAAAGTTGTTCCACGAGATGGAAAGAAATATCATAACATGGCACAAATTTTGGTGGAATCATTAAGCATCACAATATTTTGTCTCATAGCTTCGGATTCTTCCAAAATTATTACAGTAATTTGCAGTCACACACGGGTGTAAGAAAAAGGTGATGAATAATTGTGCCACCACACAACACGTTAAACATGCAATTTATCATGGTTGGGTCAGTGTCCTAATCATCTTTTGATGCTCTAAAAATAAAATTTCATAGTCTTATTTAAATAATAATACTCTTGTTACACATATTAAGAAAATTTTAAAATCTATAAAATTTGTAAAAAAAAAAAAAGATTGAATTATTCTCATTAGAGAATGTAACATAGTTTTAAAACTTGAAAATTAATTAATTTTATGATTTAGTAAAATAATAAAATAACGCGGGTACAGTTAAAAATAAAATAATTAATATATATTTTATTTCAAAAAATAATAAAAAAAATTGAATAAAAATATCTAAAAATAACAGATATTTTAAAATAAATAGAATAAATAATAATCTAAAAAATAACTAACTTATAATTTAACAAATTTAAAACGAAAATAATCAGTAAACTAATCTTTTGATATTTTTTAAGGCTTATTTGGGATCATTATCCTTCTTTGTGCTATTAAGAAAAATCCAAGATGGCCAAAGATATTTTTTCTTTGTAGAAACAGCCTATTCTTGTGAGTAAGGAAGCTTTTTGTACCAACTAACAAAAACACAACTAATGAATGACAATCCAAAATGATGGAGGACTATGGACATGAGTAGCAATGAGGATTACAAAATTAAACCATGAAGAATGGTAAGTCAATCTTGCTTTCCTCAAATAGACCACTATGGAACAGCTTCATTGGTGTGGGATTAAGAATATTGTTACAAAGTTGATATATTTTTCCATTATGAGTTTGGTGGATTGTTTGGGCACAACATGCAAATTAATGATTTTACTTATTTGAATGAATGATTAGTAGAGAATTGGTACATTTGCATTCATACTCTGAGGATTCTTCATTAAGGAAGTTCCAAACAAACTATTTGGTAGGAAGGGCTCCAACAACAAATAAGTAAGTTTATTTCGTTGATTATTTTTATTTAAATATATATATTTATGTAAATGATTCTATTTCCGTCTCTCTCTTTAATATATATTTATACATACATAGATACATATACACACACTCTATACTAATTTTGTTCATCTTAATTTATTTATATTTAATAAAAGGTATAACATAGAATATGCGTAAATTCTTATATAGGTATTATTAAGATAATTGATAGTTTTATAAGTATATTTCAAAATTATAAGTTCTCCCAATGAGAATTAATTATAATGAAAATTTAGATTACTATAACTTGTAATACATATAACAGTATCAAACTCAAGTTGGATTTAATTTTTTTTTTTTATATCAGACTTGATTTAAATATTTTTACCACTTTTTGAATAAATCAAAAATTGAAATCACATTTTTAAAATAAAAAATTTTAAATATTCAATCATTAAATTGAACAAAGTAGAAGAGTCTTCTCCAAAGTCCCAAACCAGGAGCCATTAATAAATGGTAAATTCGGATCAAGATCTTCCTCTTTCGACAAGAGAGGCTCCACTTCCAACTGAAAGTCTATAACCTAACGACTTCCTCTTTTAAAATAATAATAAAAAAAAAGGGATCAAATCAATTGCACTTTTTCAACTCATAAATAAATAAAAAGGAAAAACTATAAGGGCTCTCACATTTGATTCCATTTACAGCTAAGTCAAAATTGGCTTTATGCACCAACTCTCGCCTTCGACATTTGGACATTTGCCAATATCCAAAAGCGCCCCCCATGCCCGTATTGATTATTATTATTTTTAAATATAATAAGTAAATATAAAAAAGGAAAAAAAAAGACATAAGTATTTTTTTTTCCAGCTTTTAATGTATGGACTTATATTGAAGAATTTCATGAAAATGTTGCAGATGCAATGACAAAAGTATACTGGCCTCTAAAGAACAAGAAAAGAGTATGATAGACAAGTGACAAGGGACACGTGGAGGGAGAATTTTCCAGCTTTTTTGGATAGTATCACACACCCCAAAAAAAAAAAAAAAAAAAATCCTTTGATTTTTCTTCCACCAATGCCTAGTTTAAAAGATAATAGGAAAGGGTTCGAGTGATACTTGAAAATTGATCTCTTTATTTATTTTTTTGATAATGAAAGTTCTCAACTCCAAATGAAAGGGTGTTTTTTAGAAAAGTTTAAAAGATCATGTATTTGTTACTTATTTCTATTTGTTAGATTAGCTTTATACTTAAATTGCCGTTTGTGGTTTGATTTAAAGGTAGTATACTATGATCTTTTAGAGTTTTTTCCATAAATTTAAAAAAAAAGAGAAGTATATTATTCTTACAATTTTGATCGAATAAAGGAAAATTTTAACTAACTATATAATTACGAATTATTTTTATTTTAAAATTTATCGAGAATTATCTGATAAAAATTCAAATAATATTAATTATAAATTTAGGATCAAGATAATAATTCACGAATTGGGTGTGTAATTCATAATTAAAGAAATTAGAAACCCAACTTGCAAATACTAATACCAAAATCCTAACATTACAATCTTTTTAAAATAAAAAAAAACTACCAAAAAAGCAAATCCATCGGAATGCAGTGCAGTGCGGGGGCCACAGTAACAAAAACAAAACTTAAAAATGACACCGCAATCAACCACCACCTGGTGGCCCAAACGACTTAGATAAACCCAGCCCATCTACTTTGATTGCTGACACTCACCTGCGACGCCACCCCACTGCCCACCTTTTCTCTGATAATTCTCTCCCCCTGCCGGAATCCCACTCTGCCTTCGTCGTCCCACCCACATAGCATCAACAAATCTGAACTCCCTTCACAACCGATCTGCTGTCCCCCAGACGGGCCAGACCCACCCCCCCGCCGCCACTGTAAAGGCTCTGACCCAGAAGAGCACAACCAATAAACAAATACATCCGTAACAAAAAACAAAAAGGAATATCTTGATATTCCCCCAACCCTCCCCACCTCAGTCGCACCGCATTTCCTCAATTTCACGGTTTCCCGCTGTCCAATACAAAGTCCAACCTTCAAGCATATGTAGGTATATGCATATACGTGATATACACAGAGAGTCTGTAATCTGTATATGGGTATATGCATGTTTATGTGTTGTTGAATTTGGTGAAGTTTCTGGTGGAGTGAAGAAATGTTGAGGTGAGCGGGCAAAAATGGCTGGGGAGTCATCGATCGATGTCGTACCGAAGACGTTCCGGGCATTAGTAGAAAGTGCGGAGAAAAAATTTGCACGTGTACGGGACTCGCCGACGTACGGCCGGGGACCCTACGCACACTACTTCCATAGTGTATTCAAAGCTTACATGCGATTATGGAAGTATCAGCAAGAGAACCGAGCGAAGCTAATTGGGTCGGGTCTACAGAGATGGGAGATCGGTGAGATCGCGTCGAGGATCGGACAACTGTACTTTAGTCAGTACATGAGGACGAGTGAAGCTAGGTATTTGATTGAGGCGTATGTGTTCTATGAGGCGATTTTGAATCGGCGGTACTTTGAAGAAGGTTCGAAGAAGGATAAAGGAGTTAGGTTTAAGGAATTGAGATTTTACGCGAGGTTTTTGATGGTTTCGTTGATTCTGAACCGATCAGAGATGGTGAAATTGCTGGTGGACAAGTTTAAAGCTCTGGTTGATGATAGTAAATCCACTTTCCCGGTACGATTTACTCTTACCTCTATTGCTGCCTGGGAATTTCGTGTGCATTTGAGTGAGAATTTTTTACTTTGCTTTAGAATTTAATCATCAAAATTTCTCCGGGGAAGGAAATTTGATTTTCCCAATTATTAGTTGCCAAATTTTGGGTTTTTTATTTTTTGTTTTCATTTTTCCCCCCTTTCTGTTGGTTACTTTCTGAATTCAAGGTTCTGGGCATGGGAAATGATGTACTTGGCTGCGTATGGAATTAGAATGGTCTAACTTTCCTGGACTGTAGAGAGTTGTGGAGAAAGGGACCATGATTATAATTGTAAGGACATGCTGATATTTTGGATTGTCATTATCTCTTGCTTTTCAAATGTGAAAAAACTGACTATTTGAAAACTATTCATTTCCTGCTGTAGCATTTAACCAGAGTCGTTGTGCAGGAAGGACCATTATACTAGTGTAAACATTGGTAGTGACTGCGGACTCTGGTCTATAGAGTTCAACTTAATTTTTTAAAACATTATTGGTTGGACATGGGAATTTGGTGTTTGTGGCAGTTCCATTTTGAATGTTTATTCTGATGTCTTGTAATGATAATTGTTCAATATCGATTGATGCTAATATGTATTAAGGAAGATAAAATATATGCGCAAGAACCAACTGGGAAATATTGAAGGGTTGGCAGTAGGTCTGTTGAACTCTTTTTTTTTTTTTTTTTAAATTATAATTTTTTCCTCTATTCTCAGAATGAGTGTCGTAATTCTATACATGAAAGTGTAATTAACTATGCATACGTAATTTTGGATGTGAAATATCTGTATTGTTTGGGATGAAAAGTATTGATCAATTTCTGCAATTACTTGTGTGGCGAATTACATTTAGACTCTCATCACAGGATACAACCAACTTCAGAGAATGGAAGCTGGTGCTGCAAGAGATTGTTCGGTTTACAAAAGCTGATACAGCATTCACAAACATTCGCCCTTTGCGATACTGTATTTTATTTGATTCAGATCCATCTTCTCAGCCTTATGTGGCCCGCTTCCATGCAAAGAAGGTTTTAAAGTTTCGAGATGCAGTACTGACAAGTTATCACAAAAATGAGGTAATTAATTTCTTCATTAGAGGGTTGCATCTTATGCTACTTGCTGATTAAAAATTAACTGTAGCATCTCCCCGTGTTGTCATTATAGGTCAAATTTGCAGAACTAACTTTGGACACTTTTAGAATGCTGCAATGTTTGGAATGGGAACCAAGTGGAACATTCTATCAAAAGCATCAAGTTGAGTCACGGGAGAATGGCACTTTGACTGACCACTCTGCTGCTTCTGGACTGATTGATATAAATTTAACTGCTGATATGACAGATCCGTCTTTGCCACCAAATCCTAGGAAAGCTGTTTTGCAACGCCCTTCTGTCACACAACTATTAGCTGTGAGTTTAGAAGTCAAAACTATTAATTGTCTTGAGCTCTTAGAGTCGTTCTAGTTGCTTTCCAATAGCCGCTCAGATTTAACTTCTAAGCACTTGTTAGTGCTAAGAATTTCTTACATGAGCATGTTTCAGTTAGTCCATTTTTGCAAAAACCAAAACACGCCCATGCTTCTATTTCGCTACAATGTGCACAAGATATACATGTGCTGTTGTGGACCAAGGACTGGGAAGTTGTTGGATTTTTGTAAGATTTGATAAGATAGAAACTATTTCAAAAAGTACTCATGATGAGCATTTGCCTCTAAAACTTCTTGCTTTAATTTTTTCTCGTAAGTTAAATGCATGTGTTCTGTGTTGTAACTTGTCAATTTGCAGATTATAGCTACAATCTGCGAGGAGCTTCCCCCTGATAGCGTCCTGTTACTATACCTCTCAGCACCAGGTTAAATTTGCTTTAAAAGTTTTTGTTCAAAATGAACTAAACAAGGCATTGTAATCCTGAAAATGTTTGCAATGACCTTTGCAGGAAATTCTGGTCATGGTACTATTTCAAAGACAGAAAGCTCTGAAAATTCAGGAAAATCTTCAAAGCACTCTTCTATTTCCTACACTTATAACGAAAAGAACAGCTTTTACCTGGAAAACAATCTAAATGGAGTCAGAGACTCAAGTCACTACTTTGAGAATTGTTTGTGGTTGGGTCCCGGTAGGGATGGAGGTTGGTATTTATAGTGTTGCGCTCCTCAATTGCTGATTCTTGTTTCCCGGAGATTGTGGTTTAAGATTAATTTGTCATCATTTCAATGATTTTAAAATATGCTTGTTTGTGTTTTCAGGTCCAAATAACCTGTACCCTGGTGATATAATCCCTTTCACAAGAAGACCTCTTTTCCTGATTATTGATAGCGACAATAGCCATGCATTCAAGGCAGGTTTGTCATAACTTTGTCTGTAACTTATTCTGCTAACCTGTCTTATCCTTGGCATGAGTATTGCAGGTGAAGGTTGTTGTTGTTGTTGTTGTTGTTTTTTCTCCTTTTTGTGTGTGTGTGTGTGTACGCCTTTATTTGGGGGCTGTGAAGGGGAAGAAGTGTTGCAACTTCTACAGTATTTGTATTTTTTAAATAACAATCAACATATTCTCTTCAAAAGTTATGTCCATGACAATTGTGTTTTCATCAATAAATGCTTACCTGAAACATAAGTGGGGAATAATCCTCTTCAGGTGGACCAATAACAACCTTGGAACTTGGAGCGAGATTTCAAGCTGTCAAGTTTGTGGGATCATATTATTCATCTTTTTTTCTCTTTTCAGTGTGATGGTGCTACAAAAGCAAGTAGCATGTGCTATTAATTGCTTAGCCATAACTTTCTTTGACTTAGCTGAATCTAATGCTACACGTTCACATTTGACTCATCACTTAAAACTTCTCAAAGTAGAAGCTTTCTATATTGAAATTATAAATGGTTCCTTGTTAATTTTGACAAGATGATAAGGGGACAACATAACCAACTTGTTTCTTTGTGCTGCCAAGCAGACACTGTGAAGAGTTGCAGAACCAACTTCACAGTATTTAGGTTTTATTTCAAGTTCTCCACATGGCCACAACAAAGTCCCTGAACCCCAGTCCAGTTGCTGGATACAAAGTAGTTGTAAATAAGGGTTGAAGATCTATTGAAATTAGACTCTGCAGTTGGAAATTTTGTGAACTGCTGTGCAACTTCATAACAAGTGAACATGGTGCAAATAAGTACTGTACTGAATGCCCAGTTACTTTTTACTATCAACTAGGTTACCCAAGACAACTTTGATTTGGTCTGAGTTGAGTTTCTTGAATTTCTTCTATGTATATGATCTACCTGTATCTGCGTATCCTGAGATTTTGGTGTTATTATGTTTCCTGGAAGTCATTAGGCTTGCACAAGAAGCAATTTTCTTTTCCTTCATTTTTCTTTTATTTCCTTTCTTGTTCTGTTATTCTTTGTTTTCATGGTTGGAGGCAGCATTTGTTGCTGGAAAAAGGAACAAAATGAAAACCTGGGAAGGATCCTGAACCTTTAGGGCCAATGTTCCAGATCATTGACTATTGATGACTTCAATTACAAATGTGCAAGTTGAATAAGTTACTACAACTCCTTCTACAGGCAATTAATGGTCCTTGAGATTCTAGCACTAAACAAAGAGCCACTTATGTCTTAATCATTGAAATAGAAGATTGTCTTCCATATTTCGTTTTCTATCCTCATATCTGTCCATTTGTAGTATCCTGACCTTGGAGATCATGGTACCTAGGGAATGCAATATTGATAAGAATTTTACTGAAAATTTTGAGTTTTTGCAAAGAAACATACAATTTTATAAAGTTTATCAATATTGCAGTCTCTGATGATAACGTTGACTGCTTTCTCTTCATAGTATAATTAATCAGCTGAAGTGTATTTTTTATATTTCTTAAAATTCCCATTCCTTTTCTTCCTTCCTTTTTCTTGTTTTTGACATGCTGATTGCTCTCAGGTTTTGCATGGAGCAGAAAGAGGAGAGACAACAGCTTTATTTCTTTCTCCACTAAGACCGTCTTATAAGAATCCAAAAGCTGCTGATCCAATACAAAGTGGAAGTCAGTTCACCTTGTTTTTGACTGCTCCTTTGCAGGCTTTCTGCCAGTTGGTTGGCCTCACATCATCTGACCATGATGCAGTATGTTGAATGAACTGAACGTTTCGTATAGTGTAATCTGGTCATTTTGTTCCTTGATTGAGGGGTGGTTGAAGTTCAAATATTGATTTGTGGTTTAATTCTGTTAGGATCCCTACAGTGATGCTAATGGCATCATCTCTTCTGCACTTTCTGAGTGGGAGGTAATGCTCTGCAAGTCAACTAGCCTAGACCTAGTTTGGGCTCAAGTTTTGTCTGATCACTTTCTACGACGCCTACTCCTTAGGTAATTGTCTTTTATACTGTTGCAAAAGACAAACCATAGCAGATTACTGGTGCATCAGTTGGATAAACTAATTATTAGGCATCACTTTATTCAAATTTGTATTCATATCCCTGCAATAATGATACCTCTATATTCATCTGGATTTTTTTCGAGATAGTATCTAAGAAAAGTCTGGTGAAACTTTTATCTTCTGGGAAGCTTTTTTCCAACTAGAATTGGCTAGCTAATGTGGATTATTATCTTTTCTATTTGGGTGGTTCCCTCATATACGTGAATACAAAGGAGAGTCTCTAAGGTTTTACATATTTCCTGTTTAAATCTTTCATTGGGAATATTAATTAGATTATATCAACAGCCGCTTGGTATTTTATGGTGTATAATATTCTTCTTGACTTCTAGCAACCAGAGGAGTCCTCCACTGGAGGAGTGAAGGCTTCCAACTTGCTAATTGACGGGAATAATTTTTTCAATGCATCAAGGATTAATTATTGAATTCCATTTTGAAGCCATCTAATTGATCCTTTGGAAAAATCATCTTTAGTGGCCCAGCTGCATCTTATATAATTATATTTCAGCATTGCTAATTTTCAGATTTTTAATTCTTGCATATTGGGCAATAATCATTGACATATGCTCCTTGCCTGTCCCACCAGATTCATTTTCTGCCGGGCTGCACTTACTTTGTTTTGCATACAAGAAGGTAGTGACCAGTGTTTGCCAGTTTGCCTACCTGAACTTCCCAATTCTTTCTCCCCAAATTCTGGAGTTGTGCAATCTGCAATAATCCAACTTGCAAATCACCTGAAGGTCTCGGGATGTTTCTACTTCGATGGTGCATAGTTAAGTAACAAACTTGTACATCCATCCTACGGGAGGGTTCATTGCATTTTTTAATGCAAGATGATTTCCATTGTTCTTGGAATGTGAGAAATTGATGATCATACCATAGCTTCCCAGTTTTGGTCTTTCCATTTGACTCCAAAGGCCAATGATGCAAGGGAGCTGAATTTAGGAGCTTCACTCAAGATGTCCTTTTATGTGGGTTGGTCTTTTGGCTTGAGGTGTGTAAATACATCTCTTTAGGTGATGTGCAAAAAAGTCAGGTTTTTTTCACTTGTTCTTTCTATCAGACACTTTTTTCTGCAAGAATATGTCAGTCAGTCCATATGGATTCCAGTGCCGTAGCCGGTTTAGGCTGGTGGCAATACTGCTCCTTGGAGTTGTTATCAAAGTGAAGAATTGCAGTTTCTGTAAAATAGTAGGTAGCTCAATGAGAAATAGGTTTTTTTTCCCTCCCCTTTTTTGGGTTAATTCATATCTGTTTTGGTGGGTTTAAATTCTTTTTCAATTTATCTTTTTTACTTATTTTTGGATGTTAGTTGGTGAAAATATGTAGATGAATGTTTAATACTCTAAGAAATACAATTCCTATAGTGAAAGAAGAAGATATTGTTTCAGGATTACCATTTGGTTTATTGATGATTCGGAATGTTGGATCTTTGGTGTTTTGCCCATTGATTGTTCTCTTTTTCTCTTTTTTTTTTGTTTTTTGTTTTTGTTTATTTATTTTTTTTAAGTACCTCAATTATTGGTTCCTTGAACTATAGCAGGTAGGTAGGAATGGGGCGTTTCATTTTTACAAGGCCCGAGTATGAAATATCAGAGCAATATATAGTTTCTTGTTAATTAATCAGTATAAATGGTAAAACATCATCTTATCATTATAGAATTCAAATTCTCGCCAGATGCATGCATCTTTTTCTTTCCTTAAAGTTGATTTTATTGAACCAATACCCTACAATCAAGTTTCCCAATTCAGAGTAAATGAAATTTAATTTAATATAACCCTAGTAGGGGGGAAAAGAAAGGTAATTTGATTTTATCCATTTGCATTTCCAAGCCTAAGCTGAATTAAATTTTAAAAAAAAGAAAAAAGTAATGTGTATTATTTTTCTATTAAAATAGTAATTTAACAAGTAAAATATATTTTATTAAATTATAATAATAATAAATTTAAGAAGTATAACGTGTCGTTGAGTAAAGAATCTGAAAAGAAAATGAATTCATATAATAGATGTGATTGTATTTTATGTTATAGATGTGATTGTATTTTATGTTGACGGTGTCAGAGTTTATCGCACCTTTTTTCTTTTATGCGGACTTGAGACTCACAGTAAGCACCACAAACCAAGTTTGTGGAATTCACTGGCGGACTTGTTGAACGGATTTAATATTTGTTGCTTATTCATGCTTCACGTGTAATAGAATAAGAAGGTTTGAGAATCGTTCTTTATTAGATTGAGTGATTTTAATTTAATATTTATTGCCTTATTGGGTCATCCTGAGCTTATGACTTCCCCATGTTTCTTATGTAAATTGAGTGTAGAGTTATCGCAACGTTTATTGGCCGGATGGGTGTATTTGGACAGCTTCTCTCTCTTCCCAATTCTAAACTGATCTTAATTTAAAATAATTAGTATATAAATAATTATTATTTTTCATCATATATATACACAATATATTATATTCTTTATCTTTATTCTACATATTTAAAATTTTTATTACTTTTAAATAATATCATCTTAAAATAATTATTATTAAAGTACATTGTTAATATTCAACAAAAACCTACAGTTTCCCCATGTTTTACATGGAAAAGAGTAAAAAAGGTGGAGTATTGTACTAGTAATAGCATAGAGAAATTTGGAAATGGGTACTCATTAAACATATAAATTTATGAAAAATTCTTATATAAATTAAATTTATATAAATAAATAATTCTAAAAAAATACATATATTATAATTTTTTAAAATTATTAATTCACGCCCATATTTAAATTACTGTAAAAGCATAGGTTGATCATCGAATGTCCATTCGCGTGCAGTATGCTGGGGTACACTTGCAGAGGTTCCAATTGCATTTCCTCCCATTGAAAATTAGGAAAAGAAAATTACTTATAGGGATAATTACAAATTTCTATCCAACAGATGGACTCCACTTCTAAATAGTAAAATAATAAAATATGCGAAAAGACTTTGCCGTCAGCGATCCTACTCAAACCATTCCAACCAATAGAAACAAACTGTTTTCCTCTCTCGATCCTCGACCATCTTAAAACTTCTCATCCCGGCCGTACATTTCATTCGAGAAAACACATCTCATGCTTCTTCTGACCGTCAGATGCCGTACTAAAAAGCACACGTAAACAAAATCTCAGCCGTCCAATTGTATTAACATTGTTACCTTCAACAGCTATATATACTGACTGCCCTCATTAACTTACAAACTTTTACAAGCTCCCCAGATTGAGTGAGAGAGAGATAAGAGAGAGAATTTTGATACATCCGGGAGGTGGGTTCATCTGTTCATTACTTCAATGTTATTTATCTGTGATTATGCGAGCAATTTGCATGCTTCTCTTTTTATTTGGCTTTTTAAGGGTTTTGAAAATGTTTGTTTATACATTATAAATATGTATTATCTCCTTTCTAGGGTTTGTGATTTTACAATTTGATTTGTGCTCAATTTCCTAAGCTAAGGGCTGGGCTTGATTACTGTGCCAGATTTTGGTTTACGTAGGTGATTAGATTATCTTATTCTTTAGCTGACGAGATTAGAGCTTTATGGGGAAATATTTAGGTTCTAGTTGATTGATCTCTTTATTTGGAGCTTAATCCTGGTAATTTGATGTGTTTAGAGTTTTATTTTTGATTCGTGCTCGATGTTGACAAAGCTCAGTTTTTTCCTCTCCTTAAGGTTTATTATTTCCTTAATCTGTATTTTGAATTTTGATGCCCCAATTGTTTCATTGATTTATGTGTAGTTGTACGGATCATTGCTTTTTATGTTATCCTACTCGCTTCTTTTTATAAAAAACTTTTCAATAAGTATGTGGATTGTTAGCTGAATGCAGATTTCCCTTTTTGTAATTTTGTTGAATGCATAAAACCAACAGATGGCTCGTACCAAGCAAACTGCTCGTAAGTCCACTGGTGGAAAGGCCCCTAGGAAGCAGCTTGCTACAAAGGTCTGTCCTCTATACTTCTGGTTCTTGGGTTTTTGAATGCAATTGAGCTTTGCTATATTCATATGATGGTTTTTTTTTTGTCATAGGCTGCTCGTAAGTCAGCACCAACCACTGGAGGAGTGAAGAAGCCCCACAGATATCGCCCTGGTACTGTTGCTCTTCGGTGAGTATTTCTGCTTTGCTTAATTTTTGTTGAATTGGAGTTAATTTTGTCAATTTAAGTTTCCTGTGTAAGCGGTTGGTGTTTGTTTTGGTTTCTGACTTGTTGCTACTATATAGTGAAATCCGTAAGTATCAGAAGAGTACTGAGCTTTTGATCAGGAAGCTTCCATTCCAGAGGCTTGTTCGTGAAATTGCCCAGGACTTCAAGGTAAACAACGAATTTGAGATTAAATGGGTTTTCCTGATTTCTTTGTTTATGTTATTCAATTTGTCTGATATGTTGTGTTTGCATTGTTGCAGACTGATCTTCGTTTCCAGAGCCATGCTGTTCTGGCTTTGCAGGAGGCTGCTGAGGCTTACCTTGTTGGATTGTTTGAGGACACCAACCTTTGTGCTATCCATGCCAAGCGCGTGACCATCATGCCTAAAGACATTCAGCTGGCTAGGAGGATCAGGGGTGAACGTGCTTAAGTTTGTTTATGATCCTTCTATAGAATGGTAGCTTTGGTGGTGTTTTTTGATTTGTCTATGCAATATATATAGGTGGATAGTACAAGACTTTATCTTAGTGGTTGGTGGTTTTTAGGACAATGCTCATTGTTTGGGTGGTGGTGGTGTTTGGAATGTGCAGTAATATTAACAGTGTTATGTTCTGGGGAATGGAAGGCATGAGCATTTTTATCGTTAGTTGTTTTGTTGAACTCCACATGGTTGTTGTCACACCTCTGGTGTTGAACAATATTTCCTATTTCATCTAAATGTAGTTTGCTATTCTCCTAATTTTTCTTTTCCCTAGTTTGCTTCGTAGTTTTGAAATGGAATTTTGTTTGAGATGTTAGTGTGTTGTAGCATATCAGTTGAATTTTGCTTATTCTCATATGAATGTTATTCATAAGTATTTTAAAGCATCCTGGTTCCACGCTTTGGGTAGGATTGTTCTTGGCATGTTCCCGTTTGAATGTGATTTATTGCAGTGCTGGATAATGGGTTCTTTTTAACCTAGACACAGTAGGTGTTGAATTGCCCATGTTGCTTTTGAGGTCAACAGATTGGAGCAGCTGGTTTAGGAAGCGAATAAAGATATAGAGAAAAAATAACAGGCTTTAAGGCTTTTTGAATTGGAATTACTATGTTGTGTGGATTTGATTGTTTAAAATTTTGTTTCGGGATGTTGAAGAAAACGGTTGTGGGTTTTGCTTCAAATATAGTATAATTTAATTAGCATGGTCATATGTTTGAATAAAAATTTTACATTTGAGTTAAAATGTACATTTCTTTTCTTTGACTGACTTCTGTTAGACGAAGCCTCAATATTTTACGAAGTGTGGCACGTTAGGACATGCTGCGTCTCGCTTTGGCCAAAAGGAAAAACTGCAGAGAGCATTTTGTTGCGACCAACTCAATTAGAGTTTCTGGTAAGGAAGAATCTTTTAATGTTATGGGGTGGAAATCGCTGCACTCCAGGCAGTGACATGAGTGATGACCAGAAGGCTCCCAGAATTATTATCGAGGGGGATTCACTATCGAATGTACAATGGGTTTTCTTACACGATGGCCTAGATGGAAGATTTCCCATACCTCTAGAATTTGTAATTCCTGTGCTCATCAGTTAGCTGGCCAAACATTGTAATTTTTTTGGAGATGTACCCCCCTCACTGATCTCACCAGCTGTTCTTTGTGATAGAGGGGGAACTCTGTCTGCTTCAAATGTAGATTCTGAAACCCAATTGCACTTATTATAGACGGGGAGTGTTTCTCGTTGTGTATTTTGTTGCCGTTGGTGTGAGCATTCAAACCCTATTCGCAGGGAAGGAATTTAAACCGTCAGATGAGCGGTTTAACACTGAAAGAGCCTCTCGCAAAAGTGAAAAGCTTCAATTCGTCGGAGAACCGTTCGGACATGTCTGAAAGACTGGATTTTGGTTTTCTCGGACACAATTATTTTCTTCGAAACTAATCTACCTAGCTTAAGTTTTCATACTGTAACTCAAATTTACATTAAAATTAACCTGTCATTCATCTAAAGATGGTCGAAGACACCCATTTAAATTGGTCCTGGTTATTCTTTGGGACAGAGTGGAAGAAGGAAAGGGATTCTTGACCGTAAAAAGGATTCAATAGATTCAAAAAAATTGAACGAGGAGCCGTTTGATGGAATGAATAGGAGTTCAGTCTATTCTAAGAAGTCACGAGACAAACCAAAAGCTTAAATTGAAGAATAAATATTCGCCCGTTAAAACTTTCTTTTTTTGGATTGCTTCGATATTCCCCTCCCCATTTTTGGCTTTTGAGTGGTGAGGGACACAAACAAGTGTGTTAAGCTCACGGGTAGGCATGAGTGGTTTGTAAGCTAATTGTCAGGTGAAATAATTTATTTTACAATGTGTTTAATTCATGATATAATGTGTTCATACCCAGGCAATATGCTTTATGCTTTGCATACTAAAGTGTTATACATTGTATAATATATATTACAAGTTTATATTTTAAACATTATATGATGTATTGTATGTTTGAAGCTTTTATCCTTTTATGGTGTAATGCCTGAGATCGTGATAGCATACTACTTAGGCCGGTGATTGACGGATGCCACAGAGGAACAGAGTTTGATGTTTGGTTCTGCAGTGAAAACGAAGTAGAAAGTTGTTCATTGTGTGTATTTAGAAAATGGGAGGTTTTGCCGTGTAAGATTTGAATGGTGAAGGCATTGTTTCTCATTCCGGAATCAATCGCCGGTGTTGATTATTTGCTTAACTGAGACTGCTGTAGAAATTGAAAAATCAAATCGAATTTCTGTCATTTCAACATTTTTATTATCGGTATTGACCATTAATTTTACTGAACCAACTAAAAATATACTACTATTCAATTAATGTTTCAGAAAATATTACCAAAAGAATGAAAAATTAATAAAACACAAATATTTTTCCTTAATCTAAATCATAGACACTTAAAAATTACAGACATTTAACAAAATAATTATACAAATTCTAACAAATAAAATACATCCAAATGGAAAACAATTCACATTATCTTCGAGGCAGGAAAACCGAGAGGTCTCTATTTTCAATTTGGAACGCAAATTGGCGAGTTTTGGTCTTTAAACTTGTTTTTTTTTTTTTTTATAAATATTTTTAGACAAGTTAAAAGACAAATTGGCAAGTTTCATCACTAAGATATGTTTTGTCTTAGAGGTTTCGATCCCCAATGATTTCGTTCAACCTTTTTTGTCTCTGATATATTTTCGTTAAAACTTTTAGGAATATCTGGTCATTTCAAAGTACTTTCTACTGAAGAAAAGTATGTGCCAATTTTGTTACTCAATAAAAAAAGAAAACTGGTAATCCAAAAAAAATTTCCTTTTATTTTTTTCATTTTCACTTTAAAAAAGAAAAAAAAAATTCTTCCAACCTTCTTATAAGTGGCAGCAGTTAAAAGAGTATTGTAGGATCGATTGATGTGGGTATCCAAACTTATGCCTTTTGAAAATTTACTACTTATACACAACCCCAGAACCTTTCAGTATTTAGACCTTTGACCTCTTCTCTAAGTTGTTATCTTACATCAGAGAGCAAGCACCGAACCGACGACATCTAGAATAGGGTTGAATTGGAAAATTTTGCTACTGATTTTGGCAGTTGTTTATAGCAGTAATGTAGTTGGTGTGATCTCACCATTTATGGTTTACTTTTCGTATTCCACCAATGTTTAGATATGTCTTCACGCTTAGTGTATATTTTAATTTAGGTGCTACCGATGCACCAAAAGGATATTTCTGTAATAGAGGCACCACTTTATTCTTTGTATTTAATTTAAGACCTCCAAAGGTCCACGGTTTGAACTCACCTCCTCGGCCATGGCCATCCCCTACATGCCGAGTTGAGTTGCATCTGGGGCCGCGCAAGTTGTGTACTGCAACTTGCGCGGTGATTTCACAACCCAGATTGAAAATGGTAAAAATTTAACGTCCGAAAAAGTGACTGTAGGTAAATTTTTTTTTTAGTAAAATGACATCGTTTTGACCATTCAAAACCATCTTATTTTAATGTTCATGTAATCGTGTCATATGATTGTGTCAAATGTTCATGTAAATTCAAATGACCATACAAATTGCCGTACGACAACTTGCACAACCCTGAATCCAGTTAGCCATCCCCTACATGCCGAGTTGAGTTAGGGTCTAGACCCTTGAAATCTCTCTATCTAAATATATATTCCCTCCTATTGACATACTTAAATAGTTTTAAAATACCTTCATTGACATTTTTGGCTATAAGAATTACTTTTTCATGTTTGAAATGTTTATTAATAAAAAAGAAAAGTTTGACTTAGTTTAAACTCAGCAAGAGGTCAAATTCTTATTCAAGTTGCGCTCCAAATTGAGTTTTTTTCTGCTTTTATTTATGTCGAGCAAAAACTTAATCAAGATCCGATTTGTAGGGCTGGGTTGACACTCTTACTTAATCCAACATAGCCAGAAAATTTAACACAAATATATATGAAGTGGAAATAGAAATAACGATAAATTACATATAAAGATACTTTATATGATAATTTTTAAAAAGTAAAATGTAAAATTTAAAAGATAATTTTTTAAAAATTTAATTTTTATGATAAATTTAAAATATTAAAAAATTTTGAGGACGGAAGCTCTTAGAGATGGAAATGGTGCGCCTCCAATTCATGAAATGACCTTCTCTTCAATGTCCTCTTCGTCCTTTTCAAAGCCTGAAAACTTGTCTTGATAAAGTCTTAATTCGTTTCCAAGCAATTTGCATACATTTAATTTTAATTTCGCCATTAAAAAGTATCACATTTTATAATTAAACCTTTCTTAATTCAAATTGAGCAAATTATATTCTCTAAAAATTTTAAATTTGTAATTAAACCCTTTTGTATATTTTCCTAATAGGCGTGTTTGGCTGAACTAATGGGTACAAAAGATAAAAATAAAAAATTGGAACAAATGTATAACTTCATTCATTTTCACTTTTTTTTTTTTTTCCTTTTATTCTCATTTGGTTGATCAATTTGTTAAAAAATCATTCTATATAAATCGAGATGAAAATTTTTAAAAATTTTGTTTTTTTACACATCAATCCGTTTAAATTATTAAATCTCAGTAGATCCATTAAATGGGGACAAAATGCCCTTATTAAGAATTTTAAAATTTCTATAAAACAATATTGTTTGAATTGAATCGAAGGGTCTAATTATAAAACTATTTATTTTTTTAAAGTTTAAATTAAAATTAACGCTTTTGCATTATTTAAAGAAAAACTCATAATTATTATGAAACAAAAAATATCTTACAGGCAGAAAACCACGACTATGATCAATTCTTTTGTTTTGAAAAACTATTTTTGAACACTAAACCAAACATGACAAAAGAAGAAGTCAGACTGAGATCATTATTTTGTTTAGGTCCAACTCTTTTTTTTTTTTTTTTAAATCTTTGCTCCTTAACTTTAACGAGTTCTTTTCTGTTGTAACTACAAAGATCTTTGTCCAAACTTTTGAATGAACAATGACCTTACTACCCTTCATGTGTGTGTATATATATATATATATATATTCCGAAAAGATACCCTTTGTATTTTTTTTTCTTTTTATATATCTTTGGATGAAGCTGTGATACCTCAAGAGATAGGAATTTGAATTAAAACTAAAACGGCCCCAAATCTTTTAATACATTATCTACAATACTCTCTAATATATCTGCCATTAGTGGAAACGATTGTATTTAAAAATATGTTATATTTTTAATATTATATTAAAAAGTATAGTAGAAAATTCGGAGCCAACCAAAATCTATCAACTAATAAAATAGGTTTTTATCCAATTGGACTATTCTCTTGTATCTTGTAAGTTAATGAAATGACTAAGGTGAAATAAATAATAATGAATTACTCCTATTTTTAAATAAATACTACTTTTAGTTTTTTTGTGTAAAATTATCTGTAATTTTTAAAATAAAAATATATTTATTTTTTCTAATCATACACTTATCATTTAATATTTTAATAAACTATACAATCATTGAATTTCAATCTTCAAGTTGAGTCTGCAATTTCTAGTAATTCAATATTTTTCTTTTAAAATTCTATCGCTCTAATATGCATAAATTTTCTAAAAGTGATTGTTTTTTTTTTTTAATAGAGAGAGTAATGAATTATTCCAAATTAGAAAAATTAGTGTAAAACTAGAAAATAAGGAAGAAATCCTTAGAGTATCATCCAGGCATAAAATTTCTCCCAACTGCATCTTTAAATACCATACATAGAAAATAACATACCATCTAATACCATACCCTTCATCTACTTAACCTCTCTTTTAGGCCTACATATCTTCTTGTTTAAGAAATGATGAAAATTCTTTCTACCATTTCATGAATCCAATTGTCATTTCATGGGATAAAGTCCTTTTCACAATTTAAAATATCTTTGTCATTTAATTCAATAGCATTCTTTACATTAAAAACATACTTATACATGGATAACCACGACTCCCAAATAAAGTATTTAAATACAAATAATAAATAATTATTACTTCTTTCTATTTCTTTTTACATATTGAAAGAACATATACATTAAATCATAATTTCTTATACAATAAAAAAATATTTTTACTGATAAAATTGCCATCTTACCATATTGAAATATTCATTCTATATCATCTTGTTACTATTACCTAATTTGATAAACCAACACCAAGAAAATTCCATCCAAATCATCCCTCTTTATTTTATACTCTCTCCATCCCTTTTTATCTTTCCATTTTAATCGATTCAAAAATTTAAAAAAAAATAAAAAATTTTAATTAATTAATTAATATTTTTATTTTATTCTCAAAGAATCCCTCTCTTTATTAAGGAGTAATCAAAATTTAAAATTTTATATATTATAAGTATATTTAATTTATTTTTATTTTTCACTATAAGTGCACAATATTCATTGTATTAAAGAAAAATATTAATAAAAAAATAATAATTAATATAATCTTAATTTATTAATGAAATAGATAAATTAAGATAAAAATTTAAATTAAATTAGATAATTAAAAAAGAAGCAGGAGAGTAATGATTACCATTTCAAAAATAAAAACAAGGTTCAATCCCCAAGTCTAAGCGATTGATAGCATAAGGCAAAAGCATTTACCAATGAAACAATTTCCAAGAGTCATGTTTGCCGGCCTCAAGACATGGTCAAAACACCATGCAGCTTCCATTTGGACATACTACTATAGCATAGAATAAACTTCACCATATTCTACCTACGCCCCCCCCCCCCCACCCTCGACACGCCATCCTCTTTTTTTTTTTTTTGGGAATAGATGAAGGGTAAATAAGTCAATTCACGTAGCTTTCTTTTCCATGCTAGCCAAACCAAATCTCTATCAAGTTCAACGTCCCATGAACCGTCTGTTGTCCTTTTCTTACAAATCTTTCTCTGACTCTGAATCTCACTTTTGCCGTTACGCAGAGAGAGAGAGAGACGAGAGTAACGAATACCCGCCAACTTCGGCCTTCGTAAGAGAAGAGAGGAGAAGAGCAGGGAGGAGGGCTTCTTCAAAGAAGGAGGGAACCCTGCCTTTCTCTCTCACACACAACACCCACTACATATTTTTAGCTAAATACTTTAGTTCTGTTTTTCGTCCATTGTTTTCTGATTTTCCAAGGATCAGTGGTTCATACATAGTCCGAGAATTCATCTGATTTTCCAACATGTTACGGTCCAAATCCTTAAGGTATATAAATCAGACAGACCCTCTTCGTTCGTCTCTTTTTTTTCCTTGTCAACTCCATTTCTTTTGTTTAGAAAATTACTCTTCATTCAAGAAAGAAAAGTATTCACGGTGTACTCTTCAAATTTTTTATGCATTCAACATTTTTTGCCTATGTAATTGTGCATGTGAGTACTGTTTTATGTCATGCAGATATTGTTGATGAATTTTTTGTCTGCATGATCATAAAAGATTTGATCTTTAATGAGTTTGGCATTGAATGATATGTGTAAGTTTTGGTTTTTGTAGATCTGGGTATGCTGATTTTGGGCATAAGAACCAGCCATCAGTTCTTTCTCGGACACTTTCTGCTTCAAAATTTTGCAGAGGGAATGCTTTAGTTTCACAGATTGATTCGAAAGCCCTTAAACCAGTTGCAAGAAATTCTATTGACAGAAAACCCTCTAAGATTGTAAATTTAACGGAGGTATGTTTGGCCATTTTGTTGTTTCCCATGTTCTGTTTGATGTTTTTTGCTTGTTTGAATGGATTTTTGGTGTTAAATGGATGAGGGAATTATGAATTTTTCTTGATTGCAGAGTCAGATTAATAGAGTTTTGGCAATGCAAGAGCATATGGGGCAGATTGAGGAAGAGCTTAAATGGGCGAAAGATCGGCTGATTGTGGTTGAGGAAGAAAGGAATCGAGCCGTTGATGAAGTTAAAGAGATGACACGTGCTGCTTATGGGGCCAAAATGAAGGTTAATGAGGCATTGGCCCCTAAGAAAGCTGGGGAGCTTGTTACAGAAATTAAGACTTTGAAAGAATTGTTGTCTAATGCCCAGAAAGAATTGAGTATGAAAGATAAGAACATTGAATCCTTGAAAATAGAACTTGATGAGGCTAAACAGTTTGAGGTAAAATTGGCCGAGAGAGATGTATCATTCAATAAATTGAAGGAAGAATTGAATAATGCAAAAGCATCCGAGGCTCATGCAATGGATCATAAGAAAAAGATTCAGCAACTAGAGGATGAGATACAGAAAGGAAAGGTGTCAGAAGCCAAAATGCTTGATTCTTTAGCAAGCCTGACAAAACAGCTAGAGCAGACGAAGATTGAACTTGAAGAATCTAAACTAGAAATTGCTTCTCTGAATGAGAAGGTTGTGTCGTCGGAAAAGTCCTCCAAGCAAAGCATCAGTAGCAGTCTTAATGGACCTCTTGCAAAGGAGAGCGATGTTGTTGTTGTTGCTGTTGCAGGAGAAAATGAGAGTCTAAAGTCTGAGCTTGGATTAGCAAAAGAGAATCTATCTCAGACAAAGGAGGATGAGAAGATTGTCTCCACGAAAGCCAAGAGTTTAGCAGACGAGGTGGGGATACTGAAAAATGAACTTCGACTGGCACTTGAGGCAGAAGAAAAAAGCAAAAAGGCTATGGATGATTTAGCATTGGCACTAAAAGAAGTAGCAACAGAAGCCAATCATGCAAAGGAGAAGGTCAATGCTACACAATTGGAATTAGAACAGGTTAAAGGGGAGGCAGAACAACTGAAGCAGATGATTAGGACCGCTGAAGAAAGGTATGGAAAACTACTGGAAGAAGCCAGAAAGGAAGCAGAGCTGCATAGAAACACTGCAGATAGATTACGATCAGAAGCAGAAGAATCACTTTTGGCATGGAATGGGAAAGAAACGTGCTTCGTTAGTTGTATTAAAAGAGCAGAAGAGGAAAGGACTCTTGCACAACATGAAAACACTAGACTTGTAGAATCCCTTAAAGCATCTGAGCGTATGACTATATCGGCTAGGGAGGAGAGCTACAAATTGAGGGATATACTTAAGCAGGCTCTTAATGAAGCTAATGCAGCAAAAGCTGCTGCTGGCATTGCTAGAGATGAAAATTCTCAACTCAAGGATTTCCTAGCTGAAAAGGATGAAGCTCTGCACTTTCTGACTCAAGAAAATGAACGTCTTCGTTTGAGTGAAGTTGCATCTCAGGAAAAACTTAAAAAGTTCAAGCATTTACTCTCTACAGCATCGACAGAACTCAAGCATCAAGATAAGGAACAGGATGGGATATTGAAGTCGCCAAATTTAATGGCTGAGGATCATGAAGAGGAGGACAAAGCAAAGAAGAACTTCAGCTTCAACCTTGATGAATTGAAACTTCTGAGCGAAAATGAAGATTCAGATGAATCAATCAACAATGAGGATCCTGAAAAGGCTGAGGCACTCAAAGGCTCCATATTTGATACCGCTGCTGATTCACCAAGATCCAAGCCCCATACACCAAAACCGACAGGCAATCATCATAGGAGAGACTCTTCTTCTTTCTTCACTGTTGATGGGGAAACAATAAGCTCAGAAGAGTTAGAGCATCTAGAGAACGGTCAATTTGATGATTCAGACAGTGATAGAAACCACAGAAGAAGGAGAGCTTTGTTTCGAAGAGTTGGAGATCTCCTAATGAGAAAAAGTTTCCACAGGAAGGAACCATCAGTTGATCAATAGGCTCTTTCTAAGATTACTTCAGGTTTAGTATTAAAATTATTTTTGTGATTATGCTTCATTTACCAAACAAAGCAGGTTAAAATGCTCATATCAATCATATATCCATTTCCATATTGCTACTGTTTCTAGTTATATTAAAACCTGTGAAGAAATTTGCTTGGCAGATAGTTTTCATTAGTAAATGCTTGTAGAAGCCACCCACTATTCTATATAGTTGTTCATATAGTGTTCCGAGGCCTTCTTTCACGAGCAGATTTACTTCCTTTTTACATTTTTAAACTTTTGTAGACAATCTCGAAGGAGCCAATGCTGTTTATTAATTCTTGATCATTAGTATACATTTTATTTGCACCAATATGCGTTTATTCTCCTGAAAAAATTTATTCAGAAGAAGAAAAGAGAATGGGAACAAAAAACCTCGAAATTAACCGAGGAGGGTTAACGACAATACTGAAAGCTGGTGGCATATTATAGCTCTATTTCACAAGCTTTAGATGGATTTTCTTACAGAATTTCAATCTGACGGATTTGATTTTGAACAAGTTTTATTAAGTTAGTTTCTGTAATTCTTTCCCAAGCTGAACAATTTCATATATATGGAAATCAAACTTCTACCAATGAAATATTCCTCAACCTCTTTTCTCCCTCTTAGACTTTAGGCAGAGACCTGACTCGTGAGGTGCTGCTCTATTGAATCCTCATCCTCATCTTTCCAATGGTGTTCTATTGGTGCCAGAAATCTCATAGAAGTGATGGCCGATTTGATTTTCAAATTTTTATATTTTGCACAAACTATATTAACATTTCTTTTGATGTTTGTAGAGATTTTTGTCCATTTTGATCAAAGTATATCATTGGATTTTTCATAGCAAACGCAATGCCCCCTGAGTAAGATACAGAAAAAGGACTGAAACGCCAATCGCATACTTATTATGCAGTCTCTTTATTACCCCCAAGTATGAGCCAACACGGTTGGATTTGAGTGGAAGTATAAAAAAAATTTTGTGGTCAACTTGGAAACGCGTTGATCTAGAAACCTTATTTTAGTGCTTTTCAATCAAAACCCATGATTCCCAACCAAAGTCTCATTCAACGCCCTAAAAATGCTTCTTCCGTCCAAATTTAAAAAATATAGATATTTAAATCTAACCAAAAAAAAAAAAAAAAGAAAAGCAATAATGTTTGATGCCTCTTCATAGTAATAAATGGAAATCAAGGTCAACCTTTAACCAACACAAACGAGAAAGTCACCCTGCTATGGAAAGAAAGTAGACGTCCCTGAACTTTCGAAGAGGCAATTGAACGATACCCCCACGGATCAAAGTAATCATCGTGTTCGAAAATTGAAGGCTTGTCCTACTCCTTTCTTTAATTGGAGCAAGGCCGGCAGTTGGCAGGAGGACGGAACTCATGGTGCCAACAGATGTCCATTCTAAACTCAGAAATTTAACAGTATTCTAAGTATTTTGCGTCCCTGTACAAGCTACTAATCTTCAACTCTATTAATACTAATGTCCGCCATTCAAAAAGGATAAATGGACAATAGCTATAAAGAATAAGAAACCAAAGCCTAAACCACTAGCAAAATGGCTTTGTCAATTACTAACATCTAAGGCACCATGAATAGTAGTAATTGTATTAAGAAAGGGAGCATTCCTTTAGAATAATCCAAAGTAGAGATGAGGTTATTTGATTTGAAGCGGAAGGAGTAGTATACAAATTTATGGACCATCTTTAAATCGCCGAATAATTGAATGACTCGCCAATCAAAAAACCTGTTCAGGCCAACTGTAAAGTTTCTTTGGCACATAACTGTAAAGTTTCAAAATGCAGAATAAAAAGAGTTTAAAAGTGAGCACAATTGTAGACCAATTAAAGTTCACGGTGGCAGGATCTATCAGTCTCTTACAGCTTTACATTTAAAACTAGGATGGCAAAGTCGGAAATCAGGGAGAAGACTATCGTCTCTGCTTTATTTCGTGAACTTCTTCAACCGTTAGATGGCCAAACATTGGGAACCTATCTTATCTCCTTATTCCCGGCTCAAATGTGCCAAAAGACAAGGGCATTAAATCATCCAATATTCCTCTATGGATCTCCTCCCACAAGTTCAACTCCCAACTAGAGATTGCTTATATTGTTCCAGACCGGTCTGCTGAGACTTTCATAGTGAAGCTGTGTGGATGCATGCTGTAGGAAGTTCTTAGATAGAGGCAACTAACACCACTCCCAGACAAGTTGTTCTTATGGGGGAAACAATGATTCACTTGATCTCCAACTTCAAGACCTCAAAAAATGAAAGGTAAAGGAGGCCCCAGAAAGAGTCCCTCCCACCAGTCTGTGATGACATGAGTTGGTGTTCAACAAGATGATTGCCCAAGAAAAGAGACTTCAAGAAAACCAAAGAGAAAGAATTATCTGAATCTAGTTAACTTTGTAGCTTTTAGACTAATCAAGAAGATTATTTTACTCTTGAGATTAATAAAGGTTTAAGAAGACATTATAATGACGTTCGAAACTCTGAATTATCAGAAATTAGCATATGAATTCTTCCTTTATAATGAAAGATCAAGTCTGGTTACGGAGGCAATCCATAATAAATAATGAAACACACAGTCAGCGCATTAATTCCTATGAGAAAAAGGAAAACATCAATACCATCTAAAGCCAAAGATCAGGATGATCATAAAATCCCTAAAATAAGAAACAATCAAACCTAGTGTCTTAAAAAGGTAGGAAATTACGGAAGCCCAGAATATACAGGGCTATATACTTGCTACAAGCAGTATTCTTGAATTAAAACCAAACTACATGAAGCATAAAAATAGCTCAAACATAACGTGAAATTTCACTACTCATTGTCATTCTTTGTGGCTTCCTTCACCTCCTCAGTACCATCATCCTATAAAAAAAACACAAGCAAATTCAATCAGCTTTATATCTGGGATGGAGTTCAATTCGTAGATTCAGAACAAGGGCGCAGAAGAATAACCTGCATGTCTGAAGTCCACAAGGTGAGATTATCACGCAGAAGCTGCATTATCAAAGTGCTATCCTTGTAAGATTCCTCCCCTAGTGTGTCCAACTCTGCAATTGCTTCATCGAAAGCCTGAACATGCGAGGTAAAGAGTGACAACCAGCAAGGTGATATAATTATATTCTTTTCAACATTTCTGCCAGAAAAATACTAGAACCGCATCACAAACCTGTTTTGCAAGATTACAAGCACGATCAGGAGAGTTCAAAATCTCATAGTAGAACACAGAGAAATTGAGAGCTAGTCCCAGCCGGATAGGGTGTGTGGGGGCTAGTTCAGCATTTGCAATATCCTGCAAACAATTTAGACTTTTATCAGATGGGACAAAGTTCGCTCAACAATGATAGATCCAAATTATGATAACATGAATTTCCATCATACAACAACTTCACCTCATAAATCCAATGCATAACTAAAGCCTAGAGCATCTCAACTAGCGTGCTTCAATCAGATTCCTAAAATTTAGTCAAAAGAATGATCTCATTTCTCCTAAGTTTTTCCCATTACCTAAAGAGAACGTTAATTTCACGTCTAAATCAGGAAAAAGTCGACAGAGAATAAATGAGTACGTAAACAATTTAAAAATAAACGAAAAGATGAATAAAGCTAAACCTGAGCCGCCTTGTAAGCCGATAGAGTATTCTCGGCGGCTTCCTTTCTCTCGGCTCCAGTCTTGAACTCAGCCAAGTAGCGATGATAGTCTCCTTTCATCTTCAGATAAAACACCTTGGAGTCTCCACTGGAAGCCGAGCCAATCAGCTTAGAGTCGAGCAGTTTCAAAATGCCGTCACAGATCGACGACAGCTCCGACTCGATTTTAGATCTGTAACTCTTAATAGCCGCCACATGTCCTTCGTTGCCTCGGCTCTCCTCCTTCTGCTCGATCGATGAGATAATACGCCACGAGGCTCTTCGAGCGCCGATCACGTTCTTATACGCAACTGAGAGGAGGTTGCGCTCCTCAACTGTTAACTCTTCGCCGCCGTCCGCCGCCACGACGACTTTTTCCATGAATTCAACCATCTCCTCATATCGCTCAGCTTGCTCGGCTAACTTTGCCTTGTAGACATTCTCTTCGCGCAGCGACGCCATAGATATCAGAGAGAGAGAGAGTGTGTGTTTTAGAACGAGAAAGTCTTGGTGGTGAGACTTGAGAGTGGGTGGAGAATTACAAAATGACGAACCGGCTTTTGGATTCTCAGATCCTTATTTGCATATCTTTTTCTTTCTTTTTTTTTTTTCTTTTTATTCTCTAATCTTTTGAACACGAGCGAGCGAAAATTTAAAAAAAAAAAATCATCGTTATGGGCTTGAGAACAATTAAATTCGAAATATAGGTCCAAAAATTGGACCTGGGCTGTACTTGGGCCATGGAAAGAAAGCAATGACAACAAAGCTGCTGCAGTCGCGTTTCTATCCAAAAGGAGAGTACAAGTCTGAGATTAAGCCAATGTTTGGGCCACAAAGGAGGAATGCAGAGATTGAGAGGAGTACTTTTATTTTTATTAAGAAAAATAAATCTAATTTATTATTATTATTTGATTAGAATAGAAGAAAAGTAAAATATAATATTATCTTAATTCATGTTTCAATTTATGTATATCTCGACGGGCTTTTTACGACATGATAGAGAGTTTTTTCTTTTTTAATTTATTTTTTTATTTTTTTTTCTAACTAAATAATATAAATTATCTATTTATCTCTAAATTTATATTACCTTCATTTTTCTTCCCTTTTTTTAACCTCAAACAAATACACTATAATAATTAAAAGAATCTTAAAATCAGGTTAATGAATTTTGTCTTAAATTTTAGCCCTCCTAAAATTTCTTTAGAACTATATCGATATTTGTATATTATATTATTATTAAACGGATGAATAATCACCGCTTTAAAAATCCGACTAGCAGGATGTTCGTGCGTTGCACGGGATATCAATATTTTATACTATATGCTATTTTTTATGTATTATATGGATTTTAATAAATGAAATTTTTTTGATGAATTGAATACAAATCATATGTAAGTTACACATATGTAATTTATGTATGTAATTTTTTTTGAATTTTTTATATCATATGTAATTTATGCATATGACATTTTGTGTACATTTTGTCCATTTTATAAAGAGTCAATAAAAAGAACATTTTTATCAAATATATGAAAAAAGACATTTTTTTTTTTACATACTTTGGCTTTTAGTGGTACATAAAACTTATCTATTGATTCAGAATAGTTTAAAATCGCCTGTAGATTAATATGTCGATAACAACATTTAAAAGAATTACCATAATCGATGATCTCTAACTCTATAATCGATAATAATTTGTATATAATATAAAAGTCATGATCTCTTATCAATAAGAAAATACACAATCGATTATGAAATAATACTTTATCGATGATATTCTTCAATGAGATAAAAGTTAGAAGATACATGCCCTAAAACTTTGTCTGTATATATATAGATATTCCCAGTTTCAGAACAACCAAAGTATATGATGAACTAAAAATATTCTCTTCCTCTACATATGGCTAAAGATCATTCTTTGGTCGATGAACAATCATATTACTTTCTTGAAGAAGCTCATAATCATCTTTATCAAGAATATCACTCTTCTTCATTTCTCTATAATTAAAAGGCAAAAAGATGAAGAATGTCATACTAATTTCCCTCTTTTTTTTTTTTGGGGGGGGGGGGGGGGGGGGGGCAATGGCATCCAATTCAGTTAACCACTAAATAATGTTCTTTCCACGAAGAGGCGTAGTCTTAGACATCCCACTCTTAGAGATCAGATGCTAATGAGGCTTCTCTCCTTTCCTTATGGAGTGACAGCAGATCAATCTCCCGATTGAAAGCCATAAATGCCTCATCTTCAATACCAACATAAAACAAAGCCTACATGAATTTGAGACAAAAAATGTCACACTACAACACCAAACACATCACTAAAACATAGATAGTAAGACATAAAACAAAAAGCTCTGAAACCCCTATTATATTATGACCAGATTATATGGCAGGCCTATGAGAAACGATATGCTACAAACACCACTCATGCCGACCAAATAAGTAATAGGACATTCCAAAACTATATCATCAGAAGCAAATATATTAAGCAAATCAATAAGGAATATTATTAAATATATTAAGAGCTAAATGAAGTGCAAGAAGAAAAAAATAATTACCTTCGCAAGGGAGATGCCTTTATCCTTAGACTGAAAAGATATCTCTAAGGTAAACTTATCCCTTGCAGCCTTGAGGACCTAACAAAATTACCATTCATCAATAATTAATCGTGATTCTAAGGCTTGGAAAATATTCCCAATTTTTAATATCGCCCCAACAAAATTCAGTAATAATACACAAATGGCTCAAATTAGTTAAACATATCATAATATTCAACTACTCATATATACCAAAATCACCTACATGCAAAGAGCAACATCTAGCAAGAGCCAACCACTTTAGTAGATTAAACTTAGACCTTGGCATGGATCAAATGTGACAAATAGGCAGTCGTAAAATCAAATTAGCATATTTATTTTAAAGGTTATAGCAACATCTTGATAAAAATTAGCTCTAGGTGAATTTGGATATTCTACCAAAGCAGAAGAAGCTAGAGATGAAATGCTCAACCTCTTCTTGTTGGGTGCCTTTGCACTTGTTGCGCCAATCTATTCATTGCTCTTTTATTTTTTACTCCCAATCCAAAATCTACAATGACTATTAAAATCATACATGATCATACAGAATAAAGGGATATTGGGGATGCACTAATAACTTTGTATAAAGAAGCACAACAAAAATTGATATTCAACAAACCTCTTATCCGCAACAACAATTGTACAATTTTCATCAAAAGGCAAATGACAATGGTCGAGAGTATACCTTGAGGTGTGAAGTCAAACAGTGGAGACAGAGGTCGGCCATTTGGTAAGCAGGCATTTGGCTCCCTCAGACTATCAAAGAAGGGGTGTGCACATGCCTCCAACTGAAAACAAACCGGTTGACACACACACAACCAAATACAGCTTGTTAGTGATTTATTGATAATCACAAACATGAGTATTTTCATGGATTCATGGAAGGTGAAAAATATTTTGAAGTCCCCACCCATTTCTCATTTATGAAGTACAGACTGAAACATATCATAACCGTCTCACATGACAGTTGGTTCAGTTATGCAAGTCAAAAAACTAATCACTACAAAATGGTCCCTGAAAATTCATACTATCACGCCCTTGAGATCCATATCCATCTCAACTGACCTTGTGCCAAGGATGAGCTTTGATCTGAGGAAACTTAAACTTGCTATAGTTTGGGTTCATACACTTGATTTCCTCTCTTGTTGGTGTTCCTAAGATCTGTCATTACAAATCAAGAATATAGACAATTGCAAATGATGCAAAAAAAAAGGCTTGAAAATAAGAACCACCAAATTTAACATGATCTTATATGTTACTTTAATAATCTCCACTAGCTGATCAACACCACTTTCCCCAGGAAAAAGAGGCTGAAGATATGCAATTATAGAATGTCAGACAGATCTACCTTCACAAACGTCTACCTTGTGTAGCATCAATAGAAATCTTGACAACTAAGTTAGCTATATTCACAGCAGGAAAAGGCTAAACATAAATCCACCTGCCCCAGAAGTAGTTCAGCCATAACACAACCAACAGACCACATGTCGATTGCTATTGTATACTCTGTAGCCCCAAAGTTACTTGAGAAATCTGGAAAAAACACAGAAAATTTACTTCTTCTTCCATTTCTTCTTCTTTTGTCTCTCCTCATCACTATCAGCACTATCTTCTTCCTCCTCTTCATGTTCTTCCTCTACATATGGCTATAGTCAGACCAGTGAGCTCCATCAAATGGATTTTGGCACATCTTGCACCAGAAAGTTTTCCATATCTCCAAAGCATGCAGAAAGAAACCCTTGAGCCTTGTTTTTCTATTTATTCTACATTTATGCAAAGGTATAGGTGTTCAAAACATTAATTTAACAATTCGCTCTTAAAATCCATAGTTTCCTAACATATCATATCAACAAACGCAAAAAGTAAGGGAAAAAAAATCACATATTACAACGCACCCCATAAAGCATCAATAGTAGTAGACCATTAAAATTTCAAAATTTGATCATTCAAAGCCCTTTTAACGTCAGTAGCAACATCAAAGACACATCATTTGTTCAGTCTAAACTCACAATCAATGCAACTTTCTCACCAAATTATCAAGCTGCCTAATTAAAACAGATCTGTGAAGGTTTTACCCAAATGTTTCTACACAAATAAACCCAAAAATATAGAGCATATGGTGCACATTAGTGTAACTTACATTGAAGACACTTAAACACTTAGTTCTGCATAATGATTCATTCATATCAATATTAATGGCTAAAAAAGCATCAAACGGAAATTCAACATAATTGAAGAATAAAAATAAGATCTTTAAGAACTCCACAATTCAAGAATAGTAAACAATGAGAGAGTCACCAAGAATGGACAATTGGGGAGGAATTGGCAGCAGAAAGAATCAATTGAAGGCACTATGAATGACCATAGTAAGCAGCATGATGGAAGCAAGTTTTTCCATTTAACGAATCAAACATCAACACCTAACTAAAAGGTTCAAAAAATTAACTGTAATGAGACTTGAGAATAATCTATATACATTTGGTCCTCAAGAGGAATTTATGACTGCAAAAATAATAATACAGAAGCAAGAATATCAAAAGAAAGGAACTTTAATTTGAATTTTGCAATGATCATACATGGGCTCCAGCATGAATTAGCCTTTCCACGCATGAAAGCTTTCCGTGTACAGCAGCTAACATCAATGGGATCTAAATCAATCAGAAATTAAGGAATCACCGCAACGGAAGTATCTTATTGCACTCAAATGCTAAAAAATGCTACAAAAAGCTAAAGGTAATTTCTGTCGAACCAGAACCCATAAATCATATCTTACCTGTGTTACGCTGATTTAGTATATTTGGGTTGAGAGAACGATCCAATTGCATCGAAAGAACCTTAAACAGCAAAATGTTAACCAATCAACCAAATAAACTACCAATCTGTACATTAAAATCAAGGAAAAAAAATATCAAGAAATAATAATACAAAGCAGATCGAGCAACATTAAGTGGACTCGGTGACACAATTGAGCAGATCGAGTGTCTCTTTAGTGCATACAGGCTGGGGTTTCTGGGAAAAATCAAAATCAGGAAAAAATTAAGAACAATCAGATTCTGATGCAGAGTAGAAGAGGGAAAAAAATCTCGGGGAAAAGCCAAGGTACCACAATCAAAAATCAAAATCAGGAAAAAATTAAGAACAATAAGATTCTGTCAGTAGTTTTTATTGATCTCTTATCATTCCTAGAACGATTGGGCCCTTCTAATGTTTGGCTTTCTTCACCCCTAACATCAGTACAAAGTTTGGTGTTCCCTTAGGCTTGTTTTCATCAGTAAATCATTTCTACAAACACCTTCTGTTCGGGCTTTCTAGGACAAAAGGCTGGTCAATGAGCAAAAGTAAATGAACGGAAAGTCACGGGATCAGAGGATTAAAGATAAAGAGCTTCAAAGGAAGCCAACATGAGAACGAGGCAAGCCGGGAAAGAATCCCATGGAGACCATCGGTGATAAACTTTCTCTCTTGTTCGGCTCCTGTATGTGACCGTTTGCATTCAGAAAATCCTTCAAATAAAGAAAAATTCGATATCCAAATAACAGTTGAAATAAAAGAGTAAACTGGAAAAACCTTGGAATGTGCCGTCTTCACATAGACTTTCTGTGTCAGTGCCGCCATTTCATGAATCGGTCGTCGGCAAGAAGAACCGTGCTTGTTCCTTGCCAAGCTTTTGTCTGCAGATGGAAATGGGTCGCTGTACCATTCGTCGGGTGTCATCGACACCGAACGTGATCTGTTCGGAGATCGAGTTATCTGGCGGAGCTAAGAGTTTGAGTAAACTCGGATCGCGATCTTTTCTGGCTAAAATATCGGAGGAAGAGGATAATGCTGGCTTGTTGACTTCGATGGCGAATTGCAGGAGTTATGTCAGAGATTGGTTGCAGAACGCCATCCCGATGGAAGAGCTTGGATTTCCCGATGGTGGAATTGGAACTTTGGCGGCGGCGGTGATGAGTTCAGCGGCCACAGTTAAGATCATCTTGCAACCAGCACAGTACTCTAAGTTTTTAGGTTAGTGCAAGCGACTGGAAGATGGTCCATCTTCCATAGAAGTTCGAGGCCTCCAATTCAATCTTGTGTGGAAAAACAGAATGTCTTTTCCTCTTCCTCAGCAATGATCTCAACCGCATTCTTGGGATGTCGTGTTTTGAACCCTAAAATATTTAAACGTTTATTTGTGAATCTGGACAGTCAACCTCAATCAATTTCCAAAAACTACAGCAATCCACAAATTGCTTATAAATACGGTTGGTTCTACCTTATAAAGAATCTTCTATTACTAATCTAAAAAATATTCTCAAGTAACATACCCAAAGCATAAACATCTACAACAACATTTGTTATTCAAACCAATAGCACTTAACCCTAAATCCATACCTAATCATCTCACCTAAGAGAAACTTGAAGAACAAAATTAAAGCATTTATCTAGTCCAATCATTTTACCATAAATCCAAACTAAACCCCAATACTGATATGTCACATAAACATTGGCCAATTAACCTAATGAAGCTGATGTGTCAAACCCTAAAGACTTTACCCTCAACTTTACTTATTATTAATTTCCCTTGCAATATTCATAGCTTTATATGTAGACCAAAACTTAGTCATGAATTTTGGTTGTACTTACTACAAAGCCCAACATTCATAGCCCAAAGTACTCTTAACTAAACACTGAAAGAGGTTTGGGCTTTTGTTGTTCAGGTTAAACACTACCTTGGGCTATAGATGTAGGAGGAGAGCACTTTACAAGTCAACATTATTAGATATCCGATTCTTTTGTCGGACCATGCTTGGTTTTCATGAAACTTACTCTATGCATGAAATTTGAATCCTCGCCCTCATGATGGATGGATCTAGAAGGGGCCGCGGTGGTACAAAATTTACCCATCACAATTAAATTGACAATAATTAATTTAGTATACAATTTTATATAAAAATAAAAATTATACTATAATAAAAATAAAAAATATATAAATTTTAAAACATTTTAAGTCACATTTAAATATATAATATATATTTATTATTTTATAATATATAATATATTAAAATTTTTATTTTAAAAAAATATATCAATTTTTTTAAATATATAAATAGTAAGTAGGTCAATTTCGTTCATATAGAGAATATCTATTTACTTTAGTAAGAAATCTATATAAACTTTAACTTCTTGTTCATTTAAAATTTATTTAAAATTTATAATATTATTCTTTATTATTTATTCTTTTACATCTGATCTCTAAATCTAAATTTTTAATTTTATTCCTAACCTTAGATTATTCATCCTAACCTCATTGTTAAGTTAATAACTCAACTTTTTTTTTAAAGGGTAACAACTTAACAATTAAATGCATAATTTATAATTTGAGAATTTGTATTTAATTCTTGGCGTGTAAAGGAGAAAAAAAAAAGTCTTTTAAATTTGAGCTAGAGGTGCCAACTAAGCTTGAGAGTGCTAGCCAATATTTGGAAGTTTTGAACTGACAAGTTGCCTTCGAGATATATTAAAGAAAGAAGAATTTGACAATGCATTTGGATTTTGTCCCACTTTTGAGATCCACATGACAATAAATTATGATGCTAAATGATGGACTTGGGACCTATCTATTTTGGGAGAAGTTTCACTTTCAAATTTGTTCACATTTCAAAATGCATAGCTCTATATTTTGTTAAATATTTTAAAATTTCTTATTATGGAGGATGGAATAGCTTTCCCGTATTTAAAATTAAATATTTATATTTTTTATTTTAAAATATTCAAAAAAATAAATATTAATTTCTTATATTTTATAATTAACCTTCTTAATTTAAAGAGTATAACTTTTATTGGTATATAAGTCTTAAAATTAACATTTTAAATTAACAATGCTACGATGATAATTTATATTAATAAAATACTTAATTTCAGACGAAAGAAGTCTATATTTTTTATTAATGTTTTATGTCGATAGTAATGGTGAAAAGATGTGTTTAACCAAAGACTCCATTTTTTAACTTTGGTAGGAGTAACTAAGTGAATTCATCATAACTAAGTGAATATAAAATTCTTAACTGCACTTTAGTTAATTAGACCATTAATTAACCTTTTTACACGTATAAAGTTCGTAATGGCCGCAAGTAAAACATGAGGATTCAGTTTTGAATAAGGAAGGAATCATTGTCAAGTTCCAAACACGGCTTTGTCCGGACTCCGGATGCCAAATGTATAATTTTTAAAAAAAAGCCCCCTGAAATATAAAAAACCAACGGCATGTGCTAAATTCTGGCCGCGGATTCATTGTCAGAGCATATCTGATAGTGATAATATTATCTGTCAGATAGGACACGGTCACAGGGGTGATGATTTCACAGCCCACCTTTTTTTTAAACAAATTTTTTTTTGTGAATCTTTGTTGCGTTGTGGGCCTACAACTAACTCTACGGACCCCACACATTATCTTCTTCATCCCTCTTTGCCATTTCTATTTACTATTTTCTTTACATGTTTTTTAATGTATTACTTTAATTGAACACAACTGTTACGCCCTCTCCGTTCTAACTAAATTAACAGGGATTGATTTGATATAATATTTTATATAAAAAGTAATAAAAATTAAAATATAATAATAGTAAAATATAATATAGTATTATTTCTATTTCACAATATAAGTCTTTTTAGACTTATACATAAGAATTAAGGATTCATAAATTCTTAATAATTTTAAAATTAAACTTTCAAAAATATCCATAATTAAGTCTTTGTCTACTTTGATAATTGGAGAGAATTGTGTCATAATTAATGAAAAAAAAGAGAAATTGTATGGAGGGATATAGATAAAAAAAAAGTAATAAATTTTTGTAAAACTTTGTAAAATGACCTATATTGTGAAAAAAAAAAATTAAGTCTAAAACGACTTATATTATGAAATGGATGTAGTATAATAAAAGTAGAAAATATGTAAATTCTATAATACTTTGTGTCAAATTTAAATATATAAAAGTAATATATATGTAGTATATTAATTATTTTATAATATATAATATATCAGAAACTTTCATTTTAAGAAAAGTATCAATTTTTTTTAAAACAATTTAAAATAGTAAATAGGTAATTTAGTTAAGATGAAAAGAGTATATATATCTATGATTGGTAGAGCTTATACTGCTGAAAGAAGGAGGAGGTTAATTGTGAAAGTTTCAAAAAGAATGTATTTATTTAAAAAAAATGAATATTATTTTTAAATATTTTAAAATAGAAATATAAATATATGTTAAGTTTTTTTCAATCTCACATGAGATAACTTAAAAAAGGGTAAGGAATGATTTCCCTGTAAATAGGTTAGTGTTGTTTTGAGGATAGTGCACCAACTTATTGAACCTGGTAATTTGGGAGATTTTTTAGTCTTGAGTTATTTTGTGAGGGTTTGTAATTTTATCCGTCCAAAAATTATATAGTGGTGTGTTTCTTTTCGAAGTCGTGGATGTATGTCTAATTGAGAGATCGAACCACGTTAAATTTTTGTGTTCTGTTTTATACATTTATTTTTCTTTCCTCTTTTCTATATATTTGTGTGTTGCTTTTGTTGCTCATCCCAACAAGTAGTATCAGAGACTGGTTCTAGCTTGAGAGAAGAGCAAGGTTTGGGCAGCTTAGGGAGGATCAAGGTTCGGACCTAGGAAGGATAGAAAATGAGTAGGAGGTGCTTCATCAGCAGTTTTGAGAGAGGTAATTTTTTGTGTCACGTAGAGGTAAGGTATTTTATTATAAATTCTTTAAATATCACATATACGAAGAATATGATTTTACCTCTACTGTTTAATGGAAAGATTGACTTCACTCTAGGAAAATGGATAACTCAAGACTACTTAGTGCAACAAAGTCTTGATTCTACATGAGAAGAAGAGAAGCTAGAAGGGATGAAGGATTCAGTTTGGAATGCTATTCAGAAAATGGCGATTAGTACTATTCGATCAGTAGTGCCTCTACGTATTAAAGTTATAGCGTTGAATGAGACATCGCCTAAGAAGATGTGAGAGATTTTAGATAAAAATCGTGCATCAAATATACTAACTAACCGCTTAAAAATGAAGATGGATCTATATTTACTTAAGATGGAAGAATGGGGTAACATTATTGATCATATAAATAAATTTAATGAGTTAGTATCTCGACTTAAAAATTTAGGGGAGAAGATTGAAGATGAGGAGTAAGCATTGCTCTTGTTGGCTTCTCTACCCAAATCTTACACGCTATTGGTGCAGTCATTGCTAGTAGGAAAGAGTACACTGCAATTGAATGAGGTGTCGAAATCTTTAAAAGAAAATAATCAAATGATAAAGAAAATCATTTTGAAGATAGTCGAATACTAGTTACAGAGAGTTGGAGAAGTAGGAAGAGTCGAAGCAAAAGAAAAGGTGATCAGTAAAGAGGAAAATCCCACCAAAGTAATAATAGCGACTTTGAGTGCTATTATTGCGGGGAGATTGATCACATCCAAAGTCATTACTAAAAAATGAAAGAGGATTTAAGAGCTCTAAGAGAATAAATGAAGGGTAAGGCCAAAGTAAGCGATTCCTTTACAAATGTGGTCATTGGTAATGATCTATTATTGATAAGATGTTTGGATGATACTGTTGATGAAAAAGCATTCAAATTGGATAATGAATTCTGCATCAGACTTGCATATTTGCGAGGACCAAGACATGTTCGTGTTAGAATATATGCCCTCCAGACTAGTTTATCTGATATAATTATCGAATTCATTAATAAAAGAATTTATTCTCAAAATTTGTTTGTGAATTTATATTTTATTTGTGCACGATTTCGTTTGGAAATGACTTATTATGTTTCAATAAGTGATCCATGTGAACGGTGGTCTTTCACAATAAGGTATGAATCACGAATTACTTAACACATAAATATTTATTCTTAACTGATTGATAAGAATGAGAATCTCATCATATATAGGTTATTGTGTTATGAATTTCAAATGGAGAATGACTTATCTTTAGCCGGTGAGTAGTCCACTCACTTCATTGTACGAGTGTATTTCGAATATGTAAAACATGACTTGTAATAGTAGTTTCTAAAAATACTATTTAAAAAAAATTTCAAACTATTACTGTTACAACGTGGACTAATACTCTACCGCTTGAGTATGAGTTGGTGGTCTAACGAAGCTAGAAGTATATACTTTGATATACTGTAGTTGAGATTTTTTCGTAGAGCTGATATAGTTGTATATTGGGTATATGTGAATAGTTAGTTAAGACAGACTTATACAAAATAACTTCTACACTATATCGCCATTTGTGACTGTTCAAATGATCTAATTATTTAGGGTTCTGGGGAACATGACTTGGATGTTTACTTTGGGGTAGCTCTATTGGAAAGTAGAAACATTCCAAGTGTCATGAATCATTAGACTAGAGGTCGAAGGATAGTAAATGTCTATTAGAAAGGTGTTAGTATACTCATCCTCTCTAAATGTACGGTGATGCCTATAGGGGTATTTTAGTCATTACACCTGTAAGTCGAAAACTTTGCTAACGCAGCATTATCCTTGGGGTCAATATTTCCTTGTCATATTAATAAATATTTAAAATGCAAAATATAGTTATTTAAATAGTATGGGTATTTTGGTCATTTTAGTAACCAAGGTGATGTGTCTTTTAATCCCCGAAATGGATCTTAAGTCCTGACAGATTTGGGTTAAGGAATTAGTCTTGATAATTATAAGTTTATTTATTTTATTTAAATAATCTAATTTATTATTATATTAGAATAAAATAAAATGTTCGAGAGAGAGTATATATTTAATTTAAGTCCTGACAGATTTGGGTTAAGGAATTAGTCTTGATAATTATAAGTTTATTTATTTTATTTAAATAATCTAATTTATTATTATATTAGAATAAAATAAAATGTTCGAGAGAGAGAGAGAGAGTATATATTTAATTTAACTGATTAATTAATTATTTAGGGCCCAAGGCCCAAATTAAAAATTAAAAAATTAATCTAGATATATATAAATTAGATAAAATGTATGAAATGTTATATTGGTCTATTTGGACTTGTTAATTATTTATTGTGTTGTTTAATAAAACTCAGAGAATAAATAATTAAAATTTATTATTTATGGGTGTTTAAGTTCAATAATAAATAATTTTATCTGGTCTAATAAATAAGACTAATGGTAAAATAAAATTAAAATAATTAATTAATTATTTAATTAATTAATTAATTAGTTAATTAAACAACACGGGATGGATCCCGTGTTGTTTTGCGTGAAAGATTATAGAAAGTATGGACTTTCTTTTTTCATGCAGTTGTTCTCTCTCTCGGTGAAGTATTGAAATGAAGAAGAAATCATGCAAAATGGTCTATGGCTTCTCATTGTGATAACAAACCCAATTTTGGTCACTAAGATGAAGTATGTGAAAAATCACAGAAGCCTTCAAAGGCTAAGCAAATCCACATCTTTGAACTTTCACTGGCAATGGAACGGGTACCATTTCAAAAGCTCATAAGGTGTGAATGAGACGCAGTCAACGTTTATAAGGACGTGATTCAATATCTTCAAGTATCATTGTACATACATCTTCTTCAGTGCAAAAAGGATAATTCAATCATAGAGGTAAAATTTTTATTTTGTAAGTATACTTTCGATTTGATGATTTTTGCCATTTTAAACCTTCAGTTCGATAATTTGCAATTGAAGAATTTTGGTCACATCAACGTGAGAAACAACTCTAAGATGAAGGTTAAAGGCATTGGATGAGGCCGTCTTATACTCCACAATGATAAAGTCAAAACTTCCTAATGTAAGATATTTTCCTGATTCTAGTGTCAATATTATTTTATTAGGTGTGATGTCATCAAAAGAATACAAGTATGTTGGAGTTGGAAATTTTGCAAAATACAAAGGGAATTGTTTGGTTATGCAAGGAAGAAGGAAGAGCAAAAACATTTACCATCTTGATAGTCATTCCTTGAAGAAGCGATTTGAAGGAAGTAAAACGGAATAAGCAAAGAAAAGAAGACTGCAAGGATTAGGAATAGAATTAAATTTTCAAATTCTATTGTAATTTGGAAAATTGAGAAAAGGAAGAATTTGTTAAGTTTTTCTCAATCCCACATGAGATAATTTAAAAAAGGGTAAAGAAGGATTTCCCTATAAATATGTTAGTGTTGTTTTGGGGAGAGTGCACCAACTCATTGAGCCTAGTAAATTGGGAGATTTTTTAGCCTTGAGTTATTTTTGTGAAGGTTTGTAATTTTGTCCGTCCAAAAATTATATAGTAATGTGTTTCCTTTCAGAATTGTGGATGTAGGTCTAATGGAGAGATCGAACCACGTTAAATTTTTATATTCTATTTTATGCATTTATTTTTTTTATTCTTTTCTATATATTTGCGTGCTTCTTCCGTTACCCATCCCAACAATATATAATTTTGTATATAAATCATATTATATTTTAAATATAAATATAAATATAATAGTAGTTGGCTTAATAATAATAATAATAATAATAATAATAATAATAATAATAATAATAATAATAATAATAATAATAATAATAATAATAATAATTACAACAACAACAAAGCATTTGGATTTTCCTATTATTTCTATTAATTGGAAAGAAGTGTTTACATTAATTATTGCCATCCTTATCCTATATCATCCTCAGTTACAAACCAACGTGGGTCTTACTAATAATCCACAATTAATTTCACTTTATTCTTCACACGTGGCTCTTCTAAAGTCGATCATGTCACTGTTATTTAGTTTCCAATGACCCACAAATTAATTTAATATTATAACATTATATAATTGTTGTTAAATTTATATATATTTTTCTAATTTAACTTCACGCGTAAATTAATACTAGATTAATGTCCCGTGTTATATTATTAAGATTTAATATATTAATATTAAATATATATTATTAATTAACTTAATTAATTAGTTAATTAGTTAAAATTTTAAAATAAATTTAAATAGTATTTAAAGAATCATACATTTCAATATATTAATTTAAATAATATTCAAAAAATTACATATTTCAATGTATTAATATTATATATATATTATTTGTTAATTTAATTAATTAAAATTTTAAATGAATTCAAAATTTTTTTATTTTTTAAAAATTATTTGGTCACATGTCACCTTATAATACTTCCACGTATTATAATGATAGGTTTCATTTTCGACTTGTGTATATATATAGATTTTATAATCTGATAAAACTACCCATCTTCTCCGGCATAAATAAATTCCTTCTTCTCTCTTTGTACATATAGCAGGGAAGGAATAATGAATTTCCACTAAAATGGCCAGTGATTATATTTCAAATTAGCCTTTTCTCCAAATACTAACAAGAAAAGAAAGAAATATTCAAACTCAAAGAATACCAAAAAATAATAATAATAAAACTAATAATTATTAACTACAGTCATATAGGAATTTGAGATTTTTTTTAACAAAAAAATGGAAAATTTTAGCAGTCAATAACAAAAGCATAGGACTTCATAACAAGTAAACATGAAACTAGTTTGATGAGACAGTTAGAAAAATAAGATAGGATTGAATAAATAATATGACTTTGAAGCATTGGATGGCATTTTCCTCAAAGTTATATTTGCCTCCTATAATATGTTGGAAAGTTATACAATAATTCCCTAAGTCCTTTTTCTTTTCTAAAGTATTCTCTTTAAAAAACTGAAAATTATAGGAGTTAACATTAATAATATCTAAGCACTGCTATCCCATTTTATATATAACTTGTCAAATCTGAATTTTATATAAGATAGTCTCTCTTTTAGGAGTTATGCCCATTATCTATTATTTTCTATTATTTTTTTAAGAAGAGGAAGGGAGACAACAAGTAGAGAGAGGAATAGAGAAAATGATAGGATGTAGATATATATGGAAAATTTTTAGGTGGATCTGATTCATTATAGACTAATACATTAATGTATTATATTTTAAAAAAAATATATAATTTTCAATACATATTATACAACATTTGATACGCTGATACAGAGTAGACCAAGTATACCCAAATATTTCCCGGTATATATATTGCTTGCACTTCTCTCGCTCCCATTAAGAGTTGAGTCCCTCTTCTTTGAATAAAGAAAACAACATAATGACCGAAGGACACATGATGACCAAGGAATGTTTTCTTTTCCCCTCTTTTGTGGTGTTGAACCTTCATGGTGGACTTCTATAGTCGGATTTTTCCACAATTGATAGCTTAGATTTAAAATACCTACCAATTCATTTCCAGTCATAATTAGGAGGATGATCTTATCACTACACTCTCATTGAAATATTAAAAATTAATTATTATAAATCTATTTAAAAGTTATCATTTTAAATATATATATAATTTAATTTTCAAATTTTATCATTTGTAATTATATACATAATCTAATTTACAAAGGGTGTTTTTGGATACTCATTTTCAATTTAATCCAAAATTATTATTTTATATATTTTTATTTTTTAAAAATTATCATATACTCATAATATATTATATTTTTTCTCTTTAAATTTACATTAGATTCCTTCGACTCTATATATTTAATAATTTATTATTATATTATTATAAAATCATGTCAATTTAATTATTATCTATTTATGCTTAAAATTTATAAATTATTTTATCTGTTTAAACTTAAATATTTTAATTTAAATTTAAAATATGAATATTAAATTTAAACAGAAAAAAATATAGTAAATTTATTTTGTGAAACCAACCACTTCCATCGAGCTTGGTGGCGATTGTGGTGATGAAAGGTAATATTGGAATGTGATTATCGTGCACCGCACAGATACAATTACCCATTCGAAACGTGTCACGCCTAGTGCTGATCGCCGTTTCACACCGCCAATCCCTGCAAATCCCATCGTCCCACATTTCCACAGCGTAGTACGGTAGTATTCCCCATCAAATTCTACTTGATCTCTTTATATATTCTCTTATTTGATTATTTTAATTATTATTTCTATTTCATAATATATGTTATTTTAAATTTAAATTTTTTTCCATAATATAAATTATTTTATAAAATTTTATAAATATTTATTATTTTTTTTCTATTTTGCCACTTTCTATAACCTCTTTTTTTTTTTATTAATTATGACTCAATTCTTTCTAAATATAAAATCAGATAAAGACTTAATTATGAATATTTTTAAAAATTTAATTTTAAAATTATTCAAAATTTAGAATTCTTAATTTTTGTATATGATTCTAAAATGACTTATAGTTTGAAACAGAAATAGTAAGATTTTTATCTTAATTTATCTTTCTTATTAATAAGTTAAGATTATATTTTTTTTATAAATATTTCTCTTTAATACAATGAGTATTGTATATTTATAATAAAAAATAAAAATAAATTAAATATATTTATAGTATATAAAATTTTAAAATTTAATTATTTTTTAATAAAAAGAAAGATTTTTTATGATAACATAAAAAATATTAATTAATTAATAAATTTTTTATTAAAAAAATTTATGAATTAGTTAAAATAGAAGAATTTTGTTTCCTTCCTACACACTCCCTATTTAAACGCCTCGCACTCTTTTACTTTTGATACTCAATGCTCAATAGTCGGCCGGAAGACTCTCTTCTCGCCTTTTCCTTTGTTTTGTTGAAAGAACCCAAAAATTTCCACAAACAGAGGAGTGAAAGAAACGAAAATGTCATCTTCTATTGTGAAATATGCTTCTCAAGACACTAATAATGGCCATGAAGATGGAGACGCGAGCCTCGATTTGCTTCGTGGGTCTGATCCTATGGCTCCCAGTCTCTCACTCGCTGCTGAAACTTTCTTGAAAGCTGCCATCTCTTTGAAAGACCAGGTATTAATTTCCTGATTTTGTCACTTTTAGTAGCTGTTGAAACTTTAATCAGTTTACGTTTTGAATCCAAGAATTCAGAAATGAAAATTGAAACATTAATCTTTTTTGGGAAACTCATGATAATGGGAAGTAAAGTGAGCTGGGTTAGGTGAGATTTTTTGTGGAATTTTATTTCTCATTTCTGGATTGGAAATATTGGTGGGATTTAGGTGGTGCAAAGCACATGGAAAGGACACTGCAACAATTATAGCGGTACAGATCCGACGGTATACACGGGTTTGCTTGGAACGGCATTCGCCTGTTTGCGTGCGTTTGAGGCTACTGGTAATCTCCAGGACTTGAGATTGTCCACTGAGATCATTGACAAGTGTGTCTCCATCGCAGGTGCCTCCACCAGGTATGCTTAAAGATAGAACATTACAGAAATTCTCAACCATTCGCTATAAAGAGCTAAAACTGCATCTTGATAATAAGGATTTGCATTTAGCGTGCCGGTTACTTGTCTTTTTCTTTCTGGAATCATGATCATTGGGATAATTTTGTTTAATCTTTGATGAACGGTGATCTGAGATGCGTTTGGTTGTGGGGAAGTAGCACGAGTTCAAAGGAGTGATGCTAAGAATGTACTGTGGTGACTTTTGACATCAAAGATTCCATTCAGATATGTCACTGACTCGATAGCAAGATTAAGGGACGTGGGACTCTAAGTTCTGAATGAGAACGCGATGTAACAAGCTTGGATTAAATCGAAACAAAGGAGAGAAGTGGGCCTTGTTTTTCATTTTTTGTGAAGGAGCGGCTGGAAAGATACAGTCAAAATAAGTTTTTAAGTGTGGTGATAACATCATACGTTCTGGTTATGTTATTGTTAATTATTGATGTTCTTTATATTTTTTAGTGTTTTGAGCCTTATTGTATTGGCTTCGTAACTTCTAAGCAAATGGAGTGAAAGAAGATGCCGACAATAATATTTCCTCTGTTAATGTTCGAGACCATAATTGGATTTTAACCCCAGTTGGTAAATAGTAGATTGGAGAAGGAAGATCTTTGAAAGACTCTGCAAAACTATAGTGCCCCAAAAAGAGATGCTGTGATGAACTTTCTTCCTCAGTATGTTAGTCTAGTAGTACTTGTGAAGCCTAGAAACCATGAATTTTTTTGAAGGTTTGACACCCTGACATTTTTTGTGTCCTTTTTGGCCTTTGGAATTTTGAACCTAGTGTGTAGAATTCTGTGGCCTTTGGAATTTTGAACTTCGTGTGTAAAATTTTTCCCTTCTCCTCCACCCCGCGCCATCCTAGTTGTTTTATTGACTGAGAAAGTGAAATGGTCAAAGCTTTAAGTAGCTGTTACTCTGGAAATTTTAGCATGATGATCTCCAATATGAGTTTACAGAACATGAGATGTGGATTTATGTATACATGTGGACCTTTATAAGATTTTTTTGTCCCACTTCTGAATTATTATTCTATGGATATTTAGCTAGGACCTTTCCCTTCTCTTGGATATTAGATGAAGTACTTCAAGGCTTTGTTATTTTACCTGGTCAGGCAAGATCTTTTCTTATGAAGAAACTTACACTGAAATATGATTCTCAGCCACTTACCTTGAAACAAAAAAGGGATTCTCAGTTTTCATTGTAGCAGGACTAAGGATCTTACTTGATAAAGAACATTTGGGAACTTTTATTTTCGTCCATTGTCATGTTATCTCTTGAAAACTGGAATATTTATTGTCTTTGTTCATATTTGGGACCAGGCATTTGACCTTCTTGTGTGGAAGAGGAGGGATCTATGCCCTTGGTGCTGTGACTGCTAATTACTGCGGGGACCAACAAAAATGTGATCTATATTTGAACAGTTTCCTTGAGGTACCAATTATAGTTTCTTTTTTTCCTTTGATATAGATTCATCAAACAGCAATAGTATGACCATTAAGCTGCTTGCAATTGAGCAAGCTTGGCTGCTGGTGAAATTTATGCTCGTTTGAGATACTCCACAGTCCAAATATATCACTTCTTGTAGACCAACATATTTTCGATTATACTTCATTGATTGCTATGGCTTGAATAACTAGCACTTCGTTTAGGTTATAAATCTTTTGAAGTTATACCTTTAATCAATTAGTGGATTAAAATCATGTTTTTGTTAGTATTGTAAAGCATATTCATATAAGGACACATTTTGTGATTTTCTAGCTAGTGGTCCCTGTATTCTTCTAATAATGCAATCGGCGTATACTCTGATTCATCTCCCAGATAGAAGTATCTATTTAGAAATATTTTGGATGATCTGTTGGGGGAGTTCTCATTTTTTATTGTTCCCATCGCACTAACAAGCAAGTTTTACAGGAATTGGAGAACAGATATCTTCTTACTAATAGGCTAAAGAGAAGTAATGGGGAACTTCACAAATGTTATTTACTGCTTTTAGCATTGTCTAGGACTGGGGAACATTTCAAATGTCTCAGTGGGTGAAGTTCAGAAATCCTGATCTCTTCCTTGTTTAGTACTTAAATACTCTATGTGACATATGAAGCAGTTGGCAATTCCAAGTACATCTTTCTTTAGTTTATTCCTATGATGGTTCAAAGTCAACTAGGATAATTATTAATCTATTCTGATGGAAAGTTATTGGTTGGTAGTCATGCAACTTGACCTGTGTATTTATATTTTTTGGTTTGACTAAGGATCATTTTTCAAATTAGTCTCTGGGATGATTTCCATTTTTGCAGCTAAATATTTGTTAGTTCTAAGGTGGGCACTCGTATCCTAGTTTAGTAACATAAAGCTGTTAATGGTTGATAAATTGCTTGGAGCATACAAATTTTCATCTGTGACTATTTTCTCTTAATCCTGTTTTATGCTGAGTTCCTGTAAATGTTTTGTTCTTGAAGTTTCCACTTTGATGTACTCTACCATTTGCGGTAATTCTTATGGCCCCATTTTTTGGGGATACTCAACAAAAGTTGAATGGTGGGAACAGGCACATATATAGGGGCCTTGTCTACAATTTTGTCGAGAAATTTTATTGAGGTCAAGAGTCAGAGACAACTCCAGAGAGAGCATCATTTCCCGTGTTATCCTGTTTGTGATAGTTGACATCCTCAAGGAGTTTTTTGATACTTTTCACATGGTGAATATCTGATTGTTTTCACAGGTGGCCCAAGAAAGAGCCCTCCCTGTTGGACCTGAAGATGGAGGATTTGGAATGTCATATGACTTACTTTACGGTCGAGCTGGCTTTCTATGGGCTGCTTTGTTCATAAACAAGCACTTAGGTGCTGAGATGGTGCCAAGTGGTCTTCTTATGCCAATTGTTGAAGCTGTATTGGCAGGGGGAAGGGCTGGGGCTTCTGATAATACAGCCTGTCCGCTGATGTATAGATGGCATGGGACAAGGTATTGGGGTGCAGCCCATGGTCTTGCAGGAATTTTGCATGTTTTGCTTCATTTTCCCGGCCTTCCCAGAGATGATATTGAAGACGTGAAAGGAACCTTAAGGTACATGATGAGTAATAGATTTCCCCGCAGCGGAAATTACCCTGTGAGTGAAGGGAACCCAAGGGACAAGCTGGTTCAGTGGTCTCATGGTGCAACAGGCATTGGGATTACACTGTGCAAAGCCTCAGAGGTAAGCAGAGTGATGGTTATGGTTTAATTACATTGAGTTATTTCATCTGGCTTGAGGCGGCTTTGCACCTTAGTGGTCCTATAAAAATATATAAAGAATGTTGGATTATGGTTAAGTGATGTTTCATTTTTCTTCGTCTATCTTTTGCAGGTTTTACGGAATGATCGCGAGTTCCGTGATGCTGCAATCGAAGCCGGCGAAGTAGTATGGAAGAGTGGATTGGTCAAGAATGTAGGACTGGCTGATGGTGCTGCAGGAAATGCATATGCTTTTCTTTCTCTTTATCGCCTTACTGGAGAAAGCATCTATGAAGAGAGAGCAAAGGCATTCGCGAGCTGCTTGTATCATAATGAAAGAGACACGAGGACAAGTAGTCTTCCCAGTGGAGTTGATTATACCTATTCTCTCTTCCAAGGACTGGCCGGGGCTGCTTGCCTCTGGTTTGATTTGCTTGCACCTGAGCGCTCCCGATTCCCGGGGTATGAGATGTAGGCTTCTGCATCTCCATTATATATATAAAGAAGGAAATCTAGACTGCATGGTTCAAATTCCATGGTACGGAATATTGAATGCTTAATTAGACTTTCTATTTGCATAGCCACGGGGTTGGTTTTAATCATGACTCCTCAAAGAAAGGAGACTAACCCCTTGTACATATTCAAGTTGAGTTGTGATCGAAAAATCCTTAGGGAAAGGATGTTCTTTATCTTACGTACAAATACGAGGCAGGTGATCAAGACTGATCATCATTTGATCAATTTCCATAGCCTACTTTCTTGGCTTCAGAAGCCAGGAAGCTGTGTTCCATGTCTTCTTCTTAATATTAATATTTGGACAAGTGGCCAAAATTTTCTTCTTGTGTCTGAAGTCTTCAAACTTCAAAACAGACAAGTTTGCGGTTGTTTTAGGTATTTTGTGATGTCCCTTTCTTTTCCAACTGGTGTTGAAAGAGATATAGGGTCTCTTGGAGGGCTAAAAGTAATAGACGGACAGCAAACGTCCACGAATTATCAAAATTTTGCCCTTTTGGTTGAACTTTGACAAATTTCGAAAACAAGTTTTCGATTTGTTTTACTTGGCCAAAAAAAAAAAAAAAAAGTTTTCGATTTGTTTTACATAATAGGTGTCGTCACCCGTCCCTCCGATTTTGAGTGCATTTTTCGCGGCTGGATACAAAATAATGCAATGTGAAAATATTATTCATGTTGTAAATTTGTTGAATAAGTAGAAGTTTCACTAATTATGAGTTTTTATTGATGTTCATTATTTAGTGGAAATATCACTAATGCATATTAGTGGAAGATGGTGTATTCCACTAATTAAGAGCTCTATAAATAGAACTATTCTTTAAATTTGAAATGCACTATCATTTTGTGAAAGAATTGGGAGAGAAAGAAAAAGAAGTTTGAAGAAATTTTTGTGCAAATAATAGTTAGAGTTTTCTTATTGTGTAGATTTTATTCTAACACTACCAAAATTTTATAATACGTTATCAGCACGAGTCTCTGCCGTTACAAAAGCCAGAAGACTAAAACATGAGTCTCTACCGTTACACACGCCAAAAAATATATACGCATTTATTGATTTATATGGCTAACCTTACTAAACTCGAATTTGTAACTCTTGATATTTTTGAAAAAAATTATATGTCATGGGTTTTTGATACAAAAATATATCTAAGGCCTTAGTGAAACTATTCAAGAAAATAATAGTGCATTTGCATAATAAAAGGCCAAAACTTTGATTTTTATCTGTCATCATATTGACGAAAATTTAAAAATGGAATATCTTACCGAAAAAGATCCATATATCCTGTGGGTAAATTTAAAAGAAATATTTGACCACCTGAAGATATGCGTACTATCCATTGCACGGTATGAATGGTTGCACTTGAGGTTTCAAGATTTTAAAACCGTGAATAAATATAGCTCCGTAATGTATAAAATTACATCTCAGTTAAAATTATGCGAATAAAAAATTACTGATGAAGATATGCTGGAGAAAACATTTTTCACCTTTCATGCCTCGAATATTGTCATGCAGTAACAATATTGAAAAAAAGGGTATACAAAATTTACAAATTTAATTATTACCCTCCTCATTGTAGAGAAAAATAATGAGTTATAATTGAAAAATCATGAAGCCAGACCAACTGGCTCAACAGCACTTTCAGAAGTGAATGTTATTGGCTCCAGTAGAAGCCATCGTTATAGTCGTAGTCGTGGTCGTGGCCGTGGTTGTGGTTATGGTCGTGGACACGCTCGATATTTCTTTTATCACAATAATAATCAAGTTGTGAGAAATACTGACCACCTGAAATAGAACAGAAATGATAATAAGGGAAAAATGATATTTCCAATAATAATAAGCATCACATCTTTGAGATGTTACATTCAGATATCAATAAAACACATTATACTACATTACTACTAACAGTTTAGAAAAAAAAATCTATCTCGTCTTGATCATAAGTCTGTGTTTCACTTGCATTTCCTTTATTCATCTCACTGGTATTCACGTGAGGTTTAGGATGAATGCTTGTAGTTACTCTTTGTCAATAGAGCTGACAAATTTAGAATGAATGTTTGTGATTGTTCTTTTTCAATGTTTACATTAGAGGAAGACAAACAATTAGCAATTATGTCAGATCCTCTTCTTCGGCATCCTCCTCCTCTTCCTTCTTCCTTGGGCCAAAATCTAAATCAGCAACAGAAATTAGCCGTGAAGTTATTGTGAAATGAGTATTGGGATTTTATCATCTCCTTAAGTTTTCTCTTCTTATAGTTGGCCTTGACGCATACTTGTCTCAATCTCTGTGTTTGGTCCTCCAATCGCGTATTAGGGATTTCTTCCATCAACTTCTTCTCATGTTCCAGTATCTCAATAGCTTCTCTCAACTTCTTCTCAGCCATATATCCTCCTTCTTCTTCATTTCGCATCTCCTGTACATCGGAGTAATTTTTACATATCATCAGTGGAGAAACATTCATTTCGGTCATTATTTACTTATAAATCTTTTATAGTTTCATATTTGCAAATCTGTAACGTAAGTTTACAAGTGTGTGTGAGATAGAATCTGAACATTCTTGATTAGGGTTTCCAAACTCATCAACTTCCTGTGAGGCCATCGATGAATTCTCAATTCCCTACATCTTTTCTTGAGACGTGTTAGGCCAATATTCAGTTCTTTGGCTGCTCTCGTGATTGGCATGTAAAAGTACTTTGAAATGGTTGCTCTTGATAGTGTCTTGGAGCTATTACTCTTCTTCTCTCTTTGCCTCATAATCATCTTCTTCTCTATAGGAATTTCGTCTGAAATAATATCTTGAATTTCGATATTACATTCAAGATGCACTTCGTGATTCCTTACTCCGAATTCATTGTCAAAACCACTCATTATTTCTCATAGAAAAAAAAAACAATATCAGTAAAGGTAATACCATTCAAAATTCATGTATGATAACCTTGAACCATATTTTGGCTTTGTTCAAAATCCATTAGGAAGTAGAAATGATCATGCACAATCATATCCTCATTCAGAGGAACAACATCAAAAACAATGTCTTGAATGGGCAGATTAAATTGAAAATCCAAAGTAGTATGTGCAAAACTTCCACTGATTTACATCACAACAAATCAAAAGAGAGTTTAATTTTATTATCAAGCACACTATATAAAAAAAAAAAAGCCCTCAAAAGTATCTCACTTGAAATTAAGAGGAAACAGTTGGCTTGGAAAGGAAAACACATCAAAATTTTTAGAAACCAATTCAAAATTTGACCATGTTTCAAATGAATTACAAGTCCCCATCTCTGATTTGTGATTTTTATTTTTTTTATGACTAATGACTGGGATATATATATCTGTGCGAGGAAGAAGAGAGATAGTTTAATATGAATGCAATTATAGATAATTAATATTAAAGAAAGTCGTATCATTTTATTTAATATTGTCTCGTTTCACAAGGAGGAAGAAGAAAAGGTAGATGATAGGTGGAGGGACTGAGGAGAAGAAGAGATAAGGAGGAAGGGGAAAAGATGGTATCGGGAAGAGTGAGAAAAAAAATAGAGATTTTTTTATAATAAATTTGTTGGCATTTCCTACTTATTATGTATGTAATAGTACTCATAATTTTCTTATATTTCTTTTCCCTTATTCTTTTATGAAATCATTATTCCCTAAATTAAGGGGAGAACTGAAACAGCATAACAAAGATCTTGCTTAGATAAGAAAGATCTTTCTTGGACAACATCATTAAATTATCTTGATCCGCGCACAAGCGCATGTGAACTTGAAGTTTAAAAGATAATTTTTTTGTAAAGCATTACAAATCAAATGTCACACACTTTTGTTGACTCCAGAAGAGTAACAAAATCGCATATTCCAACTATAGATACTCCTATTCAACTTGAGGTTCCAACAGAACAAAATATTATACCTATAACTGCTAAGCCAAAAGCACGCCAGAAGCGTGGCCAACTTCTTGGTTCTAAAGATAAAAATTCTCGAAAGAAAAGATGATTAAATTATCCAAAAGATCATATTGAAGAAAAAAATGATAAAAACTAAGAGAAAGCTGATGACAAAGAACCAGAAGTTGATGAAAGTAACACTGAAATTTCTATAAATTATACCACTTCTGGTAGAAATTGGAATCGGATAGAAACAATTATTGATAATATGTTTGCATATAATATATCTCTCGATGTTATACAAAATAGTGATGATCCTGAACCAATATCAGTTGATGAATGTTGGCATAGAAAATATTGGCTACAATGGAAAGATGCAATTTAATCAGCGTTAAATGCACTGACAAAACGTGAAGTCTTCGGACTTGCAGTCTGAACACTAGAAGGTGTAAAACCTGTTGGAAAAGAACAAAATGTTGTGTAATGATGCCAATATGTATATATGTGAACTTGGATGTTTTTGGAAGCAGTTGGGGTTTTTCGTGTTGCTTATTACCTATATGTAACAGCTATTAACTTCAAATTTTTTACTTGCTAATGGAATTTATGTTGGCTAATGGAATTTGTGTTGCCGATTGGAATTTGTGATGGCTAATGTTACTGCTGGAATTTTTATTTCTGAGTGTTGCATTGGTTTTGGTGGTATTGCTAGATTCTTCTGTATTTGTGGAACCAGATATCCTATTGCATGTTTTGTCCTACTGTTAATTTTCCCAGGTGAAAGAGAGATGCATTTGACTTGTGATAGATCATTTTGCCAAAACAAGATCCATGGAAACTTTTCAGTTTTATATGCTCCTCTGGTATTTGATTCCCATATTCCTTTACCCTTTAGCTTTAGTTACAAATTAGCCGCAATCAAAGGAAATATTGACGGAAAATGATCACTTTATCACATTAACAAATCTTTTCCTTTGCCATTCTCATTTGTAATCCAATGGATACTTGTAATATTTTACAATCTTGTTAGATGGTTATTTTGTAACACAATGCATCAAGAGTTTACTTGGAAATGCACAATGAAACTAGAGAATGAGGCAGAATGAAACTACAAACTACTTTTTCTTCTGATTAGTTAATTACAAAACAGATTTTACAAATTCACTAGACAATCAAGTAAAGGGTCTCTTTCTGTTCTTTTTTCATCTGGAATCCATTGATTTCCAATGTTTACAACTTTAGAGCTAGCTAAATCTACTACCGGTTTGTACTTCCAAATCTTCAAGGCTCCCCAAATCAAAATCGATTACTTCTTCATAGCCCCAACAAAATATAGTATACGAGAGGCAAAGCAATTAGCATTCTAAATATCACACTGCAATTTCAAATCAAATTTGCAGACAAGAAAAAAGTAATAAAATGTCTGCATTTGAGCATTATCCAAAAAACAAAAATAGAGAAGATGGGAGAGTGATGTTTTTTAAGATTTTACATCTAAATCCAACTAAAACACATACAAAAGTCACCAACAATCCAGCAAAGCACAGATGCCAGCACATCTCTCACACTGACATCTTCAGACTACTAATTTTGGGATCTGACCACCCTTATGAATTCAAGAATTTCCGCCCAAATATTATTAGCAATAGAATGCAAGACAAGTTCATCAATGTCTTCTTCCCGCAAGAAACTTTCTTCTTTCTTGTTAGCTCATTCATTTCCCCTTCAAGCCTTCTAATCCTCCTTAATAATCCAAGAATCACCACCTTAGATCTGTCAGATATTTTTGGATCAAGTTAAACCCAGAATTGATAGCCACCATTTGCCTGTGGTGAGGGAAGCAAAAAAAAGGGGGGGGTGTAGCTCGCACCGAAGGAAAATTTTCATTCTAATAGTGATAGAAACAATACATACTTGAGGTAGCTCACACCGAAGGAATTGCCTTCCGAGATTAGCATCTGTCCAAGAGGTTAACATTATTGTTGGTCTTTTACAATAGCAATTGGAAGAATGATTTGAATTGAAAGCTATGTTTTACACAATTGAAGACATGATATTTGTTTTTTTCCCTAGCCACTAACCGAAACTTGAATCCACCGGTCTGCAAACACGAGAAAAGAGGAGAACAAACATATATCCATGGGTGGTGAATTGAAAAGTGAAGGGGCTAAATTGCCCTTATCTTTTGACGAGGGTAGTGACGAGAACGGTCAAAAGGACATTTTCAGTTAAAAAATATTTATTAAGGGACCTAACTAGTTAAAAATAAAGAAAATGGCCCAACCCTCAAAAACAAAAAAGTTAAGGGACTAAAATGGCTAAATTTTCATTTTTATCCATATATTTTTTTTATTTCTCTTTTAGTTTTGTAAAGTCGACGTTACGTGTGAATTTAAAAATATACGTTTTGGTTAGTGAATAAATGAAATTTAAATTGATAATATTGAACTCAAGACTATACTGCTAAAATTTAAAATATTAAAAGAAGAAAGTAACTTAAGAATGTTAAGCAGTGTTTGTATTTATATAGAGAGATTTTAGTTGATAAATTATTTGTTTAATTGAATAATCACGTTGTTTAATAACATCTTTTTAATATTCTAATTGGCAATGAGATTTTAGTTTACAATGGCCTTAAAATAAATTTGTAATTAATTGTTAGTAAATATGTACAATTAATAGTTAACATTGGAAATACACAAATTGAAACGCACGACGATGTTGGAGACATACAAATTTGAATAAGTAATTGACAACATTAACTTCATATTTAAAAATTTCAACATTTGAATTCAAAATACGTTAAAATCTTGATTGATGATAATATTGTCAATTAATTTAAAATTTAATAATAAAAAGAGTTATATACCTCTATTTATCTGGATCAATTTGATTCGCAAAGCATTTCCGTTAAAAATTACTTAGGGCGAGGTTGGGGAAATTTTCTAGGGTTCCTAGTTTGAAGACAAGTGCACGTGGGAACTGCTTGATTAGCGAGGATGAAAGATGAGACAAAGGTTGGAAGGAAACAAAAGTTTGCTTCCAGCCTCCTTTCAAGAAAAGACGTCAGTGGATTCATTGAATCAAGTATGAAGTGTTCTAATGGTACACTCATTTTGCGAGATCAACTTGCCAATTCATATGGCTCCGCCAGGTGCCAAGATTAGCGAAGGAACACAGTTTCCCTCCGTCCCAAAATTTGCTTGTTATCATATAAAAGTTGTGGGACAAGAGTGCCCTTTTGTCTTTTGCCTGATGTCTTTTTCATTTTTAATTTTTCGAATGTATCAGGCATCTAGGATGTTGGATCCAAAATTTTGTTATTCTTTTCCGTTTCAAAATAGATATTCATAAATTTTTTTAAAAATAAATATTCGTGTATATATTTCTAGACATTAATAGTTAGTTTATTTATATTTTATCATTATTTTTTTTAAATTAATTATATAATTTTTAAAAAATCTTTTTTCTTCTTACTTTTCAAAAATTTTCACCACTTAATAACTGTTGTACATTTAATAGGGGTAGAATAAAAAATTTTATTTGAATTATAGTATAGTTTTCTAGACTCTTAATTTATGTGCAAAAGGTTTTATAAACATCTATTTTAAAAAGAATAAAATATTATTTAAAATTTATTTGATAATTTAATTGAATATTTAAATTTATTTATTTAATTAATGGACTTAATTACTTTAGTGTTTGATAACATATTTTTATTATCACTTAACTGATTAAAACGTATTAAAATTTAATTATAAATTTTAAGTAATATGAAATTTTTTTAAACTTGAAATACTAATATGTTAAATACTTATTTAATTATTATTTTTAATTAAATCTAATTTATAATAAAATATATTATAACAATTAATTATAATTAATTTAGTCTTACTTCAGAATTCAAGACTTAAATATTTAAATTTCAATATTCAATCTTCAAAATTTATTAAACAGACTCTTACTTATTTAAAACGTAATAAAAATTTATTATACATTTTAAATGAAATGAAAATTATTTAAATATAAAATTATAATATATAAAATGCTTACATAACAACAACAACAACAACAGAATTATATAAAAACGAATTAGACATAATTAAGTGTCCATTTGATAAAGTTAGAATTTGAATATTAAGTATTGAATTATGAGATGTGACGTTTGAATATAATTTATTATAATTATTATATAATTTATATGAAATAAAATAATAATTAAATAAATATTTAATATATTCACTTCTTAAATTTAAAATAAATTTCGTATTACTTGAAATTGGTAATAGAATTTCATTATATTTGAATATATTAAGTAATAATAAGAACATGTATCAAACACACTAAATTAATTAAATATATAATATTATTCGTTATTAAAAATATTTAATTAATTAATTTTAAACACTTAATTAAATTATTAAGTTTTAAGTCTTCAATATAAAAAAAAAGTTATAAGTCTTTAAATTTAAATTTTAAATTTAAAAAATCTTAAAACTCATCAACCAAGTATTTATATTTTAATCCATCAAAACTATATTGAAAACTGTGACAAGATGACAATATTAATGGTTGTATTTAGGTAAAAATTAGATTGAGATGAATTTGTTAAAATTTAATAAAACATTTTTAAATGTGAGATAAATATGATGGGTTGTGAGTATATAATCGCCTCGAATCCTTTGGGACATTCTTTGTAACATCTTCTATAACATTCTTATTATAGATTTTTTTTTAAAAAAAAATTCTTTTTAATATTTTATTATTAAAAACTTAATTGCTAAACACTACCCACAATCAGATCCGGTCCTCCCGCTGAACCTCAGTCCAATGCTCTAAAATATTAAAAAAGAAATTTTTTTAAAAAAAATTATAATAGAAATGTTACAAAAGATATTATAAGAGATGTCACATAAGATTTGAAATGATATATAATAACTATCAGAAAATAAAAAATATTTAAATTAATATTATTTTAAATTTAAAATTTGATTTGAAATGGTAAGAAATTCTTCCCACGATAAATTTTGAATCCTAGTACATAAATTAAATAAAAACTATATGGAAAAAATTGGAAGAATTGTGGCATATCATGTTTGTGTGTGGTCCCCACAAGACGCACAGAAGACTTCAGATTGTGAAGACAAAAAGGCAAAAGCTTCCTAGATGCCCATTAACTATCATATATCCCAATTTCGAGGTCGTTCTGCATTTCTTAATGGAAACGTTGTCAGGGTTCGTGGATCCAATGGTCCCACACTCCAATTTGGTATGGACCATGTCTCTCTCCATTCTCTTCATCTGAGCCGTCCACGTCACTCTCATTTCACTTTTCTTTCTGGAGAAATTTTTGTACATTTCCTCGTGTTCCAAGCCACATTTTCGTGTTGTCACATGTCCAATTGGAGCCATTCTTGCATGTCTCCAGCTGTTAGTTATTTTAGGGGCGTACGGGATGAAATTTACTTTGTAATTTTAATTAATAAAAAATTATAAAAATATAAATTAATTTAAATAAAATTTAATTGATTGATAAATTTAAAAATTAATAGATATTTTCAAAAGAATTCGATTTCAAAATCTAAAGATTACTGTGATATCATCCCACCAACTGGACCGGGGTGATGACCCCATTCTTGCGTGTCCTTGTATCATGCTCCATTCGGAGGGAAAATTCTTGCGTTGATATTTTATATCATTGTATTAAAATTGTATATTTTATATAAATAATAGAATAAAAAACTTAGAATAAGGATGATAAATTGCATGAAAAATATATGTTAAAGAATAATATTGTAATTTTTAACAAGTTTTAGAGATAAAAATTAGAATGTAAAAAGATCTTTCTAAAAAAGTTTAAATTTTCAAAAAAAAAAAAATTGAAAGCAAACGCTACTCCACTCTCCTTCTGTCCATGGCTGATGAATTATATGGATTCTACAAAATTAATATAAATTCTTACTATATATATATATATATATATATACATATATATTGGGGACAATATTTGTCAATTGAATTATAGTGCTATTTTTTTTTTAATTTTCAGAGATTTTTGACTTTATATTTCCCGAACTCAATGATTATTATTTTCATTTGTGTACGTAGGCAATGTATGAATTGTATGGCATTAAGACTTTAAGATGGCAAAGTAAAAGACTTTTTCATATCTTGAAAAATAAAATAAAAACAATTATATTTTCAATATTTCTGAAAGAATTTTGTGGCCGTTGTCCTTGTCATTGCACGTAAATAAACTAAACTATTATAGCTTGTTTAAAATGGACATTCCGATGGGCCAATAAAATATTTGTTACTTTTTTAAAAAAAAGAAATTTGACGTTTGGGTTTGAATGCTTCTCTCATGCTGAATTTTCATTTTACAATATTGTTAATTATACTAAGGCATTGTTTGATTAGCATACGAGAAAAAAATATTACGGAATCTAAATTCTAAGAAAGTGAATTAATAGAATATAATTTCAAATAAATATTTCTTTATTTGAAAAATCTAAAACATATTAAAAGAAACTAATATCCTGTATTTTTAATATTTGAAAATAAATTATTATATATAAAAATTTTAAAATATTTCTCATGTTATTGTACAATTTAATTATATATATATATATATATATATATATATATATATATTCTTTCAAATGGTTATAATAAATGAAAATCACATAAATAGTATTGGTATATCTTTCAATACAAATTTTATTTTATTTTATTCAATATTATAATTATTTTTATATTGAGATCAAATTCTAATATTAATAAAAATAATATTTTATTCAATATTATAAAATTTCTTTTTAATTTTTTTTAAAGATATTGTAGATGAGAATATAAAAAATTTTAATATTACTATGAGAAATTTAAGGGTAGAACGATAAGTGATGAGAAATATATATATAGATATGAGAATAAGTTTTTTATTTTTAAAAATTATTTTTATATATATTATTTTCACAATACCGCTTTTTAGAAAGGATTCATTTTTCCAGACATTTATTTTTCAAATATCAAAGAATTAAATTCCTTTTTGAAAATATAAGTAATGAACCGAATACTAGATTTTAAAAGTAAGAAATATGATTATTTTTCGACATCACTTTCTTTAACAATCAAACAAATAATTGTATACTAAAAGCCAACAAAGTGATATAATCATGCAAAACATAAAAATACATTAAAAAGTGACATTTTCTACTAAAATTTGCTAGGATAATCACTCTTATAATTTTATTTCTTTCAATTCTAGCCTTGGTAAACAAAGTAAAGGAGATCAAGTAGTAACCTAATTGGTAACAATTCTTCTTCTTCTTCTTTTTTTTAAATAAAAAAACAAATTCTCTTAATAGATGTCAACCTATTTCAAGTCATATAACAAGAATTCTTTATAGGACTGTTTTGATTCCCTGATGATTGTTACGGTGCAAGCCTGTTATTATCTCCAGCAAATTGCTCAGTGGGTAAGGAAACCTATTCTCACAACACAAGCAATATGCTTTAATATAACTATTCATAGTTGAAAATTTTAGAAGATGGCATAATTTGTAATTTAAAAAGACGTGTTTTCATTATTTTTGGTTTATAAAGCAGGAAGGGATCGTAAGAGGGAGGGAATTATTATTTTTTTTATTAATGAGAGTAAATATAATTTACTTCTATTTTGTTTTGTTAGAGCAGAAAATAAGTAAATTATGATTTATGTTTTAATTTATTTAAATTTAGACGAGTTGTTTTACTAATGTAGAGGGAAAACTCTTTCCTTTTTAATTAATTTTTCTTTTATATTTTTTTTAATCAAACAATATAAATCAAGCTCTAAAACATATATAAGAAGATAGAAGTAAAAGATTTGGAGGTCAAATTCAAAATTAGCATAATAACATAATGTATGGATTAAAAGACAACGGTGGTATGCTTAAGATAGTAATGGCCAATAAAGAGGAATTCTTATATGGACCGTAGACTCGTAGACCAAATGCATTGATGAGTTGTACCATATAATTTATGTTGCACGCAATATAACTCATCAATGCAATTGTTACATGGACCATTGATCCATGCTAGATTTTTCGCCAATAAGAAAGAAAAAAAAGGTGCCAAGTTGGTGTCAACTTGTTGCTAGGTTGCCTTTTAGAATTCCAACCATTAAAAGCTAGCCATTTGTCACATCCTTTCGTCAACCTCAATAAGTGCTGCATCCATGTCGTGGGGAGAATACAATACTACCATCAACACACTTCCAGTTTGCAAGAATTGGACAGTTCATTGCTCACAAGTCTTCCATGGAAGTGTAGAGATTCTCTTGGATTTTTCAAAAGAAACAGACAAATTTTGGAAGCCCAGAGGGGTTTTTCATAGTGTTTTACATGTTTGATTGTTTGTCATTGAAGTTGATATCAAAAGAAATGGAAAGGTATGAGATTCTGAAAGATATTGGTTCTGGGAACTTTGGTGTAGCCAAGCTTGTAAGAGATAGATGGACTGGCGAGCTTTATGCTGTGAAGTATATTGAGAGAGGCCAGAAGGTCTGCTTTTTTCCCACTTCGTTTCTGTATTCCAGTGGTCTGTGCTTAATGTTTGTTTGGTTATTCATTGCTGTCCTTTTCGTTGTGTAGATTGATGAGCATGTGCAGAGGGAGATCATGAATCATAGGTCCTTAAAGCACCCCAATATAATTAGATTCAAGGAGGTAATTATCCACGTAGCCCATTTTAGAGTTTTCAATCTTCAGTTTACTGAGTTCTATTGCTTCCTTGCGTTCTGAAACACCATTAATTTTCTCCAGTCAGAGAGGTTTCTTTCTCTTTCTGGCTACGCTTCTGAGCTTTCCAGGTTTGTACACACTGGAAGATGTAAGAAAGCTAAATATCTAACTGACTAACTGTGTGTTGAATCAACAAGAACTGAACTTGTCAAGAAATGCATGTCTTTTGTTGTTTTTTTTTTTTAAATATATATTTCATTGTTAATTTTCAATCTTTCATGTTGGCTTAAAAATCAGCTGAACATCTGCAGTAAAGACTGCAGTGGTTCTGTATAGAGACTGATGCATAACTTTATTTGAGGGAAAGCAAACCTTAAATTCTCTACAGTTTGAAAGCTACACTGCACGAGTTGTGAAGTAAACTCTTGTCGTTGAACAACCAATATCAGGTGTAATTTCATTCTTGATTTAGAGTCTCGGGGTTCAGATTGAGGCTCAAGGCTACTTTATCAATCAGCTTCAAAGATTTTGCTTCCATCAGTGTTAGTCCGTTGGCCTTTCATTTATTGAAACCGCTTCTGAAAGGCTTTTGTCAACAGTTTACCAATAACTATAGAGCTTTTCTTCTTTTAGTTCTTGGGATTTATTTCTACTTTATGATTCTACTTCTGACCAGTTTCTAAGATTTAAGTGGTGAACATAGTCATCTATTTGAAAGTGTAATGTAAAGATATTTCTGACAATTGTTTCTGCCTATCTGCAGGTCTTCCTAACCCCAATTCATCTAGCCATAGTAATGGAATACGCTTCTGGTGGGGAGCTTTTTGAAAGAATTTGCAATGCTGGTAGATTCAGTGAGGATGAGGTATTGTACTTGACAAACTAGTCAGCAAATGTTTTCATCCTGGGAAGTTCTGTAGCCTCCTAGAACATCTTCATAACAAATATTCAGAAGATGCCATCTCTTCTTCAGCATCCTGAATTCTTCAGAAATTTGTTCTAGCAATTTCCTGTTTAGTTATTTTTCTTTCTGATTGCTGATCTTCAACTAATTTGCTACAGGCCAGATATTTCTTTCAACAACTGATATCTGGAGTCAGCTACTGTCATTCCATGGTAATCCAACACTTCTTGGTTATCACCAACCGATTTTTTTTTCCCTGTAAAATTTATCACAAAAGAAAAGCCCTTTACAAAATATAATGGAAATCTACTTCGGAATGCAGCAAATTTGCCATAGAGATCTGAAGCTGGAAAACACACTCTTAGATGGAAGCACAGCGCCACGTCTCAAAATATGTGACTTTGGCTACTCCAAAGTAACCATCTTTTCCTTCTTTTCTCAAACTTAGGTTACAACACAAACTAATGAGTCGAGCTATTAACATTTAGATTTATTTTTCAGTCATCAGTGTTGCATTCCCAACCAAAATCAACTGTAGGAACACCAGCTTACATTGCACCGGAGGTCTTCTTAAGAAAGAAATATGACGGGAAGGTGACTTTTTCTTTCTTCTCATAAATTTACCATTACCTTTACAGAAATATTAACTGACGTGTAATCCACGATGTATAAAGATTGCAGATGTTTGGTCTTGTGGGGTTACATTGTATGTTATGTTGGTTGGTGCTTATCCATTTGAAGATCCCGATGATCCAAGAAATTTCAGGAAAACAATTAATGTAAGTTAAATTTCTGGTTTTGATTTGCTAGTTGACTTCTTCCTTTGTTCAGCAGTACAAACATTGATTGTTTATTGCACAGAACACTCATCAGTGTGCACTATTCAATTCCCTCTTAGCAGAGTTACTAAACCCTTGATTTCTTTATTGCAGAAAATACTTAGTGTCCAATATTCAATTCCTGATTATGTTCGAGTCTCCAGGGAGTGTAAACATCTCTTATCTCGAATCTTCGTAGCTGATCCTGAGAAGGTCAAAACCAAGATTCTGAGGATTATACTCAAACAGATTCTTGAGATTGTATTTGTTGTTTTTTGAATATGCAATATGCTGCTAACTGGAGCATTTGTCTCTGCAGAGAATAACCCTTCCAGAAATCAAAAAGCACCCATGGTTTTTAAAGAATCTGCCTCTAGAATTCATGGAAGGAGAAGAAGCCAGCTTACAAATAAGCAATGCAGAAAGCCCTTCTCAAAGTAATGAAGAAGTGTTGGCTATAATACAAGAGGCAAGGGAAGCAGCCAATGGACACAATGTTGGAGGCCATTTTTTTGGTGGCAGCATGGATCTTGATGACTTGGACGATGCTGATTTAGATGATATTGAGACAAGCGGAGACTTCGTCTGTGCACTATGAGCAGAATTTCAACATGCAGAGGAAATCTTGATGAAAAAGAAGGCACTTTTCTTAGACATGAAATCAGATGATTTGTTCACCTAAAGATGTGAAATTGTTGAATTGTATCAGAATCTTCATAGTACAGAGGCAGTTGACTATAATGGCCTAGAGTTTCTTGTGCTTGTGATCTGCAGATCTGAATGATCCTTTTGTATTCTAAAGCCTTAATCAGATGGAAAAACAAAGGTTGTAATAAGACTTGTATATTGAAAATTTCACATGGGTGTCATGTATTACACCAAGGATTCCACAAATGTCTCTTTCAATTCTATAAGATTTGTATCCATTCTGATACTAATTTAAGGAAGCAGACTGGAAGCATCAGAGCATGCCGATGTATGTCTTCCAAATATGTGGTAGAGAATCATCTCTCTTGAGAAAGATGATTGTAGCTTAGTAAATTCCAGCTTTGTTTATGTTGATGTTTAAAATCACATCAGTTTCCATGAAAAGGATTTGTGGTGGAGCAGTAGGCATGTGGCTATATTGAGCTTTCTAGTTAATCAAATCAGCAAGAACAGAATATACCCATGAAATGTTGGTGCCATATTGACCTGGACGTGACAATACTCAAGACTGCTTGATTCGGTGATATAGAGAAATAATATTAACTTATAAGTACTAGATAAAATTTGATTAAGAATTAAGATAATGCCGACACTTATGAAAGGATAGCTATTGCTCTCAAGGAAGAACATATGATGTCTTGAGCTGCTCGGAAATCTATTTCTTTCTTCTTTTGCTAATTAAGATGCGAGAATTATTTATCATCATAGAATGTCTTAGGCTATAGTTGATAAGATTTTCCATTCTCATCCCAAATCAAATTTTCACTTATTTCAAATATATTATTATTTTATATAATTTTTGTTTTTCAAAAATTATCATTTACTCACAATTCATTATACTCTTTCTTTAGATTCATCTAACCTCACATATTTAATAATTTCTTACAAAATTCATCTCAAATCAATCTCTTCCTACTTAGAACACTAAGTTGAGCTATAACTACTATTTATTTCTGACGATGTCTAAAAACTTATTACATTTCCAATAAAAATGGCTAAAAAATCTCTGGAAGCCAAACATGGAGCTCGAACGTTGAACCAAACCTATATTCCTGCAAAATAATTAACTCAATAATTGAAACTGCAGAGTCTATCCTTATCTGCTGATGGGATAGAACGGAATGGATATGCAACTTTGCAACTTCAGCAACCAAGTTCAAGAATTATTTTGTGGGATATTTTAATCAATGCTATTTTTGTGAGACTAAAAGCAGGAGCAAAATCTATGGGTTTGTGTCCTAAAAGGGGTAGCCAAGTTGTCAGTGAGCGCGGAGATCGAAAGTTTACAAGTTCAAATCTCCTATGGAGACTTGCGTATTGGTCTTCTGGATTGAGTTGAGAGTAATTAAATTAGTTGAGTAGTAAGGACAAAGACAAAAAAATCAAGAGTTTAAATCTTGGTTGAGTCAATCAGTCAGAACTTGTCTAGACTTGTTTATATTAATATGGTTCTTTATCGATTAGGATTACAGACGAGCTTTACTTAGTGTGCACTTACTAAATAGCGATTACGAACTTCTACTTGTCATAGGAAAGAAAAACTATGGATGACTCACTCAGTGCGCACTCACTAAATAGCGACGGCGGACTTCTACTTGTCATAAGAAAGAAAAACTATAGATGACTTCTATCTATCATAAAAAAAAAAAACTATGGATGAATTTGTATTGTCAAAAGAAGCCAAAAAAAAAATTGTGTTTGAGCTATATTATACGATGAAGATTGATGCGGACATTAACATATCCCTCTCAGGTTGATAATGGAGTAACGTTATCTGTTAAATTAAGTAATCTATATTTTTTGGTCTGGATTGGCCATCCTCGGGCTAGTGGATAAACAGGGTTCAAAGACATCCTGTATCTTGGTAGGGGTTTCATCATCAGTGGGACATATTGGTTACAAAACTCATCAATAGCCTAATAACTTTAAAATGGACTTGACTCATTTACATATTATTATTATTATTATGTACAGAGAGAGAGAATAGAATAATATTTCTTTTTTTTTTTTTGCTAAATGAGAATTGAATAAGAATCGAATTCTATATGAATTTATGAATTAGATATTTGATCAATAAACTGTCAAACTATTTATAAATATTTTAGCATGAGGAAAAGGATTTCGGGAGAGTGCGGTAGCCATGGCCCATGGTGCAAGACCATTACAAGATTTTAAGGTGAGCGGACACGAATTGGGTTAAGCCCATGGAAGGTAGGGATTAGAAAGAAAATTTTAATTAGTTTGGACTGAGCCCAAATTGAGACCCCTTGAAAGGTAAAAAATATGAGTTGGGTTGGCCAGCAGCCTAACAATCCAGATAAAGGTAATCGATTCTCCATTTTGGGCCGAACTCAAACCCTACCTCACAAATGCCTCCACCTATATAATATCAGCACTGCTCTAAACCCTAAAAGACTCTGAAAGCGGAGTTGAGCGAACGGCTTCTATAGAGAGCATCTCTTCTACAGAACAGCGGCCTCCTCTCTCGCTCCAAGATGAAGGTACCTATCTCGAAGCCCTAATTCATGACCTTAGTTGCTGTTTCTCAATGGATTTCGCATGTGGAAGGGGAAATTTTGCTTTGCATTTGTGATAAATGATGTTTTTCTGTTCTTTCTTCCCTAGTTCAACATCGCGAATCCAACAACTGGGTGTCAGAAGAAGCTCGAGATTGATGATGACCAGAAACTGTATGTCTCCTTTCCTTGTTTATCCTCCCCCTTCTTCTTCTGATCGGTTAAGTTCGTGACTGTTATCGCTGTGTAGCTGATGCGATTTTTTGTTGCAATAGTTCTATGTGAATTTGCATTTGTTTGTATGCTGTTAGGCTTTCTGACTTACTCCTCATATTTGGTTTCTTCTGTTTCTGCTGGAATATTATGTTTTAAGATAGATTGTTTGATGTCTGTGTTCAGGATAGCCTTCATATTATGATTATTTTCTTGCAGGATCTGTTTACTATAGATATAATTTTTCGCTATTTGTAATTGTAGTTATAAGTACTGAATTGCCATCTTGGGTATCCATAACTGGGTCTAGTTTTTCCAGTATAATAAAGCAGCATAGAAAGTTTGCATTTTTTTTAGATAAGCTAGTTGCTTAGATATGCAACTGTGTGAATAGTATTGTTTACTGTTGAGATTATTTCTTCTGTATTAGATATGGAACTGGGGAATCGAATGAAATGAGCTGCTAATTGTTGTCCTTTTTCTTTATCTTGCAAACATTTGCATGTAAAATTAGGAACTCTTGGTTATGCATTGTCAATGTTATTAGAACTGAAATCCTACTCAACTCTGTTTCATCTAAGTTCTGATGTGTTAGTTAAATCATTGTTCATTATCTCAGCTGTTGTAAGTCTGCATATTTATGGATTTGTTAGGTCTCATCCAATTGGGGGGGTAATTTTTTTGCAATTTTATATGTTATTATCCAAATTCCTTGTCTATGCTTGTTCTGCTGCTCTGGCATTATCTAACATGTCGATATGCTTACAGCCGTGTTTTCTGGGACAAGAGGATCTCTCAGGAAGTCAGTGGAGATGATCTGGGTGATGTATGACCCTCGTCAAATACTGGTACTGTGTTGAGCTTTTCTGTAGAAACATATGGATATGGCTAAATATGTGTTCAACAATATTTTGCAGGAATTTAAGGGATATGTATTTAAGATCATGGGTGGATGTGATAAGCAAGGTTTTCCAATGAAGCAGGGTGTGCTGACTCCAGGGCGTGTTCGTCTCTTATTGCACCGAGGTCTGCAGAATGTTTTTAGCAATAAATAGAGATTCTGTTACAGTTGTTATTTGGTTTTGAAAAGCATGGAAACTGTTTGTTTGCAGGTACCCCATGTTTCCGTGGGTATGGTAGGAGGAATGGAGAGCGCAGAAGGAAGTCAGTTCGTGGATGCATTGTCAGTCCTGACCTCTCAGTTTTGAACTTGGTTATTGTGAAGAAGGGTGAGAATGATTTACCTGGATTGACTGACATTGAGAAGCCCAGGATGAGGGGTCCAAAGAGGGCATCTAAGATTAGGAAGCTGTTCAACCTCTCAAAAGAAGATGATGTGAGGAAGTATGTGAACACATACCGCCGCACCTTCACAACTAAATCTGGTGAGTAGTTTACTGGTACAATGAAATTTTTGTAAACATGCTGACTTTATGTTTTTTTGTTAGTAATGCCACTACTACCCAGTGGATGGAATCTACATTTCATGGTTGGGTATATGAATTATTGAGTTTGTGTTGGTTTGTTATCGTTCACAGGCAAAAAGGTCAGCAAGGCTCCTAAGATCCAGAGACTGGTTACTCCATTGACTCTTCAGAGGAAGAGAGCTAGAATTGCTGACAAGAAGAAGAGGATTGCAAAGGCCAAGGCTGATGCTGCTGAGTACCAAAAGCTTCTTGCAACTAGGTTGAAGGAGCAGCGTGAAAGGCGTAGTGAGAGCTTGGCAAAGAAGAGGTCCAGACTCTCTGCTGCCTCTAAGCCCTCTGTTGCTGCATGAATTATGGGGATTTAGTCCTCATTTTTTGAGTTATGACCTCTTTGTTACTTTTACTGGATATTACAATATGTTACGATAATTTTGACTGCTTTTAGATGTGGAGTTCGTTTTGAGGATTTTGTTACCATTCTAAAGATTAGCAATTTATCTTCAGTTGATTTATGTTTGCATGGGCATTATATGGTTCTTTAGGCAATTTGATATTAATGTTGTTGGAAGATATGATGATATGGAATTGTTTAACGAGGACTTTACATGGTGCCTTTTTCTCAACTTAGCCCGGAGGTCATCGCCAAAAATATGGTTGTTTTCTCTTGTATTGATCTTTGCAGTTCTATTTTATGAATTAATTTTTCGAGTTTTCAGGCACTTGTAAATTTGAAACTTAAAATATTTCTGTATTAGCCCTTCCTTGACTGCTGGACAAATGTGTTTACCTCAAGTATGGCGCAAAGTTATGCATAGAGTGCATTTGCAAGATTTTAGTTGCTCATTTGGCGAAGTTATGTTGCATAGTAAGCGAGCTTGGGGCATTTTATGCTCAAAAGAAACGAAACGAAGTATGTGCCAAACAAATTTGCCGGTTGCTGCTCTGTCCCTTGCACCTGTGGTCCGGTTTGCGGGGGCCTTGTTGCAGCCTTCTTGATTTGATATTGCTCTCCGCTCTTACGGTGATAACGAACGCAATCGCACAGCCATAAAATGAAGGACAAGTCTCAATTTTTCTGTCTTCGGTGCTTAAACAAGTCTACCAATCCGAGGCTATAACACTGGCTTGCGGAGCATAAATCTTTTATAAGAATTACTCACATATTTGAGTTTGGTGCTGTGAAAACTGCGTAGTTTTTCCCATGTAATGCAACACTTCTCGAGCATAAAATTAACTACCGCTACTGAACTTGATCATAGCTGCATCTATGTAGCCCAATCACAGAACTAGGGTTCTTTGCTACTGTGAAGATCGAGCCGAGCCAGTCAAAAATCCAAACAAGTTCATTGTATTTTTCGTTGGTTCTGGTTTTGTCTCGTGTCTCAAACCCCTAAAAAGAACTTCCAGGGACTTGGAAGGACATCATGTTCATGTGATCAAATAACAGAGTTAACATTATCATCAAGCAGCATAATTTAACTCAAGGACATTGGATTAATAGGTAACGTTGCAGTTCAGGGGAGGCCATGTAAAGCCTTTTGTGCTGGTATTATTTAACTGACAAGGAATTTTGCCATCTTAGGAATAGTTATGGCCACAGTTCATTGAGGCCTCCAAATCACCAACTTCCTTGAACTTCTGGCACTGGATCGATTGTGGCATCTACCCTCAAAAATCTTTAAATACTCTTCATTTAAACAAATTAAAAAATTTTATCTTTTATCATAAAAATTATTTTACATAAGTTATAGTTTGCCTTTCAACTTTAAATTCCTAATTCTATTCTTAGGATAAAATACATGCTCTTTCAGCTTCGCCATCCTTGTGTTTTCCGTACACAATTGTCGAGATGGTTCTATTTCTCAATCTTTCCAACTCTTTTTCTCTGGCCAACCCAGCAAGCAGTAACGTAATCATTAGCAATGAGTGAATACCTGATTAGTTCATATCATGACAGGTCAAACGTGGATTTAAAAAACGTATATTTTTAATTATAATCTACGATTACATTTTTTTCATTTCTATTATCCTTTCACATTTTATTCCAACTAAACATAGTGTAAAGGAAAAAGGTTGAAAAATTATTCCATCAGTCCTGCGGGCTGATAGTGCAGCCCTCAGGTATTTGGCTTGCCTGCAGGCAAAATGCAATTGTTGTAGTGAGATAGCTAACATAGTAAAAAGCTAGGGGGTAATATTAGATAATCGATTTAGAAAGCAACGCAATCAGATCCATAACCTCATTTTCATGTCAGTTTTAATCTTGATCATTTCTGGAATCCAAAATTACTATTGACACAAGATCATATCAGTAACTATCTGGTGCTGGTTAGCACCAATCAGAGCACCATAAATTTGGATACTTAATAAATTTATAAATTTGGAGACTTCATCTTGTTCCTTCAATTCTCTAGCAAAATATCCACCGGACGTCTATTAACGACTCTGCAATTCCTCCTAATCTCGCCTGGCCGGCCAGATTGGAGGTCTCCCATTTTCAGCATCCCCTCAACGAAGGCCTTAAAGAACTCACTTTGATCAACACTGAACTGCCTCACATATTTTCTAGTTCGAGGGAATGTAAACAGTGTCTCATCCGAGTTCAAGAATCCTCTGCCATTCACCAAATCTTTAAAGTACTGGTTATCGAACAATTCTGGCGTGGCGTCCAAGTCTCCGGTTACGTTTCCATCTCCACAAAGTGGACAAAGCTTGTCTAACTTTTCTCTGAACCCTGGCTCAAGGGCAGGGTCTGGCCGCCCACTCCCAGATTGGTTGTAGAGTCGAAAAACAATAGAAAAGCATCTCCCTTTGCCAATGGAGTGAGAGCCAGAAAGGGCCACTAAATCTTTCACAGAAAGATTGAATCTGCTGAAGAGGTCAATAAGCATGCTTGCATTGGCTCTGGGGCTTGGCATGATCTGATTTGAATCTTCTTGGCTTGCTGTTAAACTATCTTGCCGGCCTAATTTCACCTCCCAAAATGGTCCTCCACTCTGTTGAGAAACAAGAAAACAGTAAAATTTTAAAAAAAATTTCTTCACTTTGACTGGGAGCACAGATGAAAACAGGAAAAACAACAAAAACACAGTTTGAAATTTATGTCTTTTACTTCTCGACTACTACTCGTTACCCAAAAATGTTTACAGGCACATCAAATTAGGACAGTAAAAATACAGGGCAATAACCAAAAATGGTTATGAAACCCTTTACTTTCCCCTAAACCAAACATAAAACTTGAATAGGATCAAGTAAAATTTTCTAATTCTGAGAAACTGAAACATTTGAAAGAGAGTTCGATGACATCTTTGGAGGGCAAACGGGCTAAGACTTCACAGGGTCAAGATTCAAGATGGCAAAACTCACCAGAGCAACAGCATCTCTAGAAGCCATGATTATGATATCAGCGCAGGAAACAACACCTGGACATACTGCTTCTAAGGCTTCCTTGACTTCATCGATAACTTCGAACGATCTCAGTGAATTTATGTTTGATAAGGCCAGTTTCTCTCCAAGCATGTCTGGAGTGTCATCAAGCAACAAAGAAGCATCACAACCCTAAAAAAACCAATCGAACATAAGAAAGAAATTCATTTCCAACATTCAAAAGGGGAAACAAATGAACTACAAAAGCAGCCATGTATAAAGCTTTACATTGACAAAACAGTCATGGAACTGCAAGCGCATAACCGAGGCCGCATTCCGGGGTTCTCTCGCCATAGCTTTCTTGATCACATCCCGGACGATAAGTTCCGCTTCCGGGCAAAGATCGGAGTAAAAACCCGGGCGGAGTACTGTTCCAGACTCAGCATTAGCCAAACCGAACAGGAAGAAGCAAACCAAGCAGAAGAAGAAGAAGGGCAGAGAGGTAGGGGACATTTTTTGAGCAATGGTTTAGTCAGTACTTTTGGATCTTGTGAGGAATGGTCGGATGCAAAGTTTCTACAGCCATTTATAGTTTCTTTGCTTGGTCCATGTAAGGGTGGGATCAGTGATGGCAAATAGTATGGGTGTAGGAACAAATTCCACTTTGCATGACTGTCAGCAATCCACAGGGTTTTGTTCTGACATTATGAGGCAAAATTAGCCAATTGGCTGAGTTTGAGATTTTGGGATTGTCCTATTTTTTTAAGACTTGGTTTCCAATGCATCTGCATATTTTTGTCAACCACTGGTTATATGCTGTGTGGTTTTTTTCACCAAGTGGACCCATTGGGGAGCCCGTGTGGCGAGCGGGCATAGGGCGAGGGGGGTTGGGTTGGCTGTTGGGAAGTCACAATACAACACTTTGAAGCATAGGGTGTAAGTACACAGAGCACCACAATAGTAATTTACTTCTCCCGAGTATTTTTTTTGTTTAGTTTATTAAGTAGTACTTGTAGTATATTTTTTGGTATTAGGTGCTTATTAAATACCCTAGTTTTTGTGTTGTTAACAAAATTTATATAGGTACTTTTAAAAATAAAATTACATATAGCTGCTTCAATTTTTATAAATTATCGCATTTAAAAGTTGTATTTTATGCATCACATATTATATTTTTGAAACGATACAAATTTATAAAGTGGTCAAGAAAAATTAAGTTCAACCGTTATATTTTCTTTTTTTTCTGTTACACTTTCCTTCTCTAACAAAAGCATATAGTAAATTAATTATTTTGATAACATTTTAACATATAAAGAAAAATGTTAATCGGTTTTACCATAATGTTTGTTAACCATTCAAAGAACAAAGACCGGAGCCTCTCATCCAATTCATTGCCATATTTCCTGCATCTTGAGAAAAACTTTTGTTTTTATGACTAAAAGCCATCTCTTGCTTGATTAAATTTGTAAAACATCTCATATTAACAATAAATGCTGATTTTCTTGGCAAAAGGGCAAAGAGGGGAATTTCTTTTGTTAATTAGACGCTCCCATGAAATATAATCATTGATAATAAAGGAACTAGATATCGATAGAGAATTGTAAGATTGTAAATTCATAGAAAAGTCCTTAAACAAGACTCAATAAAGTTCCAATATAATGTTACTTCTAGGTTGCTTTAATCACTTCATTGATATAACTCAAATTAATATCATTTTTACTATATCAAAAGCTATTTCCATTTTTTGGTAGAATAATGAAATATCACATCAATTTATTAATTCCTATTGCGGTTTCATAAGTCAACATCATATTCTTTTTTTTTTTCTTTTGTCTTCGTGATGTTTTCTACTAGTAGCATGACTTTGCAATGATATATATATATATATATATATATATATATATATATATATAAATGTACACCTATTTTAATAGAATTGGTATTATTATTATTATTATTATTATTATTATTATTACTATATGTAAGCGAAAAGGAAATAATATGTATGTGCACTTACTAAATATCAAATATAGAATTTCTTATGATAATAAATAAAACTTTACCAATTGTCAATTGAGTTGCTATTTTAACTAATGTATTGTTATTCTCATACTACAATTTCCTTTTTCATCAATCAATCGAAAACAGTCAAATATAATATTAAGAAATTCATTTATCAAAGACTATCAACGTTATAAGATAGATAAAACTAAATTAGCATTTATATATAACATTATTCTTTGATTTATTAATCCTTTTTATGATTTTCTCCAAAAGATCATGTTTCTTGCAAGATTGATTACTTTTGGAACAACCACGAACAACCATGACCTTAGTTTAGGTTCTTCTATAAACACTTTTATGCCTATTATGTTAATCATGGCACAGAGCATTGCATTTTTGTTTGTGTTAATACAAACCTCATTGCTTTTGGAGTGTTTTGGGAACTTGTCATTGCCATTCTCTTTTCTTCTTTTCCTTTGTCACCAACAATATTCCTTTAGCTATATATAAAACAAGAAACAAAAGGAGAATTGAAAACAAGAATTGGAATTGGGATTATGTGGTTTGGGAAATGTCAATTGCAACTTGCAACTTCACAAATGGGATCTCTTTTCTTCCCATTTTTGAAGTGGAAGGCAGTGACTTTTGCAAGCCAAAATTTGTAAATGTGTGTCAAAATCCCAATCACCTCACCTATATACTCTCTTGTGAACTTTTGTACAACACAATTCTTCCATTTTCAGCAAAAGATCTTCATTACATTTATATCCGTCAAGTTATCATACTAATACTTTCTTTTAAATTTTATCTTTTTTTATTAAATGATACTTTCAACTGCATATAATGGTATAATAAAAGTGGATTTGTAACTGCCCAACTGAAGTTGCGAGAGTCTTGCAAACAAAATGCAACCCTCCACTCTAGTGTTTTTGGTTCAAAGTCCAATATGTTGAGTGGCTTAATGGGAATGCCAATATTGGATTGGATTGACAACAATGTAGCAGACCCCCCACTTGCACCTATTCCGGATTTGGAAGGTATTGCTTTTTAAAACTTGTACTTTATTAAAATGTATATAATATACTATTGTATGTGTTTTCATATAATATTACATTCGTTTCAAAATGTTTAATTATGAAAATTTTTGTACACAAATTAAGGGTGTTGAAAATAATACTATAATTTAGATAAAATTTTTATTTACTCATATTAAAAATATGATAGCTATTGGTTAGTGAAAATTCTCAAGTAAGAAGAAAAAAAAGTTTTTGAAAATTGTATAATTAACTTAAAATAAATATGGGTAAAATATAAAAAAACTAATTATTAATTCTAAAAATATGTACATGAATAAGTATTTTGAAACAAAATAAAAAAATTTCATAAATAAATAGAGTAATTAACAAAACTTGAATTTATACATATATTTTCTTTACTTATATCATATTTTGCATACAAGTTTTGTTTACTATATATAATATTCATTTATGGTAAAATTTTAAGGAATAAAAATAAATTTCAACTACATGCTTACGGTGTGAATAAATCTCAATTGTTTAGTATTCTAATGAACTGAACTGTATACCTAATTGTACATGTTAGAAACTTAGCTATGTTCCTCCTAATAATAGTATTGTATTACGATTGGAGTAGGAGATTTTGGAAAAGCAACAACTAAGAGTGATTATACACTTTACTTAATCTATAATATAATTTTTTAATATATTAAATAGAATATAATATTATATATCTTAAAATATGTAATAAATAAGTACAATCTCAGATGTCCTATATATTATTTGATGATATACTAAATAAATTATAAAATGTATAAAAAATATCGTGATATATGCCAACCACTAGAATCTCGGCAGGTCTTCTTCTTCTTCCAAACTTGCATTGTACCATAATATTTATGTACATAACGCATGGCCAACAAATCTTGAAAAATCTTTACCATTGCAATTGGAAATTTGCTAATCTGATTCCAATGAATCCAAAAAGGCAAAAAGTTGAGTGATGGTTTTCTTGAATGCTGCAAAAGTTGAAACACTAGCACCAATTTGACATAGGCCTTATCCTTATAATGGAATCACACATGTCAATCATGTGTTAGTATTATGGGAAATTGATTTGGACACATATTCCTACCCCCCAGCCCCCACCCCAGACAAATTCTTAGAGGTGATTGTAGATATTAGTGACAAAACCTTACCTAGAAGGAGAGTACTTGAAGAGTAAGCTTTTATTTGGAAATTAAATTGAGATTCCCATGAATAGGTCATATTTGGGTGACTTAAATTGGTATGGCCATTGCTTTTGGTCTTCCAGAGATAGAAACTCTCTTTTTGAAAGTCAAAAGTTAACAACTTGGTTCCTCTTTTGAAAAACTTTACCATCGTATTTAAATAAATAAAGCCGCATATAAGTTTACCAAGCAAGATTATAAATCTAACTTTTTTAATTTAAACGATTTGTAAATTATAATGACTCAAAGATCGACCTTTTTACTGGCAATTAGGATATGCATCACCTTTTCCTCAGCTTACTAGCACTGGCAGGCCATACTTAGGCATTGATCGGCTACATCAACACCATTTCCCTTTTTCTTTCAATTGGAAGATTATTACTTTGTTTAATTTTCATTAGCTATTTCTTTGAGATTGCTCCAAACAGATTTGGACAAGAGTTTCTTTTTCATTTTCCATTTTAAAAATGAGAAAATTTTGAAGTCTATTTATATAATATATTTCGAGTCTCTTTTTACACAATTTTTTTATAACCTTTCTGGATTGAGAGAAATGAATAGAGAGGAAATGAAGGGTTTAGGTTTGAAGTGTTTGAAATATATTTTTTAAGAAGAAATTCGATAAAAATGAAAGAATTAGATTTAGTATAAAAACTTCAACGTCATTTCTATCTAAAAGTGAGTAGAAACTAAAGAAAATGAAATATCATTTAAATTTTTTTATTAAATAATCTAAAATATTTATAATAAATATATGATTTAATATTATTATATTAGATTAGTAAAAAAAAAACCAAAATCATGTGTATTCATTTCATTTCTTTTCTTTTTTTTTCAAATATTATATATAACATTTCTTTTTTTCTTTTTATATATAATTAAATATTATAAATAATTTGCGATATCTTCTCCTTTCCTTTCTATACTTTTCTCTCTCATCTTCTTTCCATTCCTCCAATCCCAAAAGCTATAGTTTTAAATAACTCCTCGTGTAAGAGACCATAAATGAGTCTTATGACAATGTCTCTACCACGGAGGCTCTCAACCACTCGTTTAACCACGAATTATCATCATTCAACTCAAGTCAGGCGAAGCATGATTTGGGTTCAAACAATTTTGGTATGGGCTTCAAGTAAAACAGATTTGGAATGAATTCGGGCCTTATTGTTAGGCCACATTGAGAATGGACTGTCCTTGGGCCTCAAAGGCTTGGAGTTATTGGGCTCAGCTTGATTTCCTATTTTAAATATATATATATATATATATATATATATATATATATATATATATATATAAGTAGCTACGAAGAGTTGTTATTGAGACAAAACACAATATGTTGTACTAACATTTGGTAAAAATGATTTTAGATTTTTTTAAAAAAGAAAATAAGGAAGAGATATAAATTCAGATGAATGTAGATTTTAATATTAAATTTACAAAAATTAAAAAAAAAAAGAAATTTGAAGGATTTTTTAAACATTAAATTTAAAAGAATCTTTTAAAAAAATTTAAAATTTAAATATATATATATATATATGTGTGTGTGTGTAAGTAGCAGCAAATGTACCCTATAACGACACGTGGTACCGTTAACTATTAATACTTGACAGTATGAAATTTAAATTTGCTTTTTTTAAAAAAAAAATTGAAAGGTTTTTTTTAAATATTATGATTATTTAAATTCAATAAATTCATATAGATAAGAACTAACATTATGATTATTGAATTCAGATAGATTAGGATAAGATTATTTGAGAATGGCAAGATACGTTGAATTCTTGGTTACTAATGTCCACTATAATTCTTCAAAACTCAAATAAAAGTTATACGAATTTACATTATTTGAATTGATGATTTTAAATATATATATATATATATAAAGTTATTTTAATTCATTAAATTTAAATAAAAATTATATAAATTTATTAAATTCATTGAATTAATATATTACACCAACCGGTGCAACGCATAGAGAATCAAACTAGTATCTTATGAATATCCCATGCGGTTTCATTTGTAGATTATTATAAAGCCGCAAGAGTCCCCCCTTTCACTACAGGAAAAATCGCGATTTGCGACGAATTTTTTGCGACGGCTTCAATACCGTCGCTAATAGCGACGATTTTCAAACAAGTAGCGAGTTGACCAAAACAGTCGCAAAACCGTCGCAATTTGCGACGGTTTTGCGACGGTATTTATGCCCTCGCAAATTGCGAGGGTTTTGCGACGGCGAGTTATTTTAAAAAAAATATTTTTAAATAAATTTTCGTACGTCCGTCGCAAAACTCTCGCAATTTGCGAGGGCCAATAAACCCTCGCAAATTGCGAGGGTTTTGCGACGGCAAGTTATTTTTTAAAATAATATTTTTTAAAAATTTTTTTAAACGTCCATCGCAAAACCCTCGCAAATTGCGAGGGTTTTGTGACGGCAAATAACACTCGCAATTTGCGAGGGTTTTACGACGACAAATTATTTTTTAAAAAAATATTTTAAAAATTTTTGAACGTCCATCGCAAAGTCCTCGCAATTTGCGAGGGTTTTGCAACGGTAATTTATTTTTTTTAAAATATTTTTTTTAAAAAAAATTGAACGTCCATCGCAAAACCCTCGCAATTTGCGAGGGTTTTGCGACGGATATTTAATTTTAAAAAATATTTTTAAAAAAAATTTGAACGTCCATCGCAAAACCCTCGCAATTTGCGACGGCCAATAAACCTTCTCAATTTGCGAGGGTTTTGCGACGTGCAATTTATTTTTTAAAAAAATATTTTTAAAAAAATTTTTGAACTTCCATCGCAAAACCCTCGCAAATTGCGAGGGTTTTGCGACGGTAAATAACCATCGCAATTTGCGATGGTTTTGCGACGACAAATTATTTTTTAAAAAAATATTTTTAAAATTTTTGAACGTCCATCGCAAAGTCCTCGCAATTTGCGAGGGTTTTGTGACGGTAGTTAGCCCTCGCAATTTGCGAGGGTTTTGCGACGGTAATTTATTTTTAAAAAAAATTGAACGTTCATCGCAAAACCCTCGCAAATTGCGAGGATTTTGCGACAGCAATAACCCTCGCAATTTGTGAGGGCTTTGCGACGATCGGTTATTTTTTAAAAAAATATTTTAAAAATTTTTGAACATCCGTCGCAAAGTTCTCGCAATTTGCGAGGGTTTTGAGACGAATTTTCGGCCCTCGCAATCTTTTTTTTTTTTTTAGGATGAGGTGCGAAATCTCATACAGAGCACTCCTCAATCCGAGTCTAGTGACTCTGTAAACTCTGTTGTTCCTCTTGATGAAAAAGCCATGTTTGTAAAGGCACAAGGCGAGTTCAAAAGGGGACGAGTTTTTGGGTTAGGCTCAGAGGCGACACATGTTCGAACTAGACTGTCTCAAAGTGGACTGCATGCATCTTCTCCTACACAAGTTGATATTGGACATCTAGTAGAGCAAAGGGTTCAACAGGCTGAGCGGAGATTCAATCGACAAATAGACTTGTACCGGGACTTCATGAGGCAACATCAGTCTACATTTGGTGGTTAGATGGCAGCTATGTCGGACAAAATGGGTATTCCTGCACCATTTATGCCATCCATAGAGGAGATAAAAGCGCGCATTGCGGGCTGCTAATGCTGAAGATGAAGATCCAAATGTTGACGATGGATTTGATCCAACTGATGAGCACCCCGGGCCCACGTAGGGGCTCTCGTTCCCCTCCTCCACCCCCTTCTGCAGCTGCTCCTTCATTGCTTACATAGATTTGTTATATTTATTTTTATACTCTTTATACACTATTACTTATTTTTGTGAATTATTTTACTTTTTTAGATACTTATTATGTATTTTATATTATATTTTAATATTTAATTATATTTATTTGGGTTTATTTTTAATTTTTTATAGTATTTTTTTAGATTATGAACATAGTGTTGATATTTATTTGTATAATATTTCAGGGTTGATTTATAGGGTAATAATTTAAAATAAATATAATAATAAAAAAAATTTATTGCAAAACCCTCGTAATTTGCGAGGGTTTTGCGAGGGTATTGCGACGGTTTTGCGAGGGTCACGACTTGGGGTTAATTCTCCCCTCGCAAAACCCTCGCAAATTGCGACGGTTTTGCGAGGGTCACAACTTGGGGTTAATTCTCCCTTCGCAAAACCGTCGCAACTTGGGGTTAATTCTCCATTCGCAAAACCGTCGCAATTTGCGAGGGTTTTGCGAGGGTCCAAACCGTAGCCCTCGCAAAACCGTCGCAATTTGCGACGGTTTTGCGAGGGTCACTGTTTTTCGTCGCAAAATCGTCGCAAAAATTGTTCCTCTTTGCGACGGTTTTGCGAGGGTCACTGTTTTTCGTCGCAAAATCGTCGCAAAAATTGTTCCTCTGGTGAAGTTTGACCAAAAAATATTCGTCGCAAAACCGTCGTAAATAGCAACGAATTTTTTTTGCCCTCGCAAAACCGTCGCAATTTGCGACGGTTTCCCATGGCCGTTGCAAATTGCGACGTCGTTTTTTGCGACGGCTAAAACCGTCGCAAAATCGTCGCAAAAATGGTCACGTTTTTGCGACGGTTTTTGGCCGTCGCAAATGGCGATTTTTCCTGTTGTGTTTTCCCTTTTTTTTTTAATTTTAATTATAACAACTTAATTAGAAGTTAGAATTTTTTTTTTCTTGAAAACTATGGGAGTTTGGGAACCGAACTTATGTTTTTCGGCAAATATAAATTTTATTTATTTATTTATTTTTTATCAAATTATGACTTACCCAATTTGATTGACATACAGACAGATTTTTTTTATGCCCATATGAAGGGGAAAAAACAAAGTCCTTTTATTTGTTTATGATAAATTGTTTACTCTAATATTTGAATGTCGATTCTAAATCCAATCTTCCATTTCCTATATATATAATAATAGTTTCCTTTGCTCTAATTATTATCTCGGAAAGTTGAATTCATCTTTTTATCCTAAATTTTCTTTAAAATTTTTAAAATTTCTTTAAAAAAAATTAAAATTTAAATAAATTCAAAATAAGTACTATTAAATATGAAATTTTATTTTTTAAAATAACAGTGTATATAATAGTAAAAATTTAAATGTTAAACAATAAATTATATATAAGATTATTAATTGTATTTATTTAATAATCGAATTAATTCAATAATTATAAACTAGTTTAAATTTGATCGATTAATAATTTAAATTTGAATGTACTATTAATTAATTATATATTAATCAAATTTAAACCAACTTATACACATTTTTATTTGCAAATATTTAATTCGATTAATAGTTTCATCCCGAATGCTCTCGTGCCACACTAAATTTTGAGTACATCAGACTCACACAGCCCCACCCAAAGAAGGAAAGAAAGAAAATATTTAAATGTATGTTTAATCTGTCACTAACGGCTAGAATAGAATGGAAGCGAAAGAAATAAGTTATTAATAGAAATTTATATTGTACTAAATCCATACTTAATAAACAAAATTTAAAGCACGATATGAGAAATAATTCAACTATTTTTTCCCCCTCTTCTTCACAATTTTAAGGGGAAAAAGGAATATTAAAGTGAAAAAGGAATCCAAAACTCCCGAATAAAAAACTTTATCCTTTTGTTATTCTTGTTCTCTGTCTTTTATATAGATTCGATTCTTTTCTATTCTCGAAGAAATGCCTCACATAGAGTTGTATTATTCTATGTCCCAAATAAGTAAAACGACAACTTCTTTGTTAAAACAAAAGAAAATGTTACGAAAAACAAAAATAGTGGAGGGAACTAAAAGTAAGAAAATTTAAAGGACACACAGGATTACGTGATTTCGTTAACGTGACTCATGTCTACCGGTAGAGGGAGAAATTTCTTGTTTTTTTAGAGAATTGTTACAAACAAGGTTAATCTTGCAATCTTTAAAATTATATATTTATAGGAAATACATGTTACTATACTGCAGGCCAAATCCACAATCCACCACAATAATTCAAGACAACTAATAATTTTCCACATTGATTTGAATTTTTCAAGTTATCAAAACACAAAATACCTCTCTGTCATTCATGCCCCGAAGGGCATATACTATGCGAACATTTAGCAAGTCCAAGTTGTGTTTGAACTTCTTTACAGGCAACGGTTTTGTTAACATATCTACCAGATTATCAGTTATGACTATTTTCTCTATGGAGAATAATTTATCTTCTACAACATCTTGAATGAAGTACAACTTGACATTAATATGCTTTGATCTTTCATAATAAATTAGATTTTTGGCCAAATCCAATGCACTTTGATTATTACAATAAATGACAAGTTTTTGAACATCTAAACTCAAGTTAGCTATCAATAAGACCATGCAACCGCATACGTTCCTTAACCCCTTTTGTCACTAACATATACTCTACTTCAGTTATAGACAAAGTAACTATAGGTTGAAGTGTTGATTTCCAACTAATAGCATATCCATAGTGGGTAAAGATATAATACGTCAAAGATCTTCTTTTAACAAGATCTTTACCATAATAAGAATCTGTATAGCCAATAAGTCTACTAGTAGAAACATTAGTACCATAAACCAGATAAATATCAATCGTATCTCTTAAGTATCACATAATCTATTTTACTGCCTCCAAGTAAGTTTTACTTAGATTACTCATAAATCTGCTTACCACACTCATAGCATGAGCCAAATTTGGCCTAATACATACTATAGCATACATGTATCAAGCTTTTAACAGTACTAGAGTAAGGAACTTATGTAATCTTTCTCTTCATCTGTATTAGGTAATACACTAGTATCAAATTTAAAGTGTGCCAAATGAGTACTAATTGGTTTAGAATGTTCCATCCAAAAAGATTGCAGTAATTGATGGAGATCTATTCACTAGATAACAGGCATTGTTATCTGCCTCACCCCTAGAATTGCTTCAAAAGTTTAGTGTTCAATTGCATACATCGAGTACATTGCAGAAGTGTCTGGTTCATGCATTCTACAACTTCATTCTACTATGGTGTATGTCGTACAAGGCGGTGCCTCACTATACCTTTTTTCTTACAAAATTCAGTGAATGGTGCATCACAAAATTCCAACTTATTATTTGTTTTGAGTGTCTTGACTTGTTTTTCAATCTGTTTTTCCACTACAGTCTTCCACTTCTTGAATCACCCAAACATCTCATCTTTTGATTTCAAAAAGATATACCTAAACTTGTTTAGAGTAGTTATCAATGAAAGTAACAAAACACTTCCATCCACTATGAGACTCAATCGTAGAAGGACCCTACAAATCCAAATAAATATATTCAAAGATAGTAGTAGAGGTGTGTTTTTCAGAACTAAACTTAACCCTGCACTGCTTGCCCATAACACAAGTCTCACAAAATTTCAGTTTCCCTACGTTTGCCTCATCTAACTATTGGGATGTATGCCCTCTTAGACTAGATTTCTGATGTAAATTTTGATCTGTATTAATAAAAGTTTTATTCTAAAAAATTATTTGTGAATTCTTCTTTATTTTTGTACACAATTTCATTAGAAAAGATCCATTGTGTTTAAGTAAATGGTTTATGTGGATGGAGATATTTTATAGTAAGGTATGGACCATGTGTTACTTAACACATAAACTATTATTCTTAACCAAATAATGAGAATATAAATTTCATCATAGTAAGGTTGTTGTGTTATGAATTCTAAATAAGGAATTACTTACCTTTAACCATGTTGGGAAATATGCCCTCTTAGACTAGGTTTCTGATGTAAATATCGAATTAATAAAAGAATTTATTTTCAGAAATTGTTTGTGAATTTACATGTTATTTATGCATAATTACGTTTGGAAAACACCCATTGTGTTTAAATAAGTGATTCATATGAATAGAGGTTTTTCATAGCAAGGTATGGATCACAGGTTACTTAACACATAAACGTTCGTTCTTAACTGATTGATGAGAATGAGAATCTCAAAATGTCTAGGTTATTATGTTATAAATTCCAAATGGGGAATGGTTTGCCTTTAGCCAGTGAGTAGTCCACTCACTTTATGACATAAGTGTATTTCGAATATGTAGAATAAGACCTATAGTAGTGGTTTCTCAAAGTATTATATGGTAGAAACCCAGACTACTATTGCTACAACGTGGACTAGTACTCTACGACTTGAGTATGAGTTGGTGGTCAGACGAAGCTGGAAGCATGTACTTTGATATGCTATAGTTGAGGTTCTATTGTAGGACTAATATACTTGCATGTTGGGTATGTGTGACTAATTAGTTAAGATAGACTTATACAAAATAGTTTCTATACTATAGCGCCCCTTATGATTGTTTAAATGATCTAAGTATCTAGGACCCTGGGAAACGTGACTTAGATGTTTGCTTTAGGGTAGCTTTTTTGGAAATCGGAAACAATTTAAAAAGTCGTGGATCATTGGACTAGAAGCTTAAGGATGGTAGATATCATTTAGAGAGATGTTAATACACTTCTTCCTCTTTAAATGTACGGCGATGTATAGAGGGATATTTTAGTCATTACACCTGTAAGTCGGAGACTTTGCTAACGCAAACTGGCCTTGGGGTCAATATTTCCTTATGGTGATATTATGAAATATTTAAAATGCAAAATACAGCTATTTATATGGCAAGAGCATTTTGATCATTTTAGTAGCCAACGTGGTACGTCTTTTGGTCCCCAATATAGATCGTGAGTCCTAATTAAATACAAGTTAAGAAATTAGTCTTAAATTAAACTAAATAGAATTTATTTTATTTAAGTAGTCTGATTTAATTATTAGGCTAGAATAAAATAAAAGTCCATGGAGAGAGAGAATTAATTAAATTAGTTTGGTGGGTTAATTAATTATTCAGGGCTTTAGCCCAATTTGAATAATTAAAGATTAACCTGGGACTAACTTAATATATGCTTATTTATTGGATTAATTTATTTGGGTTGAAAAATTAATTATTAATTGGGCCAATTACTTAGTTCTAATTAGAATAATTAATTAAGTTTAAAAGGCTAAACTAAGAGTTCAATGGCCAATCCAATTTAACCTAGGATTTTATTTAGGTTAAACAGGAGAATTGGATACAACGTTGTTTTTTTTTTTTTTTTTTGACACTGCCTCTTCTGTGTGAAGAAAAACCAGACGTTTCTCTCTCTCTCTTTAAAAAATATTCCTTAATCTGTGAGTTATTCACCAAACAGAATTAGGCAGGCCATGTATTAGAAGATCGAGAGTTTGGCGTTCACCTACATGCAAAGATGGAGTAGGACTTGCAGGAATTGCACCAGAGGTTTCCACCAGCACACCTACCCCGATTGCACACATTCTGGTCTAGCCATCTTTGAGAACAAGAAGAAAATGTTAGGACTTTTTAACCTCGGAGTCCTGTCATAGAACAACCAGCACCGGTTGAGGCTGCCGGAGCCGGCGCCGGCGCCGGCTCTATTCGAGTTCTCCAGTTCTTCAATTTTTCCAGTTTTTAGATTTTCGCTTCCGTTGCGTGCTCTATGTTTTCCCTTCTTAAGCCTTCAATTGGTATAAGAGTATGAAGATTTTGTGAAAATATAGGGAGCATGCATCTAGTTGAATAAATCTAAACACATGTGTGTGATTAAACCGTGATCCTTCACTGTTTTGGTATGGATAGATTCTCTGTTAAACCTCACGGATTGAGGTATAGGAGATTTGTAATTTACTATTTTTCTTAGCAAATTGTGTAAGCCCAATGTTAATGGGTATAGGCAGTTGTTAATTTTGATTGATTTCATTGTATTTGGGTTGAAATTAGAGAGCCAACGAAGTCAGAAGTTGTGCAGAAAAACAAAAGAAATTCACAGAAGAAAAAACTGCAGGAAGAGATTCGGTAGACCGCAATCGGTGTCGATTAGGGAGTTGGAACCGGTGCCAGTTCGGATCTGGAATTCGGTCCTCACGCTGGTTGCTCATGGGTCCTGGTTCTATGCGGCGGGTGCAGTGGACTATAGTTTAGATGGGTGAATGATCTAGTGCGGCGGGTGCAGTGGACCAAGGAGAAATTTTTTAATTTTCCTTGTAATTTTTCTTGCAATTTCTTTTGGTTTTGGGGTCCATACCAAGCGAAGTTAATATTTTGTAATAGTTAATATTCAAGGAATATTTTTGCACAAAAAATATTAGTAAGAGATTTTAGAATTAAACAAGACTATTAATTAATTAATTAATTAATTAATGTGTTTAATTCTATTATTTGGGCACTTAGGTTTAAAAATAGAAAAGTATAAAAACGTTTACTGTTTTCTAGCATACTATTTATTTTTATGTACCTATGTGCACGGTTTCTCAAAAACCAAAGTCTTTGGAAATATTTTTTGACAAGGAAAATATTTTTTCTACAAATTAAATAGTTATTTTAACTTGAACAAAAATTAATCCTTAGATATTTTCTCAAAAGATTTAACTCTTGACATGGAAAATATATTGGATTTAGATATTTTTGTAAGTTAAAATAGAAAGCCATTTTGTTTTATTTTGGCACAAAAAAAAATATTTTGTCAAATAAACTTGAAACCAAAGTCTCTAGAAAGTTTTAATTGGAAGATTTTTGAAATTATTAAGTTTTTAACTTAAATAAAATTAGTTCATGGAAAAATCTCTCAAATGATATATACCTTGACATAGAGATTTTAATGGATTTAGATATTTTATTTTTGAGTTAAGGAAAAACTTAATAAAAAATTTCAAAAGGATATTTTCAGAAAACTCTTGTTTTAAAAGACTAAGTGAAAGAGGGGTTCCAACGGTCCCAGGCTTCCATCACGATCCTCATTAGGAATCGTGGGTCCCTTCGCGTCACCCTGAGACTGAACCCGTATAGGATGGGGATACCACAAGGATCTAGATCTAATAGAGGGATGTAATTAATAACTCGGAGCACGTAGTATGATCGGTCAGCCCTTCGTTAGAGGTCATAATGGAGGTATGTCCATAAGAAATGAGAGGAAACGGTCATCCCCTCGATGGAGTTATCTTCTAGATCATTACTTGGAAGGAAAATTAATTTGTGGTGGTTAACACACTTAGCTTATGGAATTGTTAATCTTCCCAAGAAGTTATGTCAATTTTCCTAAAAGCTAAATCAATTATTATCAATTTTGATAATAAGGATAAAGTGCACATATTTGTTTTATTTCACAAACTAAATTTTTTTCTTTTATTTTCGATTTTTCAGAAATGGTGGGAGGTTCTTTTAGTTCATTGGCCGTTATTCTTAGAGAGAATAAGCTAACGGGACCAAACTATATGGACTGAAAGAGGAACCTGGACATAATACTCACAGCGAAAGAGTATAAGTATATCCTTTACGAAACCTGCCCTGTAATCGGGGAGGGTTCCACCGCTGAAGAGCGTGAGGCTGAGAAGGCATGAAAGAAGGCCGACAAGATGGCTCGTTATTACATGTTGGCCTCCATGTTTAATGTGCTCCAGTTTAAACATGAGCACATGACCATTGCGTATGACATAACTCAATTATTAGCCACGATATTCGCAGATAAGAGCCGACCCGCAAGGCAGGAGGCTCTTCGAGCTATCATTAACACTAAAATAACTAATGGAGCATCAGTTAGAGAGCATATGCTCAAGATGATTGCTACTTTCGAGGAGGTAAAAATCTTAGGGGCTGTCATTAACCCTGAGAGCCAAGTGGACATGGTTCTCGAAACTCTACCGGGTTCCTTTACTCAGTTCAAGTTGAACTACAATATGAACAAGTTAAACATGGGTTTAACTGAGTTGATGAAGGAGCTCCAGATGGCAGAGAAGGTCATGAAGCCACAATCAAAGGCTATGATTGCTAAGGTTTCATCTTCTAGAATTGGGCTTAAGCCTAGGAAGTTCAAGAAGAAGAAGGGGAACGCAGCGGCCCAACCCAAGACTCAGCCCAAAGACAAACCCAATGGTAAGTGCTTCAAATGTGGACTGAAGGGACACTTGAAAAAGGAGTGACTGGATCTTCAAACAAAGAAAAACCCCACAGGTAATATTTTCTATCTAGAGTCTATATCAATGGTTGGATTAACTTCCACTTGTATTAATAATTCAGGGGCCACTGATCACATTTGTAACTCCTTGCAAGGGTTTAGAATTAGAAGACTCCAGAAGGGCGAACATGGACTACGTGTGGGAAATGGAGCACAAGTTTGGCCCCTTGCAGTGGGAGAGCTAGATTTTGTTTTTTATTGTAATAGAATAGTTTTTTTGAAAGATATTTTATATGTAGCTGGATTTCTACAGAATTTAATTTCGGTTGCGAAACTAATAAATCAAGGATATTCTGTATCTTTCCATTCTGGTATTACTATCAATAGAGATGGAGAAATTTTATATATTGGGCACATGTATAGGAATCTAATTTTCTTAAACCCTAGTAACAGTCAATTAAATAACACTCAATCTGAATCTTTAACAAGGAAGAGAAAGACCAATGCCAATGACTCTTATCTTTAACATCTAAGGTTGGGTCATATCAACTCAACTAGGATTCAGAGGTTAATCCATGATGGACTTTTAGGCTCATTGAGATTGGAAAATTGGCCTCAGTGTGAATCCTGCCTAATGGAAAAGATGACCAAAAGATCATTTACCCCTAAGGCGAATAGAGCCAAGAAGGTATTGAGTCTTGTTCACACTGATGTGTGTGGTCCCTTGTCTACACCAGCTAGAGGGAGTTTTAAGTACTTCATCACTTTCACGGATGATTGTACAAGGTTTGGTTACATTTACCTGATAAGACGCAAGTCTGACTCTTTTGACAAGTTCAAAGAGTTTAAGGCTGAAGTGGAAAGTTAGACAGATAAATTAATCAAGACCTTTCGATTGGATCGTAGTGGAAAGTACCTCCTTGGTGAATTCAAGGATTACATGGTATATCATAGGATAGTATCTCAACTCTCTGCACCGGGGACACCCCAACAGAACGGAGTAGCTGAGAGAAGGAACAAGACATTAATGGAAATGGTTCGAAGCATGATGTCTCATGTTTTACTCTTTCAATGTCTTTTTGAGGATATACCCTGGAAATAGCGGCATACATTCTGAACTTGGTGCCTTCCAAGTCAGTATCTAGGACTCCCTATGAGATGTGGACTGGGTGTAATCCAAGTCCGAATCATCTTAGGATATTGGGTTGTCCAACTTATGTACTAGTAAAGGGAGACAAGTTGGAACCAAGATTAGAATTATACTATTTTGTTGGGTATCCAAAATAGACAAAGGGTGGTTACTTTTATCATCTTAAAGAGCAGAAAATACTGATAAGTACTAATGTTAGATACTTAGAGGATAATCAGAGTACTTCCACGAAATGTTCAATTAGGTTGGAACTTGAGGAGAAGTTATCTTCGGAATCAACTTTTTTTGACTCGATTGTGGAATAAGAAGAGGCACAGCCTCAAGAGCCTGTACAAATGGAGCCTCGTCGTAGTGGGAGAGTGTCTAGGGTTCCAGAGAGATGGACTGGAGAAGCTTTTGAGCTAGTCTCCGAACATTAGGAACAAGACCCCACTAGATACGAGGAGACTATTGCTGATGCCGATGTAAATCTATGGCATCAAGCAATGAAAGCCGAAATTGAGTCTATGTACTTCAATCAGGTTTGGGATCTTGTAACTTCACCTAAAAGGATAAAACCTATTAGGTGTAAATGGGTATACAAGAGAAAGAAGGGAGTAGATGGGAAGGTGGAAATTTTCAAAGTTAGGCTTGTGGCGAAAAGGTATACTCAGAAAGAGGGAGTTAACTATGAGGAAACTTTTCTCCCGATAGCCATGCTTAAGTCCATTTGTATCCTCTTTATCATTGCATGTCATTATGACTACGAGATATGGCAAATGGATGTTAAGACGGCATTTTTAAATGGTCATCTTAGCGAAGACATTTATATATCCCAACCGGAAGGCTTTATTGCTAAAGACCAAGAACATCTGATTTGCAAGCTTAAGAAGTCCATTTATGGACTTAAGTAGGCATCCAGAGTATAGAACATTCATTTTGATGAGACTATAAAGTCTTATGATTTTATTCACAACGAGGATGAACCATGTGTGTACAGGAAACTTGAAGGCATAAATGTGATTTTTTTGTCCTCTATGTGGATGATATTTTACTCATTGAAAATGATGTAGGGTCATTGTCATCTACAAAGGTTTGGCTGTCTAGTCAATTCAGTATGAAGGACTTAGGAGAAGCTAGCTACATTCTCGGGATTAGACTTCTTAGAAATAGGAAGTAGAGAATGTTAGGATTCTCCGAAGCGGCATACATTGACAAGATGCTGGCCGAGTACAGTATGGACTCATGCAAGGGAGCTCTAATTCCTTACAGACATAGGTTGTCATTTTTTTCAAGGGACTATCCTAAGTCTCAAGAAGAAAATGACAGAATGAGTAAGATTCTCTACGTTTCGGCTATGAGAAGTCTCATGTACGCCATGCTGTGTATTAAGCCAGATATCTGCTTTGTCGTAGGCTTGATTAGCATATATCAGTCAAACTTTGGGGACGTTCATTGGCAAGCTATAAAGCATATTCTCAAGTACCTCAAGAGAACGAGAGATTATATGCTGATTTACAGAGTTGATGACTTAATTCCTACATGATACACAAACTCAGACTTCCAGGCAGATAAGGATGAGAGAAAATCCACTAGTGGATATGTCTGCATCTTGTCTGGAAGAGCTATTTCATGGAGGTGTTGGGATGTATGCCCTCTTAGACTAGGTTTCCAATGTAAAAAATCGAATGTTTTAATAAAATAATTTATTTTCAGAAATTGTTTATGAATTTACAATTTTATTTGTGCACAATTACGTTTGGAAAAGATTCATTGTGTTTAAGTAAATGGTCCATATGAATGGAGGTCTTTCATAGTAAGGTATGGATTACGGGTTATTTAAAACATAAACATTTGTTCTTAATCGATTGATGAAAATGGAAATCTCATCATGTCTAAGTTATTATGTTGTGAATTCTAAATGAGGAATGACTTACCTTTAGCCAGTGAGTAGTCCACTCACTTCATGACATAAGCGTATTTCGAATACGTAGAACATGACCTATAGTAGTGGTTTCCAAAAGTACTATATGGTAGAAACCTAGACTACTACTGCTACAGCGTGGACTAGTACTCTACGACTTGAGTATGAGTTAGTGGTCTGACAAAATTGGAAGCATATGCTTTGATATTCTATAGTTGAGATTCTATCGTAGAGCCAATATACTTGCATGTTGGGTATATGTGACTAGTTAGTTAAGATAAACTTATACAAGATAGTTTCTATACCATATCACCCCTTGTGGTTGTCTGAATGATCTAAATGTCCAGGGTCTTGGGAAACATGACTTGGATGTTTGCTTTAAGGTAACTCTTTTGGAAAGCGAAAACAATCCAGAAAGTCGTGAATCATTGAACTAGAGGCCTAAGGATGGTAGATGTCATTTAGAGAGGTGTTAGTACACTTCTTCCTCTCTGAATGTACGGTGATGTATAGAGGGGTATTTTAGTCATTACACCTGTAGGTCAGAGACTTTGCTAACGCAGCACTATCCTTGGGGTCAATATTTCCTTATGATGATATTATGAAATATTTAAAATGCAAAATACAGCTATTTATATGGTAAGGGGATTTTGGTCATTTTAGTAGCCAAGGCGGTGTATCTTTTGGTCCCCAGTATAGACCGTGAGTTCTAATTAAATACGAGTAAAGGAATTAAATTAAATTAAATTAAATTTATTTTATTTAAATAGCATGATTTAATTATTGGGTTAGAATAAAATAAAGGTCCACGGAGAGAGAGAATTAATTAAATTAGTTTAGTGGGTTAATTAATTATTCAAGGCTTTGGCCCAGTTTTTATAATTAGGGATTAACCTAGGACTAAACTGATTTAGACTTATTTAATTGGACTGATTTATTTGGGTTGAAAAAAATAATTATTTGTTGGGCCATTAAATTGGTTCTAATTAGAATAATTAATTAAGCCCAAAAGGTTAAACTAAGAGTCTAATGGTCCAGTCCAGTTTAACCTAGAGTTTTATTTAAGTTAAATAGGAGGATTGGAAACAACGTTGTGGTGGTCACACACTCTCTGAGATACAGCTTCTTCTCTGTGGAAAAAGGCCAGGCGTCTCTCTCTCTCTCTAGAAAAATTCCTTAACTTATTAGTTGTTCATCAAACGGTAGTTAGGCAGGCTATATACTGGAAGACCGAGAGTTCAACGTTTACATACATACAAAGGAGGAGTAAAAGGTTTGCAGGAATCGCACCAGAGGCTTCTACCAACACACCTACCTTAGTTGCGCACGTTCCGATCCAGCCACATTTGAGAACCAGAAGGAGAGGTAAAATTTTTAAAATCTCGGGATTAGGACAGGGCGCAACCGGCACCGACCCTGCCCTAGAATCCCTATTCTTGTTTTTCCAATTTTTTTATCTTAGCTTCCACTGTGTGCCCTGTGTTTCCCGCTTTTCGTGCCTTCAGGAGGAGTATCAAGTAATCTTGCATTACTACTCAACCATGGAAGTTAAGTATGTGGTAGTTTCGAAGGCATCTAAGGAAGCTGTTTGGCTCTGAAAGTTCCTTTTAGTACTTGGAGTCATGCCACACATGGACAACCCAATTGTAATGTATTGCGATAATACTGGAGCAGTATCACAATCTAAAGAACCCAGGAACCACAAGAAGAGGAAGCACATCGAGAGGAAGTACCACCTGATCTGGGATTTCATCAAGAGATGGGAAGTTGTGGTGGAACATATTGCCTCCGAGAATAATCTAACTAATCCATTCACTAAACCTTTGGTTGAGGGAGTCTTCAAGAGACACTTAGACACTATAGGGGTAGGCACCTACGGACTTACTTAGTCTTAGAGTGCAAGCGGGAGATTGTTGGGAAATATGCCCTCTTAGACTAAGTTTCTGATGTAAATATCGAATGTTTTAATAAAAGAATTTATTTTCATAAATTGTTAGTGAATTTACATGTTATTTGTACACAATTACATTTGAAAAAGACTCATTATGTTTAAATAAGTGATCCATGTGAATAGAGGTTTCTCATAGTAAGGTATGGATCACGGGTTACTTAACACATAAACGTTCGTTCTTAACCGATTGATGAGAATGAGAATCTCATAATGTCTAGGTTATTATGTTATAAATTCCAAATGGGGAATGGTTTGCCTTTAGCCAGTGAGTAGTCTACTCACTTCATGACATAAGTGTATTTCGAATATGTAGAATAGGACCTATAGTAGTGGTTTCTCAAAGTACTATATAGTAGAAACCTAGACTACTATTGCTACAGCGTGGACTAGTACTCTACGACTTGAATATGAGTTGGTGGTCTGACGAAGCTAGAAGCATGTACTTTGATATGCTATAGTTGATGTTTTATCATAGGACTAATATATTTGCATGTTGGGTATGTGTGACTAGTTAGTTAAGACAGATTTGTACAAAATAGTTTTTAAACTATATCGCCCCTTATGATTGTCTGAATGATCTAAATATCTAGGATCCTTGGAAACATGACTTGGATGTTTGCTTTAAGATAGCTCCCTTGGAAAGCGGAAACAATCCAAGAAGTCGTGGATCATTTGACTAGAAACTTAAAGATGGTAGATATCATTTAGAGAGGTATTAGTACACTTCTTCCTCTTTAAATGTACGTCGATGTATAGAGGGATATTTTAGTCATTATACCTGTAGGTCGGAAACTTTACTAACGCAGCACTGGCCTTGGGGTCAATATTTTCTTATAGTGATATTAAGAAATATTTAAAATGCAAAATACAACTATTTATATGGCAAGGGTATTTTGGTCATTTTAGTAGTTAACGTGGTGTGTCTTTTGGTCCCCAGTATAAACTGTGAGTCCTAATTAAATACAAACTAAGGAATTGGTCGTAAATTAAATTAAATTAAATTTATTTTATTTAAGTAGTCTGATTTAATTATTGAGCTAGATTAAAATAAATGTCCATGAAGAGAGAGAATTAATTAAATTAGTTTGGTGGATTAATTAATTATTCAGGGCTTTAGCCCAATTTAAATAATTAAAAATTAACCTGGGACTAAACTAATATAGGCTTTATTTATTGGATTAGTTTATTTGGATTAAAAAATTAATTATTAATTGAGCTAATTATTTGGTTTAATTGCAATAATTAATTAAGTCTAAAAGACTAAACTAAGAGTCCAATGGGCCAATCCAATTTAACCTAGGTTTTTATTTAGGTTAAACAAGAGGATTGGATACAACGTTTTTTTTTTTGGCACTGCCTCTTCTATGTGAAGAAAAACCAGACGTTTCTCTCTCTCTCTCTCTCCAGAAAATATTCCTTAGTCTGTGAGTTGTTCACCAAACGGTATTAGGCAGGCCATATACTGAAAGATTGAGAGTTTGGCGTTCACCTACATGCAAAGACGGAGTAGGAGGCTTGCAAGAATCACACCAGAGATTTCCACCAGTACACCTACCCTGGTTGCACACATTTCGGTCCAGTCATCTTTGAGAATAAGAAGAAAATGTTAGAAATTTTTAACCTCGGAGTCCCGCCAGAACACGATCGGCGCCGGTTGAGGCTGTCGGAGCTGGCGCTGGCTCTATTCGGGTTTTCCAGCTCTTCAATTTTTCTAGTTTTTGGATTTTCGCTTCAGCTGCGTGCTCTGTGTTTTCCCTTCTTAAGCCTTCAAACAATGAATAGTTTTCTTATTTCATAACACAAGTGTATTTCGAATATGTAGAATTGGACTTGTAGTAGTAATTTTTAAAAGTACCATGTGATAAAACCTAGACAACTACCGCTACAGCGTTGACTTATACTCTACAACTTGAGTATGAGTTGGTAGTTTAACAAACCTGGAAGCGTATGCTTTGATGTACTATAGTAGAGGTTCTTTTGTAGGACCAATTGTTGGAATGTATGCCCTCTTAGACTAGGTTTCTGATATAAATATCAAATGTTTTAATAAAAGAATTTACTTTTCAGAAATCGTTTGTGAATTTATTTTCTTTGTGCACAATTTCGTTTGGAAAAGACTCATTATGTTTGAATAAGTGATCCATATGAATGGTGATCTTTCACAGTAAGGTATGGATTATGGGTTTTTTAAACACATAAACATTTGTTCTTAACCGATTGATGAGAATGGGAATCTCATCATGTTTAGGTTATTATGTTATGAATTCTAAATGGGGAATGATTTACTTTTAGCCAGTTAGTAGTCCACTCACTTCATAACATAGGCTTATTTCGAATACGTAGGACATGACCTATAGTAGTGGTTTCTTAAAAGTACTATATTATAGAAACATAGACTACTACCGTTATAGCGTGGACTAGTACTCTACGACTTGAGTATGATTGGTGGTCTGACAAAACTGGAAGCATATACTTTGATTTGCTATAGTTGAGGTTCTATCGTAGGGCCAATATACTTGCATGTTAGGTATGTGTGACTAGTTAGTTAAGACAGACTTGTACAAGATAGTTTCTATACTATATCACCCCTTATGGTTGTCTGAATGATCTAAATGTCCAGGGTCCTGGGAAACATGACTTGGATGTTTGCTTTAGGATAGCTCACTTGGAAAGCGGAAACACTCTAGGAAGTCGTGAATCATTGGACTAGAAGCCTAAGGATGGTAGATGTCATTTAGAGGGGTGTTAGTACATTTATTCCTCTCTAAATGCACGGCGATATGTAGAGGGGTATTTTAGTCATTTCACTTGTAGGTCGGAGACTTTGTTAATGCAGCATTGTCCTTGGAGTCAATATTTTCTTATGGTGATATTAGAAAATATTTAAAATGTAAAATACATCTATTTATATAGTAGGGGTATTTTGATCATTTTAGTAGACAAGGTAATGTGTTTTTTTGGTCATCGAAATAGCCCGTAAGCCCTAATTATTTTTGGGTTGAAGAATTGGTCTCAATTATAGAGGGTTTTATTTTATTCAGGAAGTCTAATTTATTATTGGATTGGAATACAATAAATTGAGAGAAATTTATTATCTGGTTTAATTGGTTACTTAATTATTTAAGGCCTAGGTCCAGTTTGAATAATTAGAAAATTAACTTGGACTTAAATTAGAGGAAAATAATTAATACTTAATTATTTATTGAGTTATTTATTTAATTAATTCCAAGAAATAAATAATTAAAGTTTAATTATTTTTTTTTGTTCATTTGGGCTCATTAATTATTTATTGAGTTATTTATTTGAACCCAAGGAATAAATAATTAATGTTTATTATTTTGGACTTTTCGGGTCTAAGAAAAATAACAAATATTATTTTGGCCCAATAGCTTGGATCATAGGATTTTTCCAGACACAGTTCAGAAGAATTTAGAGAGAAGCCAAAATTTACTTTGTTAATAATATTCGGGTGTTTGAAATATTAAATCTCGGGGATATTATTATTATCAAATTAATTATTTTTGGCTTCATGACTTTTGGTTTTCTGTGTGAAAAAATAAAATAAAAATAAAAAATAAAAAATCTCTCCTCGTGACTCTTGGTTTTCTGGCTTCTGGTTTTGGTTCACATAAGGAGCCAACGAAGCCAACCAAGAGGTGTAAGTCTGTGGCTTTCTTCTCAATTCATTTTCTGTGTTCACCAACAAGGATTAGGGAGGGTCATATTTTGAGAACTGAAGGACCAAACATTCATCGGAGGTGAAGAAGAAGGTAAACAATTTTTGGCAACCGGAGGTTTCATCCCACGGGAGGAGGAAGCTGTCTTTGGTGATCCAATCCATTCTTCTACAATCTTCAAGGTTTAAGGCACTGAGAGGTATGATTTTAAAGTTTCCATGCTGCTGTTATGCTCTGTTTCGTTTTTTCTCTCCATTTTTGTTCTCCCGTTGCATGATCTCTATTTTTTTTTTCCAAATCCTACACCAATTTACTTATATGTTGGGTATATATAACTATTTAATTAAAATAGACTTATACAAGATAACTTTTATATTATATCGCCCCATATGGTTATCCGAATGATCTAATTATTCAGGGCCTTAGGGAACATAATTTGGATATTTACTTTAAGGTAGTTCCCTTGGAAAGCGGAAATATTTCAAGAAGTCGTTGATTATTGTATTAGAAGTTTAAGGATGGTAGAAATCTTTTAGAGGGGTGTTAGTACACTTTTCAATTTCTAAATATACGGCGATGTGTAGAGGAGTATTTTAGTCATTTCACCTGTAGGTCGGAGACATAGCTAACGCAACATTGTCCTTATGGTCAATATTTTCTTATGGTGATATTAGAAAATATTTAAAATGCAAATGCAGCTATTTATATAGTATGGGTATTTTGGTCATTTTAGTAGCCAAGACGATGTGTCTTTTTTGTCCTCGAAATAGCCCGTAAGTCCTAATTAATTTTGGGTTAAGAAAATGGTCTTAGTTAAAAAACGATTTTATTTTATTCAAAAAATCTAATTTATTATTTGATTGGAATAAAATAAAAGAACGAGAGAAATTAAATTAAATTTATTATCTAATTTAATTAGTTAGTTAATTATTCAGGGTCTAAGTCCAAATTGAATAATTAAAAAGTTAATCTAGGCCTAAATTAGATAAAAATGCTTAAATAATTATTTTAATTTATTTAGATTTATTAATTATTTATTGGGTTATTTTATAAGTTCAGAAAATAAATGATTAATGTTTATTATTTTGGGTTCATTGGGTCCAAAGAAAATAATAAATAATATTAATGGCCCAATAGCTTGGGTCAAACATTTTCTGTTGATAGTTTTCGAGTGTTTTGAAATATCAAAATCTCGGTATTTTGGTTATCATTGGTGAAGTCGTGTGTTTTGTGTACACAGAGAATACACACGATAAAAAAAAAAAAACAGAGGCCTTTTCTTCTTCTCTCTCTCGTTCTTCCTTTCCTTAATCTTTTTGGTCTTGCTAATCAATAACAAGGAATCAAGAAGTTTTGAGACTAGTTTTTCCTCGCCTATTTGTTTCACCAACAAGTGATTAGGTGATGAAATATTTTAAAAAGCAAAAAGCTTTGGCGTTCATACCACGGAGGAGTAGGAGATTAGCGGGTTTTCAACCAGAGGCATCAACAAGTGAAGTAGCTACCCCTATGGTTCAATCAATTGCTTCATAGCCCAAGGGAAAAAAATCGCACAAAGGTATATTTCTTTTTCTTTCGTTGCCTTCTGTGTGTGGTTTTAGGTTTTGTGTGCATGGTTTTTCTTATTTTTCAAGCTTCAATTGGTATCAGAGCAATGAAGCTTTGAAAAGCTTAGGAAGGATGCATGTTAGTTAATAAAATTGACTAGATAATTAATTGATTATGCCCGTGAACCTTCGCTATTTATGATATGGGATAGATTGCTGTACACCTCACAGTTGAGGTTTAGGAAGCCATGTAATTTTAAAACTTTTTGTAGCAATTGTGTAAACTCAATTTTAAAGGGTATAGGCAGATGTGATTTTTTGTTTTGTTGAAAATCTATAACAAAGACTGCCTATTGAAGTCGCGGGACGAAGTTGCACAGCTTCTGGAGAAAATCACAAAAGAAAATTGAAAAAAAAACTAATAAGAAGCACTAAGCCACCAGTCCTAGCCGAGCAATGGCTCAAGGGCAGCACCAAGCACCGAGCCAACCGTCGGCTCGGTGAAAAAACATTGCATCTTGGGCAGGATGCATTAGATGCGGTCATAATTGTGATCGGTTCTGGGTTAGCGAGTGGCGGGCACTTGCCTGCGGGTCATGTTCCATGGATCTTTCTGTGGGCCATGATCCAATGTGGCAGGTAAACTAGAGAAAAAAAATATTTTTTTCTTATAATTCTTGTGCAATTTCTTTTTTTATTTTTGGTCTCATACCAGTCGAAGTTATTATTTTTGCAATAATTAATATTTTTTGAATATTTTTGTATGAAAAATAGTAGTAAAGGATTTTAAGATTAAACAAGACCATTAATTAATTTAATTAATGTATTTAATTTTATTATTTGAGTATTTAGGTTTAAAAATAGAAAAGTATGAAAACGTCTACAATTTTCTAATATACTATTTATTTTAATTCATATGTGCACGTTTTCACAAAGACCAAAGTCTTTGAAAAATTTTATTTGACAAAGAAAAATATTTTTCTTTAATTAAATGGTTAATTTTAACTTCAACAAAAATTAATCCTTAATTATTTTCTTAAAAGTTTTTATCCTTGACATAAAAAATATTTTGGATTAGAAATTTTTGTAAGTTAAAATAGAAAACTATTTTAATTCATTTTCGCAAAGGAAAATTATTTTTGTCAAATAAAAACTTGATATTAGAATCTCTAGAAAATTTTAATGAAAAAATTTGAAATTATTAAGTGTTTAACTTGAATGAAATTAATTCATGAAAAAATTTATCAAAAGGTATAAACCTTGACATAGAAATTTTTATAGATTTAGATATTTTATTTTTAAGTTAAAAGATAACTTAATTGAAAATTTTCAAATGATATTTTTCCAAGAAAAACCCTTATTTAAAAAACTAAGTATGAGAGGGATTCCAACGGCTCCACGGCTTCCATCATGATCCTCATTAAAGATCGCGGTTCTCCTCGCGTCACCTTATGAGTGAACCCGTATAGGATAGAGATATCACAAGGATCTAAAACTAATAAAATGATGTAATTAATAACCCGAAATACGTACTATGATCGGCCGGCCCACGTTGGAGGTTATAGTGCATAGCATGTCCATAAGAAATGAAAAGAAACGGCCATCCCTCCAATGTATTTATCTTCTAAATCAATGCCTAGAAGAGAAATTAATTTATAGTGGTTAACACACTTAGCTTATGAAACTTTATAAATCTTCTCAAGAAATTATGTCAGTTTTCTTAAGAGTCAAATTAATCATGTTAAAGATAATAGTGATAAGGTTAACTATTATCAGTTTAATATGAGGATAAAGTGCACAAAATTATTTTTGTTTTCACAAATCTGAGAATTTCTTTTTTTTTTAATTTTTCAAAAATGGTTGGTGGAGATTCTCTTTCAGTCCCTTAGCTGTTATTCTCCGTGAGAATAAGCTAACGGATCCTAACTATATGGACTAAAAAAGAAACTTGGACATAATATTCACAGTCAAGGAGTATAAGAATGTCCTCTACGAAACCTATCATGTGATCGGGGAGGGTTCTACTGATGAGGAGCAAGAGGCTAAGAAAGCATGAAAAAAGGCTGATGAGATGGCACGATACTATATGTTAGCCTCCATATCAAATGTGCTTCAATCCAAATATGAGCGCATGGCAACTGTATATGATATTAGTACATCACTAGCCACGATGTTCGAGGACAAGAGCTAGCCTGCAAGGTAGAAGACTCTTCGAACAATCAGAAATACTAAGATGGTTGAAGGAGCATCAGTCAGAGAGTATATATTCAAAATAATTGCTACTTTTGAGGAAGTGAAAGTTTGGGGGCTGTCATTAACCCCCGAGAGCTAAATAGACATGGTTCTTGAATCTCTATCGGGCTCTTTTACTTAATTCAAGTTGAACTACAACATGAACAAGTTAAACATGGGTTTAACTGAGTTAATGAAAGAGTTCCGGGTGGTGGAGAAGGTTATGAAGCCTCAAGTAAAGGTTATGATGGCTTCTTCTTCAATAACTAGGCCTAAGCCCAGAAAGTTCAAGAAGAAGAAGGGTAATGTAGTGCACCAACCCAGTCCCAGTCCAAAGACAAACCAAAGGGTAAATGCTTCAAATATGGGAAGAAGGGATACTGAAAAAATGAGTGTTTAGATCTTCAAGTCAAGAAAAGCCTCTCAGGCAATGTTTTGTATCTAGAGTCTATATCAATGGTTGTATCAACTTCTATTTGGATTGTTGATTCAAGAGCCACTGATCATATATGTAACTCATTGTAGGGGTTTAGAAATATTAGAAGACTGCAGAAGGGCGAACATGGATTACGCGTGAGAAATGGAGTACAAGTTTGGACCCTTACAGTGGAAGAACTGGAATTTGCTTTTGATTGTAATAGAATAGTTATATTGAAGGGTATTTTTATTTGTTCTTAATTTTAGACAGAATTTGATTTCAGTTGCAAAACTAATAATCAATGATATTCTATTTCTTTCCATTCTGGTATAACTATAAGTAGAAATGGAGAAGTGTTATATATTGATCACATGTATGGAAATCTATTCTTCATTAATTTTATTAACAATCAAATAAATAACGCTCAATCTGAACCTTTAAATACGAAGAGAAATACCAATGTCCATAACTCATATCTTTAACATATAAGGTTGGGTCACATTAACTCAATTAGGATTCAGAGGTTAATTTAATATGGGTATTTGGACTCATTGAGATTGAAAAGTTAGCCTTAGTGTGAATCTTATCTTATGGGAAAAATGACCAAAAGGTCATTTACCCAAAAGGCAGATAGAGCCAATGAGACACTGAGTCTTATTCACACTAATGTGTATGGTCCTTTTTCTACATCAACAAGAGGAGGGTTTGAGTACTTCATCACCTTCATGGATGATTGTACTAGGTATGGTTATATTTACCTAATGAGATACAAGTCTGACTCTTTTGACAAATTCAAAGAGTTTAAGGCTGAAGTGGATTGTCAGATAGGTAAACTAATAAAGACCTTATGATCGGATCGTGAATGAGAGTACCTCTTTGGTGAATTCAAGGATTACATGGTACATCATGGGATAATATCCCAACTCTCTACGTCGGGAACACCCTAGTAGAATAGAATAGTTGAGAGAAGGGACATGACATTAATGGAAATGATCCGAAGTATGATGTCTCATGCTACTCTTCCAGTGTTATTTGGGTTCATTAATTATTTATTGGGTTATTTTATAAGTTTAGAAAATAAATAATTAATGCTTATTATTTTTAGCTCATTGGGTCAAAAAAAATAAATATTATTAATGGCCTAATAGCTTGGACCAAAAGATTTTTTTTTTTTAATTCACCGAACAAAAGAGTTTAGGCTAAGCTAAACCTCTTCTGTTGATAGCTTTTGGGTGTTTTGAAATATCAAAACCCCGATATTTTGGTTTTCATTTGTGAAGTCGTGTGTTTTGTGTACACAGAGAATACACATAAGAAAAAAACCCCAGAGGCCTTTTCTTCTTCTCTCTCTCATTCTTCCTTTCCTTAATCTTCTTGGTCTTGCTAATTAATAGTAAGGAATCAAGAAAAAGTTTCGGCGTTCATGCCACGAAGGAGTAGGAGATTAGCGGGTTTTCAACCGGAGGCATCAACAAGTGAAGTAGTTACCCCTGTGGTTCAATCAATTGCTTCACAGCCAAAGGAAAAAAATCGTGCAGAGGTATATTTCTTTTTCTTCAGCTACCTTCTGTGCATGGTTTTAGTTTCTACGTGCATGGTTTTTCTTATTTTTCAAGCTTCACTAACAATCCTTGTTTACTCAATATTTGATGCGTAAATTTTGGGTGTATAAAAATCATCAAATTTAAATCCATCCCTTAGTCAAGTTTTAATTAAAACATTAATCTAAAAATACACATATAAACAAGTATACTCATTGCAAGCATAGCATATGGAATTAACGAGTATCAATCCTCAAAGAAACAAGTACACACTAGTCACTTTTAATTTATTATTTAACCAATCTAATAAAGTGAGAAAAGAATAAAAAGGAAAATAAAAAAAATATATACAATTCAAGGATGTAGGAATATGCAATTTAGATAATTATCCTAGAAAACATGATAATGAATCATCTAGCAATTATCTCAATTAATTATTATCTTAACATCATAAAGGAATATAAAGTAAAATTTAATCGTTTTTCAAGTCATGAATCTACTTATATAGACTCCATTTCTTTCCCAATGCATAGAATCATTATCTTTTGATTAAATTAATAGATTTTCCAATTAAATCAACATAACCAAATGATGCATTAAATTCAATTCCTCATAAACATGAAATTAGTTAATGATCCTTTGCTTGAGGTGAAATCAACTAATCTTGGATCACTTTAGTCCTTTAATTTTAACTTCATTTTCCAAATCCATTAAGATTTGACAAATACGAAATCAATGCAATGAAACTCTTAATATTATTTCACAAGTCAATTAGAAGAACTTGCATTAATAACCAATGATAACAAGTAATCAAATATCAAAGATGATAAAAAATTGATCACATAACTAAATTGACACAAAACCATGAATCTCAAAATAATGTCAAATTACAATGAAAATATTGAATATATCATTATTAAAGAATAAGAAAATAAAAGTAAAAGAAAGCACTTATAGACACTTTTCCTTCTTCTCATTTGAAGACTCTTTTGAACAACACTCTTTGAATGGTGAATCTCTCATTCTTTGAGTGTTTGGAAATTTTTCTCTTGGATTCACTCCTCTTTTTCCCTTGTGTTTTCTCTTACTTTTATAAGTTTCTTTGATGCCAAATTCATTGCTTGAGGAGTTTTGGCCGAGTAGGAATTGAAAAATATCGAAATATTTGAAAAATTCCCAAATTCGTGTACTGAAATTTTGTGTTCCAGAACAGGCTTGGCGTCGGGTCTAGTCGACCCACCTGGCGCCACATGTGTTCTGCTCTCTCCCTAAATTTTGTCTTGTTTTCCTCTGGCTGCCAAAATGGACCTGGCGCTTGGTCCACTTACCAAACCTAGCACTAGGCGTGTTCTGAAAAATCTCCAGTTTTGCTAAAAAATAATTTAAATATGCACAAATTTGTCAAAAATACTTTTTACAAGTAAAATGTCGAATAGAAAAAAATATGCCTAGTTATTACAATAAAAGTATCTCAAATTAACCTCAAATAATTAGAAAAATAATTATGATTTTAGCCCCTATCAATATTGCAAGCCCCTTAACACTCACATGACCTAATCTACAGTGCTATAATTTTGTACAATCATCATACTGATCTAACGAATGAAAGACAACTATTGTTCTCATCACTAAACTTCCCATCAAGATGTAAATTTCATATTGCAATTTATCCTTCATTATTGTCAGAGCACCTTTTAGAACTTTGATTTGCCAATCTGTACCAGAATGATTATATCCTTATTTATCAAGAGTACCCATATACATTAAATTTTTTCGTAAGTCAAGAACATACCAAGCATCAAGCATTCTGTCATCTCATCGTATATCTTAATCTGCACAGAACCACTGCCTTTAATACTAAACTCCTTATCATAACCTAATTTCACACTACCACTCCACTTCTTAAAGAAAGTAAATAGATTCTTCAAAAATGTCATGTAATAAGATGCATCAGTATCCATAACTCAGGTATTTGCAGAATTTGAAGTACAACATTCAAAATGTCATTGCTTTCTCATTCATCAAAACTCTTCTGAACTACAACTGCACTAGTATTACTATGTGATTCATTCTTTTCATGTCCTTTTTTTCACTGTGGACAATCTTTTCTAATGTGTTACAATTCTTTACAGTGAAAACATTGAAGTCTATTAGACCTCGATTTGGAACGTGACTTATTCCTCTCTTTACCATTCATTTCCTTGTTCCTACCTCTACTAACAACCAGACTCGCAGCTGATCTGTCGTCACTAGAATTAGAGGCCTTAGACTACATAGCATCATTCACATCGCTAACATAACTACCATCTCTACTATACAACATAGTATTGACAAAATTCTCATACGAATTAAGCAAGGAACACAAAAGAATAATCGCTTGATCGTCATCATTAATCTTAACCCCAGCACCCTACAAGTCTAGGGCTATTCAATTAAAATTATTAAGATGATTTTTTACTTGTATATTTTCTAACATTTGCAAAGTATACAAATGCTACTTCTGATATAATCGGTTCGTTAAGGATTTCCTCGGAAACTTACTTTCCAACTTTTTCCATAACCCTACAATAGTTGTTTCATCAACTACCTCTCTCAAGACTTCGTCAGACAGACTTAACAGAATCGTGCTATGCACCTTAGCAAAAAATCTCTATCCTTTCCATTGTCTTCAATCCTTTTGGCAATTTTTCTTCTTCTTCCAATGCTCCCACACATTCCTGTTAAACTAAAAGAGCCTGTAACTTCACCTTTTATAAAGTGAAATCGTTTGATCAATCAAATTTATTAATATCAAACTTATGGGGCGTCATTTTAATAAGCAAACGAAATCGTAGATACCCAAATTTGAATAGAAAATTCTAGGTAACCAGGCTTTGATACAACTTGTTGCGGAAAATGACAATAATCGAAGGAACTAAAAGTAAGAAAAATTAAAGGATACACAGAATTTATGTGATTCAGTCAATGTGACTTACTTCCATGAGTAGAGAGAGATTTCTTATTTTATTTTGAAGAATTGGTACAAAAAGGATTAATCTTACAATTCTTAAAATTACATATTTATAGGAAATACATATTATTGTACCGTAGACCAAACCCGAAGTCCATCATAATAATCCAAAACAAACTAACAGTAAAAAAGTAGCCCAAAGAAAAAAATGGAAGAAAAAAAAAAGGAAAATAAAGTTAAATTGGGGAGTATTGGACCAAAATGAACACAAAAAACTAATCAAGCAAGTTGTAATATAAAAATGGTTGTATAAGAAAGCACATATTGAAATGATGTTTCTTTATTTTTATTTTTTTAACCAACAAGTGGCAAAAAAAAAAAAAGAGTCTATTTCTATGATCACTTTTGCACAGATATGAAAGCAACAAATTTAGATATTTGTTGCGTCAAAAAGACACAAAGATATTTTGCAAATAGTAGAATATTGTCATTTGTGATTATTCTTAATTTGCCTAGTTTTGAATGTTGCTTTTGCTTTCCTTTTTTGCTATGAAAAAGAGCACTTTTCCTTCGTAGTCAACCATAATATGATGCATTGCAAAAACGTTTGTCAAATGGCCTATCTGAAAACGACATTAAAATTTGATAATTTGTACGTGTGTACTCTAATTAATTATCTATCAACTTATTTAAGCTCGACTTAATAAGAGTTCAGTTCAAATTTAATATTTTTTAATTTAAATTCAAATATGAATATTAATATTAGATTTGAATTTAAATATTTAAATATTTAATTTCAAACATATTCAGTTATATGTATTTAAATTGAGATTCTCATTCCAATCTATAATCAATTTAATTTTAAAAAATTATTATTTTATATATTTTTTATTCTTGTTATATACTTATAACATATTATATGTTTTCTTTAATTCTACATTAGACCCTATTTAACACTATATATTTAATACTTTTTTACTATATTCTTACAAATAGCATAAACATGTGAGTCGGCTAGCACGTTTTCGGATAGTGCTGGGCCGTGCCCGAGAACTGGCCCATGGGTCGTGCAGGCCGATCCCATACTAAAACGGGTCGGGACTGGGCCGGGCCTAGGACAGGCCCCTAGGTCCTTGAGGCCCACGAGCCAGGCAGGCGGGGCCCGAGCCTATCCTCTCTCATTTTTTTTTTACTTAACTCAATAAAAGTAATGATATTGATTTGGATCTATTATATCTAAACAAAAATAACCAATTAAAATTCAAATAAAAGTTCAAAAAAATAAAACAAAGTATTAACAAATAATGAAATAATAGAATTGAAAAATATAAATAACTTGTTAATTAACTTGAAAATTAAACAAATAACTAAAACAAATAAGCAATTAATAAAATTAAAAAAAAAGAATGTAAGATTAAAAAATACTAATTAGTTGATGGTCAAGAATAATAACACTTTATGGAGCTTTACTTCTTGTCTTCTTCAAGACTTGAACTATTCACTACTTTGCTACTCAATAATCTTTCAAAATATGAAGACTTTGTTTGAAGAATTGAAAAAAAATATAAAAAATAAATTATATTCTAACACTTTTTGTAGAAGAAATGAATATATTTGAGAATTATGAGAGAAAGAGGAATAAAAATAAGAGAGTTGGAGAGAATTAGAAAGTGTTTGGTGAGTTTTGGGGTGTATTTATGGAGTTTTAGGGGTTAAGGGAAAATATAGTCGTTGGAAGTAAAAAAAAGTTTTTTGACCATTGAGGGGCAAAAAAAGAAAAATCAAGGCAAGCCAGTCCGTCGGGCTTCGGACTGGTCACTGGCCTAGGCGGGCTGGCCTGCACCCTAGGACTGGCCTGCTACAATATGGCCGGTTCGGCTCGCGAACCTGACCTAACTCGGCTCGATAGGCCAAACCGGCCCACTTGCCAATACTACTTACAAATTCATCTCAATTAAATTACTACCTACTTGAATTCTTTTTCATTATTAATTCAAAATCTAAAAATATAGTTTTTAAATTATAACTTAAAAAAATTAACATATAATACTAAAATATCCATGACCGCACTAAAAAAAAAAAAATAGAAAATTCAATATAACAGTAACCTCTCCAGTCTCCTCAACCAAAGTCGATGGAATTTTTTGGGCTCCTTGAAATGTTCACTTTTGGGCCTTTTATCATATGATGAATTTAACAAATCAAAACCCATTTTCTTTAACCCAACATTGTAAGGTTATACCCCAACTCTCCTCCACTTTCTCTTCCTTTTCCTCTCGGCTTTCTCAGTTTGCAGCGGCCAAGGAGTTCAGTTGGAGGAGAATATGGGTGGTAGAGGGTATAGGTCGCGCACTCAGAGAAAGCACTTTCGAGAGGGCAGAGAGAACGTTTGGAAACGCAGTAAATCTGATTCTCAACCACAAGAACAAAATCAAGATGATAATACCAATGGTGACTCAAATCCCAACCGCACTTGGCAACCATTAGTTACTGAAAATCCAAACTTTGAGGAATACTACAAGGTAATTAGCTCAAAATTGCTTATGTAGAAACTTATGCATGCAAATATGATTGTTCTTGCGTGTAGAAACAGTTAATTTGGAACCTTTTGAAATGGGTTGCTCCGTGTGGTGATATTCTGACGTAGTTGAGTGTTTGCTTGGGCGTTGTGTTTTTGTTCTGGGCTAATTTAATATGTTGTGCAATTTTCGCATGGTAGGAGCAAGGAATAGTGGCACCAGAGGAATGGGATACTTTTATGGAATGCTTGAAGTCAGCGTTGCCTGCAGCATTCAGGGTTAATGCTAGGTAAAGTTTTGTACTTTTTTGTATTCACTGTGGCAATTGTAATAATGGAATGCTGAAGTTCTGATACTTTGATTGTCTCTGGTTTTGTTTATTGGATGATTTGTTCCTGTATTTGGGGTTTTGTTGGCTGAATGTTTTATAGATGCCAGAATTGGGTGCCAATTTGAATGCTGGCCATGACCAAGTGTGTTGTAGTCTTGAGGATGGTTAAAATTTTCAAGCAGGTTATGTGGTCTCAAGAATTTTAGTAGGTGATAAGTTGGATTTCAAATTTGGGTCCTAGATAGTGGAAATATTAATTACCTGTGAAAAATGCGAATGGTCAAAATAGTCCTTATACACTATAACTGCAATGTAGAATTGAAACAGAATCTGACTTGATTGACTTGCCAATTTGAATTTTACTGCTGGTTGGCAATCTGGAAGATACAGAGGGAAAGCCTTTCAGTGTTGCATGCGTGGATCTGTTAACCAGGTGAAATCACTGCAGAAAGACCAAAATGTTCAAAGTATGCAAAATTTACTGCCAAAAGTTTGCTTCAGACATACTGTAAATAATCTATAGCCTATTGTAGGAATGGGAACTGGAATTACAGAGTACTACTTAAGAGTTAGTTCAGCTGTGATATTATTGATGTTCCTTCAATAAGGCAGTAAAATTTCATTTGAATATCCAGTTTTCCATGACAATCATGGGGCGCAGATACCAGTACCTGTCTCATGTGTTCGATCTGCTCACTAGTTACAGGGCCTATATTAGTTGTACTACAAGCCACCACAAGAAAAAGGAGGAAATAGAAATTCCTGTCGGAGTCAACTACCAACTCTTATGAGCTCAACTAATTTTAAGTGTCTTTCTTAGGAGAACAGAAACTTTGCTGCTTGTTTAATGAATTTGGATAAATTTGGCATATGACTGCTTACTAGAATTTGGAATTATGATTTGATCAATTGTCGCAAGGATTTCCTTGTTGATTGAGGCACTTCAAAGTGCTGTCAGTAAATGGCATTTCCCTGTAATAGCTGCAAAGCTAGTTGCATTTCTTGACTGAGGCGGTCTGGAAAAATGTAACTGAACTGGCAAAATATCTAAGTCCATCTTTTTGCAATTATATTAAATGTACAGATAGTTTTATAGTTTGAGAAATATGAATTATTTCAGTAAATTCTATTTTATAGTCACAAATGACTTAACTAATAAGAGAAACTTATGATCACCATGGAAGCTATAACAATAACTGATTGCTGATGCTGCTCAATGAAAAATTAGTTGATTAAAATTGAAAAAGATATCCTTTGTTTGTTTTCTAACTTCATACTATTTTCACCCTTTTTACTGGGTTTGCAGTTGCCCATTCTATTTGGACATACAAGCACAGTTAGAGAATGATTTCATGAAGTCTCTTCAAGCAGAGGTGAATGAGTTAGATTGGAAATTCACACGAACATCAGTTATGTATTTATATGGTTTGTGGTTGCATTAAGCTCTTGCATTTGTTTTTCTTTCTTTTAAATGGACTTAGGATGCTGATGGGAGTGAAGTGGATGCAATTAGGCCACTTCTGTGGTACCCTGATAAACTTGCTTGGCAGTCGAATTTTTCTCGGAAGCAGCTGCGCCAAAACCAAACACTTGATAGGTAAGTGATATCTTCATTTTTCTTTTCCTCCTTCTGTGTTTGCTCAATTGAGTAAACTATGTGCAAACACAGAGGGAGGAACTATGTGCATAAAGTTATGCAAAAGCAAAAAAAAAAAAAAAAAAAAAAAGTGCAACTGAAGTTTATACTTCTTAGATTTGACCTAGGATAATCCTCCCAATTGCATTTTGTGTTGTCCATAAGTTGAAAGTGGACATTTGGTGGCTTTGGCATCTTATTTAAGCTTACAAGTAACTCAATCCATAGATAAGCAAAATATTATCTCTGGAAAGTATACTATCTTATTGTTAATTGAGATGTTTGAAAGTGAGATGTGTGATATCCATATGCATAATAAAGGATGATAACAAGAAGCTTCTGTAGCGGTAAAAGTAATGTGTACCTTAATTACTCTCATTGATTCTTGATTATGGTGTGAAACTTTCAGGTTCCACAAGTTCTTAAAACTTGAGAATGAAATTGGAAACATTACGAGGCAGGAGGCCGTAAGCATGGTGAGGAATCTTTTTCATTGACTTGGATTGTATAGAGATATTCTGAGTTGAGTTGAATTGTTATAGAATGGTATTTTAGTACGTGCGCAGTTGTCCTGATCATATCATTCCATATTGTGGTTGCTTTTGTTCAGATCCCTGCACTTTTACTGGATGTGCGCCCAGACCATTTTGTTCTTGACAGTAAGCTTTATGCACACAAAGCTATTAGTCTTCAGGATGGAATAGACATTGTTGCTTTTGATTTATTTAATTACACTCGTGAGGTCATGATGAGTGAATGCAGGGATAAAAGTGTAGTAAATTCTGTTGCACAATTGTTCTTAGATATTCTGATAAACATCTCATGTTTCTTGCAGTGTGTGCAGCTCCTGGTTCTAAAACATTCCAGTTACTTGAAATGATACACCGGTCAATGCCACCAGAGACTTTACCTAGTGGAATGGTTTGTTATTTCTGATACTGTCTCCCTCTCTCTCTCTCTCTCAAGCGTCTTCTTTCATCTATACACTTCTACATACTAGGACAGGGCAAGTTTTGCATCTTTTTCCCCTTTTGGTCTCTTTTCATGCTTTCAGCTTTTTATTGAATGATATGGTTGCTATGCTAATAAAATTTTGCCTTTTCTTTTCCCTTTTTTCCTTTAAAAAAAAATGGGATATTTGTTCTCTTGTTTTAGATATTAGCAAATGATGTTGACATCCAGAGGTGTAATCTTCTTATCCACCAAACAAAGAGAATGTGTACCGCTAACTTGGTGGTCACAACTCATGAAGCTCAACACTTTCCAAGCTGCCATTTATACAAAAACTTAGTCAATGCTTTTGATTCGGGAAATGTGAATAAACCTCAAATGAGTCAACTTTTGTTTGATCGCGTCTTATGTGATGTTCCATGTAGTGGTGATGGTACTCTGCGGAAAGCTCCAGATATATGGAGGAAGTGGTAGTTATTCGTGGATTGTTTGTTTTTGCCCTTTCCATTTCTCTTGACTTAAGAACAATCTATTCATCTCATGCCCCCCTTCCTTATTCTTCCTACAGGAATGCAGGAATGGGCAATGGTCTCCATGGCTTACAGATTCTGATAGCAATGCGAGGTACCTTGTCTCCGATACCCTTAATTAGATAAGCCAAAGAAACTATCAGTACCCTTAATCTTACAGCAAAATAACAAAACAAGCGAAGTGGTTGCATTGTTTAACCTTTAGATAGTTTGGTCACAAAAGACAACATAATAGAAACGCATGTTTTTTGTGCCTCTTAGGAGAATCAATGAATAGGCTATGGTAGCTTGCCGAACAGCTTCTTCCAGAAGTTAATGCGAGTCATAGGGGTAATGAAAATCATCGGACTACTTCAAGTCTTCTAGTCTCGGACTTTTACTGATGCAGAACACGCCTAGGGTTCCTCTTCTTTTCTCAGTGTGGTGTTATGCATTTGTGACCATTCCCTTTGCTGATGTTCTGAGTTTACAGCAACTAAGTTTAGCCATTCTTCTTTCAGTAATTACTTGGGCATGCCTAACGGCTGTCCTGCATTAGTTTGGTATCAGAGCTAGTTAACCTGTTCTTCCTTCTGTAGAAGTTGTCACGTTTTATGGTTAAGAAATCAGTTCCTTTTGCTTTAGCAAATCAAAGGTTCAAATTTGAGCTATCCGAAGGGTCCTAATCCTATGATGATCAGGAGGTAAAAAGCAACACTTTGGCAGATGAGATTGAAGAAGTGGTTGATTATTGATGGAGGTAGTTGCATGAATCTTGTACAGTTGAGAAGCTTAAGTTACATATAGAGTTCTATTCAGAACCAGATAAGGTAGCCTTGATAAATGTTACTACTATTCCGGTCACTAAGCTTAACACATGGCCCTTATAATCATGCCATTTGGTATGTTGTCTTCCCGATTACCATTGCACATATTCTATTGGATCGTCCTTAGCTTTATGATCAAGGGTTGATGCATGATGGAAAGGAAAACACTTATTCCTTTGACTTTAATGAAAAACAGGTAGTTTTAAAGCCGTCCTGCATTACCAGATTGCATGTGTGATGTGTTCACGTAAATGATGAGATCATCTGCTTCTACCATCTCCATTTTTCAAAATTTCCCAACTCTATGGATTGTGAAATTCTTTTATTTGCTCTTTTTGGGTTGTCTTTTCAATTAGTTTCTTCTCTTATGCATGCTAAGTAGATCTATGTATGAGTTGATCCTGATTTGGCATTTATAGTATGTCTGGATCAATTTATACTAGGCCTTTAAAGCTTAAAGTTGTTCTAGAGTCATCCTTGATTTTAGCCCAAATGGCTCAAAGTATAGTTCTATCTTGAGCTTGTCAAAATAAAGGAGCTCAAATTTAGACTGGTATTACTTGACAAACTTATAGTCTGCAATTTTGTTGGAAAATTGCTTGGATGTTCTATTTTGTTAATTCAAATGACCATCAAATAATAGAATTTCAAAACTACCATTAATAAAAATTTTTACATGGTCCAAAAAGCTTTCTAAGACATCTCCATCCTGTTACTCCCATTCTTAACATTTTTATCAGCTCTGTAGCAAATTTGTAAGTTGATCACTATATAAAATTTTTTAAACTTGTTTATGTTATTAAAATGTGAATTTTACAAACAGATTGAAGGACTGCATTGATGTAGTTTTTGTTTTACTTTCTTGAGGATACCTCATCCTCTTTCTTGTGCCTTTTCATTTCATGAATAAAATTTTATAATAGATTCTTAAATTGATGTTTTTCTTTTTGTTTTTTCACACATGTAGCCCTTTTGTCCTGCAAATCCCAAGCAACATTTAACATTTAATTGTTGTTTTGGCAATAATTAGTCATGTAGAACAGAGTAAGTTTGATGGGTTGGTTGGCTTGTTTGATTAACAGGTTCACCTTGTTTAAGAAAACGATGCCATTTTAGGTTCAAGTGAATTAATCCTTGAGCCATATGATTATGTCTCATTTTGCATATTACAGTCTTATATTCTCTCTCTCAAATTACAAGAGAGAAAGTAAACTTAATTTCACAAGGGTTAGAATTTGTCTTCTTCCCTAGCACAAGAAAGTGGGAAAGGGGGAGCAGGGATTAGAAGTCCAAATGATGTTAATGGTAGGTTGAGGGTGATGATATGTAATATGGGGACCAATCTTTATTCCATTTCATTTTTGCCTGTTGGTTTCTTTGTTGAATTCAAGAGTAGGACGACAATTCTGAAGGTAGATGTTAAAGAGTTTTATTGAAGATCTCAAAAGATGGATTGGAAGAATAGTCATCTCTTATTTTCTAAAATCATATGAAGGTATCAGTGACATTTAATCTCTTTGAATGTGGAAGAAACAAGGAGTAGACAGATAGATTACCAAAAAGACATGATTACAGTGTGTAATTAGATTTCTCTGAGTAAGCCTAAGCTCATTTAGACCAAGCTTAATTTAAGAGCTTATGCAGATAGGTAAAATGCTCTTTTATGCATCAAAGAGAGAAGAAATTTTGAAAAATTTATTCTTTTGGAGTGATCAGAAGATGGAGAGAATTTTGAAGGAAAATCCTTATGATAGGAATGATGATGGTCTCAGGTTTCACATGCTTAAAGGTTAAATGAACTCAACAATTGTTATCTGCCTCAGTAAGTGGAGCCCGCCTGCCCCCTCTTAATTTTTTTTTATAAATGATAAATTGAAGGTCTTGCTAATGAATAATCATGTCCAGGTTTATCTTTGCTTAAAGTTGGCGGAAGGATGGTTTATTCAACATGCTCAATGAATCCAGTTGAAAACGAGGCTGTAGTTGCAGAGGTAAATTATTGTCCATTTAGGAAGCAATTGTGATGGGAAAAACAGCTCCTGGTTCACCTTGTTACCTGTGATAGTCTCGATGAATGCACTTTATTTTTCCTTTTTGATTATTGAGTTTTGAAGATAACATTCACTGCAAGGTGCTCATGAAATTGGCAAACATTATATAGTGAAAAAGCATGGAAGCAGTTAGGGTGATATAAATTTGGTCTAATTTGTTCAGCTTTATATGCAGAACTCATTCTTTGTCTTTGTGCAGTCTAGGACAATGCTTTTCAGGAGATTGCATTGCCATCTTAGAGACCGGTCTGGCACAAGAACTATCTTTTGTGTGTGTGTGTGTGTGTGTGTGTGAGAGAGAGAGAGAGAGAGAGAGAGAGAGAGAGAGAGAGAGAGAGAGAGGGGTTTATGCAATGTAATAACCCTATTCTCCTACTTTGATATTGTTAAATCCCTTTGCTCTTGACTGTATGTTTTCTGATGATTATGTTGATAATGGTCTGCAATACTTGTGCCTATTGTTTTTGATAAAATTGCTGAGCTATGGTACAACCAAGATGATTGGTATCACTAATTGTTCTTTCCTCATTTGCGTTCCTTTAGATTCTGTGGAGATGTCAAGGTGCTGTTGAACTTGTTGATGCCTCTGCTGAGCTTCCACAGCTTATTCGCAGGCCTGGTTTGAAGAAATGGAAGGTTTGTTGTAATTTACTCTGATATTTATGTTTTGTAGAACAATTTTGTTGTTAAATGGTTGTCACTTTTGTTCTAATTTTGTCATGCATTTTTGGTTTCATAAATGCAAGTATTACCTTTTCGATTAGGATAACTAACCTTAAATTCTAAGGAACTGTTTGGGAAACATCCTGTAATTTTCTGCGGAAAGTTTTCCTTTTCATAGAAAAATCTTTTAAGTGAATTGAAGTTGTGCTGGTTAAGACTTGTTCAAACTATATCCAGAATAAAACATGCTAGTTTCACTCCTACACAACGAGATTGTGAAATTCTACTTTTGCTCAAGGCTTGGCTGTTCATGGGGCATTTGCAAGTCCTTGTGGAATCAGAAATAGATTCTTGAACTTTACTTTGCTGCCCTAGTATGAGATCAGGCTTGCGTTTGCTATTGTAGTGCTAAAAATAGATTTGTGCTATCTTCCTCCTTCCTTTAACACTGGTAGAGGTTAGATTCATAAGGAAAAGTACAAGGCATATGCCAAAGTTAACTGTTGTTACTTGTCATATAAGCCTAAGACCTAATTGATGAATTGGAAACAAACATTTTTTCTTTGAAAACTAATGCGAATGAATGTGGTTATTTTGTTTGATAATGTGTATTAGGCACGCAACAACAACAAAAAACTAAGCCTTAGTCCCAAGGTATTTGGGATATGCTACATAAACTAATACAAGATTACATGTAGTCATCCACATGAATTCTTTCCTTCTACTCATACTCTTATCTAAATCCAACAGAGACATATCTCTTCTAATTACCTTCATCCATATGTTCTTGGGTCTGCCTTTACCTCTGCTCAACCTATCTTGCTTCTATCCCACAATTCTCCTAACAAGGGTATCCCTCGATCTTCTCTGTATATGTTCAAACCAGCCAAGTGATTTTCTCTCATCTTGTTTTTAATGGATGCCATTTCCACTTTTTCTCGAATGATCTCGTTCTTTACTTTGTCCTTTCTAGTGTGCCCACACATCACCTTAACATACACATCTTAGTTACTTTTATTTTCTGAATATGACACTTTTTAGCTACCCATCATTCCATACCATATAACAAAGCAGGTCTTACGATTGTTCTATAGAACTTTCCCTTTAGGCTCAAAAGCATATTACAATTACACAGAATGCCAGTTGCACTCCTCCATTTCAACCAATCAACCTTGACTCGGAGTGCAGTGTTGCCATCAAACTTTCCGTCTTTTTGAATAATAGATTCCAGATATCGAAAGCAGTCATTCACGGGAATATCTTTGCCATCCAAAGTTATACTCTGATTCGTATTTCTGTCAGTATTAAACTTGCATTCTATATACTCAGTTTTACTTCTATTAATTTTGAAGCCTTTAGATTCCAACGTCTGTTGCCACAACTCCAAGATGGCCAAACAGTCTTATATCTGAACATGCAGGTTCGTGATAAAGGGGAGTGGTTGGCATCTTACAAAGGGGTCACTCAGCATCGCAGAGCTGCAGTTGTCCCTGGCATGTTCCCATCTGGCAGAGCATATGATGACCCATCTGATTCTGATCAGGGTACTGCCAATGGGCAAGTGAGTGAGAATACTAGCAACAGGAAATCTGAGAATGGTACTCCATCGGAGGAAGATCATGATGTTCAAACAAATGTTTCGGAGGAGGAAGTTTCCGATCTACCTTTAGAGCACTGCATGAGGATAGTGCCTCATGATCAAAATACTGGAGCATTCTTTATTGCTGTTCTTCACAAGCTTTCACCTCTGCCAGGTAATTCTAAAGATATTTTGGTTTACTGATCAAGGCCAAGAAAAGTCAAGCATTTGAATAAATATGGTTAATTTGGCTTCCGACCTATTTGGGCTTCTGGATGTTTACTGGATAACTAGGTAGGATGGGTCAACTGTGACCACCATGGATCATAACAACCCCCTGCCCCAACAAAAAAGAGGAAAAAATTGCTATGCTTGTGTGGGGCTTTGTACAACCGCAAGTTTCAAAGTGCACAAGGAAGCTAGTGGCTTGCTTGTAGTCAGATGCATTATTTTTATTTCAGTTTTAGTTTATATTTCCCGCCTGTAGATTTTTAATAAACATTGTCATTTGTGCTTCTGCAGCAGTTCAAAAAAAATCTACGAGCTCTGCTGGGCAGTTGAGTTCCGGTAAGAATTCACAAACTGAAATGGCAACAGTTGAGGTGAAAGACGTAGATATGATTGCAGTTGATGCAGGTATTGTAAGAGAGGGTCAAGGGTCTGAAGCAACTCCTGAAGTTGATATGGAAGTTCCTGAAACAACCTCTAATGCCATCCCAAATGGTGAGGAAACAGTTCTTGTAAGAGAGTCTGAAGCAACTTCTGGAGTAGGTATAGAAGTTCCTGAAACCTCATCTGATGCCATTTCAACTGATGACAAAACAGTTGAGGCTGCTTTGGATACTGATCCTACCAAAGTATCTGAAATAAAGGAACCAAAGGAAATCCAACCCTCTGACAATAAGAAAGCTGGTTCTGATAATGTCGGAGGGAAAAGAAAGTTACAAATTCAGGGCAAGTGGGTTGGGGTTGACCCTGTTGTCTTCTACAAGGATGAAGCAGTCATATCTAAGATAAAGGAGTTTTATGGTATTAAGGAATCCATTCCTTTTAGTGGTCATCTTGTCACAAGAAACAGCGATACTAGCCATGTGAAGAGAATCTACTATGTATCAAGTCCAGTGAAGGAAATTCTTGAATTGAACCTTCGAGCTGGTCAGCCACTTAAGATAGCTTCAGTTGGTCTGAAGATGTTTGTAAGTTGACGGATTTCCTTTTTTCTTTTATTAGTTGCTTCCAGAACTTTCTTTGTTTGTTTCATGTTTGATGTTAGTGGCTACTAGAATTAAACCATTCAGTAAATCTCCCATAATCTCCATACACCATGCCCCAGTCTGTGATATCGACAAAAGACGGAAAGGTTAATAATCCTGAAAGAGAAGTCAGAAAGAGAACACAAACAATTAGCTGCCTCCAACTCCCTGCAGGCCATCTTTTGGAAACAAAGCTACTAAAGGGGAAAAAATGAAAATAATGGGAAATGATGATTTAGATGTTTGAGAAAGTAAATATTTCCCATATGTTCTGTGTGAACCTTATGATATTATCTTTTGCTTTTTATCCAGGAACGACAAACATCAAAAGAAGGTGCATCCGCTTCTTGTGCTTTCAGGATATCGTCCGAAGGCTTACCATTGCTGCTTCCCCATATAACTAAACAAATCCTATATGCATCAAGTATTGATTTCAAGCATCTTCTACAGTATAAAAGCATCAAATTTAAAGATTTTACTGATGCTGAATTTGGAAAAAAGGCATCAGAACTAACATTGGGCTGTTGTGTTGTGGTTTTGAGAAAAGGTTTGCGCGATACACTGATGTTTCTGAATGGGAATGCACTTGTTGTATACTTATTATGTTACATGTTCTGCAGATAACGAGATGGCCCTGGAGCATCACCAAGTCAATGCATCTACAATTGCTATTGGATGCTGGAGAGGTAAGAATAGCGTATCTGTTATGGTGACAGCAGTTGACTGCCAGGAACTCTTGGAAAGATTGCTGAAGGACTCGGAGACAGAAAACCCCTCATCCCAAGAAACCAAGTCATCTTTTGGTGAAGCAATTGAACTTCCAAAAGCAAATAATGCTGAAATTAAAGAAGACGCAGAAGCTATGACAATGCCAGCTCTCGTTTGAGCTAACAATTTTGGAAGATATTAATCATATGTAACTTCTTGTTGTACAAGCGTATTTCTAGGATGATTGAGAATATTTTCCTTTGCCTATCACAATTTTGGTATAATGCTGTCAATAACAGACAAATTGGATGATATTTAAACGAATTTTGTAGTCAACGAGTGAATTGAAAGGTAATGTACTTGCATCATAGGGCATCTTTTGGCCTTAGCAAGTTAATAACATTGTTTAGTTCTCCAATGAAAAGAATAACATTCTTCTCTACTAGGAGGCCTCAGATGAGCTTGATTGTGAAGTGCAGGAATCAATTTGCCGGAGGTTATATTGATAACGGTGTCAAATCTACTATGAAGCCATTGTCGGTACTCAGCTGCTAGTGTTACTATTTGCTGAGCAGTTGATATTTGCATAGATAGTGACATTGGTAGTATACTGTTTTGTGTTTGGGAAAAGTTATATTTACAAAGGAAAATGGAGACGTAGAAATCCATGAGCACTGAAACCCGTTTCAACATGCATCAGCCAGACAAGCTAATGTGAAATTTTCCCTTCTGTCCTGGTAAAGAAGGGGCTCTATTTGATATAAATTAGTGAATTTTTTGAACTTATGCAAGAATTGTTCACAGGAATTGTGTATATGAATCAAATGTTTGACACGAGTCACTTCCAAAGCCAAAATCTGCAACTTGACTGACAGCTCTAGTTCTGCTAGACTCAAAACAGTAAAGAGGACTAATCTGTGATCCGAGATTCCGAGAGACCGTACAGAGCTAAGAAGAAAGGGAGCATTTAAACTACACAACACATTTTACCTAGCCAAAAAAAACAAGACACATTTTCAGTTTCCCACATCTTATATATCATCTGTTCTTAGAAAAGCGGCCAGAAACAATAATTTTTACGATGATGTGACAAAAATACAGATCAATAGAAGATGGAGAGATTGATGTTCACGTTGTGCACTGAAGTAAAGGTGGTTGGTTAAAATACAAGATATGCACTGAATTAAGGATGATTGGTTAAAATATAAGATATTCTGTGGGATAACAATATGTTTTTGAGTCTAAAGAAAAAGTTCTATAGAACAACCGTAAAACTTATTTTGATATATTGTAGAATGTTAGGTAATTAAAAGATGTCACATTCAGAAAATAAAAATAGTTGAGATTCGTGTGTTACAATGGATGCGCGACTAGAAAGGAGAGAGCCAGGAACGAAATCATTTGAAAAAAAGTGAAAGTGATATCTATTGAAGACAAGATGAGAGAAAACCGTTTATGGTGGTTTGTGTATATATAGAGAAGATCGAGAGATGCTAGGAGAATTAAGAGATGAAGGTATGATTGGTTGGATAGAAGTAAAGACAAATCTAAGAAGATATAAATGGAAGTGATTAGAAGAAATATTTCTCTATTGAATTTGAATGAGAGTATGACAATGGATAAAAAGAGTTGAAAGAAAAGAACTGTAAATGACTATACATAATCTTGTATCAGTTCATATAATCGACTTTAAATTTGTTGGGATTAAAACTTAATTGTTGTTGGGATAGAGACAGACAATGACTAATGCCTTGATCATGGATCAAGGTCACAATCTTGTTTTCTTTTGAATGCCTAATACTGTACTTTATCAAACCCACATGATGCATATGGCTTGTTCTTGTTGCAAAACCAATTATGTCACACCTATACGAGGAGTAATATACAATTTTTAGAGCTGGAACTTCTTTATATATGTATATATATCATATCTAAACAAAATGGAAGAGAAAGGAATACCATAATAGAAGTCATAAAATATGATCTGTAATGAAATCTCTCAACCTCAAGGCCATGTAATTCATTTTCTCTTTCAAAATGTAAGCTATAACAATGAAAAATTTACACGCAATACACCGGATATTTCCAAAATCACTAAATGGTAACAATAGCAAAACAAAGAGCCAAACACATTAAGATGATCTACAACACATACTTTTCTTCTCTGGGATAACTTGGGCAGGGCCAGGAATGAGGATCTTTTTGCCAGCTAATGATGCAGGATTGCCATTCGTCCGATCCTCACCAACAACAAGGTTCTTCTTATTTACAATGTTGAAGATCTCTGTCAACACAGTCGTGAATGCTGTCTCCACATTTGTTGCTTCCAGTGCAGAGGTCTCTAAGAAGAATAACTCTTCCTTCTGAGCAAATTCTTTGGCATCCTCTGTAGGTACAGCTCGCTGGTCTTCAAGATCAGTCTTGTTTCCAATCAGAATGATGACAATGTTTTTGTCAGCATGAGCTCGGAGCTCTTCCAGCCAACGGGGGATGTGATCAAAGGTCTGGCGTTTAGTAATATCGTAAACCAACATAGCCCCAACAGCCCCCCTATAGTATGCACTTGTCACAGCTCTATATCTGTTCATGATCCCAACCACAAATAACAACAGAGAGAAATTACTGATAAGAACCTGTTTTGTGATCTCACTAGCATCTAGAATAGCTCTAGAAGTGGTTTCCATTTTGACCACATTGAGGTAATCATGTCATACACAGATGGTACAGCAATTATAAATCGCACTTTGGGGGAAGTAAAATTTTGAAATTATTACTATATATATATATATATTTGGAGAGAGAGGGAGAGCGGGAGAGGTGGAGGAGACAAAATCCAGATAAGAATGAATTACTTCGTCAGAACTCCAGATGAGAAATAAGAAGGCAACAAATGAGTCAATTCCAGTATTTTCAAAAATGAAATGACACACTAGCATATTCTACCTATACAACAACAAAACTAAGCTTTAATCCCAACGAATTTGGGATTAGCATATGCTACCCATATTTAACTAAATATGAGGGCAAACTATGACTACAATCCTAACTAAAATGTTCAAGCCAAAGGAGATGTTTCTTCTATTCCCACTAAAATGGTATACTAATTTGATCTTTATGGATTCTTTATTAAGCTACGCCATTCTTATTTAGTAACCCAGTTGAATGTTTCCTTTCTACTAATGGTATCTAACATCCCCTGACCACACTAACATCATGAGTCATATTGCAATGCCACTGATGACTCTCTGAGAAAATTGCTTCAAGCTAATTATATCTACAGCTGTCATCTCTAGTTCATATTGTCAAAACAACGCAAGGATCAATGGGGAAATTCTAACCATTACCATTTAGTGCCACCTCACTTCCAAACAAACCAATTCACACTAAAATGTTCCTCTTAGTGTCAACAACCAAAAATCACATCTGATCTAAAAAAAAACCATCTAAACTTATAATCTAAACTCATGAACCAGGCAAACTAGATCTTTCAATCTAGCAAACCATATTGGAAATAGTGGTTACCTATCAAATTCTCACACACTCACAATAAGTTTAACTGAACAAAATGTCATATTTTGACACCAACTTCCATAAAAAATTATTTTAGTCAAGATCTTTCCTCATTGTCTTCTCCCTTGGTCCGATATACATTAGTAGAAGTGAGTTTGGAAAAATGGTGCCGTTGGAGGATGGGAAAAACTGGTTCGGAGGAAATAGTGTAGGGAACTAGGTGGTTCACAGATTTATCCTGGCCCGCATGTCATCTGGTTAAACAAAAGAGCTCATTCCGTTCAATCCATCACCTGATTTAGCTCCCTCAACTTCAGCCCAAAAACGTGACGTGACATATCTAATCATACTTTTCAAAAGTTTACCACTTCTCAGCAGCCCTTGTGCATTGCATCTACCATTTTGCTTACATTAATGTCCAATACGTCCAATATTCTTCTACAGGTTCGTGTACAGAAGTTCCCCCATCGGACTCAACTTAGATTGGTAAAAGGCTCACAGGGAAAGAAAGCAATTACTCCATTAAGAACAACAGGATACAAGTCATGCAATAACAAAAAGGTATTAGGTGTTCTAGAAACTATTTTTTCAACTAATATAGAATCCACTGCAGGAAACAAAAATAACGCTTTCAAATCGTACCCTGTTAGCTAAATCAATAGAGAGAAATAACTGAGATCAGACTTGACAACAAAATTCAGGCAGAATTGAACTGGAATACTGAACTTTAAAGCTTAACTGCAACTGAATTATTGCTATTAACTTCACAAAACAAACCAGAAATAGTGAAAACCCAAAAAAATGAAAGAAAGAAAAGATCAAAGAACGCCAACCCCACATGCAAAAGTAACCCAAAAATCTAAATCAAAATCCACCCAAACCCAAGGACAAAAAATGCATCCTTACACACAATGATGAACGTATTTTAACGGGCTAGTACCTCTCTTGGCCGGCGGTATCCCAGATCTGGGCTTTGACAGACTTTTGCTGAATGACAAGAGTTCGAGTCTGGAACTCAACACCTATGGTAGCTTTGGAATCCAAGCTGAACTCATTGCGGGCAAAACGAGCAAGTATCTGGGACTTTCCGACAGCTGAGTCCCCTATCAGCACCACCTTGAAAACGTAGTCCACTTTCTGGCTTGCATCTCCATATCCACCACCACTCGCCATCACCAATAGCTCGAAACCAAGCCTCGGAAGTCAGAACAGAGATAGCAAGACCAAGAAGAAGAAGCAGAGAGCTGAGGAAACTGCCGAGAGTATGGAGAATGGACAGTGAGGAGTGTAAGAAAATTGGGAACCAAAGAGCCGACGCAGATCTTGGGGGGAATGAAAGCGCAATCGCATCATCCCATCGTATTATTACTACGTACTAGCATTATTTTGCATTTTAGTACTTCCTTCAAAAAATCATGTTAATCTAAGAGATTATATATAAATTAAAAAATTATTATAATAAAAATAATTATTATACTTTTAAATAAAAATAAATATTTATTAATTATTCTTTTCTATATATTTATAAAAAATATACATATTTTAACGAATCAAATAGTTAAAGTAAGAATAAAAAAATAAATAAATTCTTGATTTATATGAGATTGATAAATATTTTGATATAAATTTTAAGATAAAATGAGTATTATTTATTATCTTTGATAAATTTTATATTTGATTGATGTTTTTTGATGGTCAATATTTTATTAAAAAAATTTGTCTTATATTTTATGTTTTTTATATATCTATTTGATGAATTATACTATATTCAATTACTAACCCAAAAATATTTAAAAGTTACTAGAGATACTTCTTGCTTGGAAACATTTTTTCCCCCCTCTCTTTAAAATTTGGTCTAGTTTTCAAATGGAATACCCTTTTGTGATAGTGAGTTTTGGGGGAATTGCCAAAAGTTAAACTCTTGAAAAATGAAAAAGAAAAGGAAAATATGATCGATTCTCGTAATTAATTATTATTATTATTCAAATTGATTCGCACTTCCAAAATTGAAAATTGCCCTAAATTAAACATTTTGAGGAATAAATTATTTTTGTAAATAAATATTATTCATTTTTTATAATATTTTTATCTAAATTTAAATATTTTGAAAAAAATTCAATACAAAATAGAATATTAAGAATAAATCCAAGATAATAGTTATAGTAGAGGGAGGGCTATAATGTTAATGTAACAGCCCATGCAATCCTACTAGGATGCAAGAGATCACCAGACATAGCAGTCATCGATTAGAGAGATATAGGAACATTTTTATCTTTTTTATTATATCTTCATATGCTTGTCGTTTTTTGTTTTAAATAAATAATTTTATTAATAAAATCAAAAGCTTAATACAAATATAGAAGATCCAACTCTTTAAACTCTAGGTGTGTAGAATATAAACGTACCTTAATTTTTTAACTTGAATCACCATTATTAACTTTCAACTTTAAAGGCAAGATAAACTCGACCTCACCTCTTCTTTTAAACAGAAACAGAGAAAGCTATAATGAGAGGATAAATGACCCAACGAAAAGATATTAAGAGATAAAGAACATATAAATTTACCTATAATTAAATTATTCAACTAATTTAAGATAATTTAATCTAATAAAATGTAAGTGAGAAAAAAAGGAGGGAGCACACTAACAGAAAAGAATATATATATATATATATATATATATAAAAGAAATTATGAAATGCTGCTATTGTGCCGCGTTCGGTGGTGACACTAGTCAGTTTTGAATTTAAATGATATATTATCATGATTTGTAAGTATTTAATAAGTTTTTAAAATATTATAAAATCATAAAATAAAAATTCTCTGTTTGATGCATTTTATTTTGCGTTCTTTTGTACAACACATATAAAAGAAGTTGCAAAATACTCATATTGTGACATCTAACTGCATCCAATAGTGACACACGTAAGCTTTAAATTTAAATGATATGTTATGATGATTTGTACTAACTTATAAGCTTTTAAAAAAAATCATAAAATTATAAATAAAAATTATTTATTTGACGTATTTTATTTTGTGTCTTTTAGCAAATTAGTATTGATGAAAATTACAGGAGGAAATTTCACTAGTTTATCCCTTTTAGTCTCCAATGTTTGTTTATCAAATTTTCATCCCCAAACTATTTTATTTTGTCAATTTAGTCATTTCGAATAGTTTTCCGGCTGATTTCCATTTACCTTCACATTTTTTCAAAAATAACAGCAAAAATTCATTTATTTCCTTCCAAAACACATCTAATCACGTGAGGGGGTTTCATACGTTCATCTGACTGTCCATCACTATTGGAGTGTGGCAGAAGGCATTCCTACATCATGTGGCTCTCACGTCCCGTGCCCGCAGACCCGGGAGCGCGACTATGGGCCTGGCAACACCCACGGTCAACTACCTGGCCGTCGTTTTCGCTGGGTCAAAATGAATATCCCAAGTTGACAATGAATACTTAGGCCCATACTTATATACCATACATACTTCTCATCCTAATCTCACGTGGGATTGGGGCAATCACATCAAAGCTTCTAGACCCATCTAGAGGGACAAGTATTAGTGCTGTTGCTGGCTCATTTGGATATATTCCCTTAGGTAATTCCTTATTCTTGCTTTTTCTGTGAATCTAGTTTTTGAGATATTTGCATTTTTTAGTACGTAAATATTTCTTTTTTTACTTCTGAACAGAATATACATATCTAATGCAAGTTACAATACTTGGAAATATTTATAGTTACGGAGTTGTGTTTCTTAAAATGCTTATGCCGAGATTGCCTAATGCCTGTTGATGAAGAATTTGGTGAAGGAATAGACTTGGTGAAGTGGGTTCATGGGGCGCCTGCAAGGGGTAAAACACTAGAAGATACTTGATGCAAGGCTTAGCACCATCTCCTTTGGTTGGAGAAAGGAAATGCTTGTCGCACTAAAAGTTGCGTTGCTCTACATAGACAATACACCTGCAAAACGATCTAAGATGAAGAAGGTGGTTGAAATGCTTCAAGAAATAGCAAAATAATTGGTCTGAAGCTTCATTCATCTCATTCGATTAAAATGTTTTTCAAGTTATTATCAAATCATGCCAGTAGAAGTGGTGGCCAATTCTGCATATGGTTAGCATAGCTTCTACTTCATGCCAATGTATACTATCTCTTGTACCGAAGAGCTTCTCAGAATCGTAGCTCTCTGATTTGGTGAATTGAAGAAAAATACAGAAGAAATGGAGAAAAATAAAATTGTTAGACCCCCTCACGTGACCAGATGTTTTCCGAAAGGGAAGAAGAATCCTAACAAATGTTAAGGTCGACAAAAATCAATCGAAAAATTATTTGGAAGAATCAAATTGATAAAATAGAAATAGTTTAGAGAAAAAAAAGTTGAAAAATAAATATTAAAAATTAAAATGGGGAAACTAAAATAGTTTGAGGATCAAATCCAGAATTTTCCATTAACAGGATGTTGGCACGTTTTTGTGCGGATGTCTCGGGCGAGCTGTCTCTTAGTAAATCTGTTGCTCGTGCTTCGGGATAAATGAGTGAAGAAGGGCTATAATCGCGTGGCGCTACACGACTTCTTTTGTCCAACAGCATACGACTTTTGGACGTTTGAAAGGTTCTTTTTGTCACTTACTTTTCATCCTTTTTCTTCCAAAGTAAATTCCCATCAAACGTCACCGTTTGATTGTTCAAAACAATAAAATTTAAGTGGAGTTTCCATTTTTCATAAATTTTTATTACAATGAACGGTTTCAGTATTATAGCAATATATTAAGTAAAAATAATGACCCCCAACTACTTAATCGTCACTTTTGTTATTTTTTAAAAAATTCACTTTCTAATGACAAATTATTTTTTTAATCAATATATCAGTTTTTGATGTAGTTCAATTTATTATTTTCTATGTATAAAAAACAGAGATGATAAAGCAAACTTTCTTTAACAAAAAGCCCATAAAAAGCATTTAAAAAAATCTTTAAAATATGAAAGCAAAAAAAAAAAAAGAAGGTGGTTGGGGGTTGGGCGTCGTAAAGCGGCATCATAAAAAACTATGGGCCTAATTGGCTAACGGATAGATCCAAATCCATACATTAATTAGGAACTGGTCCACGCTAGCCCGTGAAAAGATGTATCAGTCGTTGATTAAATTCGTCGATTTTCAATCACTCTTTGGCAGCAGCCACATTCTTAAATATAAAATATTTATATTAAATTTGATTTTTATAAATTATTCAATTAAAAACTCTATGGAACACATATTGCATATTGCACTTTTTAAAAATTTTAAATTTCTAAATGATCTACTAATTATATCTGTTCTTGTTTTGGAATACGAAGAAAAATAATGTAATAACATTCAAAAAACTCTAAAACAAACAAATTATAAAAGATATCTTTATTTTCAAAGTAAGAAAAAGAATCTTATTTTTGTTACAGGTTTCAAAGTAAGAAAAAAAAAATCTTATTTTCATTACACTTTTATTACATTTTTCCATAAATTATTTATCTAACATTTTCTTACAGCCAAGCAAATTTCAATTACCAACTAAATAGAAAATTGCTCCTCTGATAATTTTGATCCCGCACGAAACTAAAAGTTAGGGATTGGAGAGGTAAATTATGTAAAAATATATATTAGAGACTAATACTATAGTTTTTCAAAAAATTTTAAGAAGTAAAAAGGTAAATTTTAAAAGAATTATATTAAAAAATTATAATTTAAAAAGAGTTTAGCAAGCCGACTCCCGCCTCCCCGGTGATTCTGTCATGAGGGTGACATGGCTGGGGGTTCTGAGTTCAACTGGTTCAGCCCAATCCTGGTTAGTGGTATGAAATCCATTGATTATAATTTATGGTTGAAATCGTGGATAGTTTTGATTAAAATTGGTGGTTTCTCTTAGATCATCGGGTTTTTTTTTGGGTGCATTTTGATTTGAAAAATATAGATTTTTATAAATTTGATTATTAGCACTTATAATAATAATAATATTATTATTATTAAAATTTTTGTTATTGATCTTTTAAATTCTTTTACATTTATATAAAAATAAAAAACATGAGGTTGACTATCTAAAATGCCAATTCAGAAATTTTGTTCACACATAAATCATTTAAAATTTTAATTTTTATTCTTTAATTATTAAATATTTTGCTTTTGTGTTCAAAATATTAAATCATTTAAATATTATTTTTTTATTAACTAATTACTTACTTCATCAATTATAAAATAAACATAATATTTTTAAAAATATTTAGATTGTTTCATAATTTTTATTAAAATATATTATTTTACTAGTTTGGTGCCTTTAACAGAATGTTGGTACTTTCTTTTTTACATGCCTATTGATAAAATTTGTACTAAAACGGTGAACCTTTATTTGTATCCAACCAAGTCAGCCACGTGTTACCATAGGAGTTAGACTGTCACATGTTACTATAGGAGTTAGAATATCAATATTTCGTCTTCTACATGCCTTTTGATTGAATATGTACTAAAATAATAAACCTGTATTTGCATTCAACTAAGTCTATCACGTACATCTCGATGCTTAATCTTTGTGCTGTTCACTTTTGCTTGATTCCCCCTCTGATCCGTTCTTTTCATTTTCCTTCATTTCCTTCACGTACATCTCTTCTACCATTGGCTTCCAAAGTCAAACTCGAGCATTAATGAACCAATTGGACACTTGAATTGTGATTATCATTTGTCCCAATCATGAAGAATTCAAAACTAAGCAACATCAATGCCATTGTTCATAATCTAGAAGATTATCATGTACTTGACTCCTTGCTCTCATAAATTTTCAAAAATTTTGAATAGTTGATTTATTTCTTAAGAAAACATACAAATAGAGGAAGTGTTCAAAGAGCCAAGCACGAAGAACATAAACAAAAAGCTCTATGAGTCCTTTTCGTGGTCTCCAAGGATTGTGCTCGATCATTCCTAAGTGTTAAAGATCTCTTTGTTGCCTCAGTTATTGTTAACAAACTTGAGCCTTGAGCCTTGACCCGTCAAATTTACCTCCCAAACTATCTTCTTCTCCCAAGCATTTGCTTATAGCTAGAATTTGGCCTAAAATGGCATCTTTTAAGGCACAAAAATTGCTTGGTAATTGTTTGCAAAGCCAGGCTTGTGTATGTTTTTGCAGAACCAATTCCTGCTGCTTGCTCAAACCAAGAAATAACAAAAAAGCATCCACCTTGGTATGAAAACTACAAAAGCATATGCCATGTTTGATTATGATTAAAAGGACAAAAAAAAAAAAAAAGAGTACATAATAGAGAGCTAATTTTGGGCATTATCCACATCCATAGCTACTCATGAATATAGTGATAAGAATACGACCATGTAGCCTACTGTGCTACCTTTTCAGTGCTGCCCAGACCTAATTTTCTTAACTAAAATATAACACAAAAATCATGTAGCATGACAATTCTAAAGAAGCTGTAAGAGAAAATAATAGAATAGTGAAAAAGAGAATAAGAAGAGATATTATCATATAGGAATTACATTAATACTGTTCAGTGAATACATAAGAGAACTTGATCTCTAGTTGGAGCACATATTTATAAGAATTTCCACACTACCATTTACAGAAGCCTTCTTTACTTAAGTTAATCCTAACATATACCAAATAATTTCTCTACCAGAGAATGAGAAGTCATCAACACAGAATTGCAAATAAATCCCTCATTTTCATAAAAAGGTTCAACAAAAATTGATAGCAAAACTATCACTATTCAATATGATTTTACGACTCAACATCATAAGTGACAATTAGTTTTTTTTCTTCATTGTCTACCTCAACATGATTTTGCCCATCTAAAGATTCCAATGAGCTCCTAATGACAGTATAATCATCGGGGGAATTTTGTCTTAATTAAGCTTCACAGCATGTTTGTACAGCTTCCAAGAACTTGTAAAGATATATAAACTAATATCAAAATTACCAACTGCTTATATGATCACCCATATAATAAATGTTTGAACTTTCTTTTTTGTCTTGCACACCATGCATGATGCACATCAATGAAAGAATAGACATCTTAAAGTACAAAAAGTTTTCCTCAAAAAGGTTTGTAAAACTGCCTTGTTACAAAATCAAAACCTGTATATGAAATGCTAAAGTTGCACAAACTACAGTCAAGCAAATATGAAGTTTTGCAATATCAAATGAATGAGAAGAAGAAGTAAGTAATGAAACAGTCTAAATTATGCTTGTAGCAAATATGTATATAGTCCTTATATTGCAATATAAGCCCACCAATTAAGAATCCCAAACATGGGTTCTGTGATGGAAAAGACAGACCCTTTCTTTAACCCACCTTTGTATATATAGTCCTCGGTGCCTAGGGCAATATAAGTGATATGCAAGACCCCTACAATGAACTTAACTGGCACTTTTACTTGAGCTCCTGTCTATGGTGCAATGAGTTCCCAGTTTCTATAGCACACCAAAGAATACTATTTGTCATGGATCAAAAATGAAAACTTCATCAGCGATGTACACTAAATCATGGGAAGATCTAAAATCCCTGACATGACATTTCAGTCATTTGAATTTTATGAAAATTCTAAGCTATATTGCTATTTAAGCTTGTTAGCCCTAAGGGTATTCTCCTATATTTTAATTTATAACAAATATTGATGAAGACTAATTTGTGTAATCTATATGTGATATGACATGTTTGACCTCGTTTATTTCAAGGCATGCAAATAAGGTTGATAAGCAGCTCTTAAGGAAATGGAATCCAAAGTGGTGATTCATCGAGTACAATCTTCAACATAAGAGCTCTCAAGATCATGAAGTCCTTGTAAAAGAACTTTGGATTATGAATCATTTTGTTAAGGTATTTGGTGTAAATTCCTATATTTTCTTTACCTTATGATTCAATTTATTTTTACCTTAAAGCACACAAATAAAAAGATTTCAAAGTTTTAAGTCTTCAAAATTTTGGATTGAATAGTTTGGATGATTCTGCATCCAAAAGCTACGTCCAAAACTCTGTGAACAGTGTCAAAATATTTCTGCCTAGAAAAGTGACATTTTGGATTCACCTTTTGGATGTACCCTCATCCGATCCTTGAGTCTAAAACTCTGAAAAATCTGACAGCGAGAAACTAGCCGTTAACCAGCCGTTAGAGCTTTACTTTTTGCTTTTATAAAAGCAATTTAAACATGATTTTTTGCAAAATTTTTGTGCCATCTTTCTCAGAAACATCCTTACACTTTAGAATATAAAAATCTTCCTTTTCATTTGTGCTTCAAAGGTAAAATTGAATTGTTCAAAAGGTAAAAAGTATTAGTACTCATCTGTTCATATTTGCTCAAACTTGTAAGCTATTTTTGTAAGTTTTCCTTCATTCTAACTTGTATCAAGGTTGAGAAGGTAAAACCCAATTGGAGTGAGTCTTGATTTATTGTGTATCAAGATTATGGTGTAAAATTTATTGGTGTGAGCCTTGTTTTGTGAATGTATCAAGGTTATGGTGTAAAACCCAATTGGAGTGAGCATTGATTGTGTGTTTGTAGAGGTTGGATGTAAAACTAAGTGTGATGATCCTTTTGTGTAATATTGGTGTAGCCTACCACCATTAATTCGGGAAAAAAATTTTAGTGATTATGTTGAAATCCTTAAGTGAGAAATTAAGGTAGTGGATGTAGATTGTTTAAGGATCAAACCACTATAAATTCTTGAGCATTCTCTTGTGCTATTCTGTCAAAATCATTTGTTGCATTTTTCATTATCTTCAAATCTTAAATGTTGCATTTTTTTTTCTAAAATCAATGGCTCATTTATGACCTTTGCATTATTATTTAAATTTGTCCTTGATATTTAAACTATCCATTTTCATTTGATGACATTTTCCTATTGTTGTGTGTCGAGTTAAAAGACCTCTGCCTACACTCTTGAAATCACAAAGCACCTATAAAGTCGCGAAGCTTTTCTCCAGTTAAGTTCAAATTTTTAAGGAACCAAAAGTTTTAAATCTGGATTCGTTTGCCAAAAACTTTATTCACCCCTACTCTAAGGTTTTTCAAAACTAATTGATCACTTCATGCTCAAAATCAAGCAAGCTTAATATCATTGGTTGCAAAAAGTCACAGTGACTAAAATTAAGAGGAGTTGGAAGCTTACAAATCTAGTGCTCTGTAATAATTCAAACCTCCGGTGAAGCCACTCTTTTCATACTTGTTGACATAGAATTTTACTACTTCTTCAGAAATCCAATAGGGCAAGGCTATTGAAGCATGGCTTGTTGATTCTCCAAATGTGTTTCCCTTCGGCATCATGAATGGAACTCGATTTCGGTATATAAGAAAATACTCAAGAACTCTCTTGGTTTCAATTTGCACAAACTCTCTTTCTATATCTCCGGGTTCCTAAATGAAGTAAACAATATTTTTATAAGATGGGATTTCATTTACAAATAGGATTCTTAGAACAAATCAATTCAAATTATTGCAATAAGCAAATCAGGGGTATGAAGAGAAAATTCCTTCATTTAACATTCAACCCGATATGCTAAGCCAAATTCCATCAATGACCATAAAAAGTTCAAACTTAACACAACAAATTTGAAGTGTTAGATCTCTTCAGCATACAACAACTAAGTCAAAATGAATGAAATTTTACAATAATTTTAAAAATAGAGATAATCCAAAAAAGGAAGCAATAAGATCAAATACTTACTTTTTGTTTAACAATTGGGGATTTGTGTTGGAGTCATTTGAGGATAAATTCAGACACTTCTTTGATGATGCTGACATGAGAATGTCGAAGTAGCTCACAAATTTCTTCTAATAATGGGGTTTGATGAATGATAAAAATTGATATACACTTCAAAGGACACATTAGTATTGGATGATTCACCGGTTCACTTGTAAGCATTTTATCAAACACATAGCAATCATCCCCTCAGAAATCAAAGCCTCACTGCAAACCCATAATCCTATTGTACTCCCAGCAACAAATAAGCATGCAGGCGTCAACATTATATATGGGCTATTTGCTTCTCAAGCTATAAATGTATATAGTATATTGTGCATAGATATGAATGTTGAAAATAGCAACTTTGGGAGTTAATAATTTTTAACTCATGATTAGTTAGCCTAAAACAATTAATGGGAATTGTTCTTGACATGTTAGAGATTGTTTTGATTGTGGTAGAAGCCATTTTTATGGTGGGAATTCATAATTAAATGTTGTTAAAGTTGGGTGTTTAACCATTTGGGAACTCATGTTAGACATGAGTCCCACATGGGAAAAATAGAGGAGTGTGGAAGCCTTTATATACTAAAAGGCTTTTCTATAAACTTAATAGAAAAGCCCAAGGTATGGAGGATGCCACATGCGCGCGCCGCCCGCCCGGCTCGGGCTTGGCCCATGTTTTCACGATCCTCTATTTTATTTGGCTCAATTAACTCTAACTTGAAAAAGAATAGGAAACATAAAATCTGGTAAAGGAATTAAGGCTTCCTAATCCGAATTGGGTTTTAATTTTCCTAAGGCGAGATTAAAAGGGGGAACAGAGCCGCCATTAGGGTTAATCTCTTTTTTGTGCTTTTTTACTTCCTGCGAAAAAATTCGCCGTTTCGATTCTCTCTCCGCGATCCATAATTTTTTGACTTATCGGGACCGGTGAACTGAGGGAATTTTCGAGGTGATCACAGTTGGTGTGCGTCAACAGTGATCTGAGACCGTCTTATCCTGCAAGAAGAGTCGATGTACCCATCGCACCGGAGTGGGGCGAATAGCTTCTTGAAGGCAAGCCAGTATTAGACTGGTGATTCGGTCAATAGTACAGTACGTTGCGGAGTAGCTTGTCCAGAAGAGTGCCAGCGCTAGGTACGTTCTGGTAGAATCGCGAGCAAGTCAATCAGGTATACTACTGATTTGTTTATTAAGTGTGAATTCTATCTGGTTACATTACGTTTGGACTGTGTGGCCTTACCGGCATTGTTGATATTTGATAATTGCAATTGTTAGAGCCCTGGTCGGGTATAGGCGGTACTTGTTCAATTCAGTTGAATTGCCTGTCTGTGCTCGTAGGTACCCTGTTTTCTAATAGTCTTCAAGAAGCTATTCCGCAATTATCTGTGTGTGTGCCATGGCCAATTCGTCAGGTACTGCATCTGCTGCGTATAAGCCTTTGGTTGACTTGAATGGTCTGCCGGACAAGTTTGGTCCAGGGTAGAATTTCAAGCGTTGGTAACAACGCATGAAAATTTGGTTGACCATGAGGGGCTTATTGTCAGCAGTGCAGGTAGACAGGCCCATACCAACTGAAAGACATCCTAGAGTAGCTGAGATTGTGCGTGGGATGAACGGAACAATGTAGGCAGAGGGGCAATACTGTCAGCATTGACAAATGCTCTCTTTGATGTCTACTGTTCTGAGTCATACACAACAAAGATGCTATGGGATGAGTTGGATAGGAAATATAATACCGAGGATCAAGGTCTGGAAAGGTATTATGTCTCCAAATTCCTGAAGTTTCATATGGTTGAGGGTAAGTCTGTGACTGAACAGACTCAAAAGTTGAAATTGATTATTCATTCTCTTCATGAATCGGATATGGAACTTCCTGAGAAGTTTCAAGTGATGTCAGTGATAGAGAAATTTCCTAAGTCTTGGGAGGACTTTGGTATGTCCCTCAAACACAAGACGGAGAAGATTTCTCTAAACGATCTGATGAAATCAATATCCATTGAGGAGCAACATAGAAAGAATAGTCATATTGTACCTGTGGAGTCTAATGTCCATGTGGTGACTATTGGGAAGAAGAGCAATAATCAGAGGAATGTGGGGGTTAACTCAAACTCTAAAAACATAAACAAGACAAAAGGCAAGGCCAAGAAGAAACCGAAAGCAAACAAACCTTGCTGGAATTGTGGTCAGGTTGGACATTGGGCTAAGGACTGTCCGTCTAAAAAGCCCAAAGTCAAACAAGGATCAAATTCTGAAGCACGAGTCAATATGGTGGTAGAGGATACTAGTCAAGCGGAGGCTGATTTGAGTACTCACCTTGCTGAGGTTTGTACCATTGAGGCTGAGACTGGCATCACTACTTCCAATGATGATGAAAGTTATGTTTCTGTTAACCTATAAGTCTTTACTACTTATGAGCCACTTGAATGGCTGGTTGATACTGGAGCAAATGTGTACGTTTGTGCTGATAAATTGCTTTTTGTGTCGTACCAGCCTATTAAAGGAAAAACTGTGAAGATGGGGAACTCAACTGTAGCCAATGTGTTGGGGATTGGATGCGTGGACTTGAAGTTTCCTTCAGGGCGTATTCTTTCTCTTTATAGGGTGCAGCATGTTCCAACAGTTCGTAGGAATATTCTTAGTGGTTCATGTTTAGTTAGAGAGGGTTATGAATTTATTTTCAAATGTAATAAAGTAGTGATTATGCACTACAATTCTTTTGTTGGCAAATGTTATTTGTCAGATGGTTTATTTAAATTAAGAGTTAAACATTTTACTTCTGCTTTGAATAAAGCTTCCTCTATTGAGAATTCTGTTTATCCTATGGTGCACATTATTGAATCCACTGATGTTTGGCATAGTAAACTTGGACATTTAAATTTAGATTCTGTTAAAAGAATGATGAATTTAGACTTGATCCCTAAACATTCAATTGATAAGAAAAATAAATGTCAAGTGTGTGTGGAAGCTAAAACAACCAGGAAACCCTATTATTCAATTGAAAGGGATTCAGAAATATTTGATTTAGTTCACACAGACATTTGTGAATTCAATGGCTTGTTGACTAGGGATTATAAGAAATACTTCATTACTTTTATTGACGATTGCAGTAAATATTGCTATGTTTATTTACTTAAACATAAAGATGAAGCACTTGAAAAGTTTTTCATATTTAAAAATGAAGTTGAAACTCAAACTGGCAAGAAACTTAAAAGGTTAATATCTGATAGAGGTGGAGAGTATGGGTCTAATCCATTTGTTGAATATTACCAAAGCAATGGCATAATTCATGAGGAGACACCCCCTTATTCTCCCCAGTCTAATGGGATTGTTGAACGAAAAAATAGAACGTTTAAAGATATGATCAACAGTTTTTTCTGGATTGCCTAAGTATATGTGGGGTGAGGCTTTGAATACGGCTTGCCATATTCTGAACAGAGTCCCTCATAAACATAAAGAGGTAACTTCATTTGAAATTTGGAAAGGTAGGAAGCCTAACTTAAAATACTTCCGTGTGTGGGGTTGTCTTGCAAAAGTTCTAATCCCTGAACATAAGAGAAAGAAGTTAGGACCAAAGACTGTTGATTCCATCTTTATTGGTTATGTGGAAACAAGCTATGCCATGAGGTTTTTGGTAATTAAGTCCGAAATACCTAGTATAGATTGTAACACTATCATTCAATACCGTGATGCTACATTCTTTGAGAATGTGTTTCCCATGAAAACTGGTTTACCTCAAGATGTTTCTACTTTAGATTCAGCCTTAACATCTGATTCCATTCCTGATCATGTGGAAAGGATGAAAGATGTGGGGGCAGGTCCAAATAGTCCCAATACTCAAATTAAGGAATTGGAAGAACCTAGAAGGAGTAAGAGAGTTAAGGTTGTCAAGGACTTTGGAAGTGACATTGTCACTTACAATGTTGAGGATGAACTTTTGACTTTTCAAGCACCTATGGCTTCCTCAGAAGTAGGGCATTGGAAAGGAGCTGTCAAGAGTGAGATGGATTCCATTGTCTCCAATGGGACATGGGAATTGGTAGATCTCTCTCCTGGGTGCAGTACAATTCGATGTAAATGGATATTTAAGAAGAAACTTAAACTAGATGGGACCATAGATAAGTATAAAGCCAGATTAGTTGCCAAAGGGTTTAGACAGAAAGAGGGAATAGACTATTTTGATACATACTCTCCTGTTGCTCGTTTGACTACAATCCGAGTGCTAATTGCATTGCCTTCCATATATGGTCTCACCATCCACCAAATGGATGTGAAGACAGCTTTTCTTCATGGTGATCTTGAAGAAGAGATATATATGGATCAACTTGAGGGATTTGTAGCCAAAGAAAATGAACGGAAAGTTTGTAAACTTGTTAAATCCCTATATGGTCTAAAACAAGCACCCAAACAATGGCATGAAAAATTTGATAAAACAATTTTATCATTTGGCTTCAACATAAATGAGAATGACAAGTGTGTTTACTGTAAGGTTAAAGTTAATGCTTGTATTGTTCTATGCCTGTATGTGGATGACATTTTGCTATTTGGGTCCAATATTGAGATAATTAATGAGACTAAATCATTTTTGAAAAGTAAGTTTGAAATAAAGGATATGGGAGTAGCAAATGTGATTCTTGGCCTAAAGTTGATTCGCTCAACTGAGGGAATAACCATTTCTCAAACTCACTATATTGAGAGTGTTCTTGAGAAATATGGGTATCAAAATTGTAGAATTGCTAAAACTTCAAGTGACCCTTCTGTAGCTTTGTTCAAAAATGAAAGTGGAGTTCCTGTGTCTCAATTTAGATATTCTCAAATTATTAGTAGCTTGCAATATCTTGCAAATGGCTCAAGACCGGATATTTTATTTTCTGTATCTAAGCTGGCAAGATATACAAGCTGTCCAAATCGGACTCATTGGGAGGCCTTGGATAGAGTACTAAGGTACTTGAAGGGAACAGTGTCCCTTGGGCTGCATTATGGGAAATTCCCTACTATACTTGAAGGGTATAGTGATGCAAGCTGGATAGCCAAGAACTCTGGTAGCAATGGTTGCACTGGATATGTGTTTACATTAGGTGGCAGAGCAGTCGCCTGGAAGTCTTGTAAACAGACTTTGATAACTCGGTCAACTTTTGAGGCTGAGTTATGTGCCTTTGATACTATTGGAATGAAAGCTGAATGGCTGTATGGACTATTGTCCTCTTTGCCAATGATCAGCAAGCCCGTTACTGCTATATCTGTGCATTGTGACAGTCAAACCACAATTGCAAAGATAAAGAGTACCAAGTATAATCAAAGGATTAAGAGACACATCCAAGTTAGACTTAAGTCTATAAGGGAGTTAGTGTCTGAAAGGGTGGTGTCTGTTGACTTTTTTGGATCCAAAGATAACATTGCAGACCCCCTAACTAAGGGACTTGAAACATCATTGTTCCTTAAATCCAAGTTGGGAATGGGACTGATAACCCAGAAATGATTCACCTACAGTGACAACCCAACTGACCAAGTGGAGATCCCACAAGGCAGTTCAATGTGGTATAAACAAGCTGTTTGAGTGAATCTGGCACTAATTCTGATACCTTTATATCTAGGTCTTTTCCCTGAAAGCCTGTGGTGCGTTTACTGCAATAAGTAAGAGTTTTGACTCTGAATGGGATCAAGTCTTTTAGACAGGATGCTAGCAGTACATCCTTGGAGATCGCCAACTATGTGAGTGTTGTTGTGTGGCCGCAACTAAAGGGAATTGGGTTTTCTCTGAATACACTCATGAGACAGGATCAGGACACATGGTCATAACGTGTCAACCCTAAAGATTATCTCCATAGCCAATAGTTTGTTGTTACCAATGGACGTCGTCACATTCAAGGTTCAGATTCAAGGCTTAAGTCCATCTGTTCCTATGGGGGCATAAGTTGGATAACTTAGGTAGTGGTTCAAACCGAGAGGTACCATTATCGAAAGCAGATTATATAAATCTTGAATAGTCTTTAACTATGGATTTGTGAAGGATTGTTGAAAATGGCAACTTTGGGAGTTAATAATTTTTAACTCATGATTAGTTAGCCTAAAACAATTAATGGGAATTATTCTTGACATGTTAGAGATTGTTTTGATTGTGGTAGAAGCCATTTTCATGGTGAGAATTCATAATTAAATGTTGTTAAAGTTGGGTGTTTAACCATTTGGGAACTCATGTTAGACATGAGTCCCACATGGAAAAAATAGAAGAGTGTGGAAGCCTTTATATACTAAAAGGCTTTTCTATAAACTTAATAGAAAAGCCCAAGGTATGGAGGATGCCACACGCGCGCCGCCCGCCCGGCTCGGGCTTGGCCCATGTTTTCACGATCCTCTATTTTATTTAGCCCAATTAACTCTAACTTGAAAAGGAATAGGAAACATATTCGTGCTTTTTTGCTTTCTGCGAGAAAATTCGCCGCTTCGGTTCTCTCTCCGCGATCCATAATTTTTTGACTTATCGAGACCGGTGAACTGAGGGGATTTTCGAGGTGATCACAGTTGGTGTGCGTCAACAGTGATCTGAGACCGTCTAATCCTGCAAGAAGAGTCGTTGTACCCATCGCACCGGAGTGGGGCGAATAGCTTCTTGAAGGCAAGCCAGTATTAGACTGGTGATTCGGTCGACGATACGATGACGTTGCGGCGCAGCCTTGTCCAGAAGAGTGCCGGCGCTAGGTACGTTCCGGTAGAATCGCGAGCAAGTCAATCGGGTATACTATCGATTTGTTTATTAAGTGTGAATTACGTACGGTTACATTACGTTTGGATCTGTGTGGCCTTGCCGGCATTGTTGATATTTGATAATTTCAATTGTTAGAGCCCTGGTCGGGTATAGGCGGTACTTGTTCAATTCAGTTGAGTTGCCTATCTGTGCTTGTAGGTACCCTATTTTCTAACAATGAACACCTATACTTATACAGGAAGAAACAAAAAGCTAACAAAAAGAAACAAAAAACACACAAATCGAGCCTCAGAGCTTCCACTACCTGGATTGAATTTGGAAATGAAATGAATAACTCGCGACATTACTGTTGATAAATCGTATATAAATTCTCTCAGTATCTATGTTGCATTTTCTGGATGTTGTTGGACTCGGAGCTGAAGGCAAGCAGTCTTTTCTATAGGAGTGATGCTTCACATTGATGGCTTGATTTAGATCGGCTCTAGATCCTAATAGGTTTTAGTATACTTATACAGGAAGAAACAAAAAGCCAACAAAAAGACATAAATCGAGTCTCAAAGCTTCCACTACCTGGAATGGATTTAGAAACAAAATGAATAACTCGCGACATCGTTGTTGAGAAATCGTGTACAGATTCTCTCAGTGTCTATTTTGCATTTTTCGGATGTTGTTAGATGTGAAGTTGAAGGCGGGCAGTCTTTTTCATAGGAGTGACGCTTCACATTGATGGCTTGATTTAGATCGGCTCTAGATCCTAATAGGTTTTAATTGAAGTTATTGAATTCAAATAAATTTATATAACCCTCACACTTCTTTAAAAAAAAAAAACCTCTTCATTTCAATTCAATTATACTTGTCTGAATTCTTATCTAAATTCAATTAATGAGTATAATTAAATAATTAAATAAATTTAAATAATAGTATTTATATTTCTTTAAAAAAAAAAACCTTTCATCTCAATACTGCCAAATGTAAACAGCGAACGATATTACTTATCTCTTCGACGGACCTCGTGCCTTCTTTATTGTCATCCTCCGAATCGCTGACTTTATCGTTCTTCCCAAATTTCTCCAAGCTGATCAATTTCTTGGAACTTTATAAATTGGGTCTATTGAGTTTCTTTTGTTCCTCCATCAGAATGGCTTTTTGATCCGTTTTCTTTAAAGTGTTTTTTTTCAATATTTACATTTATTTTGATTTGGGGTTTGCTTTGGTTTTGAGTTGAGGGCTTTGTTACTGGATTTCGATTGACGTTTTTGGTTGCCTAGGAAAAGATGGAAAAGAGCGGATGACAAGGAAGGAGGCAAGTTTCCTTAGGTAGCCACCGACCTACAATAAACACTGTGGGATGCCTAAATAAAGATATTTGATTGATAAAAGTAAGATTTCAATATTTGCTCAGCCGAAGGAGCAAAGCTGCTGCGACTGCACAACTCCCGCAACCCCGCCGGTATAAACCAGAAATTTTTGGGTACTATTATTAAATATTTTGTACTCTACACTTGTACTTTTGAGTTGTAAAAGCATATGAGAGGTTGCATGCCTTTTCATTTTTTTTTTTTTTTTGGTAAAACTTTTTTGGTTAAAATTGTAGTATGCTGGAGTAGGTAGATAGGAAGGGAGGGAAATAGGTAGGGTGGATGACAATTTTGATGATTTTGAAGCTTTTGGGTTTTGGGAATAGGTAGCCGTTGGGAGGGAAATTTGGGATGGGGTGATAAGACAAAGAGGAATAGAGTATATTTGAATGAATTGTAAGGATATTTGATTATTGTATTTTTAGGTTAATCTTGAACCTAAATTTCTTATCTTATTCCTAGGTTTAATCATTAATCTGGATAGGCATTTTGGTGTGAATTGTGATCCTTGCTAAACTCAATTCAAATTTCATTTGATACAAACCTAGGCTTCTCTGGTTATTTATTTATTTTGCTTTCCCACAATTAAATTTTTTACTTTTTTGTTATTTTTGTAGTTTCAGTTGCTTTTCGGAGTTAATAATATGGCTGATACTCTTTTTGAAGACATATTTACAATTATTGGCATGGATCCAGGCGGTAAAAAATTTGATAGAGGTAAATTCTGAGTTTCTTTGTCTTTGCTAGTCCCTTTAGGAGTTTCCTTTCTTGTTGTTTCCTTCTTTATTGTCAACTGGTTTTGTTCTTTGATATTGTAGCAGCAGAGATAGAATTAAATTCATTGGATTATTTGCTATCTGTTATTTTCATTGTGATTATTAGTGATCCTTGTTCCAAAGTGCTTTAGGTGGTGTTCCTAAGTTTGTTCTTTGGACTGTGGCAGAAACACAACTGAACAAATTAAGCTTATGAATTGTGTATTTGATGTTATGTGCTGTTCTACTTGCTTGACCACTCAACTACATTCTTGTGCAAAATTAAGCTTTAGAAAAAAAAAAAAAGAAAAAAAAGTTCTTCTGGTATGTATGTATTGTGTAATCTTACAATAACTTCAGTTCAAAGTGCAGTGGAATCTGACTATATTTGGGACCAATTCAGAAAAAAAATTGATAATTTGCTTAGATGCATAGAATCATCCTTATTGCTTTTACTGCAGGCTCCTGGACAAACCTTTAGGATTTGACTTCTATGTCGATGATGTTATGCTTATGGCATAATTTGTATTTCTTGAGTCTGTAATGTTATGCCCAGTTTGTTGAATTCATGTGGAACTTAAGATAGACTAGATTGACAGAAATTAAGTTGTTTCTCCTGTCCTGTGATATCTTTGGGCAACTTTGACCTTAATTCGAACTCATATTTAAGTTAGATTAAGCTTTATTAGTTTTTCTGCCTTTATGGTTGGCAGCATTTTTGAAATTTGTAAGAATTTCAATAATTCTAAAGTTCTGGTGATTCTGCCCTACTTAATAGGCAATGTCTATTTGTGCGTTGATTAGGCAGTACAATATTGGTTTGAAATAGCAATTATTAGAGTTACAGATAATGAACTATTTTCTTTTAGAAGTAAACTTTTGATGAGCGTCTAGAATTTTATGATTTTTAGGGAATAAGAGAACTGAGTTATTTGGTCTCATGTAATTGTGGAATTTCAAGATTTGAATATTCAGTATATGCATCTTAAATGAAAATATACTTGGTGGATAGCAACCTCAATACATAAGGGCAAAAGGTGAAAGCATGAAGAACATATCTGTTCATGGTCGGGACAAAGTTTGAAAGTTAGGTTTGTAAAAAAAATCAGCAGATTTCCTGGCCAATAGCTTCAACAGAAGAGTGTAACTGCTCATTTCTGACCCTTCATATGCTTCTTAACAACTACGGTGTAAAAAATGTCACGCACAATCCCACCAGAGGTGGTTAATTTTGATTACATAAGGACAAGATAGTTTACGTTCTTGGCCTGATTTGGAATGTCACTGTCTTACTCAGGCAAGACCAAAATATATTCATCCTTAGTTGATATGTAGTATAGTAGTTCTGCCTTTCCAAGCAAAATGTTTTTACTGAAAGATTTGTTTGATATAGTTCAAGGAGTAAGGGAAGTTATTTAGGGTTCTGCAAGTATTGGTAGGTTAAAACTGATTGATGCTTAAAATATCAGGAACTATTTTGGTACAGAAAATCACAAACTGAGGCATATCTGTAGTTTTCTGGGTGGACGCAGGCCTCTTGTTAGAAATATAAGCAAACAGATAGAGCAATAAGGACACATTATTTGCTTAAAACTTCTTATTCAGCAATATGCCTCTAGAATCAAGCATAACCATTGGGTTGACACATTGCTAGTTTATCTTGCGATGCTACAAAATAATGATTTTGAAAAATTTTTTCGTGAAAAGCTTTGTATGGGTTATGGTTCTCTAGTTTAGAACCTGTATGGTTCTTTGCATTAAGTTGGTTTCTGTGTTGTTTAACCTATAAGGTATCGCTTCTAGTTCATGGTCTTGAGAGTTTCTTGGTACATAGCTCTTCCTCTGGTCAGCCAAGTTATAATTTTTGTCAGTCTTCTGAAAATTTCAAACATTTTAAGGTCTTCTATGATTCTTCTCTGAGCTATCTATCCATTTTGTTGCCTTAGTCAATCGAATTGTGTCCAAGAGTGAAAGATTTGACATGTACATGGAGCTTGATATCAATACAGAGATATATCCTATGCGTGAGGGTGAAAAATTCATGATGGAATTAGCGCCAACATTGAACTTGGATGGAACACCAGATACTGGTTATTTTGTCCAGGTATTCATGGTGTATTTTTTTTTTGATAATTTGTTTCCTTACTTTGCGCATAGTTATTGAGTTTGTCAACATTTTAAGTGGGGTATAACCGCTGTAATTTTGTTATGCTTGGAAGGTCTAAGCCTTTTCTATAAAATCTAAGGCAATCCTGAGCTTTGGCAATTGATAGGAATCTTTATGTCACTGTGTTATTTCTGTTGTGCAAACTGATAAAGTCAAAACTTTATTACATTGTTACCTGGGGATGAACATACTAATCCATATTTGTCAATTGATTATGAAGTTTTGGTTCTCTATATTGCTATGAGCTGAAACATAATTTCATTTCATTTTACACTTTCATGAAGTATCTTCTATATTTGTACAAGCATATGTATTCTGGTGCTGTATGTGATTTCACTGATATGCAAGGACTTGGTGGTTCAAGTAACTACATTATTGTTTCCCTATTTGAGGAGCAGGAAAACTGACAAATGCTTGATACACTTGGTATATAGGTTTTGATTAATAGAGTATGCATATCATTACTTTTCCCCCCCTTTATAAATTGAATTGGTAATTAGTTCGTTTCTCTTGATGAAATTTATTTATATGTTTTTTCTTACTAGAACCCATGAAATGTTTTATTCATGGCATTTTCATAGGACTTTATGAGAAGACTGAAATGCACACTTATATACTGGAAATGTCTTCCTGTTTTGCCTTTTGGTTGTAACACAGTGGGGTTGAAGCATGCTCACATCTAATTAAATTGTTTGTTAAATCTTCATTGCTGGATAATATCATTCATGTAATGCCCAAGTTATTTTCTGACACCATCTATGGGCTTGTAATACTGTCTTCAGGGAAATAGGAAGTCACTTGCGGACAAATATGAATATGTCATGCATGGGAAGTTGTACAAGATTACAGAGGACAAAAGGACGGGAAAAGCGTAAGTCTGAGTTCCTGTATATTGATCTTACATTTCTTGATGCAACCTTTTCCTTTGTTCCTAGAAACTGCTCTTTCACATTTCTTTGGTTGGCAATAGGTAGAGGGGACTGGGAAACTGAATGGATAATTAAATGGTAACATTAAATTGACATTCATGCCACTATTCTCTAGTGTTCCAGTACAATGCACAGCTTCGAAGTTCCTTTTTTCTGATCCCCAGAGTAAGTTCTTAAGTTTGTTGCTTTTAAAACATAATATGGGATTGTCACTCTTAAAAACAAATGATAAAAGAGTTAGGATCTCTACCTCAAGTACTATGACTGATTAATGTTTGGTTTCGTGAAATCTTCAACCTGCATCTGATCTCCTGTTACCCGAACTGATTCTAGCTTCAGGGGTCCCTTTATATAGAAATGTTTCCACTGGTGACTTTGATATTACTAAATGGATTACTTGATTTCATTGTTGAATTTCAGGGATATACTGGCTTCTTTTGGGGGGCTTTTGATGTGGATGAAGGGAGATCTTACTGTGGCTGCTAAGTTCGAGCTTGATCAGCGGCTGTTTATCCTCATAAGGAAGGTCTGAATTGTGCATGGTTATTGGTAGGAGAGATGTTGAAATCTAAATCTCAGAAAATTACTAGTTCTTGGCTATTCAGGTTTGGAATGTTTTTGCATTTTCTTCAGTTGAAGGTGGTTAATTATTCAGTTGGGTACAGCTGCTACTAAAGAACAACTGTTGGGGCATTGTAATCTGCTCATACTCTCTGGTGAACAATTTAAAGAATACGAAAGGACATTTTGTATAACATCTTGTGTTTGTGAATTCTTTGCCTGTCCTTTACAGTTCATCTTTTTGGAAGTGGTTCCAATGTTTCACGTATGCAAGCTATTAGCTCTAGGCCTCTTTTATTTTTTTGGTAAATCATGTAGTATTTTAACATTATTATTTTTTTTTGGGAAATGAAAACTATTACAAATTATGTTAGAAAGGGGAAAGGAAAAATAGGAAAGGGGCAAACATTTTGGCAGAGCAATCTTTGATCTTGCTAATTCGACGTTGAGAAATTACCATTGCTGATGACTGAGCTATTATCTTGGCTCTCTTTTTGTTGTGCTTATATGGGTATGATTTGAAGAGGTAAGCTAATTATTGAATAATAGTTCATTATAAGTATGCTGTACCTTTTCATGATGTTTGAAGAGGAAAAATTTATAAGCAGTGTTTGCTTGAAATTGCAACTACCTCTTTCTTTTGAACAAAATAACGAGACGTAATCCATAAACCACACATGGATAAACATGGTATTTAATTCTTTAAATAAAATATGGTATACTTTAATACATAGTTTTTTGAGTATTCAATCTTAGTTTTCTTGAATAACTAGTTAAAAATTCGTTTTTTTTTTAGGTAACAAAGTCAACATTTATTTTTTGTTTTTTGTTTGGGGAAAAAGGGTAACAAAATAAACTATGATAAAATGTTTTCAAAGTTGAAGGAGGGCATGATCCCTCATGGCCGATGGGTAGTTTAGTCCCTGCATTAGGAAGTTTTCTCCCTCCATGGAATAATTGCTCCACAAGGATCATGTGTGGATGATTAGATCTTGCATGTTTACGGCTGTGGCAACGCTGGCTGAGTGAGTTTGTTACCATAACTTTCAATGAAAACTGAAACATCCACATAGCTGCTCATATATGGTGCTCAATTTTATGGACAACTAGGGTTTACTTTTCTAATTATGTATTATAAGAATCAATAATTTTGTGCCACTAGACAATCAACTTGGCTACATGGGCTTTGTCAAACATGATTGCCAGTCTCTACCGGGTTCATATCTTGCTTGGTCATTCATCTAAAATGGTGTACCAAATTAATGAAGAAATATCAAAATCATCTAGTGTGATAGCTTGAATCCGCCCTCTCTCTGTCTCTTTCTCTTTACTTTTCTTTTCTAAACATTGGATCGTGTTCAAGCCTTGGGGCCATTGACAATAGAAAGGAAGAAAGGAAAGCATACTCCAATGATCTCGTCCACTGAAAGCATGATGGTCTACTTAATTACATGCATCTCAGTTAGGTACTACAATTAAAGCAATGTTGCGCTCTTTTGTATAGTTCCTAGATGTATTTTTTTAGTAAAATTATGTATTGTACTAAACAATTCAATGTTTCACTACAAGAAAGTCAGCAAATTGCGACGGACAAAATCCGTCGCAAATTTGCGACGGCTCACTGACGAAAAAAAGATAAGGGATGTAGTTGACCGACCCTCGGAGATTCCGTCGCAAATTCGTTGCAAAATTAGCGACGGAAATTATTTTTTTAATAAAAAAATTGAAGATTTTTTTATAAAAAAAATGCTCTAGCAAATCCGTCGCAAAATTAGCGACGGTAATTATTTACGACAAATTTAGAGATTCCGTTGCAAATCTGTCTTAAAATTAGCGACATATTTGAGATGGAAATTATTTTTTAAATAAAAAAATTGTAGAAAAAATTAAAAAAAAATGCTCTAGCTAATCTGTTGCAAAATGACAGACGGATTTGTGACGGATTTAGATATTCCGTCGCAAATCCGTCTCAAAATTAGTGACGGATTTGCGACGGAAATTATTTTTTTAATAAAAAAATTGAAGAAAAAAAAATTAAAAAATGCTGTAGCTAATTCGTTACAAAATTAGCGACGGATTTACGACAGAAATTATTTTTATAAAAAAAATTGAAGAAAAAAATTTTTAAAAAATTGCTCTAAGCTAATTCATCGCAAAATTAAAGACGGATTTGTGACGGAAATTATTTGCGACGGATTTACATATTCCGTCGCAAATCCGTTGCAAAGTTTGCGACGAATTTGCTATGCCATAGCTGTCTTCGGTATTTGAGGTCGAGGACATGGATGAGGATGATGATGAAGACGAAGATGATGATTTATTTGTTTCCCCACCTGATCATCACCCCGATCCTAGTACTGAGTTTGATGGTCCTCCCGCTCCTCCTTCAGCTAGTGCTCCTAATCTTTTAGCTACATAATTGTATTTTGAACATTATTTATCTATTGTGATACTTATGTGTATACACATGTTTGGATTATTGTAGTTTTACTTTATGATTTGGCATGCAATTTATTATTGGTTTTGAAATTTTATTTGTTTAATTAGTTTTACATTACATATTTGATATTTATGAGAAAAATTGCTTAAATATTTGTCACAGGTTTTCTAAAATTAATTTATTTAAAATTAATTTTGACAAATATTTGTCACAGGTTGCTACGGATTTGCGACGGATTTTTTTTTTTTTGAAATTGCAATTATTCCGTCGCAAATCCTTAGCAAAGTTGCTACGGATTTGCGACGGATTTTTTTAATTTTTTGAAATTACAATTTTTCCGTCGCAAATCTATAGCAATTTGCTACGGATTTGCGACGGAATAATTGCAATCTCAAAAAAATAAAATAAAAAATCCGTCGCAAATCCGTAGCAACTTTGCTAAGGATTTGCGACGGATTTTTTTTCACGTTATATTTTTTTTTTCAATTATTTCATCACAAATCTGTAGCAAAATGTAATTTGGTTGACCAGAGATTTGACTGTCGCAAATGTGTCTCTATTTGCGACGGATTTAGTTTTCCGTCGTTGTTTGCCACGGCCTAATCCGTCGCAACACTTGATTTGCGACGGATTTGGCCGTCGCAAATAGTGTTTTTTTTGTAGTGTTTGTCTCTTTAACTTGACTCTTCATCTTTATATTATTGCATCCATTATTTAAACTTTTTAAGGTTGATAATCTTGTCTCGTAACCGCACATTATTTCAGCTGATTTTTTTTTTAATTTTATAAAAAGGACAGTTATTAGTTTGATAGATAGAATTTATCAAACTCGTGCTTGCGAGTAATCAGTTCATGCACCTAATTCACAAACAATTATTTGACATTATTTTTATTATGTCGAAATAGATATATCAGTTTAACAAGTATTTAAAAGCATATTTATATACAGTAGTGTTAGGACATTTTTATGCGATTCCTGAGTGCATAGTTTTACTAGAATTACGTATTGCACAATTCAATTTTTGGTCTCTCTGATTTGACTCTTCAGCTTCAAATTATTGCATCATTGTTTGAAAATTTCTAACTTGGACAAGCTTGTTTCGTAACAATACATTATTTTTGCTTTCTTTATTTGGGACACTTATCACTTTAATAGATAGAATTTGTCACTCTCAATGCTTGCAAGTCAAGAATGCAACTTGCAAGCCTAGTAGTGTATTCACAGACAATTATATTATAATTATTCTAATTATGTCAAAAATAATATCTCAAGTTTAATAATACGTACTTAAACATACAGTGATTTAACAATGTGACGATATGATTATATGGTTTCCAAGTGTATAATTTTAGTAGAATTATGCATTATACAATTCAAAATTTGTCTCTTTTATTTGACCCTTCAACTTTGAATTATTCCGTGCATTGTTTGAAACTTTCTAATGTTGACAATCTTATCTCATGACTATATATTATTTTTATCATAAACGGAACCAAAAATTTAGGGTTGGAGGGCGAATTATATAAATAGATATATTAGAAGATAATGTTATAATTTAAAAAAAAAATTTAAATGACAAAAGATAAAATTTGAAAAGACTTTTAAAAAAAAAAATTTGTTTTCTTAATCAAAAATAAAAATTTTAAAAAATTTTGGAGGGACAGGCACCATCTCTTGCCCGGTGTCTCGGTCTCTGATTTTTGCTCAAATGCTTTTGGCACACGTATTAGTTTGATTCATAAAATTTGTCACCCTCTACGCTTGCAAGTCAAGAAACAAGACACATGAGCCTACTAATGTATTCATAGACAACTACTTGATAGTCATATATTTTCACTGTAGCAAAATGGATACCTAAAATTTAACAATAAACACATAGATGCAAATTTATGTTATTTTTATATGTTTCCCAACTATATAGTTTTAGTAAAATTATATATTGTACAATTCAATTTTTGTCCCTTTGATTAGACTCTCCATCTTTGAATTGTTGCATGTATTGTTCGAAAATTTCTAACGTTGACAATTTTGTTTCATAATTATACATTATTTCTCCTTAAATGCTTTTCTTATTTGGAACACTTAGGATGTACTTGGATTTTAACTTTTGTGGGAAAAAAATTATTTGAATTGAAAAGAAAATAAATATTTTGACTAAAAAAATATGTAAAGTCGAAGAATGAGAATATGATATTTTACATAATTAGAGAATTAGACATCATCAATTCATTTTGCACTATAACTATGATTTAGTACCTACTACTACTATTACTATTATTTCTACTACTAATAATAATAATAATAATAATAATAATAATAATAATAATAATAATAATAATAATAATAATAATAATAATAATAATAATAATAATAATTGCTCAAAGACAAAATACATTAGTATAAATATTGGGAATGAGTCAGGGTTTACTTATTTGTACATTTAATTTTATAATAAAAAAGAACATTTTAATTATTGTTGCTGAAGAAATAGAAAATGGAAATAAGATGCTAACAAGTAGCTAGAGAGTGTAAGTGGGAAGAGTTTCTTTTTAATTTGAAATTAAATTAAATTTAAAATAATATTAATTTAAATAATTTTTATTTTTAAAAAAATTATTATATATTTACAAAATATTATATTCTTTCTCTCTAATTCTATTTAAATTTCACTTTAACATCATATATAATATTTATTTATCATATTTAAATAAATTTAATTTAATTTAATTATTATCCAAATACTCTCGTCTTAACAAAATTAACTTATTTACTTTTTAAATTGTCTTAAAAAATTTGATATTTTTTTAAAAATTTTTATTATATAATTTATTATAAAATAATCAATATATCTATTTTTATATATTCAAATTTGATATAAAATATTGTGAAATTTATATATTTATTATTTTTATTATATTATATTATTATATTTTTATTTTTATTTTTTCATAAATATCGTGCGAAACCAATTTTAATAGGACAAGGGAGTAATAATATTCTGCAGAAGAGATATGACTGGAATTGCAGCTGGGAAGTTGGGTTGTGTCAGTTTGACTTTCTGGAGAGGGGTAGAAACAGTACTTTTGACCTCATCACCGAACGGTCGCAATGGCAGCGCAGAAATTGACGGACAACGAACCGCGTGGAGCCTTGAATCCACTGTAAGAGACAGACAGGGTTTTGTTTTGTCGTTCATGTACTCTTTCGGATAACTTCGATGATTGACTTCTTTATATATTATTATAATTTTTTAAATATAATATTTTATCCTTCTCAATTAAATTAATAATGATTGAGATGATATATTTGATATAAAAATAAAAATAAAAATATAATAAAAATAAAAAATATATAAATTATACAAAATTTTATGTCAAATTTAAATATATAAAAATAATATATATAAAGTATATTGATTATTTTATAATACATAATATATTAAATTTTTTAGGACAGTTCAAAATAATAAGTAATTTAATTCAATTTAGACGGAAGAGGTAATTTGTTGTAAGTATAAAATAATTTGTAAAAAATAAAAATTATTTAAATTAAAAATTTGATTTAAATTGAAAATAATTTTTTTTTTCTAAATATAGATCTTTTCCAGTAATAGATACTATTTGTATTGCATAATTAATCCATCTTAAATTATTGTCACTTTTATCTATAAATTCTCGGAGGATATATGTAAAATTTAAAAAAATGTGCACGAAGCAAAATTATTGGTTTAAATACAATCTTGATTGCAAAATTATTGTATAGGTTAAGACCGTCAAATTATATAATCTTAAATCTTGAAAAAAAATAAAAAAATAATAATAATGCTCGAGTTGTTAATGTATATTTTATTAGATGATTGATTTCGTGTTCCCTCATCAAAACTATGTATTGAAATTGTGACTTTCTCCAGAAGCAAATCCTTCCTGGATTCTTAGGATGTTGACTTCTTTGCTTTTTCATCCGTTTCTGACTTCGGTCGACCAGCAAAGTCTATCTTTTTAATTAAAGTTGGACTGTCTTGCTGAAGTAATATTTCTACGGTCAAAGTAGGACAACAATTGCTCGCAGACGCAGAAATGGAAATCTGTGCTCATCTTGCAGTTGCATTAAAAAGTTTTTAACTTTTAGTTCGATGGGTAGGTGTTGGATTTGGGGCTGCCCCTTAAATTGCCTAGTCATTTTACCTACAAAGGTTATAAAAATACTTAATTTATTTGAATTTGGATGTTTTATTTTAAATTAAATTTGAACAGGAAGGTGGACTTTTAAATTTTTGTTTTTTCAACTTTTTTCAACTTGTTTTGTTTTGAAAATGTTCTGGTTAAGTTGTACTTTGCTGGAGTGGAGAGGATGGGAGGGAAGTGGGGAAGGGTGAATGATAATTTTGATGATTTTGAATTGCTTGGCTTTTGGGAATGGGCAGAAATTTGAGGGGATTGAGAAGGGGTGGTAAATTTCAGCTCGCATGTATTTGTTGTGTAATTTTATAATAACTTTAGTTTAAAGAAATTTGCATCTGATTATATTTGTATCAATTTAGAATATTTTGTTCATGGAGATTACTTTGATTTTTGAGGAAATTAAATAACTGCACTATCTAGTCTTAATGTCCAAAATTTGAATATTTATTATATAATTAGGGTAGTGTTAGAATAAAATCTACACACTACACACTAAGAAAATTCTAACTATTCTTTGCACAAGAATTTCTCTTCAAACTTCTCTCTTTCTTTCTCTCACAATTCTTTCTCTAATCTTTCTTTCACAAAATAATGGTGTATTACAAGCTTAAAGAATAACTCTATTTATAGAGCCCTAATTAGTGGATTACATCATGGCATACATCATCTTCCACTAATCTTAATAAGTGGTGTCTCCACTAAATGGTGGACATCCATAAAAATCTTCTATAATAATTCACATAAATCCATAATTAGTAGAGCCTCCACTAATTAATAAAGATTCCAATAATTCATAATACTCCCCTTGGATGTCCATCCATTACATAAAGAATATGCCTCGTTAAAACCTTACTAGATAAAAACCTAGTGAAAAAAAAAATCTAGTGAAGGAAAAAGAGTACACTATTCTATATGTCTATTTATTACTCCCCCTGATGAGATGATTCCTTTAAATCTTTAAACCGACGCATACCGATTTTATATCTCAACTTTTCAAATGTTGCAGTCGGTAAAGTCTTCGTGAAAATATCTGCGAGGTTATCACATGACCGAATTTGTAGCACATCAATTTCACATTTCTTCTGGAGTTCATGAGTAAAGAAGAATTTTGGTGAAATATGTTTTGTTCGATCTCCTTTAATATATCCTCCTCGTAATTGAGCTATGCAAGTTGCATTGTCTTCATAAAGAGGAGTTGGAATACCTTTGATTGATGATAATCCACAACTTTCTCGGATATAATGAATCATGGATCTTAACCATACACATTCTCGACTTGCTTCATGAATGGCTATAATTTCAGCATGATTTGAAGAAGTAACTGCTATAGATTGTTTTGTAGAACGCCATGATATAGCAGTATTTCCACATGTAAATAGATAGCCCGTTTGAGAACATGTTTTATGTGGATCAGATAAATAACCAGCATCTGCATAACCTATCAATGTTGGACTGATTTTATTTGAATAAAATAATCCGAGATCAATTGTACCTTGGAGATATCGAATGACTTGTTTAATTCCATTCCAATGTCGTCGTGTTGGTGAAGAACTAAATCTTGCTAATAAATTGACAGCAAAAGCAATATCAGATCGTGTATTATTAGCAAGATACATCAATGCACCAATTGTACTGAGATATGGTACTTCAGGACCAAGGAGTTCTTCATCATTTTCTTGAGGTCGGAAAGGATCTTTATCCACATTTAATGATCGGACGATCATTGGAATACTCAATGGATGTGCTTTGTCCATGTAAAATCTTTTTATCACTTTTGCTGTATATGTTGATTGATGAATAAATGTTCCACTCTTCAAATGTTCAATTTGTAAACCAAGGCAAAATTTGGTTTTACCAAAATCCTTAATTTCGAATTCTCTTTTTAAATAATCAATTGTTTCTTGGAGCTCTTCAGGAGTTCCAATAAGATTAATATCATCAACATATATAGCTAATATTACAAATTTAGAACCAAATTTCTTAATAAAAACACATGGACATACCTGGTCATTTTTAAATCCCGCTTTCAATAAATATTCACTAAGACGTGTGAACCACATGCGCCCAGATTGCTTCGAGCCATATAATGATTTCCGCAACTTGATGGAGTAATTTTCACTAGGATAATGTTTATATGCTTGGGCATATGAAATCCTTCAGGGATTTTCATGTAAATATCATTTTCTAAATTTCCATACAAGTAAGCAGATGACAACATCTAATAGGCGCATATCTATCTTTTCATGTACTTGCTAAACTGATAAGATATCGGAGTGTAATAGCATCAACAACAGGAGAATAAGTTTCATCATAGTCAATACCGGTCTTTGTGAAAAACCTTGGGCTACTAATCGCGCTTTATATCGAACGATTTCACTCTTTTCATTGCGCTTTCGCACAAATATCCATTTGTAGCCAACAGGTTTTACACCTTCTGATGTTCGGACTGCAGGTCCGAAGACTTCATGTTTTGTCAGTGCATTTAACTCCGATTGAATCGCATCTTTCCATTGCAGCCAATCTTTTTTATGCCGACATTCATCAACTGATATTGGCTCAGGATCATCATTATCTTGTGTAACATCAAGAGATATATTGTATACAAATATATTATCAATAACAGTTTCTATCCGATTCCAACTTCTACCGGAAGTGGTATAATTGATAGAAATTTCAGTGTTACTTTCTTCAACTTCTGGTTCTTTATCATCAGTTCTCTCTTGGTCTTTATCATTCTTTTCTTCAATATGATTTTCTGGATCATTTAATCCTCTTTTCTTTCGAGGATTTTTATCTTTAGAACCAAGAGGTCGGCCACGCTTCTGGCGTGTTTTTGACTCAGCAGCTATAGGTATAATATTTTGTTCTGCTGGAACTTCATTTCGAATAGGAGCATTTATAGCTGGAATATGCGATTTTGTAACTCTTCTGGAGTCAACAAAAGCGTCTGGCATTTGATTTGTAATTCTTTGCAAATGAATTAACTTTTGAACTTCAAGTTCACATGCGCTTGTGCGCGGATCAAGATAATTTAATGATGTTGTCCAAGCAAGATCCTTTTTATGCTATTTTAGTTCTCCCCATAATTTAGGGAATAATGATTCATCAAAATGATAATCAGAAAATCTTGCTGTGAATACATCTCCTGTCAGGGGTTCAACATACCTGATAATAGAGGGAGAATCATATCCAACGTATATCCCCTTTCTTCTTTGAGGACCCATCTTTGTACGTTGGTTTGGTGCAATTGGAATATATACAACATACCCAAAAATTCTTAAATGAGTAATATTTGGTTCTTACCCAAAAGCCAATTGCAAAGGAGAGAATTTATGATAACTAGCTGGTCTTATACGTACAAGTGTTGCAGCATGTAGAATAGCATGTCCCCATGTCCCCAGGCAGATGTTAGGAGATTTGTTTTCATTAATAATGGTCTAGTAATTAATTGTAATTGTTTAATCAAAGATTCAGCAAGGCCATTTTGTGTGTAAACATGAGCTATATGATGTTCAACATTAATCCCAATTGACATGCAATATGCATCAAAAGCATGTGATGAAAATTCACCAGCATTATCCAAACGGATATTTTTAATGTGATGGTCCGGAAATTGTGCTCGTAATTTAATTATTTGAGCAAGTAATCTCGCAAACGCCAGGTTGCGAGTAGATAATAAACATACATGTGACCATCAGGATGATGCATCAATTAAGACAATAAAATATTTGAACGGTCCACATAGTGGATCAATAGGTCCACAAATATCTCCGTGAATCCGTTCGAGAAATGTAGGACTTTCAGCTCTTACTTTTACTGGTGATGGTTTAACAATCAATTTTCCTAGGGAACATGCAGTACATGCAAATTTTTCTGATGTTAATATCCTTTTATTTTTTAAAGGATGACCATGTGTATTCTCAATGATTCTTCTCATCATGGTAGATCCCAGATGACCCAACCGGTCATGCCAAATGCTAAAAGTAATAGGATCAGTAAACTTTTGGTTTACTAGATGATGAATTTCAATTGTATGTATTTTTACAAAATATAGACCAGTAGAAAAAGACGGCAGTTTTTCTAATACCGATTTCTTACCCAAATGCATTTGAGTAATAAAAAGATGCTCAATCCCATTTTCCTCATTTGTTTCAACATGATACCCATTTCTGCGAATATCTTTAAAACTCAATAAATTTCTTCTGGATTTTGAGGAAAATAGTGCCTTATCAATAATAATTGTTGTTCCTTTAGGCAACAATATACTAGCTCTTCCGGAGCCCTCAATTACATTTGCACTACCGTTTATCGTATAAGTATTTATTTCTTCCATTTTGAGATCAAAAAAATATTTCTCATTTTTTAGTATGGTGTGTGTAGTTCCACTATCAATAATGCATACATCATCATTAACAACAGCCATCTGAACACAAATATATATATGTAAACGTAAATATTATTAGAATAGAATAAAAATGAAAATACTAAAATATCAGGGTGAGGCTTTAGTTCTTCTGGACACTGCCATCACCAATTAAATAGTCATCCTACCGTCTGGGTGTTCAAAAAAATCCGATACATCCATATGGGTAATATTGATATTAAGATCTTTAGGATCAATATCATCATCCTCAACATTATTTATTGGATGTTGAGAAAAATTTGCTTCCACATTTTTATTTTTCAATGAAGCTTGATACAATTCAACTAAATGCTTAGCCGTACGACAGTTTTGTGACCAATGACCTTTCATGCCACATCTATAACATATATCCTCATGCTTTTCTTCAATTTCTTTTTCTTTTCCCTTATGATCTTTTCTGTTCCACTCGGTGGCAGTATTTCTCACGATTTGATTATAATTGTGATAAGGGAAATATCGAGCGTGTCTACGACCATAACCACGACCACGGTCACGGCCATGGCCACGACCACGACTATAACGATGGCTTCGCTGGAGCCAACAACATTCACTTCTAGGAGTGCTGTTGAGCCAGTTGGTCTGGCTTCATGATTTCTCAATAATAACTCATTATTTTTCTCTGCAATGAGGATGGCAGTAATTAAATTTGTAAATTTTGTATACCCATTTTCTCGATATTGTTGCTGCAGGACAATATTCGAGGCATGAAAGGTGGAGAATGTCTTCTCCAACATATCTTCATCAGTCACTTTTTCTCCGTATAATTTTAATTGAGATGTAATTTTATACATTGCGGAGCTATATTCATTCACGGTTTTAAAATCTTGTAACCTCAGGTGCAACCATTCATACCGTACAGTAGGTAGTACGACCATCTTCAGGTGGTCAAATCTTTCTTTTAAATTTACCCACAGGTCATATGGATCTTTTTCGGTAAGATATTCCATTTTCAAATTTTCATCGAGATGACGACGAATAAAAATTAAAGCTTTAGCCTTGTGTTGTGCAGATGCACTATTATTTACTTGAATAGTTTCACTAAGGCCTTCAGCATTTAGATGCATTTCTGCATCGAGAACCCATGACATATAATTTTTTCCAGAAATATCAAGTGCTACAAATTAGAGTTTAGCGATGTTAGCCATAGAGATCAATAAATGCGTACCTGTCTTCTGGCTTTGGTAACGACAGAAACTTGTGCTTAGTCTTCTGGCTTTTGTACCGGTAGAGACTCGTGCTGATAACGTGTTATAAAATTAGGGTAGTGTTAGAATAAAATCTACACACTATACACTAAGAAAATTCTAACTATTCTTTGCACAAGAATCTCTTCAAACTTCTCTCTTTCTTTCTCTCACAATTCTTTCTCTAATCTTTCTTTCACTAATCTTTCTTTCACAAAATAATGGTGTATTACAAGTTTAGAGAATAGCTCTATTTATAGAGTTCTAATTAGTGGATTACATCATGACATACATCATCTTCCACTAATCTTAATTTCAAAATGTTGCTGCATCATCCTTAGTTTTGGAACGTGATATATGGTGCTCAATTTTATGAACAATAAGGATTTACATTTCTAATTATTATTACAATAATCAATAATTTTGTGCAATCAGACTAGACAATCAACTTGGCTACATGGGCTTTGTCAAACATGAATGCCAGTCTTTACCCTGTAAGTAATTTGCTTGTTCAATCTAAAATGGTCTACCAAAATAACTAAGAAATATCAAAATCATCTTGTGTGACAGGTTGAATCGGCCCCCCCCTCTTTCTCTTTCTTTGTTTCTTTCTCTTTACTTTTCTTTTCTAAATATTAAATCGCGTTCAAGCCTTGGGGCCATGACAATAGAAAGGAAAAAGGGAAAGCATACTCCAATGACCTTGTCCACAGAAAGCAATATTGTCTACTTAATTACATGCATCACAGTTAAGTACTAGAATTAAAGCAATGTTGCGCTATTTTTAAATAGTTCCTAAATGTATTGTACTATATAATTCAATTTTTGTCTCTTTGATCTGACTCTTCCTCTTTATATTATTGCATCCACTATTTTAACTTTCTAAGGTTGATAATCTTGTCTCATAACTATACATTATTTCCGCTGATAATTTTTTTTTTGGGTGAAAATTATTAGTTTGATAGATAAAATTTATTAAACTTGATCTTGCGAGTAATACAACTCAAGAACCTAAGTCACAAACAACTATTTGATAGTTATTTTTACTATACCAAATAAATATAATCGTGTTTAATAATAAATATTTAAATGCTTACTTTTTTTTCTATTATCAAGCCCCATATGGTATTTTTTTTTTGTAAAAAAAATAAACCACACCATATGGCATCTAATGCGCATACTTATATAGTAGTGTTATGATATTTTTGTATCGTTCCTCAGTGCATAATTTTAGTAGAATTATTTACTGTGCATTTCAATTTTTTGCCTCTCTGATTTTATTCCTCATCTTCAAATTATTGCATGCATTGTTTGAAAATTTCTAACTTTGACAAGCTTGTTTAATAACAATGCATTATTTTTTTTCTTTCCTTATTAATTTGGGACACTTTAATAGATAGAATTTGTCACTCAAGCCTAGTAGTGTACCCACAGACAACTATTTCATAATTATTCTAATTATGTCAAAATTAATATCTCAAGTTTAATAATACATACTTAAACACACAGTGATATAACAATGTAGTTATATATTTATATGGTTCCCAAGTGTATAATTTTAATAGAATTGTGCATTGTACAATTTCAATTTTTATCTCTTTAATTTGGCATTTCAAACTTTCTAATATTGACAATCTTATCTCATAACTATACATTATTTTTACTTGAGACGGAACTCGAAATTTGGAATTGGAGAGAAAATTATATAAGTAGATGTAATAGAGGATAATGTTATAATTTTTGAAAAAATTTTAATATGGGGAAAGGTAAAATTCAAAAGGATTTTATAATAATTTTTTATTTTCTTAGGTAATAATAAAAATTTTTAAAAATTTTCACGCCCTTTGTCTCCATCTCTGATTTTTGCTCAAATGCTTTCCATATTTGGCACACGTATTAGTTTGATTCATAAAATTTGCCACCCTCTATGCTTCCAAGTAAAGAACACGACGTGAGCCTACTAATGCATTCGTAAACAACTAATTGATAGCCATATATTTACACTGTAGCAAAATAAATATGTTAAATTTAACCCCCCCCCCACCCCCCAAAAAAAAAAAAAAAAATGCATAGATGCACATTTATGTAGTAATGCTGCGATATTTTTATATAGTTCCCATCTATATAGTTTTAATAAAATTATGTATTGTACAATTTAATTTTTGTCTTTTTGATTTGACTCTTCATCTTTGAATTGTTGCATGTATTGTTCAAAAATTTCTAATGTTGACAATTTGTTTCATAATTATAGATTATTTCTCCTGAAATGCTTTTCTTATTTAGAACACTTAGGATGTACTTGGATTTTAACCTTTGTGAGAAAAAAATTATTTGAATTGAGGAGGAAATAAACATTTTGACTAAAAAAAATATATAGGGTCGTAGAAAGAGAATATGATATTTTACGTAATAAAGTAATCAAACACCATCAATTCATTTTGCACTATAAATATGATTTACTACCTCTGAATAATAATAATAATAATAATAATAATAATAATAATAATAATAATAATAATAATAATAATAATAATAATAATAATAATATAATAATAATAATAATAATAATAATTGCTCAAAGACAAAATACATTAGTATAAATATTGGGAATGAGTCGGGGTCACTTATTTGTACATTTAATTTTTATAATCAGAAAGAACATTCTAACTACTGTTACTGAGGAAATCGAAAATGGAAATAAGATGCTAACAGGTGCCTAGACAGTGTAAGTGGGGAAGAGTTTTTTCTCAATTTAAAATTAAAATTTTATTAAAAATAATATTAATTTAAATAATTTTTATTTTTTAAAAATTATCATAATTTTTTTTTCATTAGAGAATTATATTAAAGTAAGTAAATAAAGATTGCAAAGGAGATACTTTACATATAGGTATTAAATATAATAAATTATCATATACTCATAATATATCATATTCTTTTTTTTTAATTTTATTTAAACTCTACCTTAATCTCACATATTTAATATTTATTTATTATATTCAGATAAATTTATTTTAATCTAATTATTATCAAAATAACAATTTTCCGCCGACGATATATCATATAAGACTGGAGTTAAAGTTGGGAAATTGGGTTGTGTCAGTTTGAACCTGCTTAGGAGTAGAAACAGTTCTTTTGATCTCATTACCGATGGGTCGCAATGGCAGCACAACGAACTGTGGAGTCTTGTATCCACTGTAAGAGTAAAGAGACAGACAAGGTTTTGTAGTTCATGTCCACTGTATTCTTTAGGACGGCTTAGAGGTCTCACAATGTCTTCTATATATTATTATATAGCACTTCCAAATAATAGACACTATTTGTGTTGCATAATTTATCCATCTTAGAATTATCTGCCACTTTTATCTGTAAATTCTCAAATATATATATATATATATATATATATATATATATATATATTATAAAATGCATTCGAAGCTCATACAAATAAATGTGTGAGAGCAACAAAATTAGGATAGATCCATGACTAGGAGCGAAATTTGGCTTAAATAAAATCTTGATTACAAAAGTATATAATTTTAAATCTCGAAATAATAATAATACTTGAATTGTTAACGTAATTTTTTTTAATTCGATGATTGATTTCGTATTCCCTCTTAACCATGTGTATTGAAATTGTGAGTTTCTCCAGAAGCAAATCCTTCGAGGATTCTTAGGATGTAGACTTCTTTGCTTTTTCATCCGTATCTGACTTCATCTTTAATAAGGTCGACCAGCAAAGTCAATCTTTTTAATTAAAGTTGGACTGTCTTGCTGAAGTAATATTTCTACGGTCAAAGTAGGACAACAATTGCTCACGGATGCAGAAATGGAAATCTCTGCTCATCTTGCAGTTGCATTAAAAAGTTTTCAACTTTTAGTTCTATAGGTAGGTGTTGGATTTGGGGCCGCCCCTTAAATTGCCTGGTAATTTTATCTATAAAGGTTGTAGAAATATTTAATTTGTCTAAATTTGTATGTTTTATTTTGAATTAAATATGAACGAGTAGGGGGATATTTAAGATTTTATTTTTTCAACTTTTTTTCAATTTGTTTTGTCTTGTAAAATGCTTTGGTTAAGTTGTACTTTGCCGGAGTGGATAGGAAGGGAGGGAAAGGGGGAAGGGTGAATGATAATTTTAATGATTTTGAAGTATTCGGCTTTTGTGAATGGATAGCAATTTGAGGGGATTGCGAAGGGTGATAGATTTTAGCTTGTGTGTATGTATTATGTAATCTTATAATAACTTCAGTTCCAAGAAGGAGGAAGAGGTGAAAGATAAAGAAAAAAGAGAAAAAGAAGACAGTGAGGGAGAAGAGAGAATGTGGTAGATTGGTAGTTGATAAAAAAATGAGATGTTAGTGATATTTAGAGATTTTGATAAATAAATGTGTTAATAATAAAAAAATAAAATTAATATATATTATCTTGTAAAATTTTATTGTCCGTTACTAACTAAATTCATTAAATGAATACTTAATTATCTAAATTTAAATATCGGATACTTAGTTGTTCCACTGGGTAATTTGAGGGATGGATGGATTAACCCCTCAAAGTTAAACTAGCAAGAACTCTGATTTTGTGGAAATAGATTCTCCAATCACTTCCTCACTCGCTTACGACTCACTTGCCACTGCTTGACAAATGGGACAATAGCAATCGTATTTATTGGCAGCTCAAGTCAGTTTCCATCCCCCAAAATTCCAATTTCTTATTATATATTGTAAGAATTAATAATTATGTGCTACTAGACAATCAACTTGGCTACATGGGCTTTGTCAAACATGATTGCTAGGCTTTACCTCTTCATAAGTTGCTGGCTCATTCATCTACAAAAGTATATTCTAAAATCACAGACGGCTTGGGGGGACACACCCTCCCCCTCCCAAAATTTTTTAAAACTTTTAAATTTGTTTTAAAAATTTTTAAAAAGAATTCTTTAAATTTTATATTTCATCTTTAAAAAAAAAATTTAAAAAATTTAATAGTATTCCCTTATCGTAACTTTATCCCCCAATCCCTAATACTTAATTCCGTCTCTAATTAAAATAACTAAAAAAAATATAAAAATCATCTAAGTGATAGCTCGCATTCGCTACCCCATCTATCTTTCTCTTTGTTTCTCTTTGCTTTCCTTTTCTAGCCTGTACAGCATTGGGCCCATTGACCATAGAATGGGATAAAGCATAGCAATTTCCGACGACCTCGTCCCCCAAAAGCAAGATGGTCTTCTTAATTACATGCACTTTATTTAGGTACTTGAAAGCAATGTTATTTTTATATGATTTCTCAGTGTATAATTTTAGTAAAATTATGTGTTGTATTATATTCTTTTCGTCTAGTACATTTTAACTGATTAACAAATTTTAAGAAAAATAAAATTTTTTGGTTAATTAATCAACATTTTCTATTTTACCCTCAAAGAATCTCTCTCTTTACTAAAGAGTAATCAAATTTCAAAATTTTGTATTATAAGTATATTTGATTTATTTCTATTTCTCACTATAAGTGTACAATACTCATTGTATTAAAGAGAGGTATTTGTAAAAAATAGAAATTAATACAGTTTGAGTTTGCTAATGAGACAAATAAATTGAGATAAAAATCTTAATTAAAATGGACAAATAAAATAAGACGAAAGGAGTATCATTTATTTATTTTTTTCTCTCTGATTTGACTCTTCTTCTTTGGATTATTGCATACATTGTCTGAAGATTTCTAACATTGAGTATCTTGTTTCATAATAATACATTATTATGTTAAAATACTTCATTTATTTGGGACATTTATTAGTTTGATTGATAAAATTTGTAACGCACAATACTTGCAAGTCAATAACGGGGTTCATGAGTCTAATTATAATGTATTCATAAATAATTATTTGATAATTATTTTTAATATGTTAAAATAAATATCTCAAATTTATTAATAAGAACTTAAACGCATACTTATGTAACAATGTTGCCATATTTTTATAGAGTTCTCAACTGTATAGTTTTAGTAGAATTATGTATTGCATAAGTCAATTTTTGTCTCTTTAATTTGACTCTTCATCTTTGGATTATTGTGTATATTGTTTGAAAATGTCTGATGTTCACAGTCTTGTCTCATAATTTAACACTGCTGCTGAAATGCTTTCCTTATTTGGGACACTTGTTAGTGTAAGGGATACAATTTGTTACATTTTGTGCAATAAAAATTATGAATTTCATAGTATATTTATAGACAATTATTTGATAATCATTTTACCGTGTTAAAGCGGATATTTTAAATTTAATAATAAACATTTAGATACATACTTATATAGTATTGTTGTGATATTTTTATATATATAGTTCCCACGTGTATAATATTTGTAGAATCATATATTATACAATACAATTTTTTTCTCTTCGATTTGACTCTTCAACTCTGGATGATTGCAGGTATTATCTGAAATTTTTTAACATAGACAATCTTATTGCATAATTATATATTTTTTAACCTCAAATCCTTTCCTTGTTTGGAACATTTATTAATTTAATTCATAGAATTTATCATGCTTCGAGCTAGCAAATCAAGAATGTAACTCATTAATCTAAACAGTGATTCACAAACAACTATTACTTGACCACATTCACTATGTTAAAATAAATATATTAAATTTAACAATAAATACTTAAACATCTGTTTATATAAAATTTCAAACATCTTCCAATTATACGAGATTGGAATATTACAAAATTATCCAATTAAATAATGTCAAGTCATCTTGCACTATAAATAAGATTAGATACCTAATAGTAATAAAATGCATTAGTATAAATCTTGGGAATGAGTAGGCTTACCTCTATGTACAATTAATTTCTATAATCAGAAAACATATTCTATATACTGTTGCTGAAGAAATAGAAAATGGAATTGATATGCTAACAAGTATTTCTTCCGTCTTAAAAAAAATATAAAAAATTTTTATTTTTATAATATCAAAATATTTGTCAAGTTTACAAATTAAGAATACATTTATTACGTATTACTCATTTCTCAACTACTCAATAAATATTTGACTTATTAAATATATATATATATATATGTACTTTTAATTTAATTAATAAAAATTTAATTTTGTTTAGAGATATAATAGTTATTTTTTATTATAATTATATAAATTTTAATAATTTTTTAATTTGTGTATTATTTGTTAGATTGACGTGTCTTTTTAGGATGGAGAGAGTAGTAGGAATCATGACAAATCCCAAAGAGATAAGATTGGAAATAAAGTTGGAAAGTTTTGTCGTGTATGTTTGGTTTTCTGCAGAACGGCGGAAACAGTTATGGCAGACGAAGGTGTTTTGCCGTAATTAGCAAACGGTGGAAGTGGTCATGAAGAAATTAACGCCCCACGAATCGCGGAGGATGTTGGGGTTTGAGATCGGAGGGCCCACCCTTATGTCCATCTCTGAGGTCTTACTTGGTTGATCCCTATATAGTATTAAACCTTTCTCCTGGAACAATAGATATCTACAATTGCAGTCTGGAATTGTTTCAAGAGAATGCTACTCGACTTAATGAAACTGGAGAAATTTTGTCTCTAAGACACATGACGAAGTGATAAAGGATAAATACTCTTGTATTTTTATCTTTGTATTTTAAGATTTAAAGATAACGAGGAGAACGTTCGTAATAGAATATTATTCAAATCAAAAGAAAAATCTTTATTCAAATAGGAAGGAAGAGGACGTTAAAATAAGGAAAAGAAAACGATTAGGTTAATATTATTAAAAAAAAAATTTATAATTAAAATGCCATCAACGGGAAGATGTTCAAGAGGATTCAAAATGGTTAAATCTTGGAATAATGTTAAAGAGATTTTTTTATTAAATAATTGACTTAAAATTCGATTTTATTTGTGGTCTTCTTGATTTATAATAAAACAAAGAATAAAGATAGAGATAAGGGTATGTAGAAAATCGTGAGTTTCACCAGATGCAAATCCGTCCTATGGATTCTTCGGATGTAAACTTCTTTGTAATTTTCTTATCCACGTTCAAGGTCGTCCAGCGAATTGAAGTCAATGAATGAGAGTTGGACTTCGTCTTGCTGAATTTGCATTTGTGCAGCCAATGTACAACAACAAATACTAAGATTATTTAGGAAACTTCGAACCCTATCCATTCACACCAATTCAAATCTAATCAAATTGAATTTGTGGTTTTTGGTTTGGCTTAGTTTGAGTTCAGTTTGGAGGTTTGTTAAACTAAACATTCGGTTCGGTTTGAGAATTAGTCAAATCGAATTGATATATTGGTTTCGTAAATTATGTTTTTTAATTGAAACTTGAATTTAATATAGCAAATTGTATGGTTTTATAATTTAACTTGTAAAATAATTTGTTTGAAAGTAAATATTATTGATCAAGATTGATATTTTCAAAATTTACCTTATTGTATGTATTTATTTAGTATTTTTTTTAAACTCCTACCCATCAAATGTTTAAAACTTATGTACAAATGGAACTCAACGGTTTGAAATTTGATCTATTTTGGTCTGGTTGGGAAAATTTTGAATCAAAATTATTAGTTTGATTTGAAAATTGAATAAAATTGACCCCGAATTTAATGAATACTAATTTGAAGTATTCATTAGTTAATTTTTGCCTATTATTCTCCAATAAAATCGGTATAAAATATCCAACGAATTGTCAAGCTACTTTTATATGAGTAATCCGTCAAAAGCACGGAATTTCATTGTTACTTACTCAAGTTGTTAACCCCAAGTTGCGATAGAATGCATTAAATTGCAAGTCTCCTCTGGCGGTCTAATTCATCCAGTGAAAAAAATTAACAAAATTCTTGGATTACTCTTTGATTTTATGTTGTTTTCACGGGGCATATCACGAAAAGAAACTTAAGTTTAGAGGGATAACGTATACAAAGAATACATTATAATTTTTATTTTTTTTAAAGAGAAAAGAGGGTGAAAAGTAAAATTTTAAAATTTTTACTTTTTTAAAAGAAAATATACAACTTTAAAAAAATTTTGAGAGGCGGATGCGGCTTCCCACTCTCCCAATTCCATCATTGGGACACACAAATGTGTTTGTGTCCGGATAAGTTACTTTTAAAATTAAATTGATATTATTAAAAATAGAGAGTTTAGTGAAGATACGTTTTAACCTATCAATGATAATATTAGGACTTATTTGATAAAATTAAAATTTAAATATTTAAATACTTATTTATGAAACTTAAAGTTTGAATATTGAATTATGAAAATTAATTATCATTTATTTTTACACTATATTTTATTACAATTTAGATTAAATATAAAAGAATATTAATAATTAAATGAGTATTTAAATAAATCTTTTAAAGTTTATAAAAGAATATCAATATATTTTAATTAATTAAGTGATAAAAAAAATTTATCATCAAAAATATATTAAATTAATTAAGTACTTAATATAATTATCTGTTATTAAATATAATTAATTAATTTTAAATATTTAATTAAATTATCAAACACCCCTAAGCCCTTAGTAAACAAAAGTATAGTTATAGTTTAGTCTGTTAAATTAATATTTCCAGTCTCACATGTCACTCGCGCTCTAAAGTACATACTTGGTGCCTTTTAGATTGTCATGGGTATCTAAGTTGCCGCGCAAAATGGACTTGTTCATCATAACCGTGTAGAACAAGCGCTTATTTTTCTGTTAGTATATGTTTGCATTTTTCTAATGTGTTCATCCGCGGGGTCTAATACTGCAAGAATTAGTCAAATCTTGTAAATGATCAACTTGATCTAGTTTAGGGTAGAAATATTAGTTGACTGTGGGATGGGAACCAAGTTAAATGAATCTGAATTCGGTTATACACTAATGGAGTTCGAGTCTCTAGTCAAATGCTTTCTTCTACTGCAAGGACGCGTTCTCCAACCTATATAAACCCCATGAAGCGTACCTATTTTTCATATCCTTGAACAAGACAAGTTTAGAAAACCCAACCTCTTGTTTCCTCGACTTCCATTTCGATATCTTAGCCATGGAGTCTCCAAATTATGTTCCACGATGGACTCCGAGCCCTAGTCCACCGAGAACACCACGCAAAGAGATACTCCAGAGAGAATATGATGTTGAAACTGATAGCTTTGTCTCTGAAGAGCCTGAACTGCCCTTCCGGAATTACTTGAGACAGAAATCGTCAACCAGCTCTAGTGTTGGCCTTAAAACTACTAGAGTCCCTCCTCCAATTCCTTTTCTTGGTGCTATTGAAGCACCATCTCTAAGGGTTGATTCTGGCATTACTAGAGTTTCAGAGGCTGAACAAGTCACAGTGTCAATAAAAGAAGAGAGCCATAGGATTACATTCAATGATCCTCCCGTGATGACATCAAATGGGAATGGAATGAATAGATTCTTGAGGGAACAAGCTGCTGTGGTACCAAGAATAGAGATGAACAACATCATCTCGCATAAGAATGCCCACATGACATCAAATGGCAGTGGTATTCACCTGACATGGAAGGACTTGTGGGTGACTGTACCAGACAATAAGAATGGAGGACGTCGTGCAATCCTGCAGGGGCTCACTGGATATGTTGAACCAGGTCAGGTCTTAGCAATAATGGGTCCTTCTGGCTGTGGCAAGTCGACTCTCCTTGACACATTAGCAGGTAAAAATGACTTTACCATCTCATACTAGAAGTCTCAGCGGGAATGTACAGTTTACATGCAGTTGTAGATTCATATTATTGTTTTGCTATAAATCTATCTTTGGAGGTGATTGAAACAGTTGGAGGACATAAAAAATCATGAACGCTCCTCATGCTTGTATGGCTCCTTGTTTTATTTTAGGAGCTGTTCCTTTAGCAATCAGGAATGCTTTATAATGAGCTTGTTGTTCAACTGTGATTCACAAGATCTCTTTTTTGGGCAAAATAATTGCAGGGAGGCTAGATTCAAACACAAGGCAGACAGGAGAAATTCTTGTAAATGGACGCAGGCAAGCGCTAGCATTTGGCACTTCGGTAAGCAAACTCAAAACTTTTGTATATTGCAATTGGAGTGCCTATTTCATTTCATACTTTCCAAGTCAAGACCGTGCCACCTAAGGCCTCAGGTAGGCGAGCGATTTTTACATGGACCATGAATCGGTGGATTAAGTATATTAGTGAGTTGTACAGTATAATTTGTATTACATACGATATAAGTTATTAATACATTTAGTTTATGGATCAGTGATCTATGTTAGAATTTTTTCAGATAGAAGGTCTAGGCCATATATATTCCATTTTTTGTTTGTTTGTTTTAAGGCAAAAAAAGGCTCAAGGACCATGTCATTGAAAGTGGGGAAAAAAATATACTTACAACAAACTCATAAAAATATTAAAAAACTACTATTTATTATTAATAAAAATCTTTAAAAAGATCTAAGGAAAAACACACACAGAATATTAACATAGAAGAAGCGGTTCTTTATGTTATTTCTACTATTTATTATTTTGATAATAAGTTTAAAAAGAGCTATGAATAGCATTTAAAAAAAAATATTTTTCAACAACAATCTTTAAAATTCATTGATTTCGTAATTCTAAATTTTCTCCTAACTCATCATCTTATTTCTTTCTCCTTTTATCATTACCATTGTTAGATTAAGGGTTGGTATGTATTTGTCAAATATCAGTTGAAGCTATTCAATGGATTAGCATATTAACTTTCAAGAGTAAAATGTTAATAAATTTGAATTATAAAAGTGTAATTAAGTAATTTTAAAATAAAACTATTAAAAGAATATTTTCAAAATCATAAAACAAGACATTTTAACGGTTTTGTTTAAGGCCCTGAATTTCTTGCATGGTCCAATTTCAAGTAAACCATAGAAGAATCATTTTACCTCTCAGCTAATTAAAGTACCTAATTGATACACAAAAAGCAAAAAAAGTAGTCTTTTTCTTACCAAATCCTTTTTACCTTTTCCATGTGATTAGGCCTATGTGACTCAAGATGATACTCTAATGACTACGCTTACCGTAAGAGAAGCTGTATACTACTCAGCTCAGCTCCAACTTCCCGACTCAATGCCGAGAGCAGAGAAGAGGGAAAGAGCTGAAAGTACAATCAGAGACATGGGACTACAAGATGCTATGAACACAAGAATTGGAGGATGGAGTGTGAAAGGGCTAAGTGGTGGACAAAAGAGAAGGGTCAGCATTTGCATTGAACTCTTGACGCGTCCAAAGCTTCTTTTCCTAGATGAACCTACTAGCGGACTGGATAGTGCAGCTTCTTACCATGTCATGAGTCGAATCATCAAAATAGCAGAACAAGACAGAAGGACTGTTATTGCATCAATCCATCAACCAAGCAGTGAAGTCTTTGAGCTTTTCCACAACCTCTGCCTTTTATCATCTGGCAGAACAATTTATTTTGGTCCCATTTCAGCAGCAAATGAGGTATAACAGAAAATCTTAATGATATGTGGCGTTACTGCTAGAGATTGAAATATTTTTTAGAGCATCAAGTTGAATTAATATCTAAGAAGTCACTGATGAATGCGTCTCATGTTTTGCACCAGTTTTTTGCTTTGAATGGATTTCCTTGTCCATCCATGAGGAACCCATCTGATCACTTTCTACGGACCATCAACAAGGACTTTGATGCTGTAAGCAGTTACATTTTTCATTCTTACTCTGGGGAAAATAATGTCTTCACAAATGATTTTATTATTCATAAAACCGAGCAGAAATGCTGAACTTGAAATCGTTTAAAATATTGTCTCAGGACATTGAACAAGGCCAAGGTGGAAAAACAACTGCTGCAGAAGCTATTGACATTCTGGTTAAATCATACAAGTCATCAGAGGTTAACCAGCTTGTGCAGCGACGAGTACTTGAAATATGCCAACAGGTATACAAACCTCAAAAATCTCGCCTGTGGCATCATGGCTTTTTCCTCAGAAACAGATATTAAGTACTTATACATGTTTGTCTGCAGAACGGTGGATCCCTGGAAAAGAAAGGAAGCCAAGCAAGCTTCCTTACCCAATGCCTTGTTCTTACCCGGAGATCCTTTGTGAACATGTATCGTGACCTAGGCTACTATTGGCTTCGGTTTGTCATATATATTGCCTTGTGTTTGTGTGTAGGAACTATCTTCCATGATATTGGCTCCAGCTATGGTTCCATTCAGGTGAGAAACTTCAACGAGTAATGTAACAAAACTCAGTTCAATTGTTTATTTCAATTTTGAATGGCTGAAACCATAGAATTAACTAATCTAATTAATGCTAGCTTAACATGTCAATGCTGTTGTGTTTATGTGCGGCAGGCAAGAGGTTCAATGCTCATGTTTGTTGCTGCATTCTTGACCTTCATGGCAATTGGTGGATTTCCTTCTTTTGTGGAGGACATGAAGGTATGCAACCTATTATTTACGGAACAATCCTTAGTGTGAATTGTTCTTTGGTATGCTATTCTTTTCAACGTGATTAATATTTCTTCTGATTATTGTTACAAACCCAGGTTTTCACGCGAGAAAGATTAAATGGACATTACGGGGTGGCTTCATTTGTTGTTGGAAATACATTATCTTCCATTCCTTACTTGGCCCTGATCTCAGTAGCACCTGGAGCTATAGCATATTACCTTACTGGCCTTCAAAAAGGAATAGACCACTTCTTCTACTTTGCCTTGTTGCTTTTCGCTTGCATGATGTTGGTTGAGAGCCTAATGATGATCGTAGCAAGCATCGTCCCAGACTTTCTCATGGGAATCATAACAGGTGCTGGAATTCAAGGTGTCATGATGTTGAATGGAGGCTTCTTCCGGTTGCCCGGTGATCTTCCTAAGCCTTTTTGGAGATATCCAATGTATTATATCGCCTTCCACAAGTATGCAAATGAAGGCTTCTACAAAAATGAGTTCGAAGGATTAACGTTCCCGAATCAACAAGTAGGAGGACCTGCAACAATCACTGGTGATTATATCTTGAGAAACTTTTGGCAAGTCCAAATGGGGTACTCTAAATGGGTTGATGTGGCAATTGTGTTTGGTATGGTACTTCTCTATCGGCTCATGTTTTTGGCAATCATCAAGACTGTGGAGAAGGTTAAGCCCATGATCAGAGCTTTTCTTGCACGACCATCTAAAATGCATTCTGTTCAAGTACAGGATCCATCTTCTGCCCTTCAATCTTGATGTTGAATATTATGTACAGTTTGTTAACCTGGAATACAACTAAGTAATAATGTCTTGAGACAGATTGTAGGCCAATAGTTTGTTGGCCTATCCTTCTCTTTGTTTTTTGGCAGTGTATAAGTAATTTTGATGCACCTCTGTAATTCAAAAATTTTCATGTCCCAATTTCTCTTGCTTCTTGAAACTTTTGAATGCTATAGTATGAGAAACGACAACTAGGTCTTGGATTTCAGATGAATCTCTTAGTGACTGAGTTTGCTTTCTTATGTTTGCATTCGGATTAATTTCAGTAATAGTCAGTTATTTAGATGAAAATATGTAAGAAATAAAAGTTTATTAATTATTGAGTTTGAATTTTATTAATTTGTTTTATTCCTTTTATGCACGAAGAAAGATATAGTGATTATGAATCGAATTAAGACTTATGCCTGAAAAAAACTATTTTTAATTAACTTAATTATTATATTATCATTAACTTGATTATCATATTGTCATTGTTTTAACATAGAAATTCACACTAAGTTACCGCATATTGTTCAGAGTCGTTGATATCTTTCACTACTTTATTTCCTCAATTATAGTGGCGAAGTTTTAAAATTTAGAATGTCGGCTTGGCCTTCTGTTTTCCATTTGTTACCCTTTTGTGAAAGTTTTAATCCAAGCGGGCCAGTAAGAACCGGAACTTTGTTTGACCAGATTTTGGATTGCTTAGACGCTCGGATAGACCTGCGGTGATTGGATATTCAGATATATAATATAGAATATATAAGAATATATATGTAAGCATTTGTTAACACATTATATGAAAGTAGTATATTAATATTGCACTAATTTTTCTGGAAAAATAATAAAAAATTTGTAATTTTACTATCTCACTAAAGTAAAGAATAATTTTGTAAAATTATTAATATTAAAAATAAATCAAGACCACTTTAAAAAAAACTTCATTTTCTTATTTAATTCTTTCTTACCTTTCCTAATTATAAAGAATAAAATAATAAGTTTAATTTATTAAATTAATATTTAGTAAATTAAGACTTTATCTGTTTAATCATTTCACTCTCTCTTTTTTAAATAACATTTTTTTGAATAATTATTTTTTCTAATATTTTTTGATAACTTATTGAACTTTTTAATTTTGAAAAAAATTTCTATATTTTTTCATACTTCGTGCTTCATTAAATTCTTAAAATATTAAATATTCTAGATTTTTCCATTAAAATAAATTTCAAAAAATTATCATTAGATTTACAATTTTACAAATATTAAATGCATGTAGTACAAGCGAATATACATGATATGTATTGAATTAAATAACACAAGAAGCATTCGTCCTTAGTATTATTATTTTTTATTTTTTAATAACATTGTCCTTAGTAAAATAAATTATAAAAGATAAAAATGTTATAAAAAAAAGAGAGAAAAGATTAAATTAATAGATAAAGTTTTAATTTACTAAATATTAATTTTATAATTTAAATTTATTATTTATTATTTGTAATTAAGAATGGTAAAAAAAAGAGTTACATAAGAAAAAATAAATCTTTTAAAGAGATCTTGATTGATTTTTAATATTTATTACTTAATATTGATAATTTTACAAAATTATTCTTTACTTTAGTGAGATAGTAAATTTATAAAATTTAATTTAATTGTCTAAAAAAAAATAAGTATAATCCTAACATAGTTTGATTATAGTGATGAAGTTTTAAAATTTAGAACGTCGGCTAGGCCTTCTGTTTTCCATTTGTTTTCCTTTTGTGAAAGTCGTAATCCAAACAGGCCAGAACTTGCTGTGACCAGATTTTGGCTTGCTTAAACCCTCAGACAGACCCACGGTGGGTACATATTCAAAATGGGCGAATTGGTAGTGTTATGGATAGTAGAAACTGCCATGGTAAAGGGGGATCGGTGAGTTCTGCAAAGGGTTTGCAAGCAAAAGAAGGGGATTGACTACGTGCAACAGAAATGTGTAGGGGAGCGAGAGGTCATGGCAATTAAAATATAATATAGGAGTTTATTATAATTTATTCTTATTAAGTTAGGAAGTAGTGTTACTTTAGTACTACAAGTTGTAAAAAAAGATAGTTGAGGTCTATTAATTATTAGTCAATGACAATATCGACTAACGGAAGTTACTTTTGTAATAAAATGTTTACTTTACCCATGTTAATTAAAAGATACCTAAAATAATCTTTTATTGGAAGGAACTTGGCACATGAAAGTATTTGTGAATCTATAATATTTTTTCATAACTTTTAGTTATTAAAGTGTCATTATTCTAATTTAATAGGATAAAATGCGACAAGCACATAAACTAAAATTTCAATCAACTTTATAAAATTAAATATATCACATACAACTTTGTTAAAACTTAAATATGATACAAATTCAAGTATACCAGACCCAAAATCAAATCACTTCGATTTCTTGCAGAAGTAGATGATTAATCATCTGCGTCTCACATTCTGTGAATAGTTGGGACATTGAGGAATGGCCAGAAAGGCATTTCAGGAATTGGTCTGATTCTATTTCTGTTCGTTTCGTTTGAAGAAAGGAAGCATCCTAAAGAATCGACCTTTCTTTTAGTTATTGAATCTCTCTTTGATTGACTAATCATGAATCCCATAAAGATTATGACCTGGATCAGATTAACTCTTTTTTGAATCTCTATACGTGCAATTCTCTCTATCGCAGAAGATATTTTCATATTATTTTGTACATAATTTTTGATACAATCTCTTATTTTTTGATCTTCTTGTAAATCATCAAAATAATTTTTTGGTTGTACAAATCAAATACAATGATGAGCTTGGGTTGTGCCAAGTCTGAAACCAAGTGGATTTATTTTTGGCCCATATTCCCTTACCCCCACTACTATACAGAAGATACTAAAGGAGATACCAAAGGAAAAAAAAAGTAATAAAATACTTTAATTTAGTATACATAGAAATTAGAAGACTTTATAAATATTTTTATTTTTCTCAATCTCCCAAAAAATATTTAACAATAACATTAATTAATGGAACAAAGGGTCGGTTGGGAGTGGGAAAGGGGATTGATTGTTCCTTAAATATGTCTTTTAAAAGATATTCATCTATCTAATTGATTGATGAATTATAAGAAAACAATTCATGGTTCAGATACTTAGTAAGAAGGAATAATAAAATTGAGTTCATGGATTTATCTAGGCAAATTTAAGGACCAATAAGGGAATGTGATTTTATTTTGGGCCTATTATACTCATTTTGCATCGTATATAAGTTTTGACAAAACTGTATATGATATGTCTAATTTCATAAAGTTGATTAAAACTTTAGTTGATGTGTTTATTGCATGTTATCCTATTAACTTAGAATAGTGACACTTTAATACCAAAAATTATAAAAAAAAGCACTATAAGTCCACAAATACTTTATGTGCCAAGTTTCCTCCACTAAAGGGTTGTTTTGGGCATCTTATAATTAATATGTGCAAAATAGACATTTTATTACAAAAATAACTTCTATTAGTCAATACCGTCATTGACTAACGGTCAATAGATATCTGTTGTCTTTTTTATAAAACATGGTACTAAAGTGCCACTACTCTCTAACTTAATAGGGATAAATTGCAATAAACCCTATAATATAGTACAAAGCATTGGTGGAATATAATGAATTATGAAAAGTACAATTTTTAAAAAAATTATTTCTTACAATATATATATATATATATACACATACATATATAATTTACTAACATACATAAAATGGTAAGATAGCATTGTATATATATTTTTAGATAAAAAATTAAAATATATAATTTTATAACCCCACTACAGTAAAAGATAGTTTCATAAAATTATTAATATTAAGTAATAACTTATGAAAAATCAATTAAGATCTATTTAAAATAGTTTCCTTTCTTATCTAACTCTTTCCTATCAGATGTCAATAAATTTTAAATTATCGAGAGTGACTTTCAATTCTACCATTGAAAGCAGATACCAAATTTATTCCTCCAGATTTTGAGAAGGCATGGATAATTTTTCTAAGGGTTTGCTACTGATGCAAACATAAGATGCTTGTATCATAACCAGGGGCGGACATAAGTGAAGGGGACTTATATTTTTAGAAACCCCTATACATCTTATATACTAGTAAGGATTCTCATGTGAGACCCGAGTTTGGGTACTTGAGATATTTTCACTAATATCACTACATGGAATTTTGATTCAGATAATTTTAGCTAATTTTGTTACAATTTATTGCAGGGCATCACCATAGAAGAATATCAGACTTGTTTCAGTGAAGTCACTTGATCTCCAACATCAAGACCTCAAAACATGAAACGTGAAGGTGGCCCCAGAAATAGTCCCTCCCACTAATTGTGATGAGAAGAGTTGATTCTCACTATCAATTCACAATGCCATTTAACTTCTTCTTTCTTGTAAAATTACACATTCTTCTTTCTTGTAAAATTACACTTCCCTCTAAGACTGCAGATGAGCCCACTCTTAAGACAATGATCTTCCCCTTGGATAGCCTTAAAGTCCTGTCTGCTCCCACCATGCAAAACAAAGCCAAAAGTTTGTCACTAAGTAGCAGAAGCCATGTTTGATTTTCAGTTGTCTGTTAATTTATATAAGCATGTCTAAATGCACCTGTTTGCAAAAGTGATACTGCAGGGAAGTTAAATCTAAGCTGAAAACATGAAGTACCTCCAGATGGAATCAAATGTGCAGAAGGCCATACATATGCTTAACGTAATCCATACTTAAATGAACCCATAAACTGATAGCAGAAGAGAAGGGAAGCTTCAGTTAATGAGATGATTGTTTGTGTTTGTGCAACAAATTGATAGTAGACGAGAAGGGTGATTCCGAAGAAGAGTGAAAAAGCATTCTACAACTATATGGATGTACTACAATGCCTATGCTGGTTACTATAGCATTCATCACTTTTAGAACTTCTCCATATTGGTAAGAGGACTAAAAGGCAAGTAAGTGAATAGAGCAATTTTACGTTAGGGAAGGGACACCCATGTATAAAAAATATAGGAATTCCCATATGCATTAAACTCACAATAATCTATGGGGTATTTTTTACACTAAGGAAAAGAATTTTAGCATAATAGCATTCTTTCAAGAACTTGAAATTCTTATAATACTATTATTGCATTATATTTTTATCTCTTGTAGCAACGAAAATCACAACACTCCCATTTTTATATCAACAAGCACAAAAAAAAAAAAAAAGTTACAATCCTTTTCCTGCAGCAGGTTATTTGGTCCAAAATTGTAAAGAGAGAAGACCAAGCTGTAAAACATTTTTTAATATGCCTGCAAACATTGAAGGACCAAAAAAATCTATCATTTGGTGAGCTAGAGAAAACCAATATGTATTAAAGCATTGACATAAAAGCATATTTTACCATAGGCATCACCATGGAAGAATATCAGACTTGTTTCAGTGAAGTCACTTGATCTCCAACATCAAGACCTCAAAATATGAAAGGTGAAGGTGGCCCCAGAAAAAGTTCCTCCCACTAATTGTGATGACAAGAGTTGATTCTCAACAAGATGATTGCCCAAGAAAAGAGAAAAAAATCAAAGAGAAAGACAGACTTATCTTAATCTATTCAACTTCATAGCTTTCAGAGTAACCAAGAAGATTATTGAACTCTTGAGATTAATAAAGGTATTAGAAGACATTATAATGCCATTCAAAACTCTAAATTATCAGTAATTAGCATATGAATTCTTCCATTATGATGAAAAATCAAGTCTAGTTATGAAGGCAATCCATAATAAATAATGAAAGACACTGTCAGAGTCAGTGCATTAATTCCTTTGAGACAAAGGAAAATGTCAATACCATCTAAAGCCAAAGATTGGGATGATCATAAAATCTCTAAAACAAGAAACAATGAAATCTAGTGTGTTAAAAAAGTAGGAAATTATGCCCCAGAATATATAGCGCTACATACTTGCTACAAGCAGCATTTTGGAATTAAAACCAAACTATATGAAGCATAAAAAGAGCTCAAACCTAACACAAAATTTCACTACTCATTGTCATTTTTTTTGCAGCTTCCTTCACCTCCTTAGTACCACCGTCCTATATGAAAAACACAAGTAAATTCAATCAGTTTTATATCTGCGACTGAGTTCAATTTGTAAATTTAGAAAAAGGGAGCAGAAGCATAACTTGCTTGTTTGAAGTCCACAAGGTGAGATTATAATGTAGAAGTTGCATTATGAAAGTGCTATCCTTGTAAGATTCCTTCCCAAGAGTGTCCAACTCTGCAATTGCTTCATTGAAAGCCTAAACATGCAAAGTAAAGAGCGACAACCAACAAGATGATATAATCATATACTTTTCAACATTTTCTACTAGAAAAATACTAAAAAATAGATATCAATGATGGAAAGCCAATAAATTTGATTCATTTTTTGTCATGGCCAATTCGCTCAAAGTCGTAATAATTCTTGAAGCACCTAAAGATTCAAACAAACTTTCTTGTTTCCTTCAAATAAAGAAGCAAAGCTCATCCAAACCTTTACAACCGTATCACTGAAAAGTAGGCACGAAGCTATGATTAAAGCCATGTCTCCAGAACCAACTGAGCTTTTGAATTAATGAAATCAATCAGAAGTAGATGGATTACCTCAATATGTAGAAAAGGCAACCCTCATGCTTGTATATGAGTCCATCTTGTGTAAAAAATTCAGAAGTTGCAAATCATTTTTGTTTAGATCAAAAAACTTTTAGCAATTTTAGCAATACAAATAAAGTAATAGGTAACTTGCCAAACTCCATAAAAATATAGAATAACATATTTGATATATGTTCAAATTACCTTATTAGCCTAAGCTTGAGAATACAGGACACTGAAATACTAAATCTGCCCAAATACTAATTTTGATACACAGGAAACACAGGGCACTGCACCAATAATAGAGGAGTCTAATAGGCCAAAATCAAAGAACACTCTACAATCATTTTTCAAAATTTAAAGAGCCCTAATAGTATAAATCCAATGTACATAACATTAACACTTTTGATATTCGATTATCAGTTATCCTCAACATAATTCATATCCACCAACTTTCAAAATCTTTTTTCCTAGCCATTCTTAAAAAAGTAGAGGATTATGTCACGCTCCAAGGTTCACCTCAGCCCATTTTGAGCTGATCATAGAGAACATTTAACTACTCTCTTGATTGTGTTATAAAATCTTAATCAAAACCATTTTTTTTAATCGTTCATCCTTTTGTCCACATGATTATTGATGTGGTATATGTTACTGTTGACATTGCAAAACGATAAAAAAAAAAAAAATTTTTTTTGAATACAACCTAGACCACAATTTTTCCAAATTCAGGATAGTGAAATCTCCAAAGATCTTACCTTGCACTTGATATCAGTTGTATAACGGATCCAAATAGCAAGGAAGTACAATAGAATGTAAGGCCCACTGTTTTCCAATAAGGACCCAGTAATCCATCAAGCACTTCAAACCACTACAGTTTTCCAAACATTAGAAGCCATTTCTGAATTTAGTTGTAGATAATGCATAAATGTCTCTGCTGATAAATCATAAACCAGCGATTTGAAGCTAAAATTTAGTTTCAGAACAGACCTGAATGACATGGTTCTTGAAACGAACTCCTTTCTTCTCCTTGCAGCTCTGGTATTCGACATACGATACAATAATAAGGTATGCTATCCTCCAACCAATCAGACCGTAGAATATTTGCAGCATGATACCTGATAGCATGTGCAATTAAGAGAAGGAATATGGTAGTGTCAAAAGCATTAGTGCAACCTGAAAAAAATATGTTTGATCAAGTTAGGACTCTATAAATTGTCATTCCATAGTACACCATTTCTTTGATGACCACCAACTCCATTAGATAGATTGTCCTCAATTTTTATCCCACTAATATCTTGAACTACTTTTTGCTCCTCAATACCCTCTTGATTACTGGGAGCACCTGTTGGTTTGAAAAAAACAGAGAGCATGCATACGGGAGACAAAAATGGAGGGAAAAAAAAAAAACTGAACAAAGAACAGTAGCAGCATGGAAGCATTTAGACCATACCTCTGTGTGCCTTAAACCTTGAAGACTGTGGGAGAATGGATTAAATCACAGGTACAACTTCTTCCTTCCCGTTTGATGAAGTCTCCGGTGCAAAATCCTGCTAACCTTCCACTTCACCTCCGGTGCATTAATGCCAAACCTTTCAATTCTCAGAATATGTCCCTCCTTAATCCTTGTTGGTGAACACAGAAAATGGGTGAGGAAAAGCCACGGTTTCATGGTTCTTGTTGGCTTCTTATGTATTAGCCAAAAACCAAGAACAGAGAGTGGAGAGTCACAAGAGAGAAAAACCTTAGGAAATTCAAAGGGTTTATTCCACACAGTGAGCCATTAGAAGTGAAGCCAAAAATATGTCTTTAATTATTTTGATAATAATATCCCCTGGGATTTAATATTTTAAACACCCGGATATTATTAACAGAGTAAGTTTGGCTTCACCCTAAACTCTACTGAACCGTATCTGGAAAAACCCCATGATCTAGGCTATTGGGCCAAAATAATATTTATTATTTGTCTTGGACCCAAAAAGCCCAAAATAATAAACATTAATTATTTATTCCTTTGGATTAAATAAATAACCCAATAAATAATTAATGTGCTCAAATGAACTAAAATAATTAAAATTTAATTATTTATTTCTTGGGTTTAATTAAATAACCCAATAAATAATTAAGTATTAATTATTTCCCTCTAATTTAAGTCCAGATTAATTTTCTAATTATTCAAACTGGACTTAGGCCCTGAATAATTAATTAACCAATTAAACCAGATAATAAATTTCTCTCAATTTATTTTATTTCAGTCTAATAATAAATTAGACTTCTTGAATAAAATAAAACCCTCTTTAACTGAGACCAATTCCTCAACTCAAAATTAATTAGAACTTACGGGCTATTCCGAGGACCAAAAAGACACATCGTCTTGGCTACTAAAATGATCAAAATACCCCTACTTATAAATAGCTGTATTTTATATTTTAAATATTTCCTAATATCACCATGAGGAAATATTGACCTCAAGGACAATGCTGCATTAGCAAAGTCTCTGACCTACTGGTGAAATGACTAAAATACCCTCTACACATCGCCGTGTATTCAGAGAGGAAGAAGTGTACTAACACCATTCTAAATGACATCTACCATCCTTGAGCTTCTAGTCCAATGATCCACGACTTCTTGGAGTATTTCCGCTTTCCAAGGGTGCTACCCTAAAGCAAACATCCAAATCATGTTTCCCAGGGCCCTGGACATTTAGATCATTCAGACAACCACAAGGGGTGATATAGTGTAGAAACTATCTTGTACAAATCTGTCTTAACTAACTAGTTACATAAACCCAATATGCAAGTATATTGGTTCTACTATAGAACCTCAACTATAGCATATCAAAGTATATGCTTCTAGCTTCGTCAGACCACCAACTCATACTCAAGTCATAGAGTACTAGTTCACGTTGTAGCGGTAGTAGTTTAGGTTTCTATCATATAGTACTTTTAGAAATACTACTACAGGACATGTTCTACGTATTCGAAATACGCTTATGTCATGAATTGAGTGGACTACTCACTGGCTAAAGGTAAGCCATTCCCCATTTGAAATTCATAACATAATAACCTAAACTTGATGAGATTCCCATTCTCATCAATTGGTTAAGAACAAATGCTTATGTGTTTAAATAACCCATGATCCATACCTTACTGTGAAAGACCACCATTCACATGGATCACTTATTTAAACACAATGGGTCTTTTCCAAACAAAATTGTGCACAAATAAAGAAAATAAATTCACAAACGATTTCTAAAAAATAAATTCTTTTATTATAATATTTGATATTTACATCAGAAACCTAGTCTAAGAAGGCATATTCCCAACAGCACCAACCTAGATAAAAATTTCAAAAAACCATACATTCAACAAAAGTTTCTTCAAAAAAGTTTTCATTCTTTCATTTTTTATTTCCCCCAAAGAATCAAATGATTTGAAGTGGGTTTGCTTTCAAATAAAACCTTACTTGACAAAAGGTAAGATCATCATCATTTGCCATCACAAACCCAACTCAGCTGCAACATAGAGTCAATTGTTTTTCCCTGCAAAAATCATCTAATTTATTATTATTATAAACTTAACAAATTCATTAAAAAAATTCACCATTGACATAAATCACATTCGTATAAAACTTAGTGAGTATATACAAGGAAGGAACCAAATCAGTGCTAAATAATCGAATTGCCTCTCGACAACATACCTTATTTTCTGATTCCAAAGTATATTCATTTTTTTGTCACGAGAGAGAGAGAGAGAGAGAGAGAGAGAGAGAGAGAGAGAGAGAGAGAGAGAGAGAGAGAGAGAGAGAGAGAGAGAGAGAGAGAGAGAGAGAGCAATGAGAGAAGCAAAAACTAAGTTAGACAAAGAAGTCATATAAAAGAACATTTATAATAGTAGTTTTGAAATTGGGACAACACTTTTGCATTGGATACACAAACTACTTGTAAATTGTTAACATTGAAAATTTTGTGGATAGGCATTTAGAGTTAAAGACACCTGTTCCATTTCATAGGCAGATCAATACTGCTTTATATTCTTTTTTTTTTAGTATAAATAAAAGAGGATATGTGAATTAAATTCATAATTTATGAGACTTATTTTTAATAAATTGAGTTATTATCCAGTAATCAATTCTCTTTAAGTATTGTTTGAAAAATTGACAAATTGGTGTTGAAATTAGAGCTTTGGTGTTGAAATTGAGTTATTATCCAGTAATCATAAGAAGATTGTGGCAATTATTAAATGATCTAAGCTGACTAATGCTTTTGAGGTCATGAGTTTTTTGGGATTAGCTGGCTACTACCAGAAGTTCGTTGAAGATTTTTTTTAAGATTACCACTCCCTTAACTCAATTAACTTAGATAAGGATTCAATTCAAATGGAATGCAGCTTATGAGAAGAGTTTCTAAGAATTGAAGAAGTTATTGACTTTTTCACTAATTTTGGCCTTACCTTCTAAGTTGGGGAGTTTTACCACTTATAGTGATACCTCGAAGTACGGTTTGGGTTGTATGTAGATGTAGAAGGGAAATGTGATAGCTTATACTTCTTGCTAATTTAAGCCTTAAAAATAAAATCATCCAACCCATGATCTATAATTGGCAACAGCGGTGTTCGCTTTGAAAATTTGGAAACATTACTTCTATAGGGAGCAGTGTGAAGTTTTTATAGATCACTAAAGTTTGAAGCATTTGTTTACACAAAAGAAGCTTAATATAAGTTAAAGGTGATGGTTGGAGTTAATTAAAAGTTATGATTTAAGGATTAATTATCATCTATAGAATAGCAACCGTGTAGCTAATACCTTTAGTAGAAAAGCTTTGCTCACGGAACAGGAACGACTTATTTCGGAATTTGAAAGGCTAGAATCAGAAGTGATGCAACCAGTTACAAGTTATATAGCTTCTTTAATAGCCCAATCGTCCTTAATAGAATTTGTTAAAGAGGCTCAAACTAGGGTTGTTGTGTTGGAAAAGAAAGAGAACAACTCTTTGTAGGGAACAGTCAGATTTTTAGGTACATAAAGATAGAAGCTTTCAATTTAGAGAAGATTATGTGTTATAAATAATGAAACTTTAAGGACAAAAGTGTTTAAAGAGGTATATAATATAAAGCTCTTGATTTATCTAAGAGGGATTAAGATGTACAGGGATTTCAAGAACTTTTGGTGGATTGGCATGAAATGAAGTATGACAGAATTTGTCTTTAAGTGTTTAGTGTACAAAGAAGTTAAAGCAAAACATCAAAGACCAGCTAGGTTATTGAAGCCTTTAGATATTCTGATATGGAAGTGGGAGCACATTACTATATAGTTTGTCATGGGATTGCCTAAGTCTAAGACTAAAAATGATACTATTTGGGTTATTAAGGATAGACTAACTTAGAAAGCACACTTTATGCCTACCAAGTTGATTGCCTGCATGGAGGAGTTGGTCAAGTTATACGTGGAAGAAATTGTTAGGCTACATGGAATATTAATAAGTATTGTATGAAATAGAGATTTCAGGTTTGTGTCTTACTACTAGAAGAGTTTTAACGAAGCCATAGAGACTATTATCACTCTCAGTACTGCCTTCTACCCTCAAACTAGTGGTTAATCCAAGAGGATGATCTAAACGTTAGAAGACATACTTTGAGCTTACATTCTTGACTTTAAAGGAACTTGGATAGATAGCTTGGCTTTAGTGGAGTTCTCATACAATAACAGCTACCAGCTTAGTATTGGAGTGGCTCTGTATGAAGCTCTTTATGGATGAAAATGTTAGTCTCTAGTGTCTTGGGATGATATGGGTACGAAAAGAATCACCAGACCAGGTGCAAATTACATCTGAGAATGTTCTAGTCATTTTGGAACGATTAAAAGCTGCTCAAGATCGGTAAATATGTGATGAAGTTTGGCAAAAGTAAGAAATTAAGTCTGAATATGTGGGATCATACAAAATATTGGAGAGAATTGGTGATTTAGCTTACTGACTAACTTTGCCACTAGCATTAATCCAAAATAAACACTATGTTCCATATATAGTTGCGAAAATATGTCCGATTCGAATCATATTCTAGAGGCGTCACCACTACAAGTTCGGAAAGATTTGGCAAATGTAGATGTACTAATGAAAATTGTGGATAGAAAGATCCAAGTTCTAAGATGAAGATTAACACCTTACATAAAAATATAATGGTCTAATCATCCTAAATGAGATATGATTTGGGAATTAGAGGAAAAAGTACACCAGAATTATTCCTTCCTATTTGAGGATTAAGTTATGTAAGTTTCAAGGATGAAGCTTTTTGTGAATAGGGGTGAGGTGGGATGTGAACCTAAAGATCTCTCATTTGATTGAGCTTTCCTAATTTTTCTCTCTTTTGATTTGGCTTTCCTAATTTATCTCTCCTTTGATTAGGATTTCCTAATTTTTATAATATTTTCATAATAAATAGACTTTTAACCTAGATATTTGGGGATTGACTGTAACTTACCTTAAGTTATGAAATCAATTAGCAATGATTAATGTATTTAGGGGTCTTTAATTTATAGTAATCCTATCGTATTAATTGCATAACTACTTTCTAAAAATGAATATCATGTTGGAAGTAATATGAAGAATCTTCTTGACTTTATGATTGTCTGGTAAGGTATTTGATTTTCTGCATTTTCTGGCTACTCTTTTTAAGAACTTATTGATTTTTTAAAATTCATTGAATCTCTATTTGCGGATATAAATTCGGATTAAATATGGTTTATTTTGACTTTTGCAATGATACGGTCATATATGTATTTTAAGTTTGATGTTTTACTTTTTATGTATATAAATTGTAAAGTTCAAATTTTCTGTTAAGTTCCAAAGTTGACTTTGAGAGATATTTGATGCTCATGGGTGATTAAGACAGGAATTTCCCAAAATATATGAATTTTGGCCCTTAGCTAGGGGGATATAATTCCTAATTATCTATTTTGTCTATGGGTATATAATACCTAATCTCTATTCTAAATCTTCTCCTAATAGGATACAATAGATAGGAGATTGATATCAGTAAGCCAAGACCTTACCCCAAGCATGATTCAACATTTTTGAAGAAGTTTTTGTATTCATTGTGTTTCAATGAATTTCTCTTGGCCTTTTATATGAAATTGTGAATAAATTAAAGTTTCTTTTGGTCTCCAATTATCTTTTCAAAGTATTATTCATTAGGTCACCAGTTCTCAAAGCTGTAAACAATTTTCATAAAGTATTTTTTTTAATGTGCATTTCTTAATAGTTAAATCTATAGAAACTAATACTTATGTAACATACTTAAGTTAGTGAGCTCATTTGTATTATTAACTTGTTTTGTAGGTTCTCAGATTTGAGGAATGGTTTGATGAAGATCTTGCGTGATTGGAAACTAGGGAATTAGCTCATTTACGGGGGGGAGGGGGGGGTGAATAAGGTTTTGGCAAATTAAAAAATTTCAAGTCGTCTGATATACAGAATAATGATGATCTTCAAGTTTCTTAGATCAACTTTATGGCAACAAAGAAAGTTGTGATACCCCACCTAAAGCCAACTTTAGAGTAAGGGGGTTGGGATGCATATCATATTATTTTGCATAAAAATATATATTTTTTGAATGATTTTATGTGCTTTAGAATTGTGATTTATAAGTTAAAAGGCTTAGTTATGCTTATTGGGTAGGAAGGGTAAAAAGGTAATTTTGCTTGAGGTCAAAATAGGAAGATGGCTTGAGGTTTAGATAAGAAGAATATTTGAGTGAGAAAATAAGAACAAGAGTTAGTATGGTTAAGTGGTTAGAGTTTTGTGAATTAATCTCTAAGGTCTTAAGTTTAAATCCCATCACTTAAGTTTTATTCATGATTATCTTACTTATGTTTGAATTTTTGTTTTCTTACATTCCTTAAAGATAGGAATGTTGTCTTAGGAAAGACATAAAGAGAATGTCTTGACCATATAATCATGTCTTAAAAAGAATTCTAGAAGAATTCTTATCCTTTTTATTATCTCTAACTTTGTCCTAACATCTTCATAATTTAAATAAACCAAAATCTATTAAATTTCTTCTTTTAATTTCAAAAATTCTGTGATAATTCTTCAGCTTTGAATTTCAAAAATCAGTCTTGAAGGATAGATGATTGGCCGAAAATAAGAGAGAAGTTAGGATAGGTTCCCAAGAGAAATAAATTACCATGATTAAACCTTCAATCCTACCTTCATGTTGTTCATGGTTTTAATGAAGGATAATTTGAAAATTTTCAGAAATTTTGCAGAACAACTTTCAAAAAATTTAGCCAATAATCCTAACCATTTCCTGCCAGAAAAATGGTCACTTCATGTGGCTTGAAGACTGAAAATTATTGACACATTTCAGACTGCACAAACTGCACAAAACCAGAAAAATTTCCTGCACAATTCACTGCATTCTAAGCTGGAATTGAAGCTGTCTTTTGTCATCAATTCAGCCGAAGCACCCTCTATTTTTCTCCAAAAAGAAGGCTGGAAAATCACTCTTAAAAGACTTTCAAACCCCCCTCAAAACCAGCTGCAAATCGGGCTAAAGAAATGCAGAAAATTCTGCACTGAAAATCTTCACCATTCGAAGCCTTGAACAACATTGAAATCAGAAAAATTTCCAGCTTTGTCTTTCTATGCCTAGACCGAAAAACACTTTCAAGCCTCTACAAATTGGATCTCGTTCAGCCATGGACTAAACACCATTAACCTTCACACTTACCTTGAGTATTTGGACTCCATCATCATACCTAAAAAACCTCCTAAGATCACTCTATTCAAAACTCATTTGAACTTCAAAAAAATTTCAGAATTCTTACTTCATTAAATCACTCTTGTATCAAGCTAGAAAATCAGAATTTTCTCTACCATTGTAGACTGAATTTCAGCTAGAAAGAAAGCCTGAACAGCCTTCATTCCTTGCCTTAAACCTGATCAGTCCAGCCGGCAACATTGAAGAGAAAAGAAACCTCCCTTAATCAAACATCATTAGCTAATCTCCTACCTCAAACAACTCCACAATTTTCTCCATTTGAATTTCAAACAAAATCTGATAATTCTCTCTCCTTCTAGCTAAAAATCGAAACTCCCATTTATCCTAGACTATTCAGCCAACATCATTCGAGAATTTTGCAGCCTTTTCTTTCAAATTCTCTCAAACATACCAAGAACACACACTACACTTCTTCAAGCCTAAACCTACTCTAAACACTTCCAATCACTCTCAAATACTCCAGATTACTCCTACTTAATCTCTAGTATTCATTTCTGATCTTTATAACACAAAATCACGCAAAAGAGAATTTTCTATCGGATCAAAATCAACTTTTTCTTGAAGGTCTCAAGAACATCATTAAGGTAAATCAAGAACAACCTTCTTGTTCATCTTCTTCTATTCAATTTTCAATAAACCATTCTAATGCTCTCTCTCTCTCTCTCTCTCTCTCTCTCTCGGCCGAAATGGTGGATCAACCATCAACCATTGCTATTTTTTTTTTCCTTGGATGACTAAAGGCTTTCAATTTCATGGACGTTCTTTAGTCTTCATCAAGCGATCGACTATCAAGTATTTTTTCCCTTAATCCTTCTTTTTATTTCTAAATTCATGTCTCCTAGATATTAATAAGAATATTGAATATGAATGGGGGATTGAATGTATGCATGCGGATGAAGGGGTTGGGGTTAGGATATGAGGATTGTTGTATATGACTAAGTTATATGGATTTTCTTTGGAATCAATGTATGTTTATCATGCGTAATGAAATTTATGGATGTTTGAAGCATGTTAGATATTATGACACCAAAGGTGATTAGGCTTTTATGTTCGTATTTTTCATTGAAGCCATGATTGATGATTATGCCTAGTAGGGGTTTGGCCATGTGATAGTATGTGTTAATTTAAGTATATGTTCATGAATGGATTAATCTATTAGTTGGTATTTGGGAATGTGTTCATGAATCCCTTCTAGCAATAGAAAATTCATGATTATTTTCTTGTTAATTCTAGGTTATTTTTATTAACAAATTTAATTATTTTAATTAGAATTACTACTATATTTTTCTCTATAAAATTCGAAACTCTAGGAAGATTTGGATTGGAATATTAATTAAAATATAAATATCTTATTAATCAAATAAATAAAATCTTTTATTAAAAATAATATATATAATAAATAAATCTTTTATATAAATAATAATAATAAATAAAATATTAAAATTAATTAATGACCTTGTAGACCCTAGTTAAAACTTTTACCTATATTCCCAAATATTATTTATATTAAAATTTATTTGTTATTTATGGATTAAAAATTTAATATAATTCATTTATTATCTATTAATTATTAATTAAAAATTAAGTGTATTTTATTATTTATTTATTTATTTATAATAATACTATTTAAATAATACTATTTACTAATATTATTTAGGACTTAGTATTATTTAATATTTAATACTAGTTTATTTATTAGCAGTAATACTCAAAATTTATTATTTGAACCTATAACTTATTAGTAATTATTTTAGAACCCCTAGTTATTTTAGCTTAATAAGTTAGATTTATTTTATAAAATACTTTGTCATCTAGCCTTAAAGCTTAGGACGTCAAGGTCATGGTTAGTCATGGTTGTAACTAGTTGAGGTAGGAATTATTTATGTAAGGCAAATATAGTTCAAATGTAACATTATTCCTAGTGTTTACCTTAGATGGGATTAGGCTGACCTTGGAAGATTTTTGAGTTCAAGAAGAGTAAAGGATCAGGTAAGCTCTTGCATGGAGTCATTTGAAGACAAAAAATTATTATGGAAAGCCAAATTCAATGTGTATGATCATTCGTTTGTAAAGACAATTAATGACTATTTTTCCTTTTTATTTTAGTTAAGTAAATCATTTGAAAATTAAACAAGTAGTTTTACACAAAACGCTAAATTCTTTCTAAAACCCAACTTTAACAAGTATTTTAGAAATCCTTAATTGTTATTTCCAAGTAAAACATTGTATGATTAATTTTCTCCTAAGTGGGACAAGTAACGTTAAGTACTCAATAAGGGTAGACTACTAGGACTAGTCTTTGAAGGGATAGGGTAAGTCTCTCAGTAGGTGGCCACCTCTGAGGGGCGAGTCCTTCCCGGATAGGATGCCAATCCAGTAGGTTATACAGGTCCGAGCTAGCAAATTTCAGTCAAGTAGATTGTGTGTTTTTGGAGCGGACAACCGGTAAATTTGGGTGTAGAGATGGAGGAGTATCTCACCCGGTAGGCCGTACACCTACCTTATGTCAGCATGCTCAATGTGTGGTATTCTAATCAGCAGCATGCTCAACGTGTGGCATTCTGACCGTTATATTATCATGGGGCTCAACGTGTGGTGCCATGGCTATCGCTTTGGATGGTTGTATTTATTGTGCATATGTATGTTTGGAAAGAAAAATACCACTCTTCATTTTTAGCATGTATTTAAAGCTTGTCAGCACTTTCTCTTATGAAATTTTTACAACTTGCATATATAAACTGTTTTACCTGAAACACTCAAAGCACACACGGACTTACTGAGATTTTTATCTTGCCACCTTTTATACCATGTTTTCAGGTCGATCTTGCTGTGAATGTCATTAGCTAGATTGTTGCCTATGATTTTGAAGACTCTCTGTTATTTTGCTTATGTATTGCTTTTGAGAGATTGTAGTCGACAATTATTTTTTTTCAGTTTTTTCATGTATTGTTGGGTTGTAATAAGTTTAATTTTTGGAAGTATTTATTTTATTTTATTTTATGTGACTTAGTTATAAAGACTATTTGTCTTGTGGACGAGGCGACATCCCTAGCCCTAATGGGCCTAGGTAGTGGGGTGTTACAAAAGCAATCCAAGAAAACCTTGAGAACTATCCAGATTCAGACTAAAGTAAGATATATGATGTAGTTAATGTTGTAAGTTGAGAAATGAGACACAGAATGTATAGTGATTCGATCTACCAAGATCTACATCCACTACCTTAAGCTCACATTTAAGGATTTTCAACCAGATTTCATTTACTCAACTTAATGAAATCAAACTGAACGAAATACAAGAGAGGATCACCATACTTGGTTTTCCAAAATCTCTCAACCAAACAATCAAATCAAGGTTCACCCCAAATGAATTTTACACCATAATCTTATAATACAAAAGAGATTGAATATCAATGGAATAGTAAAAGCTCACTTGTTTGAGTAGATGTGCACCAAGGTACAAAGCACAAACATTTTTACCTTTTAGACACAATTTGAATTCACTTTGAAGCACTTGATAAAAGGAGATTTTTGTATTTTATAGAGCAAGAGCGTTTCTTAGAAGAATGCCACAAAAATCTTATGTCTAATTATGTTAAGAGGCTTTTTATAGAGCTATAAAGTGAAGTACCAACGGCTATAATTTTTCTATTAAATTCACTTGTATTTTGGACTTATGTTTCGGATGACGATGTATCCAAACGGTAAGTCCAAAAATGGTACTTTTTTAGGCAGAAATGATTCGACACTGTTTATAAGATTTTGGACAAATCTTTTGGATGCAGAATCATTCAAAATACTTAATTCAAAATCTCGAGATTTTTAAAAATTTTAAATCTTTTTCTTTATGTGCTTCAAGGTAGAAACCAATTAAATCAAAAGGTAAAGAGACATAGTAATTAACAAGAAATACCTTAATAACACTTCCTAATCTAAAGTTCTTTCAGAAGGACTTCTTGGTATACAACCTCATCAGCTTGAATTTCATTTTGATCACCTCAAGAGTTGCTTAACAATCTTATTGGAATACCTTAGAAGAACTGAAGTCAAATATGTCATTTCACATATAGATTACACAAGTTAATTCACATTAATGTTTGTCATAAGTCAAAACATAAGAGAAAGCCCTTAGAGCTAATAGATATTTTAGATATTCACTTGAGAATAATTTATGTTTGAATATTTTTTTTTTAGATTTGAGAGTTTGGATTTGAGTCTTAGATTTGTATTCTTTATATTTTATGAAATAAATATGTAGGGGTCTGCCTAACCCCCCACCAAAGTACTGGTGGCTTTTATTAAAAAAAAATAAAGTAAGTTTTGATATTCTAAATTTTGTATAGTAATTGATATCTTTGCAATTAAGTTCCAATTAATGTATGTTTCAATATGTATCAGTATTCATGTGGATATTAGTCGTGTTTGGGATTCGACATTCTATTTCAAAATGTTATGGCATCATCCTCAGTTTCGGAACGTGATACATGGTGCTCAGTTTTATGAACGGTAAGGTTTACATTTCTAATTATTATTACAATAATCAATAATTTTGTGCCACTGGACTAGACAATCAACTTGGCTACATGGGCTTTGTCAAACATGAATGCCAGTCTTTACCCTTTTTGTAACTTGCATGTTTAATCTAAAATAGTCTACCAAAATAACTAAGAAATATCAAAATTATCTTATGTGGCAGGTTGAATGCCCCCCCCCCTCCCCCCATTTCTCTTTCTTTGTTTATTTCTCTTTACTTTTCTTTTCTAAACATTAGATTGCGTTCAAGCCTTGGGGCCATAAAAATAGAAAGGAAAAAGGGAAAGCATACTCCAATGACCTTGTCCACAAAAAGCAATATAGTCTACTTAATTACATGCATCTCAGTTGAGTACTAGAATTAGAGCAATGTTGCGCTATTTTTAAACAGTTCCTAAATGTATTGTTTTAGTAAAATTATGTATTGTACTATACAATTCAATTTTTGAATATTTGATTTGACTCTTCCTCTTTATATTTGTTGACATCAACTTTAGTCGAGCCGTTGCAACGGTAATATTGAACTGATACCGATAAGAATTTCTCCAAGCCAATGATGACGTCAATTATTTTTCAGCTGATGTACTCGGTCAACATGGAAACCAAAATCGTTGAGTCGATAGACATCACCCCCATATCTCGACACGATCGATAATGTATTACTATCCCCAATCGCGAAAGTTGAGTCATGAAGCGAGATTTTCTCCACGTACAGATAGTCGGTTGCAACACCACTGCAAGCATGAAATGGAAAAAATTCCTAGAACAAACATGACCAAAAACATCTAGAAGATTACCAGTTTCAAGTTTCAATTTCCTTTTATTCTGCATTTTTTCTTGTTTTTCTTCATAGCTTTGATTAGTTTCAAAGGTTTTCTTTATTTCTTGATTACTAGTTTTTTATTTCATTTTACTTTGGATTTAAATTCCAATAATTTGTACTTTTTTCATCAAAATCAATCGAAACACCCCAACTCCAGTCCTTTTTGGCTTCTGCATGCAATTTTTCTACTTTCTTGGACATTTTCTATAGTAAGTTCAAGGAACCCAAGTCTCTTAAAAGGTCCAACTCTTGCATTCATTTTTCCATCAGATTGTTTATGTTCATTGAAGGAGAAATCGATTGCCAATTTCATCGGCTCCCCTTTTGTATGGCAACATAAATTAGCACGCCCAGTGGGACCAAAGATAGTTGCTGCATGCAATTGCATTCAGAACGCCTTATGTCGAATCCTCAGCAGCAGCCCTTAGGGCCTGTATCAGATTCATCTGATCGGCCTCCAGTTCATGTTTTACGGGAAGTTTTTGATCCTACAGTGATGACTTCTAGTAATGCCCTGGTCACTCTTCCTGAGCAAGGATCATAGTCCTCGTCTCCACCCCAGGTGTCTCAGTTGACACCCACATCCTTGACTTCCATACGGCAGGCCATAGAGCAATGTACAGGTGAACTTATTCAGAGCCTTATTTCCTAGTTTACCATAGTGTTCCAACCACTACTTCAGAACGAACTTCATAATTTTGAATAGAGATAAAATGCTTATGGGATACCTTAGGTAGTTGCGTATCCTCCTGCCTCGACCGTTAGTGCACCATCTTATGAGTCAGTACAATTGCTGTGCAGGGAGCCATCATTTTCGATACTCAGGGTCACCATAGGGGGTTCAGAATTAGCAACACAAAGTGCTGTTCCCTCAGAGCCTTTCTTGAGAAGAACCGCACCATACCCAATTACGGGGGTCCAGGTACCGATGGGGATACATTTATCATTCGACCCGACGACTGCTCCTAATAGGAGTGTTTTCTTTCTGTATGGGGGGCCACAGAGTTATGCTACAACTGTTCTTCCAATGTATCCTGTAATGAGGACAATTTATCTGATGCATAGAGCAGGATACCCTGAAGATGGCTCCATTCCCAGGAGAGGGTTCTTGACCAACTATGCTAAATTCCCCCAAGAAAAATCAACAACAAGCACTATCAGCCGATGTTAACGCGATGATAGAAGCGTTGCATCGGTAGACCAGGGATCGGCCAATCTATTAGAAACCCTATCTCGACTAGGTAGATTCTATGGCAATGTTAGTTCCAGGGTTTAAATTGCTTAAGTTCTCTGGAGATGACAACAAATCAACCATGGAACATGTCGGAAGGTTCACGGCACAATGTGGAGAATTCGGGAATAGTGACTAACATAATTTGCAATTATTTTCTTTATCTTTAACAGGAGCATCATTTTCTTGGTACGCAAATTTATCTCCCAATTCTGTGTATTCTTGGTCAGATATGGAACGAATTTTTCATGAGCGATTTTTCAAACTAACACCTGAGGTTTCCATAGCAGATCTCTTGGCGGTTAAACAAAGGCCATCGAAGGTGTAGCATAATTCATTGAGCGTTTTTGGCAAAATAAGGCTAAATGTACCACTCAATTGCCAGAAATGGAGTGTGCTAGAATAGCCATCAGCAGAATGCATTCGCAGCTCAAGGAGCATCTCATTCTCTAAGATTTTTTTGATTTATCCTGCTTACTTTCCTATGCTATTAGAATAGAAGAAATAATCAAGGAAAAGGAGAAGAAGAGGCCTGTTAAGTTCTCTCATGGGCAAACCATGATATCAGTTGTTGATGATGTTATGAAAAATAAGAAAGAACAGTTGATGGAGGTAATGGTGACAAAATTAGTGAAAGGGTCATCTTATACTTGTCCTTTGTTGAAACCTGGCAAAGGGAAGGATGAGGTTTCTCCTACGGGACCATCTAACTACACATTCGATGTATCAAAGGCCAAATAAATATTTGATCAGATGGTCAAAGACAAACAAATCAGTTTACCTTTTGGCCACAAAATCCCAAGTCTAGAGGAGTTGAAGAGAAAGAGATACTATAAATGACATAATTCATTTTCTCATAATATCAATCGCTGTGTTATTTTTAGGAACACAATTCAAAAGGCTTTACATGAAGGAAGGTTGAGATTTGCTAACAAACGAGAGGAAACCTTAATTAGTCGATACAGACCCTTTCCCAGCGGCCGATACACACATGATACAAACCTGTAGGGATGATGTTGAAAATAAACTAGGAGATTCTTTCATCAAGGAACAGTCCAAAACCTTTGAAGTGAAATGAACAACATTCCAAAAGCTGGATGATCGACCATCGATTTTCACTCGGCTTACTATCCCAACCCTCACAGCTCATTTTCATGGAAAAGATGAGAAGTTCACAATGTACGTACCTCACAAAGAGCCATTCTTTCTGGGAACAGAGAAAATAGGCTCAGTAGAGACAAATGCTTGAGGAATGGTTAGATGAGTAGGTACGTCCCGTCCTGAGTCAAAATATGCTTAGCATTCTTCTATCACAATTTCGAGCAAATGCTAAGCAAGAAGTGGTGGAAGAAGACTATTGTGCAACGGAAGAAGCTACCGTTGAACTTATCAAATTCAAAGTACCTTCGGAAGGATTGTTCTTCCCAATCCCAATGGCAAAACATACTAATCACCTCAAGCCATTGTACATTAAGGCGCATATCAACGGAAAATCTTTTTCTCGAGTCTTCATCGATGGAGGGGTTGTACTGAACGTGATGTTGTTAACAACCTTAAAGTGCCTGGGAAAGGACAAATCCAATTTGTCTCCTACAGATGTTCAAATGTTCAATTTTACTGGGGATGCAGCTAAAGTAGAATGGATCATGACTTTTGAGGTAACAGTTGGATTCAAGGTCAGTAAGGCTGTTTTCTTTGTAATCACGACAAGGCCAACTTATTCTGTCCTACTGGGTAGAGATTGGATTCATGCAAATCATTGTGTTCCATCAATACTTCACTAAATGATGTTAATATGGGATAGAGAACGAGTGGAAAAGATACCAATTGATTCGAACCCATTCTTAGCAGAAGTGCACACGAACGAGAGGCTTTGTTTTACCGTTCTACCTTTAATCTGAGCCAGTATGCTAAATTTACCATGGCCCACAATCAGATCACAACGGAAGAGATGGAAAGTAAGGGTTTGAGAACAGAAGATCCTAATGATCGGCATGCACCTAGTTTCATCGCTCAGGATCCGCTAGTAGAAATGGATATTGGAGGACCAGGAGAAAGAAAAAACTACAATGGTAAGCTTATGCTTAACTCTCTGTCAATGAAATGCCCTAATAGCTTTGATTCATAGGTACAAAGATTGTTTTGCGTGAGATTATCATGAAATGCCAGAGTTGGACAGAGGCATCGTTGAGCATTATTTTACCAATAAAGAAAGGTTTCAAGCTTCATAAGCAACCTGCCCAGCTTTTTACTCCCGTACTCCTACCTAGAATCAAAGAAGAAATTGAGAGATTACTTCAGTGTGGTTTCATCCGTACTTGTCGATATGCAGACTGGGTGTCCAACATCGTTCCCGTCATAAAAAAAAAAAAAAAAGGCTAGCTGCGAGTTTGTGTTGATTTCAGGAATTTGAATTTGGCTATGTCAAACGATGAATACACCATGCCGATGGCCGAGAAGTTGGTAGACTTGACAGCAGGAAACCAATTTTAAAGCTTTATGAATGGATATTCTAGTTATAATAAGATATTTATAGCCAAAGAGGATACACAAAAGATAACATTCTGATGTTTAGGCTCCATCAGTTTATTTGAATGGTTAGTCATGCCCTTTAGCTTGAAGAATGCTGGGGCTACTTTCCAAAGAGCCATTAATCTCATTTTCCATAATCTCATCGGTAAAACAATGAAAGTTTACATTGATGAACTGGTGGTCAATTCACCCCCTTTTCACAACACTTGATGTGTTTAGAGTAAGCGTTTCTTCGAATGCGCAAGCACTGGCTTAAAATCAACCTCGCCAAATGCATTTTTGGAGTTTTAGCTAAAATTTTTCTCGAATTTCTAGTACGTTAAAGAGGAATTGAAGTAGATCAAAATAAAGTAAGAGATATTCTACAGGCAAGGCCACCAAGAAAGAACTCTAGAGTTTTATTGGGAAGATTAATTTTTTGCGACATTTTCTAACAAATGTTGCAAGAAAACAAAATGTGTTCTCTTTTTTACTTCAGTTGAAGTCGTCTCAAAAGTTCATCTAGCAGTTTGTACATCAGACAACTTTCGATCAGATCAAAATGGCTTTATCACAACCACCTATTTTGATGCCGCCACATGATAAGATACCTTTGAAATTGTACATTTCAGTGGCTCAGGGGTCTATCGGAAGCTTGTTAGCTCAAGACAATGTACAGGGAGCTGAAAGAACAGTATATTACCTCAGCCAAATTCTAACGGATACCGAAACAAGGTATTCTCCTGTTGAAAAGCTATGCTTGTCTTTATATTATACATGCACAAAACTAGAACATTATCTGTTACCTAGGGAGGTGTAAGTTTTGTGCAAATTTGATCTAGTCAAATATTTGTTGAACCGTCTCCTGCTGCAATGATGGTTAGTGAAATGGGCAATTAAGCTACATACTTTTTCTTTGACTCACGTGCCTTTGAAAGCAGCTAAAGGTCAGGCCATAGCCGATTTCTTAGCTGAACACCCTTTGTTTAAAAATGCCCAATCCTAAAAAAGAGGAGGCACAAAGATATATTTTATACAAGTCGTGGAGGTTGCAATTTGATGGATCTAGCACCTAGTCTAAGACAAGTGTATGCTTGGTCATTGGAGCCCCTTGTGAACGACAAGAAAAAATTCTTTTTGAATTAAAGAAAGGAACTTCAAATAATCAGGCAGAATATGATACTCTCATTTTGGGACTTCGAATCTTGAAGGCTTTGGATGCACAAGTGGTCAATATAACGATGGACTCTCAAATTTTCACCTGATAGGTTTTAGGTGAGTATAAATACAGTAAACCTATTTTGATAGATAAATTATAAGAAGTAAAAGCTTTGTTACAGCACTTTTTCGAAAGTCATGTTAACTCACATCCCTCAAGTTGAGAACCAGGGTGCAAACAACTTAGCTCAAATAGCTTTAGATTCAGAAAAAGAGTTAGGGCAGTACGTGCCAATAGATATCGGGAGAAGAACACGAAGAAGATTGGCATTCTGATATCATTTCCTATTTGCGAAAAATTACTAGTCATGTGTTGCGGGAATTAAAGCGTAAGACGTTAAAATTTGTGCTGATCGGCAACGCTTTATTCAGAAGAAGCCATTCAGGAGTTTTACTAAAATGTTTATCAAAGCAAGAAGCGTCACGGGCATTAGCCGAAGTACATGAACGTCTATGCGGTGTTTACCAGGTAGGCCCAAAGTTAAAATGGAACTGCAACGTCACGAGTTTTATTGGCCCTTTATGACCACGGACTGCATAACCTATACAACTGGATATGAGGTGTCAAAAGCATGGTCCTTTGGTACATGCGCCTTCTGTGGAATTGCATCCTATCATCAAGCCGTGGCCTTTCAGGGGTTGGGCTCTAAATGTCATTGACAAGATTCATCCACCATCGACTAAAGGGCACACCTTTATCTTAGTGGCAACAGATTATTTCACCAAGTAGGTAGAGGCACAAGCTTTGACCAGGGTAACTCAGCCTGCCGTTATCACTTTCCTTTAGCAGAATATTTTGTTCCGTTTTAGCATACCTGAAATAATAACGACGAACCAAGGAACAATGTTTACGGGAGATAAGGTACGTAATTTTTTAATCCAATTTAAAGTTAAGCTATTATATTCATCCCCATATTATGCACAGACTAACGGTCAATCTAAAGCAGCAAATTAGACCTTGATTAGCATGATCCGAAAGTCGTTGGAAGATAATCCTAGAAGGTGGCACGAAACATTCCAGGACATTCTGTGGGCATATCGGAATGCTTTCAAAACTGCTACAAGTTTCACACCATTTACGTTGACATATGGGCAAGATGCGATGTTATCTGCTGAGCTATCATTGCAATCAACTCGAGTAGCTTATCAACATTGCTTGTTAGATGAGGATTACAAGCTGGTCTTGGCTATGAGTTTTGATCAGATTGAAGAGGACCGATGGGTAGTGCTAGAAAACATCAAAAGGCACAAGGAGAAGATAGCAAGGGCATATAACTGAAAAGTGCGGGTAAGGAATTTTTAGGAAGGAGATATAGTTTGGCAAAACATACTACCAATTACATCAATCAAAAGATCCACATTACGGTAAGTGGTTCACTTTTTGGGAAGGAGCTTTTTTGGTTACACAAGTTTTCGATGGAGGAGCTTATCGGCTGATGACACCTGATAGAAAAGAGGTAAGTAATACCATAAATGGAAAATATTTAAAAAAATTCTATCCTACATTTTGGGAGGGAATTGTGGTAGAAAAAAAGTGTTAAAAAAAAAAACGGCAAAAAGAAGAGAAAGAGAGAGGATGTTTGCATTATGAAGATAGTTAATCACAAAAAAAGGGCCAATTAGGTGGCCACTACATTTAAGATTGAGCTAGAACTATTCAAAAAAATCAACTTTCCTCAGACGGAGGGTGAGGCGTCTCGATCGACTGAGTAAATATAACTATGGCTAGCTAATTTGGATCTTCCTTAGGTAGAGTTATTTCTTGTGAGATTTCTCTTTCCTTTTCCAGTTGGCTAATCATCTTTTTTTGGGCTGCCTCTTGCTCGATAGCTATTTTCTCTGTTGGGAGCAGACTAACTTCGACATCTCCAGGTTGAGTACCCGAGGGACCAACCTTGTTGGTATTATGGAAAATGGTGGTCAGATTGGAATTTGTCTCACAAGAATTGCATATCGGCTAGCAATTTTTTCAGAGTATTGCAGCTCCATTTGAAGCAGTTCTTCCTCTGCTTCCAGCATTAGCCGTTTATCCTGAAACTTAGCCGCTGATTCATCTACGGAGGAGGCAGTTTGTTGACAGACGCTTTATGCATCGAGTTTTTCTTCAAAGATCTTCTTCTTGTAATCCAGCTCTGCCTGAAATTCCTGCAATTGTTTTTTGAGTTTTTAAACTTTTTCAAACCTTTCTGTGATTTCAGCTCGAAGAACGCCTGAGCAGGTAGAAGTTTCCAGGCGATGGGATTGCAGAAAAGCTTCTTACTCCTGGAGCCTTTCTAAAGCTTCAAGCTAACAAGAAGTTTCATCCCTCCTATTCTGGGTATCTGAGAGAAAGCAGTGAGTGAACCTCATGTGCCCCAAATAATCAACTGATAACCGCTTCAGTGCAACAGGAATATCGGTATCTGCCGATTGTGCGAGCAGCAGGAGGGCTCGACTGATTATGTCCTGAGAAGACTTGCTGGTCGGCAAGGTAGCCCCAATTAGGCTGTTCTAGTGCAGTAACCTCAGATATTATTGGTTGATGAGGAACAGTTTCATTTGGCGGCTCTACTATAGAGGGTTCAGAGATCGGTTCCACAAAAGGTGGAGCAGATTTATTAATCGCAGTTTCTTATGGGATGGGCAGCTTAGATGTTGGAGGTATAGTTGATGAAGAAGAGGCAGCTGAAGTTTCTTCCTTAGCTGGTGTTGTCTTCTCAGGCGACAAAGGGGGTATGGCTACTATCAACTCAGAGAAGGAGTCAGTAATAACTAATCGGCTGAGCGTTTGTTTTTGTAGAGAAAGAGAATGAAAGGAGTTAGCTCTTGTGATTATAATAGAAGAGTATTGGAAAAGTCTCAGTACGGAAAATTTAGACCTTGGTGATCGTTGGGGTGTGGGTGGTTTGCCGCCTTTTGGATCGCCTAAGTAGAGGAAGAGCTGCTTCTTCCTCTTCTTCTTCTTCAACTGCTCGAAGGGTTGAGGCTTTCTTTACTAGCGGTGTTTGGAATGATGGTGCGACAATATGACTGGCAGGTACTTTATTTTATTTACCTTTTCTTGACGCCGATGTCTCCACCACCGCTGATGCTAACCCAGCCAGCTTGAGCAGCCATATTTCTACAGAGGTAGAGAAAAATATTTCACTCATCAGTCGCCACCATAGATTGAAGTTATGTGTAGCTTCCAGGATGACTTAAAAAAGGTGGTACTCGAAGGAACGCATGATAGTTAGGGACCTATCGGCTAGAGTTTGTATGTCTTCAACCGATAGAGTAGGCTTGACAGCGTAGGAAACTACATGCGCAGGATTAGCAGGAATATCCTGAATAAGAGAAGCAATAGGGATTGTACCATTCGTAGGATGACTTGGCACTTCGTGCACCTGGTTTGGCTCTTAAAATGAGCTCCAGAGGACACAGCATCTTGGCCTAGATGGTTTGTTGAGCGCCCTCTGATGTATTGACAAGGTTCTTCAACTAAAAATGGCCTATTTCCCCAGCAGAATAGGGGAAGAAGTGAAGCATATTTTATAATCAATTCTAATAATGGTACGATATAATGGTGCTGGCTGAGGATTTGTTCAGTGGGATTTTCAACAACCAATAGCCAGTGGCTTAGAAGAAAGAGTTAGCAGAATCTCTGGAGAGGTTGTTAACACCAAACTAGGGGAGATATTAGTACAACCACAATTGCATAACCTAGAGAGGGCAGCCAAGGTTGGTCAGGTCATTCCTAACCGATAAGGTCGAACTCATCCGGTTCATCATCCGATAAACCAAGTCTAATACCAAGGAGGCCAGGTCGCAACACTTCTTTTTCTTCAGCAAAGCCAATACGTAGTATCGATATTCGTTGCTTATCCCGATTGAGTAAGAGTAGAGGATGTACTTACAAATCTACAACCATAGAAAGGAGGCTTGCTCTTGCTCGGATAGGGTGCCGTCTACGCCTCGTTGGGCAGCCATGAAATTGCCATAGGCAGTGGTGGTTTTATCCAGATGGGATTCGACAGCAGGCAGACTTTTGTCATCATGGAGTTTGGGGATCTCATCTCCATTGTATCAGAAGCCTAGGATGGTTCAAACATCCAAGATTGTCGAGGAAAACATTCCGTGTGGAAATATGAAACTATTGATCGCTGAAGACCAGAACGGTAGAACCGCAACAAAGAGGTTGCGATCGATCGAATGCTATGTCAAAATCCGACATCATAATGGCATCTCTGATACCCTACTGATCCCAAAGTGCTCCAAAATTAGTGTAACAGCGATCACACCATTCTCTATAATTTTTCAGGGGGCGTGGCTAATGGTGAAAGGAAAATGATAGACCGGCCATGAAGAAGTCATTCCGATTCAACGAGAGGACAGAATCCTCTGGTTGGGCAAATCCCAGATGATCAACGGTAACATCTATCGGCAATAGCCGAGGTCCTAAAGCATACAAACTCGCATCGGCTTGAATCAAAGCCAGATGGGGGTTGTCCTGGGATGGCCATGGAGATTCAGAAATCGTCGACGAAGAAAGTGCAAGAAATATTGTTAATTTCACGAGAGGGTTTCAGAATCCTTCTACAACGTTCGGGATGCTTCAATTTTGTTAGAAAAAGAATGGTTACGAATTAAAAGAGGTACGATTTTCGTCGCTTCACTTGATCGCGCCATAAAGCAATAGGACTAGGAGGGCATGCGTTGACGTTAACTTTAGTCGAGCCGTTACAACAGTAATATTGAATAGATGCCGATAGGAATTTCTCCAAGCTGATGATGACGTCAATTATTTTCAGCCGATGTAGTCGGTCAATATTGGAATCAGGAACTGTTGAGTCAATAGACATCACCCCCACATCTCGGCACGATCGGTAAAGCATTACTATCCCCAATCGTGAAAGTTGAGCCATGAAGTAAGATTTTCTCTACGTACAGATAGTCAGTTGCAACACCACAGCAAGTATAAAATGGGTAAGGATTTTTAGAACAAACATGACCAAAAACATCCAGAAGATTACCAAATTCAAGTTTCAATTTCCTTTTACTCTACATTTTTTCTTGTTTTTCTTCATAGTTTTGATTAGTTTTAGGGGTTTCCTTTATTTCTTGATTACCAGATTTCCGTTTCATTTTACTTTGGGTTTAAATTCCAATAATTTTGTACTTCTTTCATCAAAATCAATCTAAACACACCAATTCCAGTCTTTTTTGGCTTTTGCATGCAATCTTCCTACTTTCTTAGACCCTTTCTATAGTAAGTTCAAGGAACTCACGTCTCTTAAAAGGTTCGACTCTTACATTCGTTTCTTCATTGGACTGTTTATGTTCATCAGAAGAGGAGCTAATCGTCAATTTCATCGGCTCTCCTTTTGTATGGCAACAATATTATTGCATCCATTATTTGAACTTTCTAAGGTTGATAATCTTGTCTCATAACTACACGTCATTTCTACTGATTTTTTTTTTTTGGTTGAAAATTATTAGTTTGATAGATAGAATTTATCAAACTTGCGCTTGCGAGTAATACAACTCATGAACCTAAGTCACAAACAACTATTTGACAGTTATTCTTACTATGCCAAAATAGTTATAATCAAGTTTAGCAATAACTATTTAAATGCATACTTTTTTTTTTATTATCAAGTCCCGTATGGTATCTTTTTTTTTAAAAAATAAACCACATCATATGGTATCTAAATGTACATACTTATATAGTAGTGTTATGATATGTTTTTTTTATCGTTCCTCAGTGCATAATTTTAGTAGAATCATGTACTGTACATTTTAATTTTTTGCCTCTCTAATTTTACTCCTCATCTTCAAATTATTGCACGCATTGTCTGAAAATTTCTAACTTTGACAAGCTTGTTTCATAATAATACATTATTTTTGCTTTCCTTATTTGGGACACTTATCACTTTAATAGATAGAATGACTCTCAATGCTTGGAAGTCAAGGATGCAACTTGCAAGCCTAATAGTGTACCCACATACAACTATTTGATAATTATTTCAATTATATAAAAATTAATATCTCAAGTTAATAATATATACTTAAACACATAGTGATATAGCAATGTGGCGATATGTTATATGGTTCCCAAGTGTATAATTTTAGTAGAATTATGCATCGTACAATTTCAAGTTTTATCTCTTTAATTTGGCATTTCAACTTCCAATTATTCCATGCATTGTTTGAAACTTTCTAATGTTGACAATCTTATTTTATAACTATACATTATTTTTACTTGAGACAGAACTAGAAATTTAAAGTTGGAGAGCAAAATATATAAATAGATATGTTAGAGAATAATGTTATAATTTTTGAAAAAATTTTAAAATGGCAAAAAATAAAATTCAAAAGACTTTTCTAATAAATTTTTATTTTCTTAGATAATAATAAAAATTTTAAAAAATTTTGGACTCCCTCTGTCTCCATCTCTGATTTTTGCTGAAATGCTTTCCATATTTGGCACACGTGTTAGTTTGATTCATAAAATTTGCCGCCCTTTATCTTCCAAGTAAAGAACATGACATGAGCCTACCGATGTATTCGTAGACAACTGCTTGATAGCCATATATTTATACTGTATTAAAATAAATATCTTAAATTTAACCCCAAAAAAAAAAGCATAAATGCACATTTATGCAGTAAAGCTGCATATTTTATATAGTTCCCAACTTTGTAGTTTTAGTAAAATTATATATTGTACAATTTAATTTTTGTCTTTTTTATTTGACGCTTCATCTTTGAATTTTTGCATGTATTGTTAAAAAATTTCTCCTGAAATGCTTTTCTTATTAGACAATTTTGTTTCATAATTATACATTATTTCTCCTGAAATGCTTTTGTTATTTGGAACACTTAGGATGTACTTGGATTTTAACCTTTGTGAGAAAAAAATTATTTGAATTGAGGAGAAAATAAATATTTTGACTTTAAAAAAATATGTAGGGTCGAAGAATGAGAATATAATATTTTACAGAATAAGGCAATCAAACGCCATAATTTGATTTTGCACTATAAATATGATTTACTACAGAAGAAGAAGAAGAAATTAGTATAATTGCTTAAAGACAAAATACATTAGTATAAATATTGAGAATGAGTCAGGGTCACTTATTTGTACATTTAATTTTCATAATCAGAAAGAACATTCTAACTACTGTTGCTGAAGAAATCGAAAATGGAAATAAGATGTTAACCGGTGCCTAGACTATAAGTGGGAAAGAGTTTCTTCTCAATTTAAAATTAATGTTGGGAAATTGGTTTGTCAGTTTAACTTTCTGCAGAGGAGTAGAAACAGTTCTTTTGATCTCATTACCGATGGGTCGCAATGGCAGCACAGCGAACTGTGGAGTCTTGTATCCACTATAAGAGACAGACAAGGTTTTGTAGTTCATGTCCACTGTATTCTTTAGGACGGCTTAGAGGTCTCACAATGTCTTCTATATATTATTATATAGCTCTTCCAAATAATAGACACTATTTGTGTTGCATAATTTATCCATCTTAGAATTATCTGCCACTTTTATCTGTAAATTCTCAAATATATATATATATATATATATATATATATATATATATATATATTATAAAAATGCATTCGAAGCTCATACAAATAAATGTGTGAGAGCAACAAAATTAGGATAGATCCATGACTAGGAGAGAAATTTGGCTTAAATAAAATCTTGATTACAAAAGTATATAATTTTAAATCTCGAAATAATAATAATACTTGAATTGTTAACGTAATTTTTTTTTTAATTCGATGATTGATTTCGTATTCCCTCGTAACCATGTGTATTGAAATTGTGAGTTTCTCCAAAGCAAATCCTTCGAGGATTCTTAGGATGTAGACTTCTTTGCTTTTTCATCCGTATCTGACTTCGGTCGACCAGCAAAGTCTATCTTTTTAATTAAAGTTGGACTGTCTTGCTGAAGTAATATTTCTATGGTCAAAGTAGGACAACAATTGCTCAAGGATGCAGAAATGGAAATCTGTGCTCATCTTGCAGTTGCATTAAAAAGTTTTTTAACTTTTAGTTCTATAGGTAGGTGTTGTATTTGGGGCCGCCCCTTAAATTGCCTGGTAATTTTATCTATAAAGGTTGTAGAAATATTTAATTTGTCTAAATTTGTATGTTTTATTTTGAATTAAATATGAACGAGTAGGGGGATATTTAAGATTTTATTTTTTCAACTTTTTTTCAATTTGTTTTGTCTTGTAAAATGCTTTGGTTAAGTTGTACTTTGCCGGAGTGGATAGGAAGGGAGGGAAAGGGGGAAGGGTGAATGATAATTTTTATGATTTTGAAGTGTTCAGCTTTTGTGAATGGATAGCAATTTGAGGGGATTGCGAAGGGTGATAGATTTCAGCTGGTGTGTATGTATTGTGTAATCTTATAATAATTTCACTTCTAAGAATTTTAGATTCGACTATACTTGTAATAATTTTGAATATTTTGTTCATGGAGATTACTTTGATTTTTTAGGAAATAAAAGAAGTGCATTATCTTGTCTTATTGTTATAGCCGAATGTCTTTGAATATTAAATATATGCGCCTTAATTGGAAATATACTTGATGGAATCATAGCCACCTCAAAAACATAAGGTAACGAGCAAATGGCGAGGGCATAGAAAAACATATTTGTTCACGGTCAAGGACAAGATAGTCAATTTGATTACACAAGGACAAGATACTCAAGGATTTGAATGATTTTTACCAAAAAAAAAAAAAAATGAATGATTTTTTGGAATGTTGATGGATATGGATGTCCATCATTAAAAGTTAGTGGAGACACCACTATTATATATTAGTGGAAGATGATTAATTTCACTAATACCAAGTTTGAAAAATATACCAATTGTGAGAGAATTGTTAGAGAAAATTGTGAGAGAAAAGAAAGAGAGAAGTTTGAAGAAATTCTTGTACAAATAATAGTTAGAGATCTATTGTGTGTAGATTTTATTCTAGCACTACTAAATTTTCATAACATGTTATCAGCACAAGTCTTTATCGTTACAAAAGCCAAAAGATTAAAGCACGAGTCTCTATTAGAAGACTAAAGGTACACATTTATTATTCCCTATGGCTAACTTTACTAAAAATCGAATTTGTAACCCTTGATATTTCTGGAAAGAATTATATGTCATGGGTTCTCGATGCAGAAATGTATCTAAGTGCTGAAGGCCTTAGTGAAACTATTTAAGAAAAAATAGTGCAACTGCACAACAAAATGCTAAAGTTTTGATTTTTATCCATCGTCATCTCGATGAAAATTTAAAAATGGAATATCTTACCGAAAAAGATTTATATGTCCTGTGGATAAATTTAAAAGAAAGATTTGACCACCTGAAGAAGGTCATACTACCAACTGTACGGTATGAATAGTTGCACCTGAGGTTGAAAGATTTTAAAACCGTGAATGAATATAGTTCCGCCATGTATAAATTATATCTCAGTTAAAATTATGCGAAGAAAAAGTTATTGATGAAGATATATTGGAGAAGATATTCTCCACCATTCATGCCTCGAATATTATCTTGCAGCAATAATATCGAGAAAAATTGTATACAAAATTTACTAATTTAATTACTGCCCTCCTCATTGTAGAGAAAAATAATGAGTTATTATTGAGAAATCATGGACCCAGACCAATTGACTCAACAGTACTTCTAGAAGTGAATGCTATTAGCTCCGGTAGAAGCCATAGTCGTAGTCGTAGTCATGGCTATGGTCGTGGTTATGGTTGTGGACACGTTCGATATTTCTCTTATCACAGTAATAATCAAGCTGTAAGAAATACTGGCCACCTGAAGTGGGACAGAAAAGATCATAAAGGAAAAGAAAAGAAATGTAAGAAAATTATAAGAATAAGTGTTATAGATGTGGCATAAAAGGTCAATAGTCTCGTAACTGTCGTACGACCAAACATTTAGTGGAATTATATCAAGCTTCACTGAAAAAGAAAAATAAAAATGTTGAAGCAAATTTTTCTCAACATCCAGTGAATGATACTGACAACGATGATATTGATCCTGAAGATCTTAATATCAATACTACCTATATGGATGTATCTGATTTTTTCGAATACCCAGACGGTAGGATACACCATTTAATTGGTGATGGTAGTATCCACAAGAACTAATGACTCACCCTGATATTTTTGAATTTTCATTATATTCTAATAATATTTACGTTTGCATATATATATATATTTGTTCTGATGGCTGTTGTTAATGATGATGTATGTATTATTGATAGTGGAACTACACATACCATACTAAAAAATGAGAAATATTTTTCTTATTTTAAAAGGGGAGAAATAAATATTTATACTATAAATGATAGTACAAATGTTATTGAAGGCTCCGGAAGAGCGAGTATATTGTTGCTTGAAGGAACAACAATTAATGTTGATAAGGGACTATTTTTCTCAAAATTCAGAAGAAATTTATTGAGTTTTAAAGATATCCGTAGAAATGGGTATCATGTTGAAACAAATGAGAAAAATGGTCTTAAGCATCTTTATATTATTTAAATTAATTTGGGTAAAAAATTTGTATTAGAAAAACTACTGTATTTTTCTATTGGCTTATATTTTGCAAAAATATGTACAAGTGAAATTCATCATCTAGTAAACCAGAAGTTTACTAATCCTATTACTTTTAGCATTTGGCATGACCGGTTGGGTCATCTAAGATCTACCATGATGAGAAGAATAATTGAGAATATACATGGTCATCCATTAAAAAATAAAAAGATATTGATATCAGAAAAATTCTCATGTGTTGCATGTTCCCTAAGAAAATTAATTATTAGACCATCACCAGTAAAAATATAAGTTGAAAGTCCTACATTTCTTGAACGGATTCATGGAGACATTTGTGGACCTCTTCATCCACCATGTAGATCGTTTAAATGTTTTATAGTCTTAATTGATGCATCATCCCGATGGTCACATGTGTATTTATTATCTACTCGCAACCTGGCATTTGCGGGATTACTTGCTCAAATAATTAAATTATGAGCACAATTTTCTGACTATCAAATTAAAAATATCAGTTTGGAAAATGCTGGTGAATTTTCATCACATACTTTTGATGCATATTGCATGTGAGTTGGGATTACTGTTGAACATTCTGTAACTAATGTTCATACACAAAATAGTCTTGTTGAATCTTTGATTAAAAGAATACAACTAATTACTAGACTATTATTAATGAAAACAAATAGCCCAACATCTGCATGGGGACATGCTATTTTACATGTTGCAGCACTTGTACATATAAGGCCAACTAGTTATCATAAATTCTCTCTTTGCAATTAGTTTTTGATTCAGAATCAAATATTGCTCATTTAAGAATTTTTGTGTGTGCTATATATGTTCCAATTGCACCAAACCAATGTATAAAGATAGATCCTCAAAGAAGAAAGGGGATCTACGTTGGATATGATTCTCCCTCTATTATCAGGTATGTTGAACCTCTTACTGGAAATGTATTTACAGTAAGATTTGCTGATTGTCATTTTGATGAATTATTGTTCCCTAAATTAGAGGGAGAACATAAACAGTATAAGAAAGATCTTGTTCGGACAACATCATTAAATTATCTTGATCCACGCATAAGCGGTGTAAACTTGAAGTTCAAAAGATAATCCATTTACACAGTATTGCAAATCAAATGCTAGATGCTTTTGTTGACTCCAGAAAAGTAACAAAATCGCATATTTCAGCTATTAATATTCCTATTCGAATTAAAGTCCCAACAGAACAAAATATTATCCCTATAGCTACTGAGTCAAAAGCACGCGAGAAGTATGGCCGACCTCTTGGTTCTAAAAATAAAAATCCTCAAAAGAAAAGAGGATTAAATGATTTAGATGATCATATTGAAGAAAAGAACGTTAACGACCAAAAGAGAACTGATGACAAAATAAAAGAACTAGAAGTTAATGAAAGTAACATTGAAATTTCTATCAATTATACCACTTTCGGTAGAAGTTAAAATCAGATAGAAACTGTTATTGATAATATGTTTGCATACAATATATCTCTTGATATTATACAGGATAATGATGATCCTGAACCAATATCAGTTGATGAATGTCGGTATAGAACAATGGAAAGATGCGATTCAATAAGAGTTAAATGCACTGACAAAACGTGAAGTTTTCGGACCTACAGTCTGAACACCAGAAGGTGTAAAACCTGTTGGTTATAAATGGATATATTTGTATGCAAGCATAATGAAAATAATGAAATCGTACGACATAAAATATGGTTAGTAGCCTAAGATTTTTCACAAAGATCAGGTATTGATTATGATAAAACTTATTCTCCTGTTATTGATACTATTACACTGCGATATCTTATCAGTTTTGTAGTACATGAAAAGATAGATATACGTCTATTAGATATTGTCGTTGCTTACTTGTATGGAAATTTAAAAAATAATGTTTACAAGAAAATCCTCGAAGGATTTCGCATGCCCGAAGCATATAAACATTATTCTCGTAAAAATTACGCCATTAAATTACAAAAATCATTATATAGCCTGAAGCAATTTGAGCGCATGTGGTTCAATCGTCTTAGTGAATATTTATTGAAAGCAAGATTTAAAAATGATTAGGTATGTCCATGTGTTTTTATTAAAAATTTGGTTCTAAATTTGTGATATTAGCTATATATGTTGATGATATTAATCTTATTGGAACTCCAGAAGAACTCCAAGAAACAATTGAGTATTTAAAAAGAGAATTCGAAATCAAGAATTTTGGTAAAACTAAATTTTGTCTTGGTTTACAAATTGAACATCTGGAAAGTGGAACATTTATTCATCAATCAACATATACAACAAAAGTTCTAAAAAGATTTTACATGGACAAATCACATCAATTGAGTATTTCAATGATTGTCCAGTCATTAGATGTGAATAAAGATCCTTTTCGACCTCAAGAAGATAATGAAGAACTCCTTGGTCCTGAAGAACCATATCTCAGTGCAATTGGTGCCTTGATGTATCTTGCTAATAATACACGACCTGGTATTGCATTTGCTGTCAATTTATTAGCAAGATTTAGTTCTTCACCAATATGACGACATTGGAATGGAATTAAACAAGTATTTTGATATCTTCAAGGTGAAATTGATCTTGGATTATTTTATTCAAATAAAACCAACCCAACTTTGATAGGTTATGCAGATGTTGTATATTTATCTGATCCACATAAAGCACATTCTCAAATGGGCTATCTATTTACATGTGAAAATACTACTATATCATAGCGTTCTACAAAACAATCTATAGCAGCTGTTTCTTGAAATCATGCTGAAATTATAGCCATTTATGAAGTAAGTCGAGAATGTGTATGGTTAAGATCAGTGATTCATTATATCCGAGAAAATTGTGGATTATCATTTATAAGAGATAATCCAACTTCTCTTTATGAAGATAATGCAACTTGTATAGCTCAATTACGAGGATGATATATTAAAGGAGATCGGACAAAACATATTTCATCAAAATTATTCTTTACTCATGAATTTCAGAAGAAATGTGAAATTGATGTGCTACATATTTAGTCATGTGACAACCTTGCAGATATTTTTACGAAGACTTTACTGACTGCAACCATTTGAGAAGTTGAGATATAAAATTGGTATGCGTCGGTTCAAAGATTTAAAGGAATCATCTCATCAGGGGAAATAATAAATAGACATATATAGAATAGTGTACTCTTTTTCCTTCACTAGATTTTTTTTCACTCGATTTTTATCTAGTAAGATTTTAACGAGGCATATTTTTTATGTAATGGACATCCAAGGGAGAGTGTTGTGAATATATTAGAATGAGTGGAAGTTCCACCAATTATGGATATGGATCTCTACCATTAAGAGTTAGTGGAGACACCACTAATATATATTAGTAGAAGATGATTAATTCTACTAATAAGAGCTCTATGAATAGAGCTCTTCCCAAACTTGAAAAAAATACCAATTGTGAGAGAATTGTTAGAGAAAATTGTGAGAGAAAAGAAAGAGAAAAGTTTGAAGAAATTCTTGTGCAAATAATAATTAAAGATTATTGTGTGTAGATTTTATTCTGGCATTGCCAAATTTTCATAACATGGAATGATTTTTACAATTTTTTTTGGGCAAAAAAAAAAAAAAATGATTGTACAGATTGAGAGAAGGAAGAAGGAAGAGATGAAAAAGAAAATGGAGAAGGAGACAGTGAGTGAGAGAGAAGAGAGAGTGTGATAGTTAGTAAGGAAGTGAGATCTTAAGGATATTTAGGGATTTTGACAAATAAATGTGTTAAAGATAAAAAAAAAAAAAGACAAATTGGTAAGTTTAGTCCCTGAACTTTTTTATTTTGGCATGGTTGGTCCTTATTATTTATTTTTAATTTATAGGTCCTCTATTTTTTTTAATTTGGCACACCTAATTTTGACGGGTCAATTCGTCACTTCAATTTTAACCCATTAAGAAAGGATAAATTTGGTATTTTACTATATACCTTCAATATTTATAACGACAATTTGATGAGTTTAGTCGCTGAACTTTTATTTTGGCATGTTTGGTCCCTATTTTTTTTTTAAATTTTATAGGTCCTCTCACTTTTTTAGTTTGGCACATTAGGTCCTTTCAACCTAATTTCAGCTGGTTAACCTTAAATTAACCCATCAACTTGAATTTTGACCCATGAAAAAAATGATAAATTTGATATTTTACTATACACATTCAACCATTCTTTGTATTAGAATTATATATGTACAAAATTAAAATAATTACAAATTTATGATCACAGATGTATAAATCGTATTATAAATCAAAGAATTAAAAGAATCTACAAATGTAAAACCCAAACTGGTGTTGATTCTATCATAACCAAATCACACAACATGTTAATGCTACTTTTCTCTAAATAAAAAATCCCAATATCATATCCTGTATTCAAGTAAGGCAAATTAGTGAGTTAATCCTTCGACTTTTTTATTTTGGCATGGTTGGTTAATATTCTTTTTTAACTTTATAGATCCTCTATCTTTTTTAATTTGGTATATTAGGTTCTTCTAAACTAATTTCGGATTGTCAACTCTAAATTAAATCGTCAACTCTAATTTTAACCCCATTAAAAATGGTAAATTTGGTAATTTGCTGTACACCTTCTAGAGTTGACGAGTTAATTTATAGTTGACCTATCGAAATTACGTCAAAATGACCTAATGTATCAAATTAAAAAAGATCAAGGATCTATAAAATAAAAAGAGAATATTTTGATACAAATGGAACTTAATAGTTTGAAATTTGATCTAGTTTGGTTTGGTTTGGAAAATTTTGAATCAAAATTATTAGTTTGATTTGAAAATTGAATAAAATTGATCATCAACACTCCTAACAAATACTCATAAAAAAAATTTGGGGACTCTATTCTGTATAATTCTTTATCAAGAGTAGCACATATAGATGAACTAATCCACGGCGTTGGTATGGAAATTCCAATACCATAAACCTTGGCCAACTCAAGGGACCACTTCTTATCATTTATGTAACATATTCTTGACTATAAATTTAAAAAATGATATTTAGTTTTTAAATAAAAATAAAATATCAAAATCAAATAAGTAACAAAAATAAAAAATTATAGATTGACTAAGAATAAAACAAATAAGAAGATTATGGAATAATCTAAATGTATATACTAATTGTGAAGAGGTGATAGAATTGTCTAAAAATTTTGTTAAAGTAATTTTTAATTTTTTTTTACCTTCTTCACTTTTTTAAACAATAGTCTAGATTTAATCAAGATTATGCAGATTTTGATGAATGACTATAATTCTATCATCACCTCTAAATAATTTTGCATATGGTTCAGGTTTATTTGGTCATTATAGATTATTTAGTAATTTCATAATATTTTTTCCTTTTTATTAGTTAGATTTTAATAGTTAACCTAATAAATTTTACATGTGTAACTGTAATGTAACGTAATGAGATATGCAAAGATAAGCCATAGTGCAAATCTATATGCCACCTAGTCGGTTTAACTTTTCTCTTATGTCAATGATTCCAATCCTTCGCTCAATCCTTATTGAGTTGGCCCCCCTCTGGATCAACTATAGCGCCAAACCAGATAACACAGTAGTCAGATTCTGTCTTAGTTGCTTGACAACATTGGGAAGTCAGAACACTCCCATCTGATATGCTGTGAAGCGAGTCAATTGAATAGTAAGGGTAAAAAGAATAAGCATGGCTTCTTCACTTGCTATGTCGTCAACTATAAGGTGAACACTGACCCTTGACTTTTTTGAGTCTTTTTGGGCTGTCTTGAACATGTAGAAACTTGGCTTCTGATGAATGTTATACTTTTTGTTAAGGACAAACAGTTATTGTAATTTGTAATTTTTGTTAGAGAATAAAAGGTTATTGCTGACTTTTGTTATTCACATAAATTTGAGCTTTGCTATATGGGTTTCACATAATTTCTTGGGAATTTTGAAGTTTAGTGATGCGTAAATTTTGAGTGTATAAAAATTATTAAATTTAAATCCATCACTAACTAAGTTTTAATTAAAACATTAATCCTAAAGTACGGATACGAGCAAGTATACTCATCACAAGCATAGTATAGGGAATTAATGAGTATCGATCCTCAAAGGAACAAGTATACAATAATCACTTTTTATTCATTGTTTAACCTATCAACTAGATTAATAAAGAAATAAAAAATAAAAATAAAACTATACACACACACACACACACACACAACTCAAGGAGAGAAAAACATGTAATTAAATAGTTATTCTAAAAAACATGACATGAATCATCTAATACTTATCACAACCAATTATTTTCTTGGTATCATGAAGGAATAAAAATAGAAACCACTTCTTTCACAATCTATGGAATCACTATTTTTCGATTAAATCAGCAGATTTTCCAATCAAACTAATATAACCAAAGAAATGCATTAAACTCATCATTCAACAATTATCCCTATACTCTAGGTGATAATGAACATGGAATTAGCCAATAACTGTATACTCTAGGCGAAATTAACTAACATTTGATTACTTAGGTTTAATTCTCAATCTTCTTTTCCAATCCAGTTAATATAACAAATATATAGAATTGACTAAATTAAACTTAATCTCTCTTCATTTCTCAAGTCCATTAGAAATTAATTTAATTCCATCAACCTATCAAATAAAATCAAGTAATCAAATAGTAAGAAGAATAATCAATTGATCAGAGAATAAAATTAATTTAAAATTATAAATCCAAGAATAATATTCAAATACAATTAAAGAATTAAATAGCAATGGCTAGTGGGCCGGTTTGGCCCGCCGGGTCGGGCCAAACCAGCCACTATACACCGGGTCGGGCCTATGGCCAGTCCTAGGTCTCGGTCTGATCAGGGCCAGGGGTAGAAACCCTTGGCCTGCCTGGGCCCGCACAAGAGAGCAGTTACCTAACGGCTCTCTCATTTTTTTTAATTGCATTTCAGCTCAAAAAACGGCTGAAATATTTTTGTTTTTACATTTTAGTCCCTAACGGTTATATTCTCTATTCTAACCCCCAAAACTTTATAAATACCCCCCAATTCAACCCAAAACTCACAAACACTCTCCAATTTTCTCAAACTCTCTCAAACTCTCTTATTTTCATTCATCTTTCTCTCACAATCCTCAAATTTCTTCATTTTCTCTACAAAAAGTATTAGAATAGAATTTATTTTTATATTATACTTTTTCAATTCTTCAAGAAAGTTTTCATATTTTGGAACATTGTTGAGTAGCAGAATAGTGGATATAAGAAGTAAAAAGCTCCACAAAGTAGTGTTATTCTTGGTCATCAACGAGTTAGTATTTCTTAATCTTACTTTCTTATTTTTTAGCTTTATTAATTAATTATTTATTTTAGTTATTTGTTTAATTTTTAAGTTAATTTGTTATTTATATTTTTCAATTCTGTTATTTCATTATTTGTTAATGCTTTATTTTTTTGAATTTTTATTGCTTGTTTTTTTTTAAGAAATAATGGATCCAAATCAATATAATCATTTTTCTTTATCACAATCATCTGCACATTTTGATTTTAATATAGATCCATCTTTAAATTTAATAAATAATGAAATAGATAATGAAGATGAAGGTCCTAGTAGGCCTAGCGTTAGTATTTCACAATCACAACTAACGACAACAATTAATCCTAACGAATCTAATATAGGTGAGGATGATGTTGAAATAGCGAATGTTATAACTAAAGCAAAAACATTTATGGTTTGGAATCTTTTTGAAAATGATAACGATAATGATAAGGCAACATGTAAAATTTTTAGGGTGGTATATACACATAAGAAGGGAGGAGGGACGGAAATATTAGTTAGACATATGAAAATGTCACATAATGATTGGTTAGAAAACATACTTAAACAACAACAAATACGTACTACAGGAGGTCAAATTATTGGTAATTTTCAATATGATCATAGAAAAAATAGAAGTGGATTTCCTAAAATAATTGTTCAAACTAAATTACCTTTTAATTTTACAGAAAATCCACATTATGAACAATATATGCAAAATAATTGTCAACCAGTATGGAAAAGAATTCCTAGAACAACGTTAAAAAATGATATAATAAAGATATATAAAGAAATGAAAGAGTATCTAATTGCTATGTTTGATTCTTGTAATTGAAAATTTGCTCTTACTTGTGATGGTTGGACTGCAATTACTAATGAGTCTTATTTGTGCATTACATGTCATTGGATATATCATGATTGGTTAGTACAAAAAAGAACTATTTGTTTTAAATTATTTGAATATCCTCATGTAGGTAGTAGTATAGCTAGAATGATTACTCAAACATGTCGTGAATATAGGATTTTAAATAAAATTATTTATATTTCGTTAGGTAATGCTTCAAATAATGATTCCGCCATAACAATTTTGAAAAATACTATGAATCCTATGTTAGATGGTATTTTATTTCATATTAGGTGTGCTTGTCATATACTTAATTTGTGTGTTAAGGAAGGATATAAATATGTTGATGATATTGTTAATATAATTAGAAATATTGTTTTATTTATTGTATTGCACTTTCAACATTTTTATTTACTTTCAAAGAAGCCACTGAACTTTTATTAGGATCTTATTATCCCACTACTCATCATATTCTTCCAACACTTGCTAAGGTAGCACATATTTTTTGTGAGTATATGGATCACCCCTGATATGGTTATTTTATGTGAAGTATGTTTGAAAAATATAAAAAATATTATGAAGATATTTCTATTTTATATTGTATGACATTGTGTATAGATCCTCGAGTAAAAAGGGCTGAATTTCATAGTATTATTGAATATTTATATAAAACATTAGATTTTGATGAATCTCAAACACTTAGGTAATGTATGATAAAAGATATAAAAGATAAAACGACTAAAGCTCTATCTAATATGTATAATTTGTATGAGTTTGAGTCTTCTTGTTCTAGTTCTCCTAGTTTAAATAGGCAAGCTTCATCATCATCTACCAATCACTTTCAACCTCCACGAAAATCTACCACTTCAATTTCATCAGTATTTAATCCATTAGGTATTATGAAACGTAAAAAAAAAAAAATCGTCTACCACCTACAATAAGATGGTAATTTATGAGATGCAGCATTTAGTAGAAAATGGAGATCAACATTTTGATATTTGTGGTTGGTGGAAGGCTCATGTAAGTTAATACCCCATTTTATCTAAAATGGTAGGTGATCTTTTGACACCACCAGTCTCCACAGTGCCATCAGAAAACGTCTTCAGTGAGAGCACTCGAACAATCGATGAAAGAATATCTCGATTGCCTTCTCAAACTTTGGAGATATTAATGTGTTGTAGTAGTTGGTTTGTAGCTAAAGATAGGACGGCTAATTCGTGGATTACTGATGATGACTTAGATGATAAATTGGGTGAACTAAGTAGTTAGTTTAGTATTATTGTAATTAGGAATTTAGGATAAGTAATATTATGCATTTAATTTTATTTTAAAGATATTTATTCTATTTTTAAATTTTAATCATTGTAATATTTTCAAGAGGTTTAGGCATCAAGTGCCCATCTTATGTAATCTTTATTTTATTAATTAATAAAATAGGTAGGGATCCAAGCCAAATCCTCCACCATTTCAATGTGGTTTTTTTATAATTTTTAAAAATTATGTTATTTAAGTAACAATAAAAAAATTACAAAATAGTTGAATGTCAAAATTTTTAATTGAATTAAGTAGGAGAAAAAAAAAAGAATAAGTCCACGGGCCGGGCCTTATGTGCCAAGGGCCTGGGCTGTGCCAGTCCCAGGGCTTCTAGCCTAGGGACTGGTCCGCACACCATGCGGGCCGGTCCTCGGGCCCGGCCCGGCCCAAAATCATGCGGATTGGCCCAAGTGTCAATGTTAGAATTAAACTCATCATTGTTTAGGAAAAAGAAAACAAAGGAAAGAGATAAATACTTTGAGACAAGTCCTTCAATTTCCAATGAAAACTCTTCCAAAATCAATGCTGCTTGAGTAATTTCTTTAGAGAAAATATTAATGGTGATGCACTCTAAAATATTTGTCTAATGATCCATATTGTGAACAAACTTTCTAACGTGAATAGCCTGATTTATAAGCTTATGAATTTCCTAGAAATAAAAAACAGAAAAGACGTAATTTCCTAATAGAAGTCTAGAATTAATTTGCAAATCCACTGACTTAATTTAAGAAAGAATTGGGCACTCTGTTTTGTCGTTTTGCATTGAAATCCTTTTTCTTATTGAAGCCAAATTTTGTTTTGTCAAAGCCATTGAAAAACAAGCCGTTTCCTTTTCCTTTTTGGTTGAAGCAAAGTGAATTGGATGGCGAGTTGATGAAGACAACTAAATCGCAAAATCAAGCCACGAAAGTGTGAGTCGATTCGCTAAAGACCAAGCCACCCGAGCCATTTTCCTTTTCTTCCTTTTGAGCTGCCGAGCCAAGCCGCAATTTCTGTTCTTCTTTTACTGAAATTGGCTCACTTGAGCCAATCTCTTTCTTTTCTATCAAGCTGCGGCTTAACCAATGAAGCTACCCGTGTCGATGGTCTTGTTGCATCCTCCCAAGAATGCAACATATCCTCCTAAGGATGTATGCTTTTCTTTTCTTTGTTGTTTGTTTGTTTCCTTGTTCAGTGACCATTTCTTTTCTTTTTCCTTTTGTCTTATTGTTGAGCTGCGGCTTCCATTCTTGGAACCTTTCAAGGATGTAATGCATTCGTCCCAAGATTGCACTTGCTGTTTCCTTTTCTTTTTCCAATTTTGATTTCAGCTTCTCAATTTTTCTTTTTTTTTTATGCTTTGTTTTGCTCTTTCTCCAGACTTGACTTGGCGTTGGGTCAGTCTCCTTGGCTTGGTGTCAGGTCTTCACTAGAGTTTTTCCCAATTCGTTCTAAATTCACCTATTTTTGTATAAAATCACAGAAAAATTTTTTATAAGTGAAATATCAAATAGGAAGGAATCTGACTAGTTATTGTATTAAAAGTATCACAAAATATCCTCAAATGACTATACATACATACATATATATATATATATATATATATATATATATATATATAATTTCGGTCCTATCACATTCCTCCCCCCCTTCCACTGAAATCTTTGCTTGTCCCTAAGCAAAGTACTTAAAACAAAGCACATACAAAATAAATTGACTCTTCTCAAATTCATCAATAACAAAGTCATAATTTCTTTTCCAACATTAAATAAAAATTTGTCATTCATTCAACCCTTTAAAAATCTTTGTAAACTTATGTATTAAATCAAACATATCAAGACTCTCAAAATTAAGTTAAACAAGTTTATACTCTAGTTTAAGAAAATTGTTCCACCTTTCAAGCCGATACATAGATAAAACAAATCATACAAGGCAAGTTGTTCAACCAATTCAAAACTCATAAAATCAAATTTGCACGACCTTACGTAACAAAATAGGGAAACACAGTTTTTTTTTTCAATGTTTTTTCAACACTTATTTTTATTTTAATGACTTAGGGAATTAATAGCCTAAAAAAAGTGGCTTCCTCTTCACTAATCGTATTGGCCCCCTTATAGTCATTCATTTTCTTTGCTTTTCGGGCATTGACCTCAAGAGAATGGAGTTCTTTATTTTTTTTTTCTTTTCACTAACCATATTGGCCCCCTTAAGCATTGTGTCCAAGTAAGACAAGCATTGCTTTCAAATAGAATGAGCATTCTCTTTCAGTGAAATAGATAAATCTTTCCGCTCATTTTTTTTTCAACTCATCAAAAGAAAATTTCACGCTTTCTTTTCAATCCTCACAATCCTTATTCACAACCCAAAGTTAAAAAAATTTAGAAAATCATGAATCAAGAATTAATCAACAACTTGTCCCATGTTTCATCACATCATCCACATCTAAACAAGAAGAGTAGAATAAAACTCAAATACTAAATATAACCAAGATTAACTTAAATTGCCAGACTTAACATACTCAACCAAATACACAATTTTACTCAATAAAATTCAACCAATTTGAATGACAAAATCATATCCAAAGTGAAAAAGAAAATCATAACCTTATCCTAGGCAAAATAATTTCATATCAATTGTTAAAAAATTCCCTATAGTCAAGAAAATCCACTGAATCTTAAAAAAATGTACTTGAGAAAATATTAAATCCCTCCCCTATACTTAAATTAGACATTGTCCTCAATGGCCTAAAATAGCACAATAAAGCATAACCAAAGGACCAAAAATGTAAAGAGAAAAAATAAAATAATACTCCTCAAGGCAGATTAGCTCCAAGAAAAGAGAAGTGCTCCTTCAAAAAGTCGAAAGATGCAATGGCACTAACGTAGAAGAAACCTACGAAAGAAAAAATAAACACACCAAGTAAAAGCATAAAAAGGAATTGAAAGAAAACAAAATAAAAACATACTAAAAATCAATGAAAAAGAAAAAGAGAAAGTCAAAGTCTTTAAGAATCCCCTGAAGTAGAGCCTCCAGATGGGCCTCTAATTTGTCCTCCAAAAGGACCACCGCGACTTCCAAATAGATCACGAGGTCCTCCTTGTCTCTTCCAATACTGTCGCTAATAATTCCCTTGAATATCTTGATTGAGCCTTAGATTGTGCAAAATATCATCATGGCATTGTTGAGTATGCTCAATCCTATCAAACCTTTGATCATACCTCACCCTTATATTGGCTATGTCTACCCTCATTTCCACCATTTCATCCCTCAAATGCTCTAAAAATGTATAGATGTTGGCTAAAATGTTATCACTGACACTTGATGGTTGCCCAAAATACCTTTGTGGTTGGGAAGGTTCCTCTTCTTACTCAACTAGAAGATCAGGAATGCTAGGTTGGGGAACCTCCATTAGCCTTAACCATGTAGTTATTGTAACATTAAACTTATAACCAAAATGAGTCAAGACTTGTTCAGTGACTACATTACGTGAGGTAATAGGTTCCACAAGTTCATTTTCCATAGAAATATCAAAATTATTCAAAACCTATGAAATCACTAAGGGAAGAACAAATACTTTGGTAGCAAGGCCAAAAGCCCCCACTTCTCGCATAAAAGTTAGTAACAAAGGGGTAAGGGGAATGGGTTCTCAATGAAACATTTTGGAGAGTATATAAACATCAATTATTCGAACTTCATTCACACAACTCAATCAATGGCAAACATTGAAATACAAGATATACAAAATAACCCTCCATTGAGGAGTAAGATCATTATTAGGGAGAAAAGAAGAACCATGTGTAGAAGCTTTTGGTTCTAAACCCAACTGTCGATAAGCAACATTAAAATTCCAAGTTAGTTCATAAGAGATCATTTTATTATGGTGGTCAATTTCTATCCAAGGGCCTGTTGGGTATCTTAGGCTCGTATTGTATACGGCGCAGTGAAAAATAAAACGAGATACCATCCCAGGACCCATTTATGTGTGGAAAAAAAGATATAAAGACAATAAAGATACAGCTTTTTACTTTTGGGTGATCGTCCGAAGAACAAAAATTTTTTCTTTAAGTCGAGACGTGATCCAGCAATCCTCTTGTGCAAATTCCATGAGAGTTGGACGTCTAACCACTATAATCACAGTGTGTGATTATCTCTAATAGTGATCTACACCGAGGATACACTCAAATACCAAAATTTCCTGTGCTAGAGAAAAAGATGGCAGCTAGGGTTCTTTGATCAAGATCAAATCGAGAGAGATAGAGAGAAGAGAGAATGTTCGTGGCTGTTGTTTTTGTGTGTTGTTCGGCTAGGGGTTTTCGTGTGTTACATATACTATATATTACACGAAATTTTCCTCCCAAAATTGAGAGTTTTAATTCTATTAGAATTCCGTAATTGTAATTGGAAACATGAAGTTCTCACAATTACAACTTAGACAACAAATTATAACTAATTATAATTTTTCCACAACAACTTATCTTTCTCTCAATCAACTCCACTATGTTATCAAATAACATTTTGAGTATATAATCTTCTATTGTGTGTGACCTATTAGGTTTCCTAGTCAATTGGTAGAGAACATGAATTAATCCAAACGTCTTTGAGACTAATAATCCATAATTAATTAGAATTAATCCTATTAATTCTAATTTGGATTGATTTAGTAATTCATCAATTAATAAACCCATATTCCTAGATCATGAGCGGTATCTAACAACACATCATGATCACCCAAGAATCCAGGAAGTCAAGTGGCTTGACATGAACCATTCAATAACAAATTTCAGTGCAATTAACTCCTTTCACCATACAATATCTCATTCGATTTGGAGTACGGAATTAGTGCCAGCTCCCTCCAGAATTAATTCTGACCCAAATACAATAGTACCTATACTAGGAACCCACTACTCTAGATGTGTATTAATTGGAACTATTTTCAATACACAATTGCTTTGGCCAAGGACTTCTCGAGTAGTAATTCCTACAAGTGGCCGTAAGATATTCGCCCATACTATTAAGAGTGGTGAATCCTTTATTGACCTTTTCAACTATTTTTGTTTACCTCACAATGTACCCAATATCCATCCCATAGGCGACCCTCGATCGAGTTCCGGAGATCGGAATCAAAGTACAAAGCTCAGCAAACAAAGTACCTTAGAGATCTCAAGTCTAAAGATACTTGCACGTTTGCTATATTGAGATTATATCACTGGCACTAAATAGTTATCCATGTGATTATCTCAAATCTAGGTCATCCAATGAACTTGTTCCATTAACAAACATCCATGTGTTAACTTTGAGTATCTCAATACTCATGGTTATGAGAATCACCGCCTGATCAAATCAGAAAGTCTAACACATGCTAGTCTTGACACATTATTGATGTCCTGCCTCATTAATACTATAACTAGGGACTAATTAAATACTAACACCATCCAGTGTAGTAGGAATCTCATATTATGATCTCTATCATGATTTCCTTAACACAGTGTTGTACTAGAGACTTTATCGAACAGTTATATTACTTAAAGTAAATAAACAAAACTGTAAGATAAATAATGCCTTTTATTAAAATAAAATGTGTTATATACAATATACCAGTGATTGCCTCTAGGGCACAACACTAACAGGGCCACTATCATCCACTCCTAAATTGGTAGCTAATTGAGTCCTAGTAAAAATTATGGAGGTATATTTCACAGATGTTTCAATTTGTTTGTCTTTTCTTTTTACTTTTCATGTTTGCATAAAATTCCTTTACAAGGGTAGGACAAAAGTCACCTCTCAAGCATAAAATTGGACCCCAACCAATCCTTCCAAACATCTCAGTTATATTCAAATATCGATCAATGGAAGGCTTGATTGTTTTTTCAACAATGATCCTATTCGAGGCCCTAGCATCATACCATTCCTCACATTTTTTATCATTGAAATTCTTTGGGTGAAAAGAAGGTAGCTATGAAGATAGGTCAAAAGATAATGATGGTTTAGTGCGTTTGTGAGGTTTGAAAAATTGTTTTATTTTAGGCATTTTGACTCAAACAAACACACTGTGCAAATAATGTTGTCTTCTCAGTTGAAAACTTTTCCCCACAAGACTTAATTTTCAAGAAAAATAATGCTCAAAATACCATTAACAATAGCCAAAGTACAATATCAAACCACAATGTCAATCAAGTGTACTATTAAACTGAAATCTCAATAAGGTCCTTTTAAAATAACAAGAAGAATATCAAAGTTATGCCAAAAAAAAAAAAAAATCCACAAAATCAACAATTCTTACAAATTATGCCAACAGCATGAGAAGCACCAAAATAATAGCTTAATCATTCTCATGCATATTTACAGCTCCAAATAAACTTAACAAGAACCATTCCAAACAAAGTAAATAATTCCTCAAAATACAATACCAGTAGATGTCAGGAAAATTCAAGAAGAAAGCATTTATTTTACTTGAAGGAGTTTGAGCACACTTGTGTGCTTCCAGCTTTTGATGTCCAATGATTTGCAAGAGAAACGCAGCTAGTGAGAAGAATATGGAAGAAGAAGAAGCAACGTTCTCTGGAGAAATTGGGAGAAAAGTAACGAAAATACGGTGGAATGAAAAAGATGTATGAGATTATGAAAAGGAAAAGGAGAAGAAATGACTAAGAAACAGGAAAAGAACAAAAGTTGGCTCTAGTTGTCTGAATGTGGAAAAACCGATTATCAAGGAGGAATCTATTGGTTTTGTTTGGTTGTGAAGACAAAAAGCTTAAAACATGTGAAGTTGGTTATTGTCTTGTATAAAAGAGAAACATGAAGGTTTGAAAGTGTGGTGGGCTCAGTTGGGGTGTTGACCGAAGCCATTGATAACCAAGCCAAGCCAAGCTAAGGTTGGCTTGTGGAAAATCCAAAAATATCTTTTTTTTTTCATAGAAACAAGAAAAATACAATGGCAATAAAAAGAATTATATATTACAACAACTTGTTTACAACTAGTTATTATACAATTACTAATATTGCTACACATAATAATTAAATAATCACAATCATAAAATACTAACACTAGGAAAATAAATATAACAATATAGTCTAATTACAAAATAAAAAAAAACAAATATTATAAGTATTAAAAATATAAATATCTAGCCACTAAGAAAAATACAACAAGCATTATAACAAGATATGGTTTATTCACAACAATTATTATTATTATTATTATTATTATTATTATTATTATTATTATTATTATTATTCAAAATAAATAAATATATACAATACAATAAGAAAATTATTTACATGGTGCCAAAGAAAAAAAAATACTTACATATTTATATAGTTAAATCAATGAACTCCAAACTTTCATGATATTGTTTCCCGACAACGGTACCAAAAACTTGATGCATAAATTTTGGATGTATAAAAATCATTAAATTTAAGTTAATCCCTAGCCAACTTTTAATTAAAACATTAATTCCAAATCACAGATATGAGCAATTATACTCATCACAAGTATACTATAGGGAATTAACAAGTATCGATCCTCAAAGGAACAAGTACATATTTATCACTCTTCATTCATTATTTAACCTATCAACTAGATTGATAAAGAAATCAAAATAAAAATAAAGACAAAAACAATAAATATATACAACTCATGGAGAGAAAAACATGTAATTAAATAGTTATTCTAAAAAACATGACATGAATCATTTAATACTTATCACAACCAATTATTTTCTTAACATCATGAAGGAATAAAAATACAAATCACTTCTTTCCCACTCAATGGAATCACAATTTCTTGATTAAATTAGCTGATTTTCCAATCAAACTAATATAATCAAAGAAATGCATTAAACTCATCCTTCAACAATTATCCCCATACTTAAGGTGATAATGAATATGAAATTAGCCAATAACCCTATACTCTAGGTGAAATTTAACTAACTTTTGATTACTTATGTTTAATTCTCAACCTTCTTTCCCAATCCAGTTAAGATAACAAATATATAGAGTTGACTAAATTAAACTTAATCTAACTTCGTTTCCCAAGTCCGTTAGATTTAAAGTTAATTCCATCAACCTATCAAATAAAATCAAGTAATCAAATACCAAGAAGAATAATCAATTGATCAAAGAACAATATTAATTCAAAATCATAAATTCAAGAATAATATTCAAATATAATTAAAGAATCAAACTTATCATTGTTCAAGAAAAAGAAAACAAAGGAAAGAGATAAATACTTATAGACAAGTCCTTCAATTTCCAATGAAAACTCTTTCAAAATCAATGCTTCTTGAGTAATTTCTCTAGAGAAAATATTAATGGTGATGCACTCTAAAATATTTGTCTAATGATCCATATTGTGCACACACTTTCTAACGTGAATAGCCTTATTTATAAGCTTACAAATTTTCTAAAAATCCAAAACAGAGAAGAAGTAATTTCCTAATAGAATTCTAGAATTAATTTGCAAATCCACTGACATAATTTGAGAAAGAATTGGGCACACTATTTTGTCGTTTTGCATTGAAATCCTTATTCTTATTGAAGCCAAATTTTGTTTTGTCAAAGCCGCTAAAAAACAAGCCGTTTCCTTTTCCTCTTTGCTTGAAGCCGAGTGAATTGGATGCCGTGCCAATGAAGACAACTGAGCCGCAAAATCGAGCCACGGAAGTATGAGTTGATTCGTTGATGATCGAGCCACCTGAGCCATTTTCCTTTTCTTCCTATCGAGTCGCCGAGCCAAGCCGCAATTTCCTTTCTTCTTTTACTGAAATCGGCTCATCTGAGCCGATCTCTTTCTTTTCTATTGAGCTGCGGCTCAGTCAATGAAGCTGCCCGAGCCGATGGTCTTGTTGCATCCTCCCAAGGATGTTTTCTTTTCTTTTCGTTGTTGTTTGTTTGTTTCCTTTTTCAGTGGCCATTTCTTTTCTTTTTCCTTTTATCTTCTTGTTGATCTACGGCTTCCTTTCTTGGAATCTCACAAGGATGTAATGCTTCCATCCCAGGATTTCACTTGCTGTTTCCTTTTCTTTTTCCAATTTCGATTTCAGCTTCTTGATTTTTCCTTTTTTTCTGCTTTATTTTGCTCTTTCTCTAGACTTGACCCAGCATTGGGTCAGTCTCATTGGCTTGGTGCCGAGTCTTCGCTAGTGTTTTTCCCTATTAGCTCTAAATTCACCTATTTTTGTATAAAATCACAAAAAAAAAATTTAAAAGTGAAATATCATATAAGAAGGAATATGACTAGTTATTGTATTAAAAGTATCACAAAATATCTTCAAATAACTAGGCACTATCATTTGGTTTCTGCTGGATTTTATGATTATTATATCTTTTTTGTAATGTATTAAGAGACGTTCTTGCAATGTATCGTGTGCATTGGTGAATGAAAAATTATTTGATTATTTATGCGATCCAAAATTGGAGCTTTACCATGTGTTTCACCTAATTATTGAGCATTTGCTTGAGGTCATGTTTCAGTAGTTCCTGGTGAAAATCTGTTAGCCCAAGTGCTGGTAATCTGTTGTGTGGATTGATGAATTGAAGTCTATTTGCTCTCACTATTACTATTCAAGGTTCAACCTGTGTTGTGTGGGTTTCACCCCATTTTTAAATATTTGCTATTATTACTCTGAAATCAATAGTTTGCATTCTCTATTTGCTTGGTGTTAGTTACAATTTGAGGTCCACTTTCATTGGGCGTGTACATGGAATCCGTGTCCCTGATGTTGGTATTAGTCATGTTAGTTTTGTGAGGAAGACTGTTGAGTATAAGAAGTTAAGAATTGGTAAGCAGCTAATTCCAGTGCCCTCGAATGTCACAATAACGATGGATGATCAGGATTAAAAAGTGAAGGGTCCTCTTGGGGAGCTTGCAGTTATCTACCCCGGAGAAATAATTCTTAAGAGGAAAGACTTTGGTGTACTTTGGGCAAGCAAGGCAACGGAGACAAGAAGAGACAATCAAATGCATAGTTTATTCAGGTACTTTCACCATTAATTGGGCCATCATGTTGTACAATTCTTTCTTGTAGTATTGTCGAGTTTTCTAGCAAGAATTTGATTTGAATCAATAAGATTTGCTATACTTTGGTGATGGGTTTTAATGTAGATTAACGGATTATACTGTTGTCCCATCTGTGCTAAATGGGATAATTCTGCATTCTATACACTATGTTTCAAGAAGCAACTTCTATTTGATTTATAGCATAGTGAATGTCTTCCTGTCCTTGTCTCTCTGTGGAATGGCAGGTGTTGAAAATGGCAACTTTGGGAGTTAATATTTTTTAACTCATGATTAGTTAGCCTAAAAAAATTAATGGAAATTGTTCTTGACATATTAGAGATTGTTTTGATTGTGGTAGAAGCCATTTTCATGGTGAGAATCCATAATTAAATGTTGTTAAAGTTGGGTATTTAACCATTTGGGAACTCATGTTAGACATGAGTCCCACATGGGAAAAATAGAGGAGTGTGGAAGCCTTTATATACTAAAAGGCTTTTCTATAGACTTAATAGAAAAGCCCAAGGTATGGAGGATGCCACACGCGCGTGCCGCCCGCCCGGCCCAGCTCGAGCTTGGCCCATGTTTTCACGATCCTCTATTTTTATTTGGCCCAATTAACTCTAACTTGAAAAAGAATAGGAAACAAAAAATCTGATAGGGAATTAGGGTTTTTCTAATCTGAATTGGATTTTAATTTTTCCTAAGGCGAAATTAAAAGAGGGAATAGAGTCGCCATTAGGGTGAATCCTTTTTCGTGCTTTTTGCTTCCTGTGAGAAAATTTGCCTCTTCGATTCTCTCCACGATCCATAATTTTTGGCTTATCGGGACCGATGAACTGAGGGGATTTTCGAGGTGATCACAGTTGGTGTGCGTCAACAGTGATCTGAAACTGTCTTATCCTGCAAGAAGAGTCGCTGTACCCATCGCACCAGAGTGGGGCGAATAACTTCTTGAAGGCAAACCAGTATTGGACTGGTGATTCGGTCAGCAGTACAGTACGTTACGGCGCAGCTTGTCCAGAGGAGTACCGGCGCCTGGTACGTTCTGGTAGGACCGTGAGCAAGTCTTTCAGGTACACTACTGACTTATTTATTAAGTTTGAATTCTGTCTAGTTACGTTACGTTTGGACTGTGTGGCCTTGCCGGTATTGTTGATATTTGATAATTGCAATTGTTAGAGCCCTGGTCGGGTATATGTGGTGCTTATTCAATTCAGTTGAGTTGCCTATCTGTGCTCATAGGTACCCTGTTTCTAATAGTAGGTTTACATCTAATAGTCAAAATTTTCATCTGCTTCTAGCAGATGCAATCTCCTCCATAACCTTTCATTGAATGCCATACTTAAACCTTCCAGTTAGACTTTCCCTTTTGACTTTTTTTCCTACTATATTGCATATGAAAGAATACCAAAATGATATTGTAGAGATGTTTTCCAGGAGACAGCCATATTACAATCCTTATCTCGTCTTTGAACATTAGGTTAGATACTTAGCTAAATAATATTGGTAAATGGTGAATGTGCTCGCATTTGAAATGTTTTTCTATGATCTCAGTGCTAGACTTGCAAACTCAACAGGCTAAATTTGGTATGATCTTTCTCCGTGAGAGAAAATTAATGTGGTTAGAAATTCTAAAATGAAGAAAATGGAAATTGAAAGCAAATATCAGAGTTCCAAACCCGAGAATGTCACTACTCCACCCAAACCTCTTCATTTGTTCCCCAAACCAAATTTTCTACTTTTCGCAAAACCAGCAATTAAGCCATCAACTGTAGTAAGTGTAACAAAAGAAGAAATTGCCAAGTATTGGAGGCAAAAGCGCATGGATGAGAAGATCACTTGCTGGCTGCAATCAAAACTGCAGCTCGTATCTGGGCACACAATCTCTCGGTAAGCTTAGTACTTCCAATTTTAGGCTTCACAGAAAAATTGTTATATGTAATACTAATGAAATATCAATACCTGTAAAAATACATCATCTATAGTATATTTTGAAGCTTCGTTACATTTCAACTCCTTCAAGTTTTAAAATGTTATTATTCTACTAGAAAAATAGAATAGAGAGTAAGAATTATATAGTTTTCAGTAGCTTATGTGATATCAACTGGCCATATCTCATTATATACTACAAATGAGTTTGTTAAGGTGTCTCATCTTTCAGATAATCTACCTAGAGATATTGTAAGATTGCCACAGGAAAGTGAAGTCCTATTAAGTTTACGTTTTTTTTTCTAAGTTTGATAGCTAAAACTAACATAAGGGGGGCTTACTTGATTGTTTATACATCAGCTTATTTGAATCACATGCTGCAACCCTTTTTGTATTTCTATTTATATCTGTAGATCATAAAGAGATCTATCAGTCAGCTAGCCCACGCTGAAGAGTACTAGCTATTTAGAAGTTTAAGCTACTTTTTTTATAGAATTTTTTAACATGAAGTACAACAGACTTCAGATTTCTTTCGTTTTAATAGTTTATTATATTGTTAAATATCTTGACTTTGTACTGTATTAGTTACTACATACTAATCCTGAGTCATTTATAACTTCTGAAAGATTTGAAGCTAAAATGCTGTTTATTGGCCTCAAAGGTAAATTGACCATTATAAGAGAGCGTAACAAGTCTTGTCGTGTCCTACAAGCTAAAATTACCTCTTTTTGCAGCAAAAAAAAAAAAAAAACTTTTATTGTTATTCTTTTCCTCCTTATTTCCAAAGAAAGAGCTTAATAGCTGCATTAGCTGTAGTATGGCGAAATTTAACATAAGCCATTCCTTTTGATGGAAAGAGGTAAAGTTCCTATAGATACTATTTTAGATCCAATTCAGGGGATGGTAGAGATCAATAGTGGAGAGTGAGTGCAGATAATGAGCTATTATTTTAGCATCAACAAGTGAGAAGAAAAACCGCTTAGATTATTGGTGGAGACCAATCATTCACTTGAAAAGGTATCTTAATTTATAGATTAAATTATCAAACTCTGACATTTCTCCTTCTCTTTGGTTTGACTCTAATTGAGAGATTGCCCCATAGTTTTGACTTCTATGTAGAATAAGCAACACCAAGTAATGTTTGAAGTAAGACATGTCTCTTTCCTTTAAGTTGTTCCTGTACTTTGAACAATATCATATAGATGTAACAAGAAAGATTGGACTTCAATAATATAACGTATTTGTGAGAATTTCATTGTTGAATTTCTCCTAAATGGCCATGCCCTAACTTAGCTCATCCTTTTTGTTTGTAAACAAATAATCTTGAATACTGTTATTGCTAATCAAGTGCTTCAAATGTTGATATGTAGGAAGATGATTATTGGCGGTTTAAAGAATCCTTAAAAGAGGATGATAATAATAGTAAGGAGAACAACAAGACCGTAAAAGATTCTACCATAAAGGATGAGAAGCGTAATGAGGTACGAGTAGGAATAAAGGATTGGTATGTTAAAAAGACTTAAAGATGTTCTATTTTTATGTTTTTTTTCCTTCTACCCCTACCTCCCAAAAACAAAAAGGCATTATTGATAAGCCTTCCATGGTCGTATATTGGAACATTCTGGAGGCTTGTAGCTACCCCTAACATGATCATGTGAGTAGCTGTATTGACACATACTAAGTAGTTTAGTGAGTTATAGTTGCTTCTTGATATGATACTTACATGTACATGTGGACAAAGAGCAAATATGCATATTTGAACCAACTAGCTATGCAATCCATTGATATACCTAAAAGAAGAGCTTCAACTTATATCCCCCCAGTTTTGTTGTTACAAGTCCGCTCCTCCCCCAACTACAACCACATTCGGAATTTTTTAATGCAATGCAAATTTCTAGTATTTATTGAGTGTGATACCTCACAGATTCCGTCATTAGACTTTTCTACCTGTTTTAGAGACTGGTGAGAGAAATTGTGTAGGACTTCAAGATTGCATAATAATTTATTACTTCTATCTTCAAAATTTGATGCTTAAAACAACGAGGGGGAAAATATGTGGTGTTTTGAGATTTTTCAAATTTCATGAGGGGAAATAAAAGGAATTGTGCTTATTTTGCATGTTTTATCCAATTTGGAAGAAATCAGGCAAAGAAGAATGCAACAACTAATGGCTCAACATTGTGTCATAAATAATTGGATTTTGGCTATTAATTTCTCCTCATGTTAAAGCTTGGTTAGCCTGACCTATTTTAACTACTGATAAATAAAAATACTATCAAAACTCAAAATAGGCAAAAGCACAAGAAGATGTAAAGAGGTTGGTCTTATTATTTATCTAGTTGTTCTCGTATTGTCCATTAGTTTGGTTTTACTTTCATGAACTTTAATAAAAAATCTTTAAGAATTTGTTAATTGAATTTGTCTTAGCTATTGATGTAGGGAGCTGGATGAGAGAAGGCAAATGAAGCTTAGCCAGATTATGACATCTAAAACATGAGAAAGATGAAAGCCTAATATGGATATAGTTTTCCTTATGCATCTTCTGCTTTGGCTTTCTCAAAGTTTATAAGTTGAGGTACATCATTTCCAAGCTAATGCTTTGCTGTAGAAATTCAGGAATATAGGGTCATTTAGGTACATTCAACCAATTTTTAATTTCAGCAATATTAGCATCTTGTAATCTAGATGATCAAATAATAGGATAAAAGTTAAATCTTTGAACTTTAGAGTATAAACTATGGCACTGAATGTTTCATTTAATATTTGATGATAATCCTACTAAAGGTCTTATTTCACAAGGGGGAAATGATATGCCAATGATGGCTGAAAATATAGAGCTGGTCAAGTACTTGAGTATGTAGTTTTATTGAGTTTAATGTTTTTGTATAGATGTGATTTCAATGTTTTGTGGAGTGTTCTTTAGCAGGATTGTAAATTCAATTTTGAATGAAGTTTTGAAATAAGGAGTAGTTTTTTTGAATGAAGATTTGTATATTTCGCATAACTAAAAATATATCCTATTTTGATGGTGCTAAACTTGTTAAATGTGTCCTACAAATAACTTTTATTCTTTGGAAGCCATAACTTAATTGTCTTGTTAGTTTTTTTATTTATAGAAGGGTGTACGTTTAGTCCTTGAATAATGCCTTATGATCTATATTGCTTTTTGTTAATTTTCTGCAGCATAGTTTTTCTAGGAGTGAATGAATCAGAGACTTGTGAATGAATTGGAGACTTCTATGACTGATTGATTTGAATAGAATATAACCCTTCAAGCAAATTTTAGAAGAATGATATGTAGCAAAAGCAAAGAATTTGACAGGGAAACTTAATTACTATTGTATTTGTATCCATAAATGCTATCTCTTAAGTAGTCAGTGGACTCTATCTTACAAAGGTTACTCCACCAGGAGCATTTTCAATTGGATTAAATTTATAAACACTTTCATTGTATAGTGATTTTTAGATGACCATGTTTATTATACCAATTTCCTAATTTATTGTTTCTGATTGATTGGATCTTACCTCTTTGAAAGGAGTCAATAAAAGTCAAGATATGAACTAAGTTAAACAAATTTAAATATAATTTTACAAGCTTTTCTTCTTACTTTACTTATTTTTTATTTTATTATTTTAATTTTCTTTTCATTTATTTATTTTTATTTTTCTAAATCCTCCAAATATTCAATTCAAATCAAGAAGTTACATTTGGTCAAATGATATAAAACAAAGTAATTCTTAATTTTTTTTTTCAAATTTGAAAATTCAACCTACAACCTCCCCGAGCCACCATCTATACAGAGCCCTTTTGAATCTCACCACATCCATATTTGAGTTTTGAAGTTGCAATTGATATCAAATAAAATTATAATAACTGTATTTGAGTTTTGAAGTAGTAATTGATATCGAATGAGATTGAAAGATTGGGCATATAAAGTATACAATCAGTATATGTATATTTTTTTAAAAAAGAAAATAATATTGCATATTTTAACTTTATTAATTTTTATGACATTAATATTGGTTTAATTATTGGATAAATTTTTTTTACTTACCAAATTATTAATTTTTTAAAATAGATAATTAAAAATCAGGCAAACTTTCCGCACATAGTGTTGATATGTCCACTAGTAATATCTAATATCAATGGTTAACTAAGACCAAGAATTTAACTGTTGAGAATTTAATGAGCTCCAAAGGAATGTTTTAGTTTTTTGAATGATGAAGTTTTTAAGTATTTACTACCACTACAAGAAAAAGGGATTTTTTGCAACCAAATTATTTACGTAGGATGAATTTTGGTTGCAAATGAGTATTCAATTATGTCGAAATGAATATTCATTGCAAATATCATGAACTTTTAATGCCATGCAATGAAAATTAACCAATTGCAATTGAAGTTTGTAGTTGCATAAACCATCTTTATTTACAACCAAAATGATAAGCTTTTGCAATGAAAAAAATAGTGGGGATTATAATTTTGAATATTGATATTTTATTTCATAATTTAATTTAAAACACTTTTAAAAAAAAAACCTTAAGTGAATTTAAAAACAAATTTAAAAGTAATAATATTTATTAACTGACTGATTTAAAAATAAATATTAATTAAGTGATTTAATTATCTATTTATTTGTAGGGAAAAAAAGAATACCATCCATATATATTTAAAAGGTTTCAACGAGATTTTTACCCCTCATAAAATGTTAAAAATTATTAATTTTTAAAAAATATGACTTTTGAAAATATTTACAAATTTACCCAACAAATTGTGATGGCTTATCTATATATAAAAAGAAAAGCTTAAAAAGAACAATTACATTAAAAGAAGTCTTCAATCTAATAAGTAAAATAAAAAAAACTAAAAAGGACTAAAAATACTTGCGGAAGAAAAAACAAAAAAGAATTAAAAAAACTAAACACATAGTATTTGTTTGCTCATTCGGTCCGAAATCCGAGCCGCTGGTCCCAGACCTCACTCTCTTAGAGCAAGTTCCCTGAGCCGTGCTGGGGATTCTTTTGCTTGACCATGGCTATGGTATCTATATCTTCCAAAACCCATATCTGTGGCTACTCATTTCACAATTTTGCAGCATTTTTTTTTGGCACCTTAGTTTTCTACGAGGGAATTCGAGTTACCTAAATCTATTGTGATTCTTCTTCCCATTCTTCTTGAGATTCTTTCTTCACTATTTTGGAGGTGCTCGATCATCATCAACATCACCTATTTTTTCAAGGTTTTGTTTCTGTATTTCTATTCTCTATTTTGTTGTTCACGTTTTTGATTGTCTATTCTGGGGCTAAAATACATATGTTTTGATTTGTAGTGAGTGTATGAATTGTTTATAGGCATATTGACCTTGAACCTATTTTCCACACTTCTAATTAATCTTCCTGGTATGGTGCCATACAGTAGTTGGATAGTTGTGTTTATTGCTTTTGCTTGAGGGGTAGGGGTGGCGGATGGGATTTGTGATTGCATGATGTTGAATTATTGATATGAATTTTGGTCTTCTTTGGCCTCTGTTAATGAGGTTCTGTGCATTAGATTAGATATTATAGTGACTGCCTAAAATTGCTTAAATTATTTTCTTCAGGCACTTTGATATGCGTCTTCTTTGGCCTCTGTTGCTGAGGTTCTGTGCAGTTGAGATTCTTTATTATTATGTATGTTTCTTAAATCATTTTCTTCAAACACACTTATATGCGTGTTCTCCGTTCCATGTGTTGATGATTGTTAAAGACTAGTGTCTAAGCTCACAGAAAGTGTTGTTGTCTATGAGTTCATGTCTTCTTTGTTTTCTCTGATTTACTAATTCAAGCACCAAATGCATATTTAGTTGCACAGTGCAGAACACAATGACTCAAGGCAAGTGTAGAGCTTAATAGTCAACCATGTAAATAGCTCACCTTGGGGAATAATGATCGATAAGAAGCACAACATATGCCATAAAATTCAACAGCTGCTAATTTATCTCCAGCTTTACTTAATGCATCTAAAATTCTTCAGTTGAATGAATGTCAATCATTTTTTAATGCATATGTTTTCCCACTATTTTGGCTGCTCATTCTCAGATGCAGTTGCATATATGTAAAGTTTTCAGAAAAAAACTGCATTTATTAGACTTGATCAGAAGTGACATTCTTATGAAGGTCATCGGTGTAATTGATAGAACTATTTTTTCAGTCATTCAATAGATGTCTACATGTTATATTTTATCATCTTGCTAAAAAAATCGAGACTTGATGTGAGCAGGGTCTTTCTCCTTCTCAGAATGCTATGTTTCATGGCAGCTTGAACACCTAATTGATATTTCAAAAATGTCTTCTAGTTGTTCAGACGATTTTGCTTACGTCAAATATATATATATATATATATATATATATATATATATATATATATATATAGATGGCGATTGAGGCCTTTAAGGCTGGTTAATGTAGAAATCATATAGTTGGAAGGATTTTCAAGAATCCCATTCACCTTTCTATTCCTTTCCACTCTGTTTTTCAATTTTCCAGTTTTCTCATCGTCACTGTAAAGAATGCAGTTAGAACTATGGTGTAAATTCATTAAGGTGGCATTAGGTGTTCTGATGAAGTGGTTTTGTTTTCCATGATAATATTATAGGATTGTTGCATAAATTGTGTTGTGTTTTGTCCTTCTCTCTTTGCTTGATTTGTGTGGCTCTTCAAAGTTTCTTTTATTTCTTTGGCATACTCTTTCAATTTCAGTGCAGTGATAAACTGGGCCTTATTCTTGAGTTGGGTTCATTTGTGGTTGGAGTATTGATATCAACAACATATTTTGCACAACACACTTTGGATCACGTACTAATTCATTCATGATTAGATTTTTCCCATGCTTTGCATTCTTCCTTATCACACAATGGAAAAACTCTATTATAGGCTTCTAGGAATACACCTCCTACATGAAAGGCGACTCTTGAGGTTTGTTGTATACACCCCCTGCACAGGATGATATATGCATATGATGATAAACATCTAAGGACAAGCACATGAAGGCTTGTATAGAAATTTAAGTGATTGAATGATAATTAAGGCTTCCCAACTCATGATCAATAGAACTGAATTTGGACACATTTAACTTTAGGTAGGTATAGATATTGGTATATTACATTAGCTATATAATTAGTTTTCCAATCATCATTTTCGGAACAAGGCATGTAATCAACAACTCTATTAATCTCGTAGAATCTTTGTGCATTATAATAGTGCCATAAGTTCCATGTTATGCTTTCAACCCGGTGTATGTTTTCCCCTTACCACAAGAACAACGAACTAAAGACTTAGCCTATGGAACTTAGTCCGCTGTATTTGTATTAAAAATGTTCCTACTTTTTAGAAAAAGACACATTTATTTTTTATGCAAACAAATGTTAGACTTCTACTTAATTTTTGGTCAAGACGGTTAGAATTACTACCCCTATTGTGGAAAACAAAGTACCTATTTTAGTTCTTCTTCAATATTCTATGCTAGCAAATTTAGCTCTTCTTAGTTTTCTTCAATATTCTATGTCCTTTGGCTTTGGAAATCTTTGTTTTCAGTTTGGTGAAGCTGTAAACATTGATATTTTTGCTTAATGTTAGTTTACTTTTGTATTAAAGACCACAGGTACTTCATTGTTGAAGTTAATTCATGATAACAAAGATAGGATTTATCAGTCTCCTTCAGTGTGTGTTAGTGATAGGTTTTGATTTATCAGTGTGTTAAAATGTAAAAAATGTCAAAATATTATGCCCTATAAACCCATTTGCTCATACAGCATTTCAGTAGTAATTGGCAATGAGACAGTGTTTCGCTACTTTGTTTGTTTTTTTTAATTCCTATTTTTTTTCGATCGACTTAGACTATGTGTTGGTTTATAAGCTTAACTGAATTCTTTGTTAAGTCTTACTGACTGTATTTTTTTTGTGGCATGGAAAAAATATTTAGATGACAAGTGCAAATGTAATTGTGGACAAAAGTTGGATAGATAATTTAAATACAAGGACAAGTGAGTACATATATGGAATTAAGAGATTCTTAAATTTTTCCCATACTTCAAGGCCACCTAATTCAAAAATATGTTGCCCATTTAAGAAGTGTAAAAATCATTTTTTCATGAGTAGGAATGATGTGTTGTCCCATTGCATTCTTAATGGGTTTCGGGAGGGTATAAGAATTGGACATATCATGGAGAATCTTACATTGCAGAAAATGCAACCGAAGATGATGATCAGATGTTTGAAATAGAAGATAGGGATGAAATGGTAGACATGCTACGTGATGCAGTTGGAATTACCAAACATAACCAAGATGAAATGGTAGTTATTGAAGGTATTCTCTCTCTCTCTCTCTCTCTCTCTCTCTCTTTGTTAAGTTTAAATTTTTTTAAAAATGTTTTTCCCTATTTGTGTGAATCTTTTCTTCTCATTCGGAATTGATGTTGAATGAAAGATAGAAATTTTGGCATGTTCTTCAATATTTAATATACGACCAAAAGTTGTGAAATCATGACCGGACTTCATGGTTCCGATAAATTTCAGAGTTTTGGAGAGCTTCCTTCAGCTTGGTCTGTGAATTCTAAAGCCAACATGTACTGTGCAAAGCCATAAAATAGCTAAAAAAATTTCAGAGTTTTTTACTTTCACTAGATCTTAGCCTGCAGTTCCTAATGAATGCTGAATTACGTAGACCAATTAGAGTTTCCTATTAGCTTTGGTTCTCTGGACTTGCTGCTATTGGACATATTGTAATCCAATCTAAAACTAATTGAAACATGACGAGAATGGGTTGCTGTGGGTTGGACAAATTGTAACCCTTTCTAAAAGCTATTGGACATATTGTAATGTTATGAACCCATTCCCGCAGCAATCCATTCTCGTCATCTAAAAGCTAGAATTCAACTACTTACGAACTTTTAATATCTTTTTTTTTTCCTTTTAGATCTTTTGTCATATGTTTTTGTTCCCTTGGCATATTAAATATTTGTAATTTTACCCCAGCTTATCATGCATCATCTGGCTATAAATCTAGCATTATGGTGTTAATTAGTTTCTTTAGGTGAAAGTTTAAGCAGCTGATCACATCAAAACAAAGAAGCATTTTGGTGATTGGTATTTGATTACTTCTAGTAACACTACTCCTTTCAATATTCAAATTGAGACCATTACTTGCAGCCAACAAAATGTAAGTTCAAAACTTCTACTTGCTTAATTATTTTATTTTATTTTATTTTTTCTTATTTTAATTTGAAATATATTTGTTAATTTATACTAACAAATAATTATTCATTTAAGGAATTTTTATACAAGAAAACGTCGAAGAGATTGTGATGTCACTAGCCAAGAAGTAATTGCATCAGGCACGAATGAATTAAATGCTTCACATTCTGATAGTGATGAGACTCAACCACCTAGTGACGGAGAATTCACTAATACACAACCGCAAGACGCTAAAATCAGTAGTGAAGTTTATGATGATGTGGACATTAGAGGTACAAAATTTTATATTGTCCTTACAAATCAATATTTTCTATCAAAATTATTTTTTCATTTTACAAATGAGCAAGGGATTGTAACGAAACCTGAAGGACTTATATGTGCTAAAGATGTTTGGACATTGCCTGATAAACACAGGATTGTGGTTCATTTCAATGAGTTAGGACAACCAGTTAAAAAGGATGGTGGAATTTTGGGTGGATGATTGGGTAATGTTGCAAGGAAAAAGGAGTATTGTTCAATTGAATGGTTAGATTGGAGAAAAATGCCTAGGATTGATAAGGAGAAGTTGATGAAATTGACTAAGGTATTAATTATATATATTTGGTTTTATTTGCCTACAATTTTTTTTTAACTTCTTATTTGTTTTCACTTTGTATTCTTAATATTTTTATAGAAATATTTCGATATCCCTGATCAAATTGAAGTACAAAAGTGGGTGCTCCAATCAATTACACGCAAGTGGAAGGATTTCAAATTTGATTTAAAGCATAAGTATTTCTCTTCTCAAAAAACTCAAGAAGAAATAGAGAATTTAGTTCCAGACGATGTTTTCCAAATCAATGGAAGATTCTTGTGCAATATTGGTTCTCAGAGAAAGCTCAGGCAACATGAAATATTGTCTTATAAATTAATTTTAATTATATTTTAAAATAATTTTTTGCCTAATTTTTCTCTTACAATTCAAATTTTTTTCCTATATCTATAATTTGGTCAGAATCTTTCCAAAAAGTGTAAAGTAGTGCGAGGTTATCACAAAACATATCACACTAGTGGATCAAAGAGTTTTGCAAGAGGGAGACATGAATATGTAAGTTCAAATTTAAATTTAATACGTTTAGTACTTTTTTGTGCAATTCCTGCATAAATTGTAATGGCTTTTATGTATTTTCTAATAGTTTTTAATTTTGTAATGCATTTTATAACAGGAGATGAATCATGGAAAAAAGTCAGGGCAGATTGAGTTTTAGAAAATTAGTCACACAAGAAAGAATAGAAAAATCATAAACGAACAGTCCAAAGCTATTGTGCTAGTTTTCTTTTGCATTATTTAAACTAAATTTTTAGTTGTACCTTGTTTGAAGAAATTTAAGGTTACTGCTATTGTTTATTTTTAATATTATATAGGATAACGCAACTAATGTTGCTGCAGAACGTTCTGCAACACATAAAGATTTTAATGCAAATAAAATAGAGGACAAAGCACTTGATGAAGTTTTGGGAGAACATCAATATGGTCGAGTTAGAGGATATGGATTAGGAGTTACTCCTTCACAGATTTCTGGACCAAACTCTAAGCCAAAGAATAGAAAACAACATGAGGTTGAAATTCTCCAAAAAGAAATACATGACGTGAATGTAAGTTATGAGATGATGATTGCAAACATGAAGGAAGGGTATGAAAGGAAGATTATAGACATGCAAAATGATTATGAAAAAAAGATTGATGATCTCCAAAAAGAGTTAAACAATATGCATAGTTATGTATCCAATTTTAGAATATTATTTTCAGAGGTGAGTTACTATTAACATGGTCATTCTGTTTACTATTTCTACTTAAATGCTTCATGGTATTTAAATGTTATGGCATGCATTTAATTTTTCAGGCTGGTCACAATTTTTCTACATCTACATTTACATCTACACAAGGTTGAGCTTATGTAAGTATTTTATTTAGTCAAATAATTTCAGCTATATTTATTTCATTGAATTTTGTAAAGCTATTAATTTTATGTCAATAAAATTATTTCATTATTTTGAATATTTACCATTTGATTTGCAGGGACATTAAAATATGAAAAGTAATGATTTGCAAATATTCATCCACTTTGAAGATGCGAAGAGATGTTTCTGGTTGAGAATTAGTTCAACATTTTGTAATCAAATATTAGTTTACTTGGTTTTTATATGGATATTTGAATTATATATATTTTGAATATTTAAATTTTATATGGATATTTGAATTATATATATTTTGTATATTTAAATTATGTTTCATATTTTATGCTTTCTAAAATTTGAAACAAATAATTGGGCAGCTCTAAAAATATTAAAAAAATAAGAAAACAAAAATGGTAAAAAATTCATCAAGAAATTGTGTACCAGAAAATGTCACTCTAGTAATCATATGTCATAAATTTTGGGACATTACAAAAAAGTGATGCTAAATTTTGGAACAATATGAAAAAATTAGTGTTGTTAAAAAAGGACGATATCATACTTATACGTCGTTACTTTGGGACATTTTTTTGGGATGTTGTGGATTATTTCGTCGGTACGAAAGGGACAGAAATAGAATTATATATCGTCATTTTAAGGACATTTATGTAAACAAAATCTTGCCAAATTTGAGATGCTACAGAATCATAGTGTAGCTAAAAAGGGGACTCAAACATAATTTTATGTCGATAATTTGGAGACGCTTATACCACTACAAAAAAACGCAGCAAATACGACGACAACAATTACGACGGACGTAAAACCGTCATAATAGAGGACTTTTAATGATGGATCTACAACCATCGTATTAGACAGACTATATACGATGGTTTGAGAATAACTGTCGTATTAGGTCAAACAAATACGACGGCTAGATGCAACCGTCATAAGAAGTCGACCTAATGCGACAGTTAGTTTAAGGTTGTCTATTATGACAGTTCTACGTAACCGTCGTATTTGATATAATAATAATTTTAAATTAAATTTTGGCTATTTTTTATAAATATCACGCTTTAACAACCGTCGTATTAGGTCAAAATTACCGTAATTTATGCTTTGTATTTTAATTTTTGAAGTAAAATAAAATGAATCAAGAGTAGTTTGAATTTTATCTATTTCTTTTCAAATTTAGTCACAATAGTTTTAGTAATGATTTTAATAAATTTAACGGTTGGTTCGTTAATTTGATATACTTATATTTGTAAATGCACTAATTTTTATTACTATGTTATAAGTATTACTAAAAAAATGTGATAAAATAAAACGAATGACTTTCAAATTTGGTATCTAATTAAACTTGTTTTAACTTTATAAATATATCTAGCTAATAGTTAGATCATTAATTTTGTAAATACATTTTAGTTTACATCTTCAATTTTCTTATATTTGTATTAAAGATCGAGTTTAAATTTCATTTTGTTAGTTATTCTATGGTATGTTTTTGTGTGTGTGTGTGTGTGTGTATACATATATATATATATATATATATATATGTATGTGTATTTATATATATATATATATGTATGTATGTGTACTTTTATACATTATAACATATGCTTATTAATTAGTGAGTATTAAATTAATATGTTCCCCCATCCACAAATAATTATCCTAATTTTCTTTTTGATTTGTCCAAAAATAGCTGTCCATTTTCAAAATGTAGATTGTATTTAATTATTTTTTCCAATTTTACCCTTAGCACAATTTTCTAAGGGAGTAATGGACAGTTTAATCATTTTTTTTCTATATAATTTCACAATTCCTTAATATACGTAATTTTTACAATTAGGTCAGTTATTAGCGAATGGATGGAGTACATAATATGAAAAATTTTAATTACAAATATGCATGCGTGTGCGCATATCTATGTAGTTATATAGTATAATTAATATTGTAGAATTAACGTCAATGTAATTTTGTGTCATATTAGTGTATGTGTGTGTGTGTATATATATGTATGTATGTATATATAAATAAAACACTAATTAATTTTTTTTAATATTGTAACAGTATACGACAGTTAACTGTCGTATTAAATTCACCTAATATGACGATTATTTATTAACCCTCGTATTCAGTGAAATTTAATAGGATGGTTAAGTATAACCGTCGTTTATAGTTGAATATATTCTGCCCAGTTCTTCTTCGTTCAGCTTGTCTTTGCCACCGCGGATTGCCCAGTTCTTCTTCGTTTAGCTTGTCTTCTCCGGTAGCTCGATTAGCTATTTTTCGTCGGCGCATTTCTGCCAGGTTGTCTTCTTCTCCGGGCTGTCTTCTCCGTTGCATTTCAGTCGCCTCCACCTCCACATCTTAGCCTCTTCTGCATATTATTATATGTCCTTCAGATCTGAATCTTATAAGTAGACTGCTAGAATATATTGTTCATATTCTTCCATTGTAGATCTTCTGCTCATTTGGCTACTGAAATTAGATTCTTCGCTGAAAATTGGTGGTTATTTGAGGCTTGACTTTGCTGAAAATTGAGCACGAGAAAATAGTTTTTGGTTTTTTTCAGTGTACTTCCATGGAGGTTTATGCATTGAAATGATGCTAATAGAAAGTTCAGTGTGTTTGGCAACTGCATGGGTGAATGCAAGTGCTAAGATTCCTGTTGATCTCGATAATAATATTCACTTAACCACTCATATATGACCACTTTCTTGAGCATTTATTTTGCCGTCCAATAGCTCATGATTAGGTAGATAAGTCTACAATTTACTTGCTGTTTAGAGTTTAAATTGCGTTGGATATAGCTTTTATGGCTATGACTTAATTATGTGTTTTGGTTGGTTGGAGAAGGTAAAAAAAGTTGATCTTCTATGTTGCAAAAATTAGTACAATATTCCTCTCTATTTAGCCATAAAACTCTTGGGCATTCAACACCAAGAATCATCTTAATCACTAGTTCTTGCTCTTTACCATTGTAGGCTGAAAAACACCATGGGAGAACCTCAAAAGTAAAGCAAGCAGAGATTTCTTATTTTGTTCAATTTTACAGTTATTTTGTTGGACAGTGTTTTGGAAGTGGACCTAGTTGGATGAGATGGAGGTTTAATTGGAAATTTGTTTAAACATGATTGAATGTTTGGATGGTTTTATGAGTTTTTTGTTGGTTGAATTGCATAATTGCGCATTTTGAGGTGGTCTAGTGCTTGGAAAATATTCATTTTATAGGAAAAACTCTGTCAATTTTTTGTCAAATTTTTTTTACAAAGAATCTGAATAACATAGTTTTATGAGAGAATTTTTTTACAAATAATTCTTATCCCATAAGAATATTTTTTTAGAATTATTTTAATATGTTTAATAAATGAAATTTCATTTCCCTTCATTCTTGAATATGTTTATCATAACGAAACTTGTAGATTGACTGAAAATATGGATAAATGAATAGGAAGATGGACCGATCGTAGATTGACTTACAAGACTGTTTAGGTGATGAATATAATAATTTGGTTTGACTGCAGAGATGATTGTAACTTATATTAAAATGCTAATTTTCTGACTTATTAAAATATGATAACGACAATACATTAAGCTGATATAAAATTGATATAATGTTCCTTAATTTCATAGGACCAATTAGAGACAGAGTGGCAGGCATTACCTGAGTTTGAGTGCACAGAGGAAGCGAAAGATCGTATATTTTGGCAATTGTTCTGTCCAGAAATAAGAGGTTGTGTTAGGTGTAAGGGAAATGGTCCATCATTAATCTCAGTCGGTCAATCATCAAGTTCTGCAGCAAATGTCAAGGAGGTCATCAGGATTGAGGTTGAGGCACGTATGCAGAGTATATGAAAATACTATGCAGACTGAGATGCGAGCTAAGATACAACATGAGCAAGAGGCTTGCGAGTCATGTATAGCTGCTCTTCAGACTACCATGGAAGTATTATCGCACAGATTGGATGGAGGCGCATTTGATGTAGTGCCTATACCTCCATCTAGTGCTTCTACAACATCTCTTGGTGTTGGTTCCACTTCTCGACCAGTTAGATCGTGTGATCCTGATGAGCCTATCCGTCGTGATGAGTGACATTTTGATTTTCTACTTGTTTGTATTTGTACTACTGCTTCTGTTCGATCTCTTGACATTTTCTATTTCTCATACATGTAGTACTCTCTTTTTTTTTTGGGACTTTGGTAGATTATATTTATGATTTGTGTATTGAGGATATTGCTTTTGGGTGGTTTGGCAATGAGGAGATTGTGTTTTATTATATTTGGTATTGAATGAGTTGATTTTATTGTGTTTGGCATTAAATTGTCCGTGTACAGAATCCCGTACAAACAAAAAATACTTTACAAACAAAATAAGGCATAATACGACGGCTGCCGATGTTGAAGATTTGCTACTCATATAGAAAAATACGACGGCGTAAAATCGTCGTATTTGAAATCAAATATGACGTCTAAACGCCGTTATTTTTTTGGTTTCACAAATACGACGGTTCAAAGCCGTCGTATTTGTTAACCAAAAACGACGATTTTTCAAAACCGTGTCCAAAAACCATCGGTGTAAGCAAAAATGACCCTTACTCCTATTGTATTTGACCATCATATTAGCCTAATACGATGGTTTTGTAACCATTGCCGAACAAAAGCTACGAGACTAATTACGATGGCTATAAAACTGTCGTTTAGCCGTCGTATTAGCCAAATACGACGGCTATGGTGTCAAATACGACGGCTACGGAGCCGTCATATTTGCCCCTTATTTTAGTAGTGTATACAAAATGTGTCATGGGAAAAATATTCCCATATAAAACATATTAGTAAATTAGGCGACAGTAGCAAATATAAGCGTCGTAATATTAGGTACACTTATATAATATGCATTGGGAATTATATGTTGTAAAATCTTGGAACGCATGGAAGTAGGGACACATTTAAAAGTGACGAGAATTAATTAAATATTTATTTTTAAAAATTATAAAATTAACTATTTGCAATGAGTAATAATTGTATTTTCGATGAACAAAATCTGTTAAAAAAACCCATTTGCAACGGAAAAAGAACCATTGCATTTAATTTGGATAGATTTGAGGATTCTTGCCACGAAAAAAAAAGGGTTGTAAAAAGAGTATTTTTCATGGAAAATAGATTATTGCAATGGTATTTATGGTTGCAAAGGTAATTGCAACACCCTACAATAGCAATGAGCCCTTTTTCGATGCAATACCGTTGCAATTGATTATTTACGACCAAATCGATCTTTTTTCCCACGAAATTTAGTGGTTGCGGAAATCCATTTTTCTTGTAGCGTACTACAAATATTGTTTTAAAAAATAATTTAGAGTTTTACCACCCACTCCAAATGGACCTGAAATAGGAAACCTAGAATAGGGTAAAAAGAGATAAAAGTATCAAAATTTGCTAGAAAGGTGGGAGGAAGGAGACAAGGGAAAGAGAGTTTGGGAGAGAGAAAAGATAAAAAAAATAACAAGTGTTTAGGTGAAATTTGATGTTAAATAAGTTTTTTAAGGATAATTGAGTCTCGATGATTTGTCTACCTTAAATTACTTAACAATTCCAATTACAAATATAATACAAATACATTTTTCTATTCGAATTTAAATGTTCTATTTTGAAATTAATTTAAATAGAAAATACAAGCACCCAAATGTGAACAAAAATAATATATACAAAAGATATATAAAAACATATACAATGCACACATAAAAATTACGTAAAAAATAAATAAAAATTACATAGAATCAAAGAACCTAAAATGGACCTCCAATCAGATAAAATTTTTTACCACTGGCCAAATTGTGTGCCCCATATGAGTAGTTATTGGCACGCCAATTTAATTTGATAATGATGTTACGCGGTAAAAGTGTAGCTTACTTTGATTTTAATGAATTACTTAATCCTTCACATTTTCCTATCTTAAACAAAAGTTTTAATTTTTTAATTTTTAATTTTTAATTTTTTTTAGGAGCGGATAGGAAAGAGTCAAAGAATCTTGCAGGGTGGGGGAAAAAAGAAAGTTCGTAGTCAAGTATCAAATTGAGACTTAAGTTTTAAGTAATAATTTCTCAATTATTTGTAATTTGTAGTACTCATTAATTAATTTTTGTGTAGTATTCTCCAATAAATAGGGTATAAAATATCCAACTCTGGAGAAAACGAATTGTCAAGCTACTTTTATATGAGTTGTACTCCGTCAAAAGCACGGAATTTCATTGTTACTTACTCAAGTTGTTAACCCCAAGTTGCGATAGAATGCATTAAACTGTCAAGTCTCCTCTGGCGGTCTAATGCATCCAGTGAAAAAAATTAACAAAATTCTTGGATTACACTTTGCTTTTATGTTGTTTTCACGGGGCATATCACGAAAAGAAACTTAAGTTTAGAGGGATAACGTATACAAAGAATACATTATAAATTTTAATTTTTTTAAGGAGGAGAGAGGGTGAAAAGTAAAATTTTAAAATTTTTACTCTTTAAAAATAAAATATATAAGTTTAAAAAAATTTTGAGAGGCGGATGCCACCTCCCACTCTCCCAATTCCATCACATGGGGCATACAAATGTGTTTGAGACAGGATAAGTTACTTTTAAATTAAATTGATAGTATTAATAATAGAGATTTTAATGAAGATAGGTTTTAATCCATCAATGACAATATTATGATTCATTTGATAGAATTGAAATTTAAATATTTATGTACTGATTTATAAAAATTAAAATTTGAATATAGAATTATGAAATTTGAAATTTAAATTAATTATAATTTATTTTATTAAAATTTAAATTAAATATAAAAAATATTAATAATTAGATGAGTATTTAAGTAACGCTTTAAAAATTTACCTGCATGCATGGAAGGACTTATGGGTGACTGAACCAGACAATAAGAGTGGAGGATGTCATGCAATCCTGCACGGGCTCACTGGATATGTTGAACCAGGTTAGGTCTTAGCAATAATGGGTCCTTCTCGCTTAATCATTCTATTATCACCCTGGTTCTGAAATCCGATCATGCTGAGAGGGTGTGTGACTATAGACCTATCTCTTGCTGTAACGTGGTCTACAAGATTATTTCTAAGATCCTGGCTAACAGACTTAAATTGGTTGTACCACACCTGGTAGACACTTCCCAATCAACTTTCATTCAGGACAGACTCATGACTGATAACATCTTGATGGTCCAGGAACTTATGCGTATGTATAGTAGAAGAAGAGTGTCTCCTCGATGCACAATTAAGGTGGACCTACGAAAGGCTTATAACTCTGTTAATTGGGTTTTTTTATTGGATCTACTTCATGAGCTTGGGTTCCCTCCTCTCTTTGTGAACTGGATTGAGCAATGTGTCACGACTACTTCTTTCTCTCTTGTTATCAATGGGAATGTCCATGGTTTCTTTACTAGTGAAAATGGTCTACGCCAAGGGGATCTGGTATCCCCCCTGTTGTTTGTTATTTGCTTAGAATATTTCTCATGGGTGATCAAAGTGCACACACTTGGAACACTATTTAACTATCATCCCAAGTGTAAGGAGCTTAGGATTACTCACCTTACTTTTGCGGATGACCTTATGCTGTTTGCTAGGGGTGACTGCTCTTCTATCCGCATTCTCCTTGATTGCCTTGATGAATTTAAAAGATATTCGGGTCTTGAAATCAATAAGGAAAAGTCCAGTATCTATCTTGCTGGGATCAGCATGAATGAGCAGGAGAATATTCGAGATATTACTGGAATTACCATTGGGAAATTTCCGTTTCGATACCTTGGCCTACCAATCATGAATGGCAGGATTAGGCTTACTGACTACAAACCATTACTTGATCGTATTGGCTCATACATTGGACGTTGGTCTGCTCGGTCCCTCTCTTATGCTGGCCGCCTCCAACTAATCCAATCCGTTCTCTAGGGTGTTGAGTGTTTCTGGTTATCTATTCTCCCTACGCCATCTGCGGTCATCTGTCTGTTGGATAGGATTGCTAGAGATTTCCCGTGGGACTCAAAGAATTCTATGGTTGCTTGGAAAAATATCTGTGTTCCAAAAAATGAGGGCGGACTTGGATTGCGGAACTTGCACACTTGGAATGAAGGGCTACTGGCTAGAATCATTTGGGACATCCAAGCGGAGAAACAATCAATGTGGGTCAAATGGGTGAATCAATTCTTTTTGAAGGGCAGATCTGTTTGGGAGTGTGATCATCACGAGGAACTCTCACCCTTGTTTCGTAGGATGTTAGCAATTAGGGACATGATTATGGAGCGCGAACTGGATATTCAATGTGCGGTTGATCTTCTTCATTCTTGGGCACTGAGCAATAATTCCTTCATTTGTCTGGCGTATGACTATCTTCGTTCAAGTGCACGGACAGTGTATTGGGTCAATACCATATGGAAGCAAGGACTGACTCCCAAACACTCATTCATCCTTTGGTTGTGTGCTAAGGGTAGACTGAAAACTAAGGATACATTTGTGTTCAGGATTGACGACTTGTCTTGTCCTTTGTGTAAGGCATATCCGGAAACGACTAATCATCTATTCTTCAGATGCTCAATTTCTGCAACTATTTGGATGGAAGTGAAAAGGTGGCTTCGTCTACCAATCACTTTGATTTCGGCCAAGTCTTGTCTCAAGTGGTATAAGCATGGCAACCGTGGTACCTTATGGTTCAGTAAGGCTAGATCTACTGCTTTGGCAGCCACTTTCTACTACATCTGGTGTGCTCGTAATAAGGCCATTTTTGAGGATGTAGTATGCCTACCGTTGGAGATTATAAAGAAAATTAAAACACATGTGTACACTATTATTTTTAATTTGTACCCTGATGTTCTGCAAACCTTTGAATCCTATTTTGACTACCACTAGTTGCCAGTCTCCTTGACTATAAACTAGTAACCCATGTAAATCCTTTATATATATATATATATATATATATATATATATATATATATATTAATATATTTACATTTGCATAAAAAAAAAATAATAATGGGTCCTTCTGGCTGTGGCAAGTCAACTCTCCTTGACACATTAGCAGGTAAAAATGACTTTAGCTTCTCATACTAGAAGTCCCAGCGGGAATGTACAGTTTACATGCAGTTGTAGATTTATATTATTGTTTTCCTATAAATCTATCTTTGGAGGTGATTGAAACAGTTGGAGGACATAAAAAATCATGAACGCTCCTCATGCTTGTATGGCTCCTTGTTTTATTTTAGAAGCTGTTCCTTTAGCAATTAGGAATGCTTTATAATGAGCTTCTTGTTCAACTGTGATTCACAAGATCTCTTTTTTGGGCAAAATGATTGCAGGGAGGCTAGATTCAAACACAAGGTAGATGGGAGAAATTCCTGTAAATGGACGCAGGCAAGCGCTAGCATTTGGCACTTCGGTAAGCAAACTTAAAACTTCTATTGTATATTGCAATTAGAGTGTGCCTATTTCATTACTTACTTTCCAAGTCAGGACCCTAAGGCCTTAGGTAGAAGGTCCAGGCCATATATTCCATTTTTTGTTTGTTTGTTTTAAGAAAAAAAAAAGGCTCAAGGACTATGTCATCGAAAGAGGAGAAAAAAATATACTTACAACAAACTCATAAAAATATTTAAAAAGTACTATTCATTATTAATGAAAATCTTTAAAAAGGTTTAGGAAAAAAACACAAAAAATATTAACATAGAAGAAGCGGTTCTTTTTGTTCTTTTTACTATTTATTATTTTAATAGTAAGTACAAAAAGAGATATGAAAAGCATTTAAAAAAATCTTTTTCAACAACAATCTTTACGATTCATTGATTTCATAATTCTAAAATTTCTCCTAACTCATCATCTTATTTCTTTCTCCTTTTATCATTACCATTGTTTTTTTTTTTTAATGCAAATGTAAATGGTTTAATATTGATCGATAAGTATTTACAAGGATGACTAGTTTACAGTCGAGGAGACTTCAAACTAGAGGTTCTCAATACATGTCTCAAAACTAGTCTAGATCTCAGGGTACAACGTAAAGATTACAGTGTACACATGAGTTTTAATCTTCTTGACTATACCCCCCGGCTGGCAGGCAACACCATCAAAGATTGCCTTGTTCCGAGCAGTCCAGATGTAGTAAAAACTGGCCGCCAGGGCAGTAGACTTGGCCTTTGAAATCTAGGAGGTACCCCGATTGGCATTCTTATACCACCTGAGACAAGCTTTTGCTGAGTTCAAGAATTGTGGAAGATTTAACCATGCTTTTACTTCTCTCCAGATAGTAGCAGAAACCGAGCATTTGAAGAACAGATGGTTCATCGTTTCAGACTGGGACTTACACAAAGGACATGTCATGTCATCAAGTCTGAACACAAGTGCATCTTTTGTCTTAAGCCTACCTTTAGCACATAACCAAAGAATGAATGAGTCTTTCGGCGTTAAACCCTGCTTCCATATAGTATTGGCCCAATACATAGATCGCATAGTAGATCTCAAATAGTCATAAGCAAGAGATGTGAAAGAAGTATTGCAATTTCCCCACGAATGAAGAAGATCAGCAGCATGATGAGGCTCACCTTCACGCTCAACAATCATGTCTCTTATAACCAGCAATTTGCGAAACAAAGGTGAATAATCTTTATGATCTTCAATTTCCCAAATAGAGCCACCTTTCAAGTAGTAGTGGTCCACCCATTCCATCATTACCATTGTTAGATTAAGGGTTGGTATGTCTTTGTCAAATATCAGTTGAAGCTATTAAATGGATTAGCATATTAACTTTCAAGAGTAAAGTGCTAATAAATTTGGTTATAAAAGTGTAATTAAGTAATTTTACAACTAAAAATATTAAAAGAATAATTTCAAAATCATAAAACAAGACATTTTAACGGCATTGTTTAAGGCCCTAAATTTCTTGCATGGTCCAATTTCAAGCAAACCAGAGAAGAATCATTTTACCTCTCAGCTAAAAGTACCTAATTGATAGACAAAAAGCAAAAGAAAAACTACTCTTTTTCTCACCAAATAGCGAGGATTTTGCGATGGTTTTGGTCAACTCGCGATTTCATCAATTGTTGTCGCAAAATCAATGACGATACTGTATCCGTCGCAAAAAATTTGTCGCAAATGAAGATTTTTCCTGTAGTGTGTTTCCTTGTTTTGTTTGCTCAACTCTCTCTCTAAATATATTATCTAGCCGTCGCAAATAGCGAGGGTTTTGTGACGATTTTATTAAATTTTTTTTAAAAAAATTAATTATCAAGCCGTCGCAAAATCGTCGCTAATTTGCGAAGGTTTTGCGACGGTTCTTTTAAAAATTTTAAAAAAATTAAATTTATTATCGGACCATCGCAAATCCGTCACAATTAGAGAGGGTTTTGCGAGGCGTCACAAAACTGTCGCCAATTAACAAGGGTTTTGCGACGATTTTATTAAAAATTTTTAACAAATAAATTTATTATCAATCATCGCAAAATCATCGCTAATTTTTGAAGGTTCTTTTGCAAAATTTTAAAAAATTAAATTTATTATTGGGCCATCGCAAATCCATCGCAATTTGCGAGGGTTTTGCAACGGTTTTTTAAATTATTTAGCTTTATTTTATAATTACAAAATTTCATCACAAAACCGTCGCTAATTTGCGAGGATTTTACGACGGTTCTTTTGAGCCGTCGCAATTAGTGAGGGTTTTGCGATAACCGTCCCAAATCCTTCGCAATTAGTGAGGGTTTTGCAATAGCCGTCGCAATTAGTGACTATTTTCATTGCTGTTGCAAAACTATCATAATTAGTGACGGTCATGTAGCCGTCGCAAATTTTCCGTCGCAAAATCCAATTTTTCCCGTAGTTACAAGGATATAACAGTAAAATTAACATTAATGGCACCTAAATTTTTTCAATGTGATAGATAAAAAGGGATATCAAAACTTTTCAGTTGTGATAGATAAATAGGGACGGAGGGAGTAGTCTTTTTCTCACCAAATCCTTTTTACCTTTTCCTTGTGATTAGGCCTATGTGACTCAGGATGATACTCTAATGACTACGCTTACTGTAAGAGAAGCTGAATACTACTCAGCTCAGCTCCAACTTTCGGACTCAATGCCGAGAGCAGAGAATAGGGAAATAGCTAAAATACAATCAGAGACATGGGACTACAAGATGCCGTGAACACAAGAATTGGAGGATGGAGTGTGAAATGGCTAAGTGGTGGACAAAAGAGAAGGGTCCACTATGGGAAAAATTGCATTTTGCGATGGCTATATAATCGTCACTAATTGCGACGGATTTGTGATGGCATTGAAAACAACGACAAAGTTTGATCAGCCGTTGCAAAACCTCGCTAATTGCGATGGTTATCGCAAAACCCTCACTAATTGCGACATATTTGCGACGATTATTGCAAACCCTCACAAATTGCGACGAATTTGTGATGGTTCAATAGAACAGCTGCAAAACCCTCACAAATTAGCGATGGTTTTGCGACGGAATTTTGTAATTAAATATTAAAGCTAAATAATTAAAAAAAAAGTTGCAAAATCCTAGCAAATTGCGACAAATTTGTGACGTCTCGATAATAAATTTAATTTTAAAAAAAATTCAAAGAAACTATCGCAAAACCCTCGCTAATTATGACAGAATTTTGTAATTATAAATTAAAACTAGATAATTTAAAAAACCCTCGCAAATTGCGACGGATTTGTGACGGCTTGTTAATAAATTTAAATTTTTTTAAATTTTCAAAGAAGCCATCGTAAACCCCTTGCTAATTGCGATGGAGTTTTGTAATTATAAATTAAAACTAGATAATTAAAAAACCCTTGCAAAACCCGCGCAATTTGTGACGGATTTGCGATGGCTTAATAATAAATTTAATTTTTTTAGAATTTTCAAAGAAACCATTACAAAACCCTCACAAATTGCGATGGATTAACGATGGAATGCTGTAATTATATATTAAAACTAAATAATTAAAAAAACCGTCACAAAACCCTTACAAATTAGTAATGGTTTAGCGACGGCTTTTGGTAATAATTATACTTAACACTAAATAATAAAAAAGCCATCGCAAAACCCTTGCTACTTGCAACGGATTTACGATGGCTCAATAATAAATTTAAATTTTTAAAGATTTTTAAAAGAATAGTCACAAAACCCTCGCAAATTAGTGATGATTTAGCGATGGCTTTGCAAAACCCTCGCTAATTGTGATAGATTTGCGACGACTAGATAATAAATTTATTTTTAAAAATATTTTTAAAAGAACCATCTCAAAACCCTCGCAAATTAGCGACGATTTTGTGACGGCTCGATAATAAAGTTAATTTTCTTAAAATTTTTAAAAGAACCATCACAAAACCCTCACAAAATAGTGACGGTTTTGTGACAGCTCGATAATAAATTTATTTTTTAAAGATTTTCAAAAAATATTGCAATTAGCAAGGGTTTTGCGACGATTTGTAAAAGTCATCACAAAACCCTCGCTAATTGCGACAGATTTATGACGACTCGATAATAAATCTAATTTTTTAAGATTGTCAAAAAAAATCGTCGCAAAATCCTATCAAATTAGTGACGACTTGTAAAAGTCGTTGCAAAACCCTCGTTAATTGTGACGGATTTGATGAGATTAGGGTTTCAAAACCCTAATCCCTCGCAAAATCCGTCACTAATATCTAAAAAAATCTTTTAAAAATTTTTAAGTTTGATTACACACACACACACACACACATAAAATATGTGTTGAAATAGTAGAATGCGTGAAAAGACATTGTTAAGTGGGAATATTTATATATATATAATATAAATATAATATTATTAAGTATATATATATATAAATGTATATATATTATTATGTAAATATGTGTGCGTGTGTGTATATATATATATATATATATATATATGTACATGCATATATTAATATATATAGACACACACATACTAACACTAATAATATATATATATGTATATATATTAATTTGTATGAATATGCATATATATGTATATATATTCATTAATATATTAAAAAGTATATTAACATCTTTTTATATATATGTATATATAATTTAAATATGCTATATTATTATATGCACATATATATGTCTATATATTAATATGTAAATATATATATATATATATATATATTAATACTTATAGACATATACATTCCAACATAAATAAATATGTATATATGTATGTATATATATTAATTTTTATGAATATGTATATATGTATTAATATATATATATATATATATATATATATTTGGAGATATTAGTATATATGAGTGTTAGTATTTATATATATATATATATATATATATATTATGTACATATTACGTATCCAAAAAGAATCATATAATATTTATATATACACTATATTAATATATGTACTAATATATATGTATATATATATATATATATATATATATTTAAAAGTACATATTATGTATCTAAAAAAAAATCATATATATAGTATTGATATGTACTATACTATATCTCATATCTAAAATTTGGACATGAGTTTTTACTTTATTTAATTGAATTGTAGAATGCGTGAAAAGACATTATTAAGTGAAATATATTTAAATATATATTATAAATTAATAGAAATAGAAATAGAAATAGAAATAGAATATATTTTATTAATTAAAAGAATTTATTAATATTCTATATAATATAATATAGTATATAATAAGTAAAAGAATTCAAATAGCCTAGCAGTGGAGCACATGCCCTCCCATAACAAAGATGCGGGTTCGAGCCTATCGTCCAGCTACAATTGCAATAATTATTAGTGATGGCCTACCGGATCGGTTCTGGGTTGGGGCCAGGTAGGAATCTGTTCCGAGTTGGGCGGGGAGGGGTTGCCTGATCAGGTTGGAGCCGATTTAATAATTAATTTTTTTAAAAATCTAAAATTCAATTACCGTCGTAATACCCTTGCAAATCCGTCGCTAAAATGCCATTGAAAATTTAATAAATAAAATTTTAAAAATAAAAAATCCATCACAAACATAATTATAAACTTAATTATAATATCATTAATTAAATGGTCGTCGCTAAAATAATTATAACTTAATTTTAATGTTGTTAATTAAATGGCCGTTGCAAATCTGTCGCTAAAAAAAATTCGCTGCAAAGCCGTTGAAAATAACGACGGTTTTTCTTTGCCGTTGCAAATAGCGACGCCCTTTTTAGCTACGGACAAAATCGTCACAAAACACGTTTGTGATGGTTTTTGGCTGTCACAAAAAGAAATTTTTCCTGTAGTATCGTCAACATTTGCATTGAACTCTTGACGCGTCCAGAGCTTCTTTTCCTAGATGAACCTACTAGCGGACTGGACAGTGCAACTTCTTACCATGTCATGAGTTGAATCATCAAAATAGCAGAACAAGACAGAAGGAATGTTATTGCATCAATCCATCAACCAAGCAGTGAAGTCTTTGAGGTTTTCCACAATCTCTGCCTTTTATCATCTGGCAGAACAATTTATTTGTTAGACACAAGGTACTTACGAGCACAGACAAGCAACTCAACTGAATTGAACAAGTACTGTCTATACCTAACCAGAGCTCTAACAAATGCAATTATCAAATATCAATAAAGCCGGCAAGGCCAAACAGTCTAAGTGTAAAGTAACTAGACAGAATTCAAACTTAATAGATAAATCAGTAATGGACTTGAGAGTCTAGACAAGCTGCGACACAACGAACAGAAACGCTGATTGAATCACCAGTTCAATACTGGTTTACCTTCAAGAAGTTATTCGCCCCACTCCGGTGAGATGGGTACATCGACTCTTCTTGTAGGATAAAATGGTCTCAAATCGCCGTCGACGCATGCCAACTACGATCACCTCGAAAGTCTCCCTAGTTCACCGGCCCCATTCAGTCAGAAAACTATAAGGTGGTGATAGGAAGAACAGAAGAGGTGATTTTTCTCTCAAGGAAGCAAAAGACGAAAAATCCGAACCCTAGCGGCGGCTCTGTTCGTTTTCTTTTAATCTCGCCTTTAGGGAAAAATCAAAACCCAATCCAAATTAGGAGACCCTAATTCCCTATCAAATTTTTAATGTTTCCTTTTCCTTTTCAAGTTAGAGTTAATTGGACCAAATAAAAAAAGGAACGTGAAAACATGGGCCAAGTCCAAGCACAAGTTGGGCAGGGCGGGCAGCACGCGTGTGGCATCCCCCATACCTTGGACTTTTCTATCAAGTTTATAAAAAAGTCTTTTAGTATATAAACGTTTTCACACTCCTCAATTTTTCTCATGTAGGACTCATGTCTAACATGAGTTCCTAAATGGTTAACTACCCAACTTTAACAACATTTAATTATGGATTCTCACCATGAAAATGGCTTCTACCATAATTAAAACAATCTCTAACATGTTAAGAATAACTTCCATTAATTATTTTAGACTAACTAATCATGAGTTAAAAGTTATTAACTCCCAAAGTTGTCATTTTCAACAATCCCCCACAAATCTATAGTTAAAGACTGTCTAGGATTTACAGAATCTGTTTTGGATAATGGTACTTTCCGGTTTGAACCACTACGTAAATTATCCTACTTATGCCCCCACAAGAACATATAGACTTTAGCCTTGAATCTGAACCTTGAGTGTGATGGCATCTATTGGTAACAACATACTATCGGCTATGGAGACAATCTTTAAGGTTGATACGTTATGGTCATGTGTCCTAATTCTGTCTCATGAGTGTATTTAGAGAAAACCCAATTCCCTTTAGTTGTGGCCACACAACACCACTCACATAGCTGGCGATCTCCAAGGATGTACTGTTAGCATCCTATCTAAAAGACTTGATCCTATTCAGAGTCAAAACTCTTACTAATTGCAGTAAATACACTACAAGCTTTCAGGGAAAGGACCTAGATATAAAAATATCAAAATAGGTGCCAGATTCACTCAAACAGCTTGTTTATACCACATTGAACTGCCTTGTGGGATCTCTACTTGGTCAGTTGGATTGCTACTGTAGGTGAATTATTGCTGGGTTATCAGTCCCATTCCCATTATGGATTTAAGGAACAAGGAAGTTTCCAGTCCCTTAGTTAGAGGGCTACACTGTTATCTTTGAATCCAATAAAGTCAATAGAGAACACCCTTTCAGACACTAACTCCCTTATAGACTTAAGTTTAACTTTGATGTGTCTCTTAGTCTTTTGATTGTACTTGGTACTTTTTATCTTTGTAATTGTGGTTTGACTATTACAATGCATAGATATAGTAGTAACGGGTTTCTGATCATTGGCAAAGAGGATAATAGTTCATACAACCATTCAGCTTCCGTTCCAGTAGTATCCAAGGCACATAACTCAGCCTCAAAAGTTGATCGAGTTATCAAAATCTGTTTACAAGACTTTCAGGCAACTGCTCCGCCACCTAATGTAAACACATATCCAGTGCAACAATTGCCACTAGAGTTCTTGGCTATCCAACTTGCATACTATATCCTTCAAGTACAATAGGAAATTTCTCATAATGCAGCTCAAGGGACATTGTTCTCTACAAGTACCTTAGTACTCTATCCAAGGCCTTCCAATGAGTCTGATTTAGACAACTTGTAATCTTGCCAACTTAGATAAAGAAAATGAAATATCTGGTCTTGAGCCATTTGCAAGATATTGCAAGCTACTAATAAGTTGATAATATCTTAATTGAGATACAAGAACTCCACTTTCATTATTGAACAAAGTTACAGAAGGGTCACTTGGAGTTTTAGTAATTCTACAATTTTAATAACCATATTTCTCAAGAACACTCTCAACATAGTGAGTTTGAGAAATAGTTATCCCCTCAATTGAGCGAATCAACTGTAGGCCAAGAATCACATTTTCTACTATCATATCCTTTATTTCAAACTTACTTTTCAAGAATGATTTAGTCTCATTAATTATCTCAACATTGGACCCAAATAGCAAAATGCCATCCACATATAGGCATAGTACAATACATGCATTACCTTTAACCTTACAGTAAACACACTTATCATTCTCATTTATAATGAAGCCAAATGATAAAATAGTTTTATCAAACTTTTCATGCCATTGTTTGGGTTCTTGTTTTAGACCATATAAGAATCTAACAAGTTTACAAACTTTCTATTCATTTTCTTTGGCTACAAATCCCTCAGGCTGATCCATATATATCTCTTCTTCAAGATCACCATGAAGAAAAGCTGTCTTCACATCCATTTAGTAGATGGTGAAACCATATATAGAAGTTAATGCAATTAGCACTCGAATTGTAGTCACACGAGCAGTAGGAGAGTAGGTATTAAAATAGTCTATTTCCTCTTTCTGTCTAAACCATTTGGCAACAAATCTGGCTTTATACTTATCTATGGTCCCATCTAGTTTAAGTTTCTTCTTAAATATCCATATGCATCCAATTGTAATGCACCCAGGAGGGAAATCTACCAGTTCCCACATCTTATTAGAGACAATGGAATCCATTTCATTTTTGACACTCCTTTCCAATGTCCTACTTCTGAGGAAGTCATGGCGGCTTGAAAGATTAAAGGTTCGTTCTTAACATTGTAAGTGACAAAATCACTTCCAAAGTCCTTGACTGCCTTAGCTCTCTTACTCCTTCTAAGTTCTTCCAATTCCTCAGTTTGAGTGTTGGAACTATTTGGAGCTGTCCCCATATCTTTCATCATTTCCACATGACCAGGAATAGAATAAGATGTTAAAGCTGAATCTAAGGTAGAAACATCTTGAGGCCAACCAGTTTTCATGGGAAACACATCCTCAAAGAATGTAGCATCACGGTATTAAATAATAGTATTAACGTCTATGCCAGGTATTTTAGACTTAATTACAAAAAATCTCATAGCATAACTTGTTTCCACATAACCAATAACGTTGGCATCAACAGTCTTTGGTCCTAACTTCTTCCTCTTATGTTCAGGAATTAGAACTTTAGCAAGACAACCCACATATGGAAGTATTTTAAGTTAGGTTTCTTACTTTTCTAGATTTCAAACGGAGTTACCTCTTTATGTTTGTGAGGGACTCTATTCAGAATATGGTAAGCCGTATTCAAAGCCTCACCCTACATATACTTAGGCAATCCAGAATTCAAAAGTAAACTGTTGATCATATCTTTAAACGTTTTATTTTTCCGTTCAGCAATCCTATTAGATTGGGGAGAATAAGGGGGTGTCTCCTCATGAATTATGCCATTACTTTAGCAATATTCAACAAATGGATTAGACCCATACTTTCCACCTCTATCAGATCTTAACCTTTTAAGTTTCTTGTCAGTTTGAGTTTCAGCTTCATTTTTAAATATGAGAAACTTTTCAAGTGCTTCATTTTTATGTTTAAGTAAATAAACATAGCAATATTTACTGCATTCGTCAATAAAAGTAATAAAGTATTTCTTATAATCCTTAGTCAACAAACCATTGAGTTAAAAAATGTCTGTGTGAACTAAATCAAGGATTTTTGAATCCCTTTTAATTGAATGATAGGGTTTCCTGGTTGTTTTAGCTTCCACACATATTTGCCATTTGTTCTTCTTATCAATTGAATGTTTAGGGATCAAGTCTAAATTCATCATTCTTTTAACAGAATCTAAATTTAGATGTCCAAGTCTACTATGCCAAATATCAATGGATTCAATAGTATGCACCAAAGGATAAATAGAATTCTCAACAAAAGAAGTTTTATTCAAATCAAAAGTAAATGGTTCAACTCTTAATTTAAACAAACTGTCTGACAAATAACCTTTGCTAACAAAAGAATTGTAGTGCATAATCACTACCTTATTATATTTGAAAGTGAATTCATAACCCTCTCTAACTAAATATGAACCACTAAAAATATTCCTACGAACTGTTGGAACATGCTGCACCGTAGGGCTGTTCAAAATACGGTCCAAACCGATTTTCCGAACCGAACCGAACCGAATATATGATTTCGGTTCGGTTTTTTAGGAAAACGGTTCGGTTCGGTTCGGTTCGGTTGCGGAGGAGGGTTTTTATTTCGGTTCGGTTGAATTTTAATTCAACCGAACCGAAAAACCGAAATATGAATTTAAAAAAAAATATTGTTTTAATGTGAAATGGAAACCCTAAAAGCTAAAACACCTCTCTTTCATTTCACTCCCTCTCCGAGCCGTCCCGATTCTGTCTCTGTGAGACGTGCGTCTGTGCCGCCAGTGCGCCACCCGCCAAGCGCCAACTCCTCCTCCTCTCCTCCCGACTGCCTTCCCTTTCGGAGCTTTGCTTCCTTCTTTCACTGTCCAACGACCTCCATTGACTCCATTTCACTGTCCAATCTAACCTCCATCGACTCCATTTCACTCTCCTTGATATCCCTTTCACCTCCGGTCCTCCACTCCATCCCTTTCTTTCAGTGTAAGGACTACCGCGGTGCCGCTGCCGCCTGCCAGACTGGTGTTCAGTGAATCAGTGGGGTAAGCCACTCTTCTCGTCTCTGCTCTTCAACAGTTTGCAGCACCACAAGATTTTTGCTCTGTTTTTATTTTATTTTGTGGATTCTCAATGATTGTTTACCATTTTTGCAAATTCTATGGTTTGCTCAAGTTCTACTTTTAGCTGTTGTTATCAATGGATCTTGATTTTTTTCCCCCTTTTACTTTAATATGTTGGTGATTACTTCAATCAACACCACGGCCACAATGGTGACTCTGATGTTTCTACTCTTTGATTGATCATCAGGTAAGCTCTGTAGCTGCTCTTCTATCTATTATTGCTATATGTATATAAATGTAACGTGTAATTATGGTTGTGACCCTTGTGGGAGGCATGTGTGAATTTCTGTTTGCTTGCGAGTTTACTTGCTCTGTGAAGATTCTGAGTAGTGAGGAAATCAGTTTACCTTTTTTTTTTCCCACAAAAAATATACTTTGGCTGGTTTTATTTGGTTGTGTTTGGATGAAGTGGACAGACATGAAGGTTAGGATTTTTAGAATTTGAGATAGTTTTTTGGATAGAATTATGTTTTTTGGATAGTTTTCGGGACAAAATTGCTTCCTTTGTGTGTGTCCCCCCCCCCTCCTTCTCTTTCCCACTTCATGCTGTAGCTGCTTGGATTCAGAATTCCATCTATTAAGCTTTTTCCGTGCTTTGTGTCTATAGGGAGGGTCATATAAATATTGCATCTGCTTTCCTAATTAAGCTCAAGGTTTGGATATTCTTAAATATCTGTAATGGGCTAGGATTGTCTAAATTGTTATGGTTACTTGTGGTGTTGTTTGTTGTGAGTCTGTATGAAATGTCCGCCTCGAAGCATTAGATTTTTGGTGGGCTCTCAACTTTTACAGTCGGATTTTGTTAAAATAGAACTTCTTGTTTGTCTTAGGAAGGGTTACTAATGCCTTTAATATCCAAGTTCGTCTGCAGTTTTATTTGGTTGTGTTTGGATGAAGTGGACAGACATGAAGGTCAGGATTTTTATAATTTGAGATAGTTTTTTGGATAGAATTATGTTTTTTGGATAGTTTTCGGGACAAAATTGCTTCCTTTGTGTGTGTCCCCCCCCCCCCCCCCTCCTTCTCTTTCCCACTTCATGTCAGTAGTCGCTTGGATTCGGAATTCCATCTATTGAGCTTTTGCCATGCTTTGTGTCTATAGGGAGGGTCATATAAATATTGCATCTGCTTTCCTAATTAAGCTCAAGGTTTGGATATTCTTAAATATCCGTAATGGGCTAGGATTGTCTAAATTGTTATGGTTACTTGTGGTGTTGTTTGTCGTGAGTCTGTATGAAATGTCTGCCCTGAAGCATTAGATTTTTGGTGGGCTCTCAACTTTTACAGTCGGATTTTGTTAAAATAGAACTTCTTGTTTGTCTTAGGAAGGGTTACTAATGCCTTCAATATCCAAGTTCGTCTGCAGTTTTATTTGGTTGTGTTTGGATGAAGTGGATAGACATGAAGGTTAGGATTTTTATAATTTGAGATAGTTTTTTGGATAGAATTATGTTAATAGCAGAGTATGAAGTATGAACTAGCTACAAAGAAACAAAAGATAAGGATATTTCAGTGAAATTTTAAGGGTTTGCTGTCACCTTGCAATGTGATTTCAGTATTTCCACAATGTAGTTTCATCAGTAGCTTTAGGTATGATCAATCACTTTTGTTGGTAGCTATTGATTGCTATGAAGGGCTAAATCCCCAAAGAAAAATGATATTAAGAATTTGATGTAGAGTGAAGAAGATTTTCTTCCAAATCAACATCTTTTATTTCTTTTGTTTGCAGAAATTAGATCTCCAAGCATGAATTTCTCATCTATGGTGGTTTCTTCTTAGCATATAAAAGGAACAAGGGACAGCATCATTTCTTCTATGAAAGTGATCACTGCATAAACTCTGAGATTCACATACCATATCTAAATAGCCCACCAGCAAAACGTATTTGTTTTAGTCTTTTCACAAATGATTTGGTCTCGTTTACTGAGAGAATCCACTTTCTTGTTATTCTCATATTTTCATTAATTACCTCAACTAATTAGCACCTAGTTGGGAAAAACCATGCTGATTAATCCAACTTCTTTTTTAGGGAAAATCTGGATGTTATTATGCTTATTTGGGTAAATTTAACACATTATAATTAGTTGGGATGTAGATTTTTGTATTAACCTTATCATCATTCTCACAAGTCGTTAAATTAGTATATAATTCTCTATAGATATTACTACGCTACTTAATTGATTAAGCCTAATCAAACACAAGGATAAATATATTGATACTAAACAAGTCTTTTTTCGCTAACAAACTTCTTAAACATTCCATTCTTCTTATTATATATTAGTATTTAGTGCTACTCCTTTTCTTGGTTTTAAGTCAATTTCTACAAGTTTAAAACAAGTGTTACGTACCTTCTAATTAAGATGATATCTTGAGTTTATAAACTGTTCTTATCTCCTTTTCTAGGCAGCTTTAAGATTTGACATGTCCTTTTTTTATGACTTGATATCAACTCAAGAGAAAAATTTTGCGGAGTTGAGTTTAGGATTGGTTAATCATTATTTATCTTAGCATCCCATCTCTTGTTGTCTTGTGAACTTGATCCTTTGAAGAATTTGCCTAGTGATTATCATTTACATTTTTTACTTACAGCTTCTAAGTTTATTTACATTTTTAGTTGTAGAATGTCAGATCAAGTAGATAGTATCCATAGGAGTAATTCACAAGATAATTCAACAAGTCATGAAGGGTCTAATACTTCAAGCAACCAACGGAGTTCTAAGAAGAAAAGGGAAATAGCACCACGATCAATTGTGTGGTCACATTTTACTAAATATACAACTCGAAGATGGAGAAAAAAAGCAAGGTGCAATTATTGCGGTCTTTCTTATGCAATTGATCCTAGCATAAATGGTACTACTTCACCTGAAAAATCACATGAAAAGTCTGTTTGAAAAATCCATACAATAATGAGGCTCATGCAACCCAACTAAAACAACAACCACACTCACTTGCACATGGTGGTAATGTCAGTTCAGTTGTTACTTGGAGGTTTAATCAAACTGATACTAGAAAGGCATGTGCATATATGATTATTGTGGATGAGCAACCATTTTCATTTGTTGAAAAAGAAGGATTTAGGCATTTCATGTCTGTTGCTTGCCCATCTTTCCAAATTCCATCTAGAACTACCATTACAAGGGATTGTTATGATATCTATTTGGAAGAAAAGACAAAATTGAAGGGTTTTTTGAGACATTCATCTAAGAGAATTTGTCTTACCACTGATTCATGGACTTCTGAACAGCAAATTAATTATATGTGTCTCACTGCTCATTTTATAGATGATGATTGGGTATTGCATAAAAGGATTCTAAATTTTTGTCCAATAGACAGTCATAAAGGTGAGGCGATTGGAAAAGGAGTGGAAAAATGCTTACTTGACTGGGGGATTGAAAATGTGTTTGCAATTACTGTTGATAATACGAGTTCTAATGATGTTGCTGTTAGTTATTTGAAGAAAAGATTTTCTAATTAGAGTACTAATTTGCTTGGGGGAAAGTATCTTCATGTGAGGTGTATAGCACACATAATAAATCTTGTTGTTTCTGATGGTTTAAAAGAAATTTGTCCTTCCATTACTCGTGTTCGAGCAGCTATTAGATATATAAGGCAATCTCCGAGTAGGTTGAAAAAGTTTAAGGAGTGTGTTGAAATGGAAAAGATAGAAAGCAAGAGGTTATTATGTTTGGATGTTCCCACTAGATGGAACTCGACTTATTTGATGTTAGATACAGCTTTGAGTCTTGCAAAAGCCTTTGAAAGATTTGAAGATTTAGATCCACATTTTAAATTTGATCTACTGGTTGATCATGGTGGGCTACCTAGTGAGGAAGATTGGGATAATATTTCTCGTTTTGTAAAGTTTTTGGGTCACTTCTATGAACTTACATTGCGGATTTCCGGTTCATTATATGTGACTTCAAATCAAGTGCTTCATGAACTTAGTGATGTGGTTAAATTGTTGAATACCCGGGAATGTAGTGATGATGCGAGTTGAGTCAAATGGCAAAAAGAATGAGAAATAAATACAATAAGTATTGGGGGAATCATGAGAAAATGAATTTCATCATGTTTTATGCGGTTATTCTTGATCCCCGATTTAAATTGCATTATGTTGGGTGGGTGATTCAAAAGATGTATCCGGATAATATTACTCTTGGGGATAAGGTGAAAGAAGGTATTCACGAGCTTTTGAGGAATATAAGACGATGAATGTTTCTCAAGTTGATCATTGCTTGCCACTTGTCATCATCAAGTGCATCTTCTAGTTCAATTTCAAGTCGGCATTCACAATATTCATTGAAGCCATCATTAAAAAGGCGAAATTTAGAAGTGGACACTAGGCGTGAGTATGATATGTTTCTTAATGAGGGTGGGGGAGTTGATACAAAAAGTGAATTGGATAAGTTTCTTAGTGAAGAAAGGGAAAAGGATGAAGATGATTTTGATATTCTAAAGTGGTGGAAGCTTAATGCTCCAAGATTTCCTATTGTTGCTCAAATGGCTCGTGACATATTGGCTGCTCCAGTTTCTACGGTTGCTTCCGAGTCAGCTTTTAGCATGGGAGGTCGTGTTCTTGACACGTTTAGAAGCTCTTTGACTCCAAGAATGGTGCAATGTCTTATGTGTGCCAAAGATTGGTTGCGTAATGAAGCAAAACCAGTTAATATTGAAGAAGACATTGACATTCTTGAAAAAAATGGATCATGGTAATCTATTTCATGTTCTATTTTAGCTTTTTAATACTTGTAGATATTTATTTATGTCTTAATTTGTTTTCTAACTTTTCATTTAATTTCCTTTTTGTAGAATTTGCAAAATGTGGTCATGAATAAACCATTCTTGATCTTTGAAGAGAATTGAAGCGATTGAGAATTCAAGTAAGCTATTTTTCTTTAAATTCATGCCTAAGTATCATATTTTTAGTTAAATTTGTCTCTTGAGAACTTCAATTCACACTTGAGCATTTTTCAGGGGGACTTCGCTTTGAATGGGAGGAACCAAGTAAAGAAAATAAATTGATGTCCACTGTCCAAGGCAGAAATGGATAACATAATTATTTGTCTTACTTCTCAATGATTTACTTTTCCTTTGACACTTATATGATGCAATTTGAATGGTCTCATTTCTAGATGTTTGGATGAAGATAATGGATGATGTTTGGATGAATAGTCTCATTTCTAAATGTTTGGATGATGTTTTGATGTTTGTGGAGTTATTGAGAAATATATGGATGTTTGGATGTTTGGAGTCATTGAGAAATATGTTTGGATGTTTGGTCATGTTTGGATCATGTTTGGATGTTTGATCACTTATATTTGTAGTCTTCTTTTAGTATGTTTGGATGTTTGGTCATGTTTGGATGTTTGGAGTCATTGAGAAATATATGGATGTTTGTGCGGTCATTGGTTGATGGTAGTTCTTGGATGGGGGGTTTCATCATATTTTGTGTAGGTGTTGATGGTAGTTGTTGTTTTCCATTTCTTGCATGTGACTGTTGTTTGTGGGGATCAATGTTGAAAGCCCACATCAAACATAAAAGCCTTGCTGATAATATTGAGAGAATTTCATGATGTTTGGTTCGAGAAGTTCAATCATGGAAGCCCACATTTTACTATGATTGGAATTTTGAGCCCTAAAGTTCTATCATTAGTTCAATTAGAAAGCTAAATCTTGAATCTTTTAATGTTGAGCACTTTAAGTCCGAGCAGAGATTCTTGTTTCATAGTTAATATTTCCTTAAAGATTGTTTTCCTGTTTTTTTTTTTCAGAATGTAAGTCTTGGAGGCCTACCTTATCAGATCATTTATTGTAGCATCAATTTTCTGCAGAGATAAAAGCTGTCTTGTGTACTTGTCTTCTGCAGGGTTGAGAACAATGAGAAGAAGCAGGTATGTTCCCTTGTTGGCAAATATAATAGCTCGGATTTATCAAAGACATTTGGTGCATCACGTGTTATTGTAATGGTTGTATTTGGTTGAATCACTAGTATGCAATTTGCACGATATTGAAAGGGGCCAAGGGTTGGTGAGTATGTGTTAGCAACGTAAGTATGAAGCAAAGAGGACTAGAGTAGATAACCATTGATTTCATGACTTGGTGATCACTCTGATCTTATTGACAAGTGACAAATTAATCAGCCCCTCTCTGTAGTTCATGTTTTTTCTTGAAAACAAATCACAAATGTAAATAAAATCCATTAAATGAAGTCATAAAATGGCATGCATCTATTCCATTGACCACTAGAACATATGTACTTGATTTAAGGCTTGTCTTGTTTGTTTGGAATTGGAGTCTTAGCCATGAATTTTACACTTCAAGATGCCTTCAAAGGGCAGATGCATGCGTAAAGGTTTGAATATTTGCCACAATTGGAAACAAATTTTTGCGAGAATTATTGTGCTTCATATACGAGCATTGCCTCCGATAAAATAGAAGAGTCTTTTCCAGTGATCCGAGTTTCTTTGCTCTTTCTTTCGGACTGATTCTTCGGACTTTCTTTTGGCTTCAAATTGTTCTTTGGCTCCTCGAGCAATATGATCAATTGAGGAAAATTGGAGGGTTAGGGGCTGCTGTGAATCATGTGAATTGTGATGTTGTGTAATATTTTTCTTTATGCCTATGTAATTGTAATGTATATGTAATGGTATTGGACTCATTAGTTATAATGGTTGGATTGAATAATGTGTATTGGGCCATTTTTAATATTTTGGACTTTATATTGGATTTGGATTTTAGTGATGTCTGTTGGGCTTTTTTTTTTAATGGGTTAGGATTTTTATTTTTCGGTCATAGACCGAACCGAACCGAACCGAAAACAGTTCGGTTCGGTTGTCCCCGGTTTTGCACAATAATCGGTTCGGTTCGGTTTGACAACAAAAAAATTAAAAACCGAATAAAACCGATTTAAAAAATCGAAAACCGAACCGTTAACCGTTTGAACAGCCCTACTGCACCGTATGAACAGAAAGAATATGCCCTGAAGGAAACTTCAAATCCACGCGTCCAATCCCCAACACATTGGCTGCAGCTGAGTTCCCCATCTTCACAATTTTTTCTTTAATAGGTTGGTAAAACACAAAAAGTAATTTATCAGCACAAACATGCATATTTGCTCCAGTATCAACCATCCATTCAAGTGGCTCATAAATAGTAAAGACTTCTGGGTTAACAAAAACATACCTTTCATCATCATTAGAAATAGTGATACCAGTCCCAGCCTCAATGGTACAAACATTAACAAGATGTGTACTCAAATTAGCTTCCACTTAACTAGTATCCTCTACCACCACATTGACTTGGGCATTAGAATTTGATCCTTGTTTGACTTTGGACTTTTTAGATAGACAGTCCTTAGCCTAATGTCCAACTTGACCACAATTCCAGCAAGGTTTGTTCGCTTTCGATTTTTTTCTTGGCCTTACCTTTTGTCTTGTTAATGGTTTTAGAGTTTGAATTAATCCCCACATTCTTCTGATTATTGCTCTTCTTTCCAGTAGTCACCATATGGACATTATACTCCACAGGCACAATATAACTATTCTTCCTATGTTGTTCCTCAATGGATATTGATTTCATCAGATCATTTAGAGAAATCTTCTACGTCTTGTGTTTGAGAGACATACCAAAGTCCTCCCAAGACTTAGAAAATTTCTCTATCACTGACATCACTTGGAACTTCTCAAGAAGTTCCATATCCTTTTCATGAAGAGAATGAATAATCAATTGTATCTCCTGAGTCTATTCAGTCACAAACTTGTCCTCAACCATCTGAAATTTCAAGAATTTGGAGACATAATACCTTTCCAGACCTTGATCTTCGGTATTATATTTCCTATCCAACTCATCCTATGGCATCTTTGCTGTGTATGACTCAGAACGGTAGACATTAAAGAGAGTATTTGTCAATACTAATAGTATTGTTCCTATGCCTATATTGTTCTGTTCATCTCATGCAACAATCTTAACTACTCTAAGATGCCTATCAGTTAGTATGGGCTTGTCTATCTGCATGCTGACAATAAGCCCCTCATGGTCAACTAAATTTTCATGAGTTGTTGCCAATGCTTGAAATTTTTCCTTGGACCAAATTTGTCCGGTAGATCATTCAAGTCAACTAAAAGCTTATACGCAACAGAAGCAGTACCTGACAACTAGTCTTTGCACACAAACAGATAATTGCAGAATAACTTCTTGATGACTGTTAGATACAGGGTACCTATGAGTATAGACAGGCAACTCAATTGAATTGAACAAACATCACCTATACCCGACCAGGGCTTTAACAAATGCAATTATCAAATATCAATAAAGTCGGCAAGGCCAAATAGTCCAAGCGTAAAGTAACTAGATAAAATTTAAATTTAATAGATAAGTCAGTAATGGACCTGAGAGTCTGGACAAGCTGCGATGCAACGGACAGAAATGCTGACCGAATCACCAGTTCAATACTGGTTTGCCTTTAAGAAGTTATTCGTCCCACTCCGGTGCGATGGGTACAGCGACTCTCCCTACAAGATAAGACAGTCTCAGATCGCCGTCGACGCACACCAACTGCAATCACCTCAAAAGTCTCCTCAGTTCACCGGTCCCGTTCAGTCAGAAAGCTATAGGGTCGTGACAGGGAGAACGGAAGAGGCGATTTTTCTCTCAAGGAAGCAAAACATGAAAAATCTAAACCCTAGCGGCGGCTTTGTTTGTTTTCTTTTAATCTCGCCTATAAGGAAAAATCAAAACCCAATCCGAATTAGGAGACGCTAATTCCTTATCAAATTTTTAATGTTTCCTTTTTCTTTTCAAATTAGAGTTAATTGAGCTAAATAAAAAGAGGAATGTGAAAATATGGGCCAAGCCCGAGCCCGACTTGGGCTTGGGCGGGCGGTTCGCGCGTGTGACATCCTCCATACCTTGGGCTTTTCTATCAAATCTATAGAAAAGTCATTTAGTATATAAAAGTTTTCACACTTCTCAATTTTTCTCATGTAGGACTCATGCCTAACATGAGTTTCCAAATGGTTAACCATCCAACTTTAACAACATTTAATTATGAATTCTCACTATAAAAATAGCTTCTACCATAATCAAAATAATCTCTAACATGTCAAAAATAACTCCCATTAATTATTTTAGGCTAACTAATCATGAGTTAAAAGTTATTAACTCCTAAAATTGTCATTTTCAACATTATTTTGGTCCCATTTCAGCAGCAAATGAGGTATAACAGAAAATCTTAAATGATACGTGGCATTACTGCTAGAGATTGAAATATTTTTTAGAGCTTCAAGTGGGATTAATATATAAGAAATCATTGATTAATGCGTCTCATGTTTTGCCCTAGTTTTTTTGCTTTGAATGGATTTCCTTGTCCATCCTGGAGGAACCTATCTGATAACTTTCTACGAACCATCAACAAGCACTTTGATGCTGTAAGCAGTTATATTTTTCACTCTTGCTCTGGGGAAAATAATGTCTTCACAAATGATTTTATTATTCATAAAACTGAAGTAGAAATGCTGAACTTGAAATCGTTTAAAATATTGTCTCAGGACATTGAGCAAGGCCAAGGTGGAAAAACAACTGCTGTAGAAGCTATTGACATTCTGGTTAAATCAAACAAGTCATTAGAGGTTAATTAACCAGCTTGCAGCGACGAGCACTTGAAATATGACACTTCATTTAATCAAGGGATTGGAAGCTAAATTATGTGACCATTTGAGTTTACTTCATAAATTAAATGTATTATATGTGGCTACCTTATGTGCTATTTATGTGAATTCTCTTAAGGTAAGTGAGAGTATTGTTAAGTTAATTATTCTGTTTGGTTGGGGTAAGTAATTTATATGTAACTAATTGTTCATCCTATGTATATATGAATTATGTGTAGTAAATTAATCAGTCAAATTAATTTGTGTATCACATTTCCAATAAAATTATAACAATGACTTTCCTCTTTAGTGAAACACACTCTTGAACAAATTTTATTTTAATTAGGGTTTTGGCCTTGTATACTAAACTAACAATCTTGGTCAAATTTCATGTCAAAATTAATTTTGATTATTTGATCCAATTTCACCATTTGACCCAAATCCCACCAACAAAACCCATGGATCATTTTAACCCAACTAAACACCCTTTATCTTGACCCTTGAAATTAGGGTGAAATTTTCTCCGCCATTAGATTAAATTTTACCTTAGTATAAAATGAAAAATTTTCCCCATTCCTTCCCTAGGTTGGCTGAAATTCCTATCCCCCATTCCTCTGCAATTTTTCTTCTCCCTTCACTCAAGAAAACAACCAACCTCTCTCTCCTCTCCATGGCTTTCAACCAACCTTGGTAACCTAAAGAAATTTGCTCTTTTCTTAGCCAAGATTCAAGCACGCACACATTTCTTGGATTGCAACTTATTACCCTCAAGCTAGCACTTCTTGGAGGTTGAAGAAGCAATTTTTCTGAAGTTCTTTAGCTGAAAACTAAGGTAACACCATCACCCTCCCTTCCATTTTCTTATTCTTGTGTTCAAAAATGTCCTTGTTGGAAAATTTTCATTTCTGGGAATTTTTAGGTATTAAGAGTGGTTGTACTTGGTGCAAACTGCTATATTTATGTTAGGAGATGTTTTATGATGTGAGAAATAAAGTCTTATATGCTAAGAAACCATTTTTAACCCTTAATATAGCTGAAATTCGAAAATCTATCCATGCTGCCAGAATTTTTGAATAAGGATGTCTTGGAGCTTTGTTTGTGTAATTTCACCATGATGACTTGATAAATGAAGTTTAGGAAGATGTAGAATCACTGAAGAGTTGATGTTATATGAATAGAATGCTTGTCTTGTATTTTGCTCAAACCGAAAGAATGGTTCTATGTGTGTTGAATTTCTGCTCACATATTTGCTTCTGGAGTTTAGTCTTTGAATGCTAAAAATTTGATGAAATGAAATTATGTTTATGTTGTGGAAATAAGGCCCTATGTGTGCAGTGTTATAGATTGATTATTTGGTGGAAGTTTTGATGTCTTTTATGCTTCAAGATAATGGTTGAAGAAAATAGAGTACTTGCTGGAAAGTTGAATTTTGATTTAGATGTTGTCTTTGAGCCAAATTATGATCATGGGACTGGTGTATGATGTTTTATAGGATCTAGAGTGTGTTGGGAATGTATTTGAGGGTTTATAAGAGTTTGGTGATTGAAAATTATGGTGTTTTGTTAGTGTGCTTAATTTGTACAGAAACTCCTGTACAGAGTTCAATCTTTAAACCCCCCAAACAACCATCTTCCCAACTGAATTTCATTATTATTTTTGGACTGTATAAACTTCAATATGTTAAAAAATTCAGAAAACGAATCATTAAAAAATTATTTATAATTTGGGAGTTATGAATTTTTGAAATTGACTGCACAAGGCAGTCTACTGTTCACCCGAGACTTTGTGTAAAAATTATTTGAGTTCCTTTTTGTAGGAATTTTGCGGAGGTAAATACATGGAAATTCACCTAACATATGGAGGTTTTAAACTGGAGGTTTTTGTTTGAAAATAAAATGATTTTCTTGGTTAATTAAGTAAGTGATTTTTTACCCCCGTTTTACAGTAAAAGCAGAATTTGTGTTAAAAGTTAAAAAAAAATAAATTTACTTATAGAAACGACTATAATTGCTGCAAATTTTGGTTTGTGTGATCATTGTTTGATGTTTAGCATTGTGGAAAAATATTTGATTAAAGTTTGATGAGTTTCTTTTATAGTAAGATTTCTTGGAGATTGATCCTTTGTTCCATTATAAGATGAGATTTTCAATTCTTGAAATGCTACTTGAACTCTTGGTGTGATTGGTAGAATAAGTTGGCTTAGATGCTGCCTTATTGATCAATTAATTATAATGCACGGCTAATTAAAGATTTGCATGGTGATTAGGGTTTTGCTTAGCCATTGAGGCCTTGTTTGACTATGGATGTTATACGGGAAGTAAAGGAGTCCTATAGTTTTTGAATCATGGATATTTTAAAGGATTATTGGATGTCTTGTTGGGGTTCCTTGTGTTTAGGATCAAATAAGTTATATTGCTAAGTATTTTGGAATTACTTAAGATGTGAGTAATTCCCCTAACTATTTTAGGATCTTGTTTAATGGTTTAGTTAGATTAATTCAATTAGGAAATTAATTCTTATATTATATGTGTAATAGATTTGGGGTTAGACTTAGGAGGAGGAAGCACCTAAAATATCTTGAAGTTAAATTTGTTAAGCTTTTAGATAAGAGGTAAGTCCTTACATCTCATGACTCTTTTATGCAAAATAGCTCTATAGAAAATTCATATGATCGTGCATACACTTTTATGACACGAATGAGCTCATGATATGATTTTGATTCTATTTATAGTGAGAATATTCTTGGATTATCCTTTTTTTTTTTTACTTGGTTTCACCCTTATTCATCTTACGACTTTTACATGGAAATTATGCATGATCAATTTTTGAGAATTTTCTTATGAACATTTTGTTATAATTGAGAGCCATGCATCAATGTTTATACCTAATTACAAATTTCCTTCATGCACATAATTGCGAAAATCATAGCATGAGACTTTGGCTCTTGTCAATATCGCTTTTGAAGCAAGTTATGAACTTATTTAATTTTATTACGCCTTGAAAAAATTTGGATAGAACGAATTTAGGGATTTCAATTTTGGAAATATTTTGGGGAGAAATAATGATAATAATAATAATTATTATTATTATGATAATGATAATAATAATAATAATAATAATAATAATAATATTATTATTATTATTATTATTATTATTATGATGATGATGATGATGATGATGATGATGATGATGATGATGATGATGTAAGTTTAAAAGCATTACTTTTTTTTGGTTAATAATATTTCCTTATTATTTAAAAGATAAAAGTAACATGCAAAGTTAATTGTTAATATTAGGTAATCTTATATTGAAAATAATAAAATTAATTTAAAATTTTAATAATCAATTAATGTCATGATTTACTGGAATAAAATTATTATTATTAAAATTGAAAGAAATTTTTATTATTTTTATAATAACAAATATTTGTAATAAAAGGATTTTTCTATGCATATGTTAATTTAGATAAATAAAAATATTTATAGTAAAGTAATTTATATATCAAATTTGTTGAACCTTTAAAAGATATAATTATATATCCTTATTAAGATTTACCTAAGATAACTATATAAATTTAAAAACCAACTATAAATTATGAGATAAAAAAACTGAGAGAATATACTCTCAATCAAAAAATAACGGCTATATCTCTCTTCTTAATTTAATTATGTTAAAATAAATATTTGAAAAAATCAAACCGCTCTTCTTTCTAGGGTTTTCTCCTTCCCTTCTTCTTTCGTTGCAGTACCAGGTATTCAGATATCTTCAATAGTTCATTGCCTACCATGGGTACTGACATTACACAAAAGTTCAGTTCTTTTACGCTTTCTGACAAGGAATCAAGAAGTATTGTGGTTGAGGCTAGCGACGTTACGGCTGGTGTGCAAGAACTACAACAGAGTTGTTATGCTATGATACTAGGCAGTCCCTCTTTTAATATAAGTGGGTTTCATTCGGCCCTGGCAAAACCATGGAGATGCGGTGACTTCTCAGTTCAAGTGCTTTCTGATAGTATATTCCAGATCTTTTTTGGTGCTGAAGAAGTCGACTTTGTCCTTCATGAAGGTCCTTGGAATTTCGAAAATCAGTTGATCATGCTTCTGCCTTGGAAACCAGAATTGCAAATATGCAAAACTGACGTTCAATATGAATTATTTTGGATAGCCATCACTGATCTACCGGATGAATGCTTTACACTAGATGTTGAAGTTAAACTGGCCAAATCTTTCCATTGTTGTTCAGAACTCCAAATCCGAGAACGGCTTGATATGGATGAGAATTTTTTTCGCTTCAAAGCTACGATTTTTGTTGCTAAACCCTTAAGGCGTTGCATACGCATTGCTCACCAAATTAAAGGTGATCTTTTTGGCACCATGAGGTATGAATGGCTCCCAACTTTCTGTTTCTGTTGTGGTCTCCTTGGACATAGATTCTGGAATTGTTCTTTGATTGAGAATGATAAATATGATATTTCGCTGTTTGAGTATCGTCTGTGGTGGTCTGCTACTGTTGCTTTTCGATCTAATTTATTGACCAAGTTATTGGATCCCAAGCATTTTGGGAAATTCTTAGTTACACCCGGTACATGACCCCACCTGTGCACCAGGTGGGCCTAAGTACCCTCAAATGTTGACATCTGTCCCATTGAATTAAAATATTCCAAAATTTAATTTTGTGGAGTTTTGGGCATTTTTCCATTTTCCAGACCAATCATGGTTAGTTGTGAAAATTTTGAATACCCGTCAATACACCTTATCCACTCCCTCTCTCCCAGCTCTATACCACCACCCACGGGAAACCTCTTCGGTCTTTCCACAATCTCTCTACCACCTAGGCCCTCTTCTGTCCCACCCGCTACTCCGCCATTGGAGTACCACCCACCCCCTCATCTAGGTCTCTACCTCCCACTCCTCTCGTTTGCAATCGCAATTATTTTGTTCGATCTGCCTACCAGTCATCTCCTAGCTTAATTTTCCATTTGTTTTAGGTTCTTCAAACTAAATGAAAGAAAGATATGTGCTTTTCAATAGGATCTGATTGATTCTTATAAAAAAGGATTTAACTTGAAGAGATTACAGTATAGAGATCTCATGTCAAGAAGGTTAGTAGTAATTTCCATTTTTTTTAGTTATGGATGAAATAATGCAATCAGATATGATGATGAAAACAACATTGTAATTGCATTTGGTTTGATTTTACCTACTAATAAGAGAACAAGAAGAACATTTCCCTATTTCATCGAGTCCATTTTGTTTTTCTTTTTTCCGTGTGTTTTGTTTAAAGGAGGACGAAATTGGTTTAGAAGTGGGTTCTGTATTCTTTTTTCTTTGAATCACTAAAGATCCTTCACATGGATTACGATGCATTGAGTACAGAATAGAGGACTTAACTGGATGTCTTTCTTTGTGGAAATCCGATTGTAGATCTTAAAAGGGTATTGTTCATTGGAAGAAAATGGGGACAAGAAGAATATTTTAAAGGTAAATAATTGAACTAATATAAGAATCCTGGTATAATTTTTTTACTTTGATTATTTCTAAAGCATCTTGATCCTGTTTATTTCAAAAGTAGACTTATGAATTTATAGGAATTTTGAAAGAGATGGTTGTCCTGCTTTACAAGGAGAATATTCATTTTCACTTGAAAGATGTCTTAGCGAAGAAATTGTAGGAAAATAGATATAAATTTAGGACAAGAACCATTTTGTTAATGAAGACATTCTTCTCTACTTTTAAGCATTTTTCCCATTGTTAGTTGACCATCATCGGACTCCCTGAAACTAAATGGATAGGTCATATGCTAGTGTAGCAAGATTTAGTGGAGGCCAAAGCCAATGTTCGCAAGCGAATAAAATACATCTCCTGTGAATTATAATCTTCTTTTCTGTCTCAGTCTTGTGTTAAAGTTCCATTCTTGTTTGATTTGTTTGAACAACCTTTCCTTTTTTGCTATTTTATTTGGGAAGTTTTTAAGGTATTATTGTTATAGGTGATGGTTTAAGTTTATTGATAAGGATATCCCCTTATTATTGATAATTTTTTAAGGAATCAATGCAATGACAGAGTGGTTTAACAGTTTTAGTAAGCGCACAGCTCTAAAGAATTCAAGGCATGCCTCAGTAACATGCTTGCCCGTCACAGTCCAGCTTTCCAACATGCTTGCCCATCACAGTCCAGCTTTCCATCTCTGATGTCCCATAAAGCATTTTTTATTTCCTCTGGCGTGATGTCCATGTCCAATTCATTTGCCTGTTGAGATGTGACTAAGGCCCTACTCTAACGGTGTTGGCATTCAATCTTTTGTTGTTCTGCACGAACTCCTCAGCTACTTCGTTGATGCTGTTTTGTGACCAAGCCATCTTTGTTTCTTAACGTATGCAATATAGCCTGTTTCAATAGAGCCATCTTGTTTCTTAACAGATGCAAAATAGCTTCTCTTTGTATTCCTTTTGCAATCCCATGAAAATACTTAGTGTCCTGTCAGCTTTGGTAAGATGGGTTGATTTTGAAATCTGTTGGTAGAAACATATATAGTTCAGCATCTGCCAGTAGCCAATATCAGACTTAGAATCGCCAAAGATCACAGTATATCTAGAAGAGTTTACATCAAAATGTTTTTTCATAAACCCCAGGCAAAGTACATCCGCCCAACAGAGCATCGTTCTTTTACAGCAAACTCACTTATAACGTGCTAAAAAAAGGATGAACTATAACCAAAACAAAAGGTAATACATAGATCATTCAAAATCCCACCAAAACAAAAGGTAATACATTGATCATTCAAAATCCCACATCACTTAACAAGTAATTATCATGACAATATGCAAATGGTCAAATCAAAATAAATTAAAATGGCAGAGGCATGACGGTCGAGAGAGCAAAGTATTTTACAGGAAAATCAATTATAACCATGTGCTGAAAAAGAATGAATTCCAGCCATAACAAAAGGCGATACACTGATCATCCAAATCCCACATCACTTACAAGTTAATATCAAACTTAGAATCACCAAAAACCACTGTCTCGTCATAGTAAACCTCAAAATTTTATAGCAGCAAAACATGCAAATGGTCAAATCAAAATTAGTTTAAATGGCGAGGCACGTCTCTCGAGCTGTCTGGATGTGACTGAAAATTTAGAATTAGGAATGTGCATGGCCTAATCAAGCCTGTAGATCTGAGAAGCAATATCTTGAACCAACCAATCAAATCCTTCAAGCAGGCCCTCCCCAATGTACACACTGGATCCCACAATTCTCCAGCGTTAGCTTTTATTCATGGCTTCCAAATTGAGTACCTAGAATATGAAATCCTTGGTGAATCTTGACACAACAAAGTGAAGAATGCAACAACTAATACATGATGATCGAAGCCATACCAACACATTGGCCTATGTAAGAGAGAGAGAAGCAAAATTCTATGTTCATCAAATCCTCAACTTGATTTTTCACAAAACAAAAAGAAATGAAACCAAAGTAGCAAATTGAATACTAGCAATTTGCAAGAAATTATTAAGCACAATAAAACTTTAATACAAAATGATTTTCCTTCATTAAAGGTGGATGTATTGAAATAGGAAGGCTTGTATGATTTAGTCTATGGCGGTGAATTTAGCCAAAACATAAATGTTGGTTCCAGAGAAGCAGGGAATGCTCCAAATGAAAGTGTAGTAGAAATATCTTCATATTTATTAATTAAAACAGATTCTCAAAAGCTATGAAGTAAAACTTTAATAGCTTGAATGTTTACTTTTGTTATTTCATCTGGCAAAAGAGCACCTTGTATGTCCTGCTTATTTGCAAAGACCAACTATGATGCTCCTAATAGCCTCTACAAATGGGGGAAAACAAGGGGAAAGAACTTGTGAAAGATCCCTCAAAACAAATTTCAAATGCCAAGAGAATAATCCTTCAATAATATAATTTTCAGCAGGACAGCATCAGCAATACGGGGACTGAAGTCTAAGTACTCTTAAATTGCTTTTTACTCCACTTCCTTCTTAGTTTGAAATACTAATGTTTTGGAGAATCAAAAATCAAATGTTAAAATAAATGTGAGAACAAAGATCTTGAAGCAGATTTAGAGGGATGTATATGCTAAGGATAAGCTTAGAGAAGAATGACGAAAACTAAGATGAAATCTTGTGGCTCGATACTTCAAGATCATAAAAAAATGGAAACAAAAAAGGCTATCAAAACCAGTCTACTCATATTAGATTCTCTGCCCCTGAACATATAAAGAAAGATATGTATGTTCTCAGAGTTTTATTTTGAAAGAAACATAGTCATCTACTTATATTTGGACCAAAATAGAACAAAAAATGGGTTAAAAAAAAAACAGAAACACCAACTTTTCGAGAAACTACCTCTGAGAGCAAACATTTCAACAAGTAGAGATGGACCGAAAAAACTAACTACATCCAAATGAGGCCATAATCCAATTTCAAAGAAGATTCTGGCTGAAGCCTAATGGGGACAACTACCTAACCAGTCACGAAACCACATTACCTTAAGCTAAAATGCAATTGAAACTATGTAAACATAAGGTTAAAAAGAAATAGAAGAAAATTACCAATCGTAAGAAATGGTCTTGATGTTGAAGCCAAGCGTCGGACTAATAACACTGGTGTCCTCCCTGTTGATTTTCAGTACAATTGTTGTTTTCCTCGAATTATCAAGATCCCTGTTAGAATCAACAGACAAAATTTAACAAACCTATAGACTACTTGATAAATAGTAAAACAAAGTCGAGCAATTGGGATCAGAAACATACACCATGAGAATGTGGATTTCCTTTTCTTTCCACTTGATCTTGTAGATAATATTGAGCAAACCCATTGCAAGGGCACCTCCAGCATCGATGAGAAATCACTTGAAGTTGATGTATCTAGTTCAATAATGCAACTAAATGCCATAGTTTGATGACGTTAGGAGGGGCAACGAATGAAGACCCAGATTCATTGATTACCGTTTGATTTGATTTCATAACAAGAAAGTCTAAGGATTCTTAACATAAATCTCTGTACTGTAATTGATCTCTTGCTCTCTCTTCAAGCTAAATCTTTTTTTATAAGAATCAATCAGATCCTGTTGAAAAGCACAATACTTCTTTTCATTTAGTTTGAAAGACCGGAAACAAATAGAAAATCAGGCTAGGAGATGACTGGTAATCGATAAAATAGATCGAACAAAATAATTGTAATTGCAAACGAGAGGAGTGGGAGGTAGAGACCTGGAGGAGGGGGTGGGTGGTATTCTAATGGCGGAGGAGCGGGTGGGATGGAAGAGAGCGTTGGTGGTAGAGAGATTGTGGAAAACATGGTAATCGATAAAATTGATCGAACAAAATAATTGTGATTACAAACGAGAGGAGTGGGAGGAAGAGACATGGAGGAGGGGGTGGGTGGTACTCTAATGGCGGAGGAGCGGGTGGGATGGAAGGAGAGGAGTGGGAGGAAGAGACCTGGAGGAGGGGGTGGGTGGTACTCTAATGGCGGAGGAGCGAGTGGGATGGAAGAGAGCGTTGGTGGTAGAGAGATTGTGGAAAACAAATAGAGACTGTGATGGAGGAGGTTTCCTGTGGGCGATGGTACACAGTTAAGAGAGAGAGAGATGGAGTGGATAAGGTGTATTGGCGGGTATTCAAAATTTTCACAACCATGGTTAACCATGGCTGGAAAATGGAAAAATGCCCAAAATTTTATAAAATTAATTTTCGAAATATTTTATTTCAATGGGACAGGTGTCAACATTTGAGGGTACTTGAGTCCACCCGGTGCACAGGTGGGACCGTGAACCGCGTGCACCTAAGAATTCAGTTCCGCATACCTCCACTGAGTTGACTTTTGAGTCCAACTCCTTGGACGGATGCTTACCACGTGCCGCAAAAATTATTCAAGACAAAGCTGCTATTTTGTCTGCCTCAAACAATGATGGAATTATTATGAATTATTGGAATCTTTATTAATTAGTGGAGGCTCCACTAATTATGGATTTATGTGAATTATTAGAAGATTTTTATGGATGTCCACCATTTAGTGGAGACACCACTAATTAAGATTAGTGGAAGATGATGTATGCCATGATGTAATCCACTAATTAGAGCTCTATAAATAGAGCTATTCTCTAAGCTTGTAATACACCATTATTTTGTGAAGGAAAGATTAGTGAAAGAAAGATTAGAGAAAGAATTGTGAGAGAAAGAAAGAGAGAAGTTTGAAGAGAAATTCTTGTGCAAAGAATAGTTAGAATTTTCTTAGTGTGTAGATTTTATTCTAACACTACCCTAATTTTATAACACGTTATCAGCACGAGTCTCTGCCGTTATTAAAGCCAGAAGACAGGTATGCATTTATTGATCTCGCTAAATTCGAATTTGTAGCCCTTTATATTTCTGAAAAAAAAAATATATATGTCATACAGAAATGCATCTAAATGCTAAAAAAAGGAGATCCATATGTCATGTGGATAAAAAGAAAGATATGACCACCTGAAGATGGTCGTACTACCCACTGTACGGTATGAATGGTTGCACCTGAAGTTGCAAGATTGTAAAATCGTGAACTCCGTGATGTATAAAACTACATCTTAGTTAAAAATTTTACGGAGAAAAAGTTACTGATGAAGTTATATTGAAGAAGACATTCTCCACTTTTCATGTTCTACAGTAACAATATTGAGAAAAAGGGTATCCAAAATTGACAGCTTTAACATGAGTTATTATTGAGAAATCATGAAGCCAGATGAATCGGCTCAACAAAGACTCCTGAAGTGAATGTCGTTGGCTCCAGCAGAAGCCATCGTTATAGTCGTAGTTATGGCAAGTGGCCGTGGTTATGGTCATGGACACACTCGATATTTCCTTTATCACAGAGAAATACCGCCACCCGAAGTGGAACAGAAAAGATAATAAGGGAAAAAGATATTTCCATTAATAATAAGCATCACATCTTTTATTCATATCACTAGTGTTCATATGAACTTGATGATACATGCTTATAGTTGCTCTTTTGTAATTGAGCTGACAAATGTAAGATGAAGGTTTGTAATTGTTCTTTTTCAATATTTACATTAGAGGACGACAAACAATTAGTAATTATGGACTTCAACTCCTCTTTTTCGACATCCTCCTCCTTTTCTTTCCCCTTTGAGCCAAAGATCGAGATTAGCAGCAGAATTAGCCGTAAAATTATCGCTGAAATGAGTCTTGAGATTTTATGATCTCCTTAAGTTTATTATATTTCTTATTATATTTGGCCTTGAAGCATGCTTGTCTCAATTTCTGTGTTTGGTCCTCTAACCGCGTATTAGGACTTTCTTCTACCAACTCGTTTTTCACATTCCAAGTATCGCAATGGCTTCTTTTAATTTCTTCTCAGCCATATGTCCTCCTTCTTCTTTATTTTGCATATCCTGTAAATCGAAGTGATATCATCGGTTATTTACTTATAAATCTTTCATAGTTTCATACTTGCAAATTATAAGTATGTATGAGAGAGAACCTGAACATTCTTGATTATGGTCTCCAAGCTCACTAATTTCCTGTGAGGCCATCGACGAATTCCTAACTCCCTACATCTTTTCTTGAGACGAGTTATGCCAATATTCAGCTTCTTTGGTCGCGCTTATGATTGGTAGGTAAAAGTACTCGCGAAATTGTTTCTCTTGATAGTGTCTGGGAGTTATTGCCCTTCTTCTCTCTCTGCCTCTTAATCATCTTCTTCTCCCCAGGAATTTTGTCTGCAATAATATCTTGAACTTCGATATTATGCATTTCATGAGTACTTACTCCGACTTCGCTGCCAAGACCACTCATTATTTCTCCTAGAAAAAGAAAATAATATCAGTAAAGGTAATACCATTCAAAATCCATGTTTAAATGTATAATAACCTGGAAACATATTCTGGCATTGTTCAAAATCCATTAGAGAGTAGAAAAGATCATGCACAAGCATATCCTCATTCAAAGGAATAGTATCAAGAGGAACAGTATCAAAAGCAGTCTCTTGTAGGGGCAGATCAACTTGGTCCAAAGCAGTATGTTCAAAACTTCCACTGATTTACATAAAAAACAAACCAAAAGAGAGTTTAATTTCATTATCAAGCACACTAAAAACAAATGGAAGCCATCAAAGGTATCTCACCTGAAATTAGGAGGAAGTGGTTGGTTTGGAAAGGAAAACATATCAAAATCTTCTCGCGTTCGAATTAGACGAAGCGGTTGGTTTGAAAAGGAAAACATATCAAAATCTTCTCGTGTTCGAATTAGGCGAAGCGGTTGGTTTGGAAATGAAAATACATCAACATCTGCTGCTGAAACTAAGTCAAAATTTGACCATGTCTCAAATGAATTACGAGTCTCCATATCTGCTTTGTGATTTTTGTTTTTGATGTTTACTAATGACTGATATCTGATATATATATCGATACATACATATATATATATATCTGTATGAGGAAGAAGAAGAGGTAGATGGTAGGTAGAGGGTCGGAGGAGAAGAAAAGACAAGAGAGGAAGAGGAAAAGTCGGTACCGGGAAGAGTGAAAAAAAAAGGAGATATTTTTCTTGGCATTTCCTACTTGTCATCATTTTCTTATATTTCTTTTCTTATTCTCTTGTGAAATCATTATTCCCTAAATTAGGGGGAGAATAGAAACAGTACAAGAAAGATCGTGATTGGACAACATCATTAAATTATCTTGATCCGCATACAAGCGCGTGTGAACTTGAAGTTCAAAAGATAATTCATTTGTAAAGCATTGCAAATCAAATGCCAGACGCTTTTGTTGACTCCAGAAGAGTTACAAAATCGCATATTCCAGCTATAAATGCTCCTATTCGAATTGAAGTTCCAACAGAACAAAATATTATACCTATAGTCGCTGAGTCAAAAACACGCCGTAAGCGTGGCCGACCTCTTGGTTCTAAAGATAAAAATCCTCGAAAGAAAAGAGGATTAAATGATCCGTAAGATCATATTGAAGAAAAGAATGATAAAGACCAAGAGAGAACCGATGACAAAGAACCGTAAGTTGATGAAAGTAACACCGAAATTTCTATCAATTATACCACTTCCGGTAGAAGTTGGAATCGGATAGAAACCGTTATTGATAATATATTTGCATACAATATATCTCTTGATGTTACACAGATAATGATGATCCCGAACCAATATCGCTTGATGAATGTCGGCATAGAAAAGATTGGCCGCAATGGAAAGATGCGATTCAATCGGAGTTAAATGCACCGGCAAAACGTGAAGTCTTCGGACTCGCAGTCCGAACACCGTAAGGTATAAAACCCGTTGGCTACAAATGGATATTTGTGCGAAAGCGCAATGAAAAGAGTGAAATCGTTCGATATAAAGCGCGATTAGTAGCCCAAGGTTTTTCACAAAGACCAGGTATTGATTATGATGAAACTTATTCTCCCGTTGTTGATGCTATTACACTCCGATATCTTATCAGTTTGGCAAGACATGAAAAGATAGATATGCGCCTATTAGATGTTGTCACCGCTTACTTGTATGGAAATTTAGAAAATGATGTTTACATGAAAATCCCCGAAGGATTTCATATGCCCGAAGCATATAAACATTATCCTCGTGAAAATTACTCCATCAAGTTGCGTAAATCATTATATGGCCCGAAGCAACTGGGCGCATGTGGTTTACACGCCTTAGTGAATATTTATTGAAAGCGGGATTTAAAAATGACCAGGTATGTCCATGCGTTTTTATTAAGAAATCTGGTTCTAAATTTGTGATATTAGCTATATATGTTGATGATATTAATCTTATTGGAACTCCCGAAGAGCTCCAAGAAACAATTGATTATTTAAAAAGAGAATTCAAAATCAAGGATTTTGGTAAAACCAAATTTTGCCTTGGTTTACAAATTGAACATTTGGAGAGTGGAACATTTATTCATCAATCAACATATACAGCAAAAGTGCTAAAAAGATTTTACATGGACAAAGCACATCCATTGAGTATTCCAATGATCGTGCGATCATTAAATGTGGATAAAGATCCTTTCCGACCTCAAGAAAATGATGAAGAACTCCTTGGTCCTCGAAGTACCATATCTCGATGCAATTGGTGCATTGATGTATCTTGCTAATAATACACGACTCGATATTGCTTTTGCTATCAATTTATTAGCAAGATTTAGTTCTTCACCAACACGACGACATTGGAATGGAATTAAACAAGTCCTTCGATATCTCCAAGGTACAATTGATCTCGGATTATTTTATTCAAATAAAACCAATCCAACATTGATAGGTTATGCAGATGCTGGTTATTTATCTGATCCACATAAAGCACGTTCTCAAACGGGCTATCTATTGACATGTGGAAATACTGCTATATCATGGCGTTCTACGAAACAATCTATAGCAGCTACTTCTTCAAATCATGCTGAAATTATAGCCATTCATGAAGCAAGTCGAGAATATGTATGGCTAAGATCCATGATTCATTATATCCGAGAAAGTTGTGGATTATCATCAATCAAAGGTATTCCAACTCCTCTTTATGAAGACAATGCAGCTTGCATAGCTCAATTACGAGGAGGATATATTAAAGGAGATCGGACAAAACATATTTCACCAAAATTCTTCTTTACTCATGAACTCCAGAAGAAATGTGAAATTGATGTGCTACAAATTCGGTCATGTGATAACCTCGCAGATATTTTCACGAAGACTTTACCGACTGCAACATTTGAAAAGTTGAGATATAAAATCGGTATGCGTCGGTTTAAAGATTTAAAGGAATCATCTCATCAGGGGGAGTAATAAATGGACATATAGAATAGTGTACTCTTTTTCCTTCACTAGATTTTTTTTCCCACTGGGTTTTTATCTAGTAAGGTTTTAACGATGCATATTCTTTATGTAATGGATGGACATCCAAGGGGGAGTATTATAAATTATTGGAATCTTTATTAATTAGTGGAGGCTCCACTAATTATGGATTTATGTGAATTATTAGAAGATTTTTATGGATGTCCACCATTTAGTGGAGACACCACTAATTAAGATTAGTGGAAGATGATGTATGCCACGATGTAATCCACTAATTAGAGCTCTATAAATAGAGCTATTCTCTAAGCTTGTAATACACCATTATTTTGTGAAAGAAAGATTAGTGAAAGAAAGATTAGAGAAAGAATTGTGAGAGAAAGAAAGAGAGAAGTTTGAAGAGAAATTCTTGTGCAAAGAATAGTTAGAATTTTCTTAGTGTGTAGATTTTATTCTAACACTACCCTAATTTTATAACAGGAATAACTTTGTCGGACAAGAAATCTCAATTTTGTGGTGTCCTCTCTGATTTTGTTGTTGGCAGATCTGGTCTCGGTCGGCAGCTTGTAGATGAAGCACCGTCAGTGGAGTCTGGAAGGCAACATGTCAAGTTGGGCTATGTGGTGAAGATGCTGACATTATCAGAACTGAGCCAGGCTACAGAGGTTGGATCCTATCAGTAGCAACATGAGCGTCATGGAGTGGGGCTATTGTTGCCAGCACTATTCCAAGCCCCGGCACCCAAGAAAACTAACAAATATGCATCGAGCCAGGTCGTTACCAAAATATAGAATTTCAAAAAAGCACGCCAGAAGTTTACAAACTTGGATCAACAACCTTTTCTTGATTAGAAATCTGACTTATCTCTTTCACACAAAAAAAAAAAAAAAGAAATCTGATTTACATGGCTTTTGAAGAGGGAAGTGTAGGCCTAGTGATGATTTAGCAGACTGTTATGACCACAAGCAAGTAGAAAATAAATTCAAAAAAGCCGTTCTGCACCTAGTGCCTATCCATTTTGCGGAGACTATTGATCAGTCCCGCCATTTTCCATGAGTCTCTTAATTTGGAATTGTCAAGGCATGGGGAGTGCCTTGGCAATCAAAGCAATAAATAGCCTTCTTAAGGCTCACATTCCCCAAGTTATTTTTTTTTTTTAATCTAAAACAAAAAAATTGGCAAAGTATATGGATTTTGTCAGGTTAAAATTGGGATTCTCTCGTGGCTTTTATGTTGATAGGGGTGGTTTAAGTTCGAGATTAGCCCTCCTTTGGAGTAATGATTTTGATACTTCTCTTCTTAGGTATTCTCATTGGCATATTGATGTCCTTGTTAAGGACTTTATAGGCCATTCTTAGCATTTTACTAGTTTTTATTGTCACCCTGAATATAGTAAAAGACACTTCTCATGGACACTCCTCAAACACTTAAGTGATTGTAATAATCTTCTTTGGCTTTGCGCAGGTCATGACTTCAATGAAGTTCTCCATCTTGACGAGAAGACTGGTAGGGATAGACCCCAATGGTGTTGTTGAGAAAAGTTTCTCTATTACCCCCACAGACTACCTTTAACAAAAAATAATTAAGCAACTTGATAGGGGCTAAATTAGTCATATTTTTCCTAGTTATTCAAGGCTCTTTTGTGATACATTTTGTTCAATAACTAATCATATTCCTTCATATTTGAGATTTTACCCTTGGAAAGGTATTTTGTTCATTATTTTAGATTTTTGGGGTAAAACGAAGCAAAAACATCGTGAAACAGATTAGAGGTGGCGCTGGCTAGGACAGAGGAACCGGCATCGATCATGCACTAGATTGTACGAACTTGGAAGCAACGAAAAATTGTTGAAACAGAGTGGAACAGAACCAAGGAGGCACCGGCTGTGAAGCTGGAACTGGTGCTGGCTACATTTTGGTCTTCATTGTGCAAAATTCGAAGAAAAAATCGGTGAATGAGTAGAGAAGCAGAACACAACTGGCGCTGACTCCGAGAGCCAAGGTGGCGCTGGCTGTGCCCAGAAGTGAAGGCGGTGCCCGATTTTTTCTACGCGATTTTTGGTAATCTGAGGAGTTTTAGTATATTCCAACTTCTACTCGGCCAAAAACTCAGAACCTACGAGTTTAGGCACTTTCTAAGCCTATAAATAGATAAAAAAAAAAACACAAGGAAAAAGAGAGAGAATTCATTGATCATCATAGAAAATCACTCAATCAAATGAGGAATTCTTCAATTTAATGAGGGTTGTACAAGAAGGTCTTCAAAGGAAGAAGGAGGAGGCTTGTCTATGAGTGCTTTCTTTTACTTTGTTTTCTTTTTCTTGAACAATGATATGTTAATTGCTTTGTTGTAATTCGGCATTGTTTTAGAGATTCATAATATTTAGAGATATTTGATCTTTTGATTAATTGGTTGTTCTTCTTGGTATTTAATTACTTAGATTGATTACGAGATTGGTTGATTGTTACTTTCTATTGACTTGCTTGGAAAATGGATTAATGGTGGTTTCTATTCATTGATTTTATATTTGTTGTCTCTTAACTTTCTTGGAAAAAAGGTTAATTGCTAAGGTAATTAAAGGTTAATTGATGTCTGTCAGGAATGGATTCATTGGTTAATTTCATGTTTAAGTTTGCTAGGAATGGAAATTTAATCAAAGGATTGTGTTTAATGCATCTTTTGGGTAAGACTAGTTGAGACAGGAATGTGATGCTAAGTTACCTAGAAGATAGGGAGTCATGGATTGGAAACGAAGTGAGTCTATATTAATCCTTCATGATGCCAATGGAATAATTGGTTGTGATAAAGATTGGATACTTTAAGATTATGGTTATCTAACCAATGGCTTGAGTTACATAATTCTACATCCTTGACATGTATATATTTTTATTTTATTTTTTTATTTTCCTTTTTATTTCTTTTTCACTTTATTGAGTCGGTTAAACAATAAAAAAAAAGTAATTAATGTCTACTTGTTCCTTGAGGATCGACACTCGTTTAAACCCTATGCTATGTTAATGATGAGTATGCTTGCTTATATGTGTGATTTGAGTTTAATGTTTTAATTTAACTTGATTGGGAATGTGCTTAGTTTTTATATGATTTTTATACCCAAGTCCGAACACATCAAGTTTTTGGCGCCGTTGTCGGGAAACAATAGCATGAAAGTTTGGATTTTGTTGATTTAACCTTGTAAATATGTAAATACGTAAATATGTACAATTGTTCTTTTCGCAAAAAGGTGCTATCTTTTGTATCTTATGTATTTGTGTATACCTTTGTTACCTAACCTACTAACTTTGACTATGTTATATTAACTAACTTTGTAATCTTGTAATTTTGAATTTTGTTATCTAACTTTCGTCTTGTCTTTGCTAGGTGTTAACCTTGGTACATGATCCAATGACCTGAAGGCAATATAGTATATTTCGTTTTGTTTCATTTTTATTTCTTTCTTCGTGAATTAAATTGCATTATTCATCAGTGCTGCATGCTAATCATTTTTAGTTTGTTTTCAAAAAAAAAAAAAAACATTAGTGTATTGATGATAGATTGGCAACACTACCAGCTAACATTGATGTTTTTAGTGAGACGTCATTAGAAGCATTAGTGACTTCTTTTGTTGCCAATACCAATTCATCTCTTCAGTGGCATGAAAGAGCTTTGCAACAATTGGGCGATCAAAGGAAACAATTAGTTAAGATTGTTGAGGAGACTCATGAGTTCATGCTAGCCCGTACAATTGACCATGGAACCAAAAGAGCGGCTATGAGGGACAATTGCATGATGTGGCAAGAGAGGTATAATTCTACTCTATGTGCTCATAATTCTAATATTTCTTTGTCACATGATTTCTTAGGCTCCTCTCACTTTTTGGAGAACAATGGTCCCAATGCTGATGTATAGAGTTTAACATGCCTCACGAAGTTGGATTTATCATTCATTCCAAGAAACCATTTGAGGATGTTTACAAATTCTACCCTTCACCACAATCTCAGGGAGGTAACTTGGTATTTGTAGACGCATTGAAAAGTAAGGATTTCCCAATCCCATCTTTAAGAACTCAAACACTAAGTTTAAAGGGGTATTTTAAATTGTAAAAATTCTTTTGAATGGTTAATCGGTGATTTCAAGCGTGATGCATTCTTTAGAAACCATGTGCACTTATATGTTGACAACAATATTTGTGTATCTAAAGAAATTTTAGAGAAAGAGGTTTATGTGTTTTGCTGTAGTGAAAAAAAAAAAAAAATTTCAGGAACCTTCCATTTTTCAAAATCCTCTATTCTTCATTCTACATTCATCATGCCTATCTTCTATTTTGAGCTTTAATTTCTTTCCGAAAGGTTTGATGAGGAAGCATGATGGGTGTAGAGAGTTTTTATTTTATTTTTATTATTTTAGTCTTTTTTTTTTTTAGTTTGTTTTCTTTTATTTAGGTATGTTTTATTTTAGTATTATTTTCCTTGTGCTTTTATTTGTATTTTGTTTTACAGGAATAAAGTCTTCTTGGACAAGCCCTTCTCTTTACCTCAAGTTTGGATATCTATTGGAGCATTATTGCACTTGGAAAGTATTACTTAAACTTTCTAACCCATTATTATTTTTTGTCCCTTTGGAGATGCTTTCTTGGGTGTATTTTCTGCCAAGGAGGACATTGTCCAATTTAAGTGTGGGGGAGTGGTTTGGTGACATACTTTGTCCAAGTTCTTATTAATTTTTGTTTGAGCACAAAGTTTGGAAAATTGGAGCTACTCCGTCATGGAAGTAATTTCTTTCTTATCTTGTCCCCTTTATATTTTTGGTCCCATGGCATTGTTTATTTTTTGTTCTATTTCTTTAGCCATTGAGGACAATGTCCAGTTTAAGTGTGGGGGAGTGGTTCGATTGAAAATTCTTTTATGCATCATTCTTGTATCCTTTATCCTTCTTGCAAAACCAAAAATTTTCAAAAATTTTCTGATTTTCTTTGAGATTTCGGGCTGTATTTGCATGTCTTTATGATGGATTATAGAGCATATGTTCTAGATCATTTATGGCTTATGTATGACTTTTTGCACTCACTTGGATGAAGTAGTTCTTGATCTAATACTTTGCATTATTCTTAAACCTGTTTTTCTACTAAAATTCATGGAGCATTCTAGAACTTACTCGAATACCTCTCGAGGTGAAATAAGAAAGACAATCATGATTTAACTTAGAGATGATGGTAATAGGCCTTCTTTGGATAGTTTGAGCTTTTCAATCCTACCTATTGTTATATTATCCCTTGTGCCTATCTTGAGCCTAAATTGTTGATTTCTTTCTTTAAAACCCGTCACAATACTTTGTCCATTGCTTGTTTTTGAGAGTTTGAATAATTTTCCAAATCCTTATGCTCTTGATGGATGAAAGTACATGAAGGAGAATGTGAGGGGGGAGTACATGGAGAAAGATCATGACTTGTTACTTTCAGTCAGTATCAATATTGAGTTGAGCTGAAAAGAGAAAAGAAAGAGAAGAAAGATAAAAGAGAGATTGAAAATAAGAAAAGAAAACAAAAAGCTGCTAGAAAAGATGAAAAGAAAGAAATTGAGAAAGAAAAGAACAGCAGCAGTGAAAGATAAAAGAAGAGTGAAAAGGAAGAAAAGAGAAAGAAAAACTTGTTGAAAAGAAAAAGAAGAAAAGAAATATCACAAAAGGAATGGTGAATGAGCTGTAAAAGCTAAGTTCATAGGAAATACTTGACACCAAAGGTTGAAAATTTGAGTGATCTTGTGAAATGGAAAAAAAAGAGAAAAAAAAGAAAAAGAGAAAATGCAGGATTTGCATGAGCTGAACTGTAATTGCTAAATAAGGTTATGGGTATTGATTTATTTTGGAATAGGAGAGTAAGAAGAGTTGGAAATTATTGATTCATTTTGTTTATCCTTTTCTTGCTAACTCTCAGTTTTTCTTTGATTTTTGATTCTCCTATATCATTCGTTTGATAAGCTACATTATAAGCCTTTAGCCTTACATTACAAGCTTAAAAGTCCTACTTGATCTAAGTAGAATCATGATATGTCTCGGATTAGTGGAGAGAGTGTATGAAGAGTAAGCCTATGGAATGCATATTCTTTTTGAACTAAATTATTTCCAATGGTTTGAGAATATTGTTAAATATTGTGATGGTTCTACTAAGTCATTTATCACTAACACAAGTCTTGCATTGGTTGTGAAAGATATAGTAGCATGTGTTTTATTTTCTTGAATGAAGAAAGCATTGAGGATATTGTTTTGAAATTGATTGATTGATTGAGTTAAACCTTGTGTTTTCCTACTTGTTCTTGATACTTTGCTTGAGGACAAGCAAAGAGCTAAGTGTGGGGGAATATGATAGGGGCTAAATTAGTCATATTTTTCCTAATTATTCGACACTCTTTTGTGATACATTTTGTTCAATAACTAATCATATTCCTTCATATTTGAGATTTTACCCTTGGAAATGTATTTTGTTCATTGTTTTAGGTTTTTGGGATAAAACAAAGCAAAAACATCGCGAAACAGATTAGAGGCGGCGCCGGCTAGGACAAAGGAAATGGTGCCAGCCATGCACTGGATTGTACGAACTTGGAAGCAACGAAAAATTGTTGAAACAGAGTGGAACAGAACCAAGGCGGCGCCGGCTACATTCTGGTCTTCATTGTGCAAAATTCGGAGAAAAAATCGGTGAACGAGTAGAGAAGCAGAACACAACTAGCGCCGACTCCGAGAGCCAAGGCGGCGCCAGCTGTGCCCTGAAGTGAAGGCGGTGCTTGATTTTTTCTACGCGATTTTTGATAATCTGAGGAGTTTTAGTATCTTCCAATTTCTACTCAGTCAAGAACTCAGTACCTACGAGTTTAGGCACTTTCTAAGCCTATAAATAGATGAAAAACACAAGGAAAAAGGGAGAGAATTCATTGATCATCATAGAAAATCACTCAATCAAAGGAGGAATTCTTCAATTTAATGAGGGTTGTACAAGAAGGTCTTCAAAGGAAGAAGGAGGAGGCTTGTCTATGAGTGCTTTCTTTTACTTTGTTTTCTTTTTCTTGAACAATGATATGTTAATTGCTTTGTTGTAATTCGGCATTGTTTTAGAGATTCATAATATTTAGAGATATTTGATCTTTTGATTAATTGGTTGTTCTTCTTGGTATTTAATTACTTAGATTGATTACGAGATTGGTTAATTGTTACTTTCCATTGACTTGCTTGGAAAAGGGGTTGATGGTGGTTTCAATTCATTGATTTCATATTTGTTGTCTCTTAACTTGCTTGGAAAATAGGTTAATTGCTAAGAACAATGTAATTAAAGGTTAATTGATGTCTGTCAGGAATGGATTCATTGGTTAATTTCATGTTTAAGTTTGCCAAGAATGGAAATTTATTCAAAGGATTGTATTTAATGTATCTTTTGGGTAAGACTAGTTGAGACATGAATGTGATGCTAAGTTACCTAGAAGATAGGGAGTCATGGATTGGAAACGAAGTGAGTCTATATTAATCCTTCATGATGCCAAGGGAATAATTGGTTGTGATAAAGATTGGATACTTTAAGATTATCGTTGTCTAACCAATGGCTTGAGTTACATAATTCTACATCCTTGACATGTATATATTTTTATTTTATTTTATTTTATTTTCCTTTTTATTTCTTTTTCACTTTATTGAGTCGGTTAAACAATGAAAGAAAGGTAATTAATGTCTACTTGTTCCTTGAGAATCGACATTTATTTGAACCCTATGCTATGTTAATATGAGTACGCTTACTCATATGTGTAATTTAAGTTTAACGTTTTAATTTAACTTGATTAGGAATGTGCTTAGTTTTTATATGATTTTTATACCCAAGTCCGAATACACTACAACTACAGAGAAAAATAATAAGACAAAAATTTACGTGAAAAACTCTAGAAACGGAGAAAACCACGGCCGTTGTCAAAAGATAACCGAGAAAAATATTCACTATGTGAAAAATTATTACAACCACACAATATCAAATACAATATTTTTTCACACCCAATACCCAAGAAAAATACCTAGAGAGTATCTAGAAAATTTTTTCAAACCCTCTAACCCTCACAAATTTTTTTTTAGTTTTACACTTAAAACAACTTGTCTTTGGAGCTGCTCTCTCGTTGGGTGATACTTTGTACTCAGAGCATGCCTATTTATAGACATGACAGAGGCATCAGCCTTCATCTTCAATGCATGCAATAGTGGAATGGTTGTCCAACCACTCCATTTCAACCACTCCAATAGACAGCCTCCACTATGTTTTGTTTGATTAATGCATAACAATTTCCACCTTAATAAAATATATATATATATGTTACCAAGACATTGTCTAATACCGACAATCATAAGCATTACCATACTCCACTATAAAGTGTATATTCACTTGAAATAAACATCAACTTCAAGAATTTCACCTCGACCCATGTCAATAATTATGGTGCAACTTCTATGCTGATTTTTCAGAAGTTCATTAGCCATCAACATTCATTTATTCTACCACACACCTTGCATAATTATCAGTCAATGCCCGTGTGCAAATTCGTGGACATGCTACCAATCATACATCCTCTTTCATCGCATCTCCAGTGGTAGCAATCATGCCATGAGGACATATATTTTTTTTAAAACAATTCATCATCTCCCTCTACTAGGAAAATGATATTGGTAACATTATCTTTTTCTTTGGAGCTATTGGCCGAACCAGCTCCACCCTTCTTGCACTTGCCATAAGGCAAAATTAATTTTGTCATCAAATTTATTTGTTGACATTTTTTCTGTGCTTTTATTTTAGTATAAAACACACAAAAAAGCTCCACTGCACCAAAAGTACTATAGGCTTAATATAAGAGTAAATAATAATCTAATTTATTTTCTGATGTGGAGGGTCTACCTTAGTGGCAACCATAGAGCATACGATAAGTAGATATTAATATTCCAGTAAGGCTCTGATACTAGCTGTTGGGAAAAAATTTTCTATTACCCCATAGACTACCTTTAATTAAAAATAATCAAGCAACCACAGAGAAAAATAACAAGACAAGGATTTACGTGGAAAACTAAAAAAATGAAGAAAAACCACGGCCGTTGTCAAAAGACAATCGAGAAAAATATTCATTATGTGAAAAATTATTACAACCATTTGATATCAAAAATAATATTTTTCTCACACCTAATACCCAAGAAAAATACCTAAAGAGTACTCAAAGAATTTTCTCAAACCATCTAACCCTCACAATTTTCTTTGAGTTTTACACTCAAAACAACTTGTCTTTGGAGCTACTTTCTCGTTAGGTGATACTTTGCACTCAGAGCATGCCTATTTATAGACATGCCAGAGGCATTAGCCTCCATCTTCAATGCATACAATAGCGGAGTGGTTGTCCAACCTCTCCATTTCAACTACTCCAACAGACGGCCTCCATTATGCTTTGTTTGATTAATGTATAACAAATGGCAACTTCATAATTTCCGCCAAGCACTTCTTGACAGTGGCTAGAGTGACCTGGGCTATCAAGGCCCAAAGTTCACTTGGACAAATGGAAGGGAGGGAGAGACTAGTGTTCGAGCCAAATTGGATCAGGCCCTAGCAAATGCAGAATTGTTGTTATTTTATCCTCATTGTGAGTGTTCTATACTTTTGGTAATTAATTCTAACCATCTCCCATTATGTCTTAAGTTGATAGGTTCCCAGTAGAAAGATCCCTATAAAGCTTCACGAGTTCAACGTTTTGAGTTTCTTTGGTTACAAGAGGAAGAGTGTGAAGACCACTTTCGGACTCTTTGGGAAACTCAAGAGGGTACAGGACCTCATGATATAGCAAAAAACATTCATCACATTCAAAAATAGTTGAAGTAGTGGAGTATGGGTAAGTTTGGGAACTTCCAGGGTAGCTTGCAGTGTATCAAACCCAATTAGAAGATCTCCAAAAGTTGAGTGTTTTCAACTCCAAAATGGGAGTAAAACTCTGTAGGGAAATAAAACTCTTACTAGAAAAGCAAAAAGGATATTGGAGAACAAGGAATAGAGCAGACTGGTTAGAGACAAGGGATAAGAACACGACTTGTTTTCATAGTAAAGCATCCCAGAGGAAGACACAAAATTTGACTCTATCCCTACAAGATAATGAAGGGGTGGAATGTTGCACGTTTTGTGTGCATATGTTTTTCTTAGGAAATATTATTACAAATCATATAATAAATTAAATTTTAAATAAAATGCCAATATCATCACACAATAACGTACATGTGGGCAAGTATAAGCATCGTGTAGTATAGTGTTCTAATGGCAAGTATCGAAGATCTTCGAGAAAGGGATAAAGGTACCACAGTAACTCTTATTTTATTGTTTAGTCTAATGGATTAATATAATAGATTAACCACAATGGGTGAACTAAGAGTATTAACACAACCCACTATTAGAAAAACAGGTTGTTGTGACACATTTATTATTACATTTTGTTTAACATGTCATTAGAAATTAAGTTTTATAACTTTTTTTATTTGGATGTCATAATAGAACAATCAAACTATACCTGATTATCAATATAAAATTTAGTATATTTTTAGAATTATATTGTGACATTTTGAGAATTGTCAAGACATTAATTTTTTTTTTTTTTTGGATACTCAATTGTCTGTAGTGAAATGATTAAAATGTTATAATAGATGTTTCATAGGAAAAAGAAAAAAAAGAATCGACCCCAAAAAGGGAGGGTTTACCCACCCAAAAAATCCGCGAGATTGAAAAAAGTCCGAGAGAATGAAAAAATGTGAAGTCAGATTGAAATTATTAGGTGTGTGCGATTCATATGCACCGAATCCTTAGATAATTGTACCACATACAGATATTATTGTACACTTCTAGCCGAGTACACGTTCCTAAACATTTTGTACACTAATCTAACTTCTGGTTCGCGTGCACCGTATGCACCCAATCATTCCCCCCTGGGTCCCCAACTTCACACAACATTGGGATTCTCTCAATCTCCCCTTCCTCAAATCGGTCCTTTTTGTCAATCGCCCCTTTCATCTCTCTGCCCCTTTCCTCTAAGCCCTCCGATCTCAGCCCGAAATCATCCCTCATATACCATTTCCTCAACTGAAAAAGAGTTGTGGAAATGACATGAAGAAAAATCTGCACAATACTAGTATTGGAGAATTTCTTTGGAGCAGTTGTGTGTTGTTGTGCAAGCACCGCCCTCTGTAAGCACGTCTCTTCCACTATTCATCATCTCTGAATGTTTGTTTAAGTTTTAATTTTCGAATGTCCTGAGCAACCCTTCACTTCTCTTTAGTGTTTTTTGGTTCAAAAATCCATTCTTTTTTAGGTGCCACTCACGGCATTTTTCCTAACATCAAATTGATAATGTAGAAAATATCTAAGCTTGACATAATTCTTGGTGGTGGAGTGAGGACATTAGGTATGAATGCTTGTGAAAAACGAATTTGTGACTTTAGTTGGCCCCATTTTTACTTGGCGAAGTTTGATAGTACTATTGCAATGCTGCCTGTTCAGGTTTTCTGCTTACCATTTTTTTTTTTTTTTTTTCATTTCTTAAAACCGTTCATGTATTTGCTCTCTGGGGAAAAATGATGTCTATCAATTTTTTTGTTCTTACTCCATTCTTTTGTTTTGTACTATTTTAAGTAATACAGTTTCTTAGTCCGAGTATGAAAATATATTTCTTGGATATTTGATTTGTTCACTTTCAACTAATAGATATCAGATTCTTTCATCTGTGTTCTAGTTTTGGTCAAAGTTTTGAGTATGACAGGTTTCATCATACTATACTCCACCATTTCCAATAGTAACAACAGATATGGGAGCATCTCAAGAAATATTCAAATCCAATTATGGACCACCCTCTGAATAATTTCTCATTAAGTGCATTCTTTTACCCCTATTAAGATGTGATTTTGTGCATCTCCTTCCCCCCATTTGTATAGCTGAGAATTTTTTTCTTTGCCATATATTCTGCTGATATGTTTCATTATTTTACAAATCTATAAATTGCCAAGTATAAGGGTCAGATAGTATCTAATGAGTCTGGTCTATGCGGATCTATTTAGTCTTGTGATTTGTTTTTGTTCCATCATCACAATATGAGTTAGCATACAAAGTTGACACCATCTTTTTTTTTTTTTTTAATTTTAGAGCTATAATTTCATTGTTTATAATGCTAAACATTTATCAGGTTAACTTGGAAAAATACTACAATCATTGACAAAAGCCTTGTTAAAGGTTCTTTTCATTTTCTTTTTTTCTTTGTGCACTCTGTCTCCCTGGATACATGTATATATGTAGCTGTTTGTATATGTTTATTGGTATGGAATGTCTTGTCCCTCTTTATTTCAATGGATGGATGAATACTGGTATAGTTAAGTTGCATCTTTTTTGCCATAACTATATATGAAAATATGTGAAAATCTAAGGAAAAAAGTAGCATTTTTGAACGCTATATCTTTGTAGACTACTCTACCGACTATTGGAACTGGTGGCAAGGAAAATTGTCCAACCAGTTTTGCCTTTCTATTATTTTTTGTGGACCTCTTCTTTATTCAATACTGAGTTCCCCCTTTGGCATAGTGCATTTTCTATAACACTTAGTCTAATAGTCTTAAGCCCTAAATCTTTTCTAACTTTCATTTTATAATTTCCAACTTGGGATCAGCTTCTTACAGTATTTTTCTCTGTGTGCTTCTTCATGATCTCTTTGTTAAGCTTAGCCTTTCTCAAAATTTTTTCACTGGCACATCATTAAGCAGCTTAGACTTGAAGCATGCCCTGATGAGACATATGGAAAAATCTAATGGGGGTCGGGTTGGAAAGATGGGCTACCAGTTTGCTGCTATACTTTTTCCATGATTGGTGTAGAATTTAGAGGCTGGATCGATATTTTTCAAATTTCCTAATTGCCTAAATTTAATTGCATGAATCTCATATTATGTATTTCTTGTTGCTTAGGTTGTAACTTGCTTGTCTATTGTTGCTTGTAATATTGCCAATATGGACAAATCTTGGATGAGTCTTCCTGGAAATTGCCTTGCATATCAAAATGGTGTTGATTTTTTTCTAAGATTTGCAATGAACAACGCAAGTTTAAATAGGAAGATGTTGTGTCCTTGTGTAAAATATGAAAATAGGGTAATGAGGACTGAAATGGAGGTGCGAGAGCAACTCATAGTATATGGGTTTATTAAAGGATATTTTCATTGGATAGTACATGGAGAGCTTTCATTCTCTAGTTCATTTAGAATAAGTTTAGGTAATAATTTGCAAGATGTTACTAGTCAAACTGATGACATGAATAGCTTGTTGCATGATGCATTTGGCATTCCAATAGATGATAATATTGAGAGGGTTGAAACATCTCCCGGAGTTGAATGTTCACACTCGGATGCTGAGAATTTTTACAAATTCATTAATGATTCTCAACAAGAATTGTATCCTGCGTGTAAGAACTTCTCTAAGCTTTCATTTCTTATTTGATTGCTACATCTTAAGTGTGCGGGGAAGTGGTTTAACAAACATTTTGATATACTTCTTGATTTGTTGCGAGAATCATTTCCTGAGGGTGTTGAAATTCCAAAATCTTATTATGAAGCTGAAAAGATAATGAAACAATTAGGTTTGGGGTATGAGAAGATAGATGCATGTTCTAATGATTGCACATTGTACTGGGGGGATAAATTGGGATGGAAATATTATTTTACATGCAAAGAGTCTAGGTGGGCAATTTTGAAAAATGATCCTACAGGGAAGAAGAGAAAGATTGCAAAAAAAAAAGTTATTTGGCATTTTCCACAGAAGCCTCGATTACAACGTTTGTTCATATCCTCAAAGGCTGTTAAATCAATGAGATGACATGGGGAAGATAGAATAGCTTATGGTTCTATGAGACATCCTGCTGACACACCTACTTGAAAAATTATAGTTATCATCATCCTGATTTTTGCAAAGATGTTCGTAATGTGAGATTAGGCTTAGCATCTAACGAGTTTAATCCTTCCAAAATATGAATGTTGTTCACAGTACATGGCCTGTCATCTTGATGCCTTACAATTTACCCCATTGAATGTGTATGAAGCAACCATACTTCATCTTGTCTTTGCTAATACTTGGTCCGACTACTCCGAGGAATAATCTTGATGTCTATTTAGAATCTCTCATTGTAAAATTAAAGGAATTGTGGGATATGGGTGTATCTACATATGCTGCATATTCCAACCAAAATTTTCAAATGCAGGCTCCTTTATTATGGATTATTAGTGATTTTCCTGGATATGCTAATTTGTCGGGGTGGAGTACTAAAGGGGAGTTTGCTTGTCCCATTTGTCATAAGGAGATGGATTCATAATGGCTGAAAAATAGTTGCAAGCATTGTTATATGGGACATCATAGGTTCTTAGAACCCGATCACTCTTTTAGAATGGATGCTTAATCCTTTAATGGTAAAGTGGAGCATCGAGAGAGACCTACTTTTTTATCTGGAGATGTGATTTTAAATGAATTAGATGGTATCAATTTTAAGTTTGGGAAGCGGGTGAAGGATAACCAAAAATTGTTATTTAATTGGAAGAAAAAAAGTGTCTTTTTTAAATTGCCTTATTGGAAGGATAACTTGATACGGTATAATCTTGATGTAATGCATATCGAGAAAAATGTTAGTGAAATGATTTGTGCCATATTACTTTAGGTGGATAAGAAAATGGATCATAAGTCACGGCTTAACTTGAAAGAAATGGGAATTAGAGCAGAACTACATCCTTTTGAGAATGAGAGTGGTGCATCTTCTTTGCCCCGGGCTACATTCACTTTGAGTAAGAGTGTAAAATTGAATTTTTGCAAGGTGTTGAAAAGGGTTAAGGTTCCTGATGGATATTCTGTTAACTTATCTAGGCGTGTACAACTAAACCCACCAAAGCTTTTAGGGCTTAAGAGCCATGATCATCATGTATAAATGCAACAATTACTGCCTATAGCCCTAAGAAAATTGTTGTCAAAATTTGTTTGATATCCCTTACTTAGGCTAAGCAGGTATTTCAGACTACTCTGCTCCAAGAAATTGTTGCCTCGTGATCTGATACAAATAGAGATGGACATTATTTTCATTCTTTGTGAGCTAGAATGGGTCTTTTCACTATCATCTTTCAATATCATGATGCATCTATGTGTTCACTTAGCCTACGAAGCAAGAATTGCTGGTCCGGTGCAATTTCGATGGATGTATCCAATTGAGAGATGTGCATTATCTATTTTTATTTTTATCAGTTTTTCTTTTATTTTTAAATGTTGTAATTATGGTTATGGTAACTTCATAACTATATTACTTCAGGTACTTGAGCACTTTGAAATCCTATGTACGAAATCGGAGTCACCCAGAAGGTTCTATTGCAGAAGGTTATTTGGCTGAAGAATGCCTAACAGTTTGCTCATTATATTTAGCTGATTATGTCCAATCAAGGTTCAATCGAACAGCTAGAAATGAAGAAGATGTGGCTGGCTCTCGAGTAGGTGTTGATGTATTTACAATTTCGAGGTGCTCATTGGGTAAAGGCACACCAACAAAGTTTGATCGAGATTCTTTGAATAAGGCACATCAATATGTTCTATTTAATTGTGATGCTATCAAGCCATATATTGAGTAAGTTCCTTAAATTTTTCAAAGAGGGATTGGAGTATTATAGATTTGATGACAACTACTGATTAAACCGATTTCTACTTTGTATAGTCAACACCTTACAATGGTAGCTCAAAATCATTCACGTGCTGGAAGGTGTGAAATTGAGCATATTCATAGTGAGGCATTCACCCAATGGTTTGCCCATCACGTAAGTTAAAATTTTGTTTAACCTTTTTCTTATATACCAAATTAAATTCCGTTTTATCGTTTATATTGGTTTTTCTTTTTTGGTTTTTTTTTTTTTTTAGTGACCTAGGTTACTTCTTTGCAAATATCTGAAGATAGCTATATTATACAAGATTTAGTTTATCTTTCTAAGGGACCTAAAGAAGTTAGATTACAATATCAGGGATTCATGGTAAATAGTTTTAGGTTTCACACAAAAGAAGTTGAGCGTAAAAGAAAAACTCAAAATAGTGGAGTTTCTGTTAATACAATTACTTCAAGTTTTTCAAGTATAAGGGATGAAAATCTTATTTTAAGTGATGTGGCTTATTTTGGAGCTTTGAAGAATGTAATTGAGTTAGACTACAGAGGTAATCGAAGAGTTGTATTATTTGAATATGATTGGGTGTCAAATGGGAAAAGACTAAAATAAGATGCGGATGGATTCTTATTAGCAAATTTTAGCAATGTGCCTCCCTACAAAGAACTATTCATTCTTATCTCTTAAGCAACACAAGTATTCTATGTAGAAGAATTAAAGGAAAGTGATTGGCATGTTGTTGTTGTTACAAATGCAATATCAGTTTATAAAATAGGAGATATCGTGGATGTTGAGACATATTTGCTGGCTAAAATCTGCAACCCGTAGCTGAAGAAAGGGACGAGAATGTTTGTCAGGTTCATGAAGTGGATAATGAGGCTTGAATGTAGTCTTATGACTATATGAAGACTGTACTACTTATTAATATCTTGTTTAATGCAGTATTTATTATATAGAATACTACTTTTTGACTTAAGTGTTGGACTGAACATTGCTAAACATGTAGTGCAATATTGAATATTGCTCTATGCCTCCGTTAGCAACTGCATTTTGCTAATATTTGTTCTATTGTCTCATTCTATTTTTCTCTTTCTTCTCTTATACTTGTCTACAGTAATTTTTGGCATAGAACATCGTGCATTGCTAGATTGATTATGAGGTCGAAAATTTCAGGTGAATTTAAAAATAAGTTCTATTTAACCTTTTTTTTTTTTTTTTGAAGAATTGCCTTGGTTTTAGGTGAATTTAAAATTTTAATTCATTGATGCTTTATTGATTCATTTTTTTTAGTTGGTTCTGATCAAATGGCCAGGACACGCGAGTCGAAGAAGAAAAGAAGTGTGCAGAAACGCAAAGACAATTCTCTAGATGATCAGTTGAATATGCTAGCTGAACGATATGGCATAATTTCATCTAACACACAACCGAATGATCCAAATTGTAAGTATATAAAAACCATTTTCTCATGATGACTTTGTTGAATCTGTTACTAAGAAAACTTGCTCTGGTTATTTTATTTTTAGGTGGACAGTTGAATGGCCAATCTAAAAATCCTTTAGATGAACCACAGACCATGCAAGTTGGACAAAATCCTTTAAATGCCACCCAAACCATGCAAGTTGCTAAACGAGCTGAAATGCCTCCATCTAACACACAACCAATTCTTCCCACTCGTATGTATATACAAATCATTTTTCCTCTAACAAAACCCAATACTAATCAAAGTTGCTTTGGTTATTTTATTTTTAGTCATTGTGCAATTGAATGGCCGGCCTGAAAATCTTTTAGATGAACCCCAAATGGTTTATGGTGACCAACAAATGTCGCCCTAACCCACCACACAAACTTCTAGTGGAGTTGGTGTGAGTACATCATGATTACAAAGAACATGCAGTTATGAGAAATTATATTTTTCACCATTTTAATTTTAATGCTTGATGCAAAAAATTTAGCTAGAAACAGTAGATCTAGATGGCCAACTTATTGTACTGATACATGGGGACGTCCTAAGAACAAGGATCTAATTACGATTGAATTTAATCATAAAGGACAACCTATTGGAAAGAAGCGAAAAAAGCTATCTAGTTTCTTAGGCACTATAGCTAGAAATGGTAAGCGTGCCCCACTGAATTATGTATCATGGACAAAGATGCCAAAAAGCTATAAGAAATACATGATCGACATTGCAAAGGTAATAATTCCATGATCTCTACATCCTTCAGTTTTATGCTATTTTATAATCTTTTTTATTGTAAATCTACTGTACATAATGATTCTTGACAAATTTACTTCATAATAGGAAAAGTTTGATTTGTCACCTGGCATTGAACCAAAAATTACTTTATCAATAGGGAAATTATGGAGAGCTTGGAAAAATGCTTTAAAAAAGGAATGGTTCAATGCTAATCAAACTGGAAATATGCTGCCTTATTGTGGAGAAGATCGGGTACTTGAAGACCAATGGTTATGGTTGGTTTTCTTTTGGAATTCAGAGGCCGGCAAGGTAATGTTGAGCATTTTGTACTGCTCATTTCAAATTTGTACAGTAATAACTTTGATGGCAGACAATTAAGTTTCCATTTGCTGCTATTTTTTTCAGCGTATTAGCTGAAGGAATGATCATAGTAGGAAAAGCAACAAATTGCATCATAGAATGGGGCAAAGACCATTTGCACAAGTTTCTGAAGATTTGGTAAATTTTACAGAACTCAAAGTTTTTTTTGGCCATGAATGATTAAATCCTTTAATCAAATTGTTTTGTATGTAGGCCAAGAAATTAGGGCGTCAGCTATCCCGAGCTGAAATATTTGAGGAGTGCTTTACGGACTCTAGTGGGAAATCAGGAAATAGTGAGATTGTAAATAAATTGGTACATGTTTCACCATGATTTATCATTCAATTTTTTACCTTCTTTCATCATAATTAATAAGCATTTTTTTTTTTTTGGTTACAGAACTTGATGAGTGAGAAGAGAAGTGAACTTTCACCTAACTCCATTGATGAAATTGGGCCGGATGACATTTTCTCACAAGTAATGGTTAGGTTCGAATGTGCGGGGGAAGTGTTGCACTATCGAATCTTTAGGGCGAAATTCCAAGTTGTAATACTCAACATATTATTATGGCTGAACAAAGGGATAAGATAGTAAGGCTCGAGGAACAAGTTAAAGAGCAAGCAGAACTCATTATGGAACAAGGTAGACAACTAGCTGAAGTTCGTGCAAATATGGCACAGAACAACAACAATATGTCAAATCAGTCAAGGGTTGGATCTCTAGAGTTAAACTAGCAAACGATCCCAAGCAATAATACCAATATATTAAGGGTACTGTTAGCTTATACTTGTAGAATCACATCTTATTTGAAATAGCTGTTTGATTTTCTTTTTCATATTTCAAGCTAAATAGCTGCATAGAATTTTTGCTGTTTTACACTAACTAAACTTATCACATTTTTTGCTACTGTTTGGCTATTTGTCTATTTTCGTTAGGTACATACTACTTTTTCAGTCTTAAGCGTAAGGGATCCTTCAAAAATAGTTGCAACTGCACTTGTTAGGAGTTTAGACCCTGAAAAGATGGTTGGCCCACATGTCTTGGGACAAGATTGGTGTGAGATTGATATCATTCAGCCATATTCTCATGATGAGTTATTGATTTGTCCATACTCCCTTCTAAAAACAATAGGAGATGCTCATGGTGCTCCTATTGCATGGCCAACAAGCTTGGTATGATTCATTTGATGGTAGAAAGTTGTGATTAGGTTTCTACTTTTTTTTTATGGGCTATGGTTTTATTTATGTATATGTGTGGAATTCTTTTGGTAGCCTATGACAAATGTGGAGTTTTGCCATCCTTTTTTATGCAGGGTTGTGTTCTGATTTTTTGTGGGCTATGGTTTTGTTGAGGCTTGATTTTTTTGTAAGCTATGGTTTTGTTTATGAGATGGTGAAGGAATTCTATAAAATTTAGTATAGACTTTGATTTCTCCTTTCAAGAAGACAATGTGATAAATTTGTTCTTTCAATAAGCATTTGGGTGAAGTATTTTTTGTGGGCTATGGTTTTGTCTATGTATATGTGTGGAATTCTTTTGATGGTAGAAATATGTTATCAGTTTTCTTTTTCTTAAGATATTTTTGAAGTATTCCATTTGTGCTGTTGGAATACTTTGCTTTGCTTCTGCTTGCATTGTCACTATCAGCATTAGTGTTTGAATGTATTTTTATGTACCAGCATTTAGAAGGACTTAAATTGTTAATTTGACCTTATATTAACTATTGGTTGGTGAACTTTTGAGTGCATCAATTCTACCAATGTTCTATCTTAGAGAAAGCCAAATTTCATCCTTTATGAAATTTTGTTTACAGCATTATATTTTGCTAGTTCTCTTGTTGTTTTGAGTGATTTGGTTTGGGATCTTGAGCATTCAGATGTTGAGAAGTGTGGGCTTTTTATATGTGTTAATGTTGTGGTATTTGAAGCTATAAATTGTGAAGATTGGTAGCCTTGGCATTAATCTTGTCGTGATGTTTGAAGGGTGATGTTGATTTTTATAGGAATGAAGTGTTATTGTGAGTTGTTACTGATTGAGGAGATTTGGGCTTCTGAAGTAATTTGTGTTGTCCAAAATAAAAAGAGGTGTTTAGCTTTGGAATATAGTCAGAATTTGTTGTTAATTGTTTAGAGAATTTGTTGAGATCCTTGGAGCTTATAGTGTTATTGATTAATGGTTTTATTATAACCTTCTTTTGAGTTCCTTCCCAATAAAGACACTGTATCCCTTTTTGATAATCATGAATGTGTAAAATGGTATAGTAAGAAAGCTGAATGATATTATTGTTGGGCACTCGGTTCAGCCTTTATTTGATCAACTTTACTTATGCTTTCTTATTCTTTCTTTGTTCTAAACTTTCCACTGTTCTCTATATTAGAGTGATATACTAGTTAGTAGGAAATATACTATTCTCTACACATAGTTGGGTGAAGTTTTGGCATGCATAACTTTTCTGTAGCTGTGCATGCTTGGGGTGAATCCCTTCCATTTTAGTGCTATAATTGTTTGTTCTAGCCTCAAGAGAAAACTTTTGTTTGATTGAAGTTATTACTTTTGTACAACTATTAGCTATTAAGATAACTAATGAGCTTTGAATTGTTGAGGCATTACATTATTTGATACTTACTGGATATTTAATGCCTGAACCAACTTTACATTCTTGAATAGAACATTCCAGATATCTATCACGTTGAAAAGTTTAATTCACTCTTTTTTTTTCATCTTTTGTAAATGCTGCAATTTTGATATCAAGAAGCTACTAGTTTTAAAATTTTTGCTAAAAAAGATATCCTCCTGTTGCTCATCTTTACCCTTTTCCCCCCTCTTTTTCTTTGAGAAATAGTTCAAGTTATTTCTATTATCATTTATAGATCCTTTATTTCTATGAAAGTTCTTGGGTGTGTCTTGTTTCATGCATTAACTACATGATATGGAAAATTTATATAGTGGTCTAATAGTGATAATATTTTGTTATGCTTAGATTAGAGAAATAGCTTCATTATCAAAATTTTAATTTTGTCTAACTTGAATGTTTGCAATTTATAATGGCAGGTTCGTATGACTCGAGATGAATGGAACTAAGGGGACACCTTGGCTACAAGTTATTTTGATGTTGTATATGAAGGAAGTATAATAGACCATTTGGCTAAATGGAAGCATTTAGATATAGATGGAATTTTGTTTTAATGGATGCATTGAGATTTTATTTTGGATTATATAGTTTTGATGACTTCCCTGATGTATATATACATAGTACTATACTTCCTATTGTATACAAACATTTTATTTTGGCTTTAATGTGATTTTATATTATGGTAAAAAGTTTTAAATTTTTTTTATATCATGTAATTAATATATGTAAGAACTGAAATGTCATAAAAAATGTAGTGACACATAGACAACGCATGATGAAAAATGTTGTTATATTAAGTTTCAACAATATATATATATAAGTGTCATAACAAATAATAATGACAATATAAAATGTCACGAATGCTAATAAAGTGTCATTTAATTGAAAGTTGTCAAACGTTATTATAACATTTATAAACATTTTCGTGGATTTGAATTTAACCATTGGTAAGCATTTGCATAACACAACCAAATATTATAAGAAGATATTTTACTAATAGTTGTAAATGTCATTATAGATTTCGGTTATTATGACACTTTAAATTGTTAATATATTATTTGAATTTTTGGCAGTTATTAGACCCTTTTGTAGCATGACAAAATGTTATAATAAGACTTCTGATATAATAGTTATACATATTATGATAGGTACATCTATTATGACATTTGGTAACGTTCTCGTGACTGTAGCAACGGCATTTTAGAGAGCATTTTGCATGAACGTCACAAAGTCAAAAATGTCACAACAGACTCTTATGAAAATATTTCCGCTTGTCACAACAGCCTATTTTTCAAGTAGTGAATCCCACACAAGGTTGGCTATGAGAAAATCAAAGATGAAAAATAGAGTATAAGACATGCACTTGTTAAAAATCCTCCAAAATTAGTCAAGTACCAAACATAAACCCAAGGTAACTGAATCTCAATTTTAATACCGAAAGAGGTCACGAATGCAAAACCCACTTTTCTCTCGAGTTATGAATTTCTTATTCTTGGGCCAATTTGAAGGATATCTCTACCTCACCAATTGAACTCTAGAAGCATTAAGTACAAAACTTTTAATTTCTGAAAGAAACCAATACCCTTATCTCTAGGCGATATCAACTTCCAATGATTACCAAGTTTTAATCCATCAACCCCTCTCTTGAGGTGATCTAAGGATGGCCTATATTGAACCTATTACATTGGAATTCACTCTCTGACCCCATTTCTCGAGATCATTAGAGAAGAGAAACATAAACAATAGATCCAATACAATAAATGCAAGCAATCATTCATTAAAAATTAAAATCCAACAAATCAAGAGTAGATTTATTACAAAAAACTAATTAGGGTTCATCCCTTCAAGAACAATTAAAGCATTTAAATACATGTTGTTAAGTGAAAAACAAAAGAAAGAGAGAAAGAGAAACTAATTGACAAGATCTATTCATCTTCAAGCTTTAATACTCCCTTGGCAATCTCTTTATTCCCCCAAGCTTTTCTCTCTTATGCCAGGGTGTTTCTCTCAAGTGTTGGCCGCTCTCAATAGTTTAGAAAAGTTCTATTTATAGCCCAAGAAAAGCCCTAAACACTACAAGAAAATGATACATTGGCGATAAAACTTCAGCTAGGAAAATTTTTTTGTAGCTAAAAGTACCCTTTAGCGAGGAAAATTTTTCTTCAATTTTTATTCTAAAAGTGATGGCTTTTGCTAGGAAATCAGTGTATTAGTGAAGAAAATTTAAGTTTTTTCACTTATGATGCATCATCAGTGACAAAAATTCATTTCGTAACTTAATTTTTCTAGCTAAAAATATATCATCAGTGACAAAAATTCACTTCCTAGCTAAAAATAATAACTTTTATCGCTATTAACTATACTTTAGCAACAAAATTCGCATTTCCTAGCTAATACCTGTTTTTAAATTTTTAAATATTTATAATATGATTCCAAAAATTTTGTAAATTAGTCTTTAAATTTTGTATAATTACAAAATGACCTCAAAAAATTGTAAATTGGCCCTAAATTTTAAAATATTCACAATATGACCTTAAAAAAGTTTACAAAATCGGTCCCTAATTTTTTTAATATATAAAACATGCCCCCATATTCTACAAATTGGTTCTTCAATTTTGTAAAATTATAAAATGATCACAAAATTTATAAATTGGTCATAATCTCAATAATTTTACAAATTAGTCCCTAAATTTTTAAATATTTGTGTGTGTGTGTGTCTAGATTATGTGGCAAAAATGTCCGATTGCCTTCAAAATTGGTCGTAATACTTTTTTTTTTTAACAATTTCAATGAATCTAACGGTTGGATTGCTAATTTGATATGGCTATCTTTGTAAATGTATTAGGCTTTGTGCATTTTTATAATGATTATGAAAGATTATGTGACAAAATATATCTAATTACCTTCAATTTTGATTATAACATGGTTTAAATAATTTTAACAAATTTAATAGTTGGATCGTTTATTTGATAAACCTGTCTTCATTAATGTATTAGATTTTGGGCATTTTTATAGGATTATTCTAGATTATGTGGCAAAACATATCCGATTACATTTAAATTTGGTCATAATATTTCTTTAGTAACTTTATCAAATCTAACGGTTATATCATTAATTTGATATGCTTATCTTTGTAAATGTGTTAAGTTTTTAGTATTTTGATAGAGGTTATACTAGATTTTGTGGCAAAACATATCCGATTATCTTTATATTTGGTCATAATACTTTTTTTAGTGATTTTATCAAATCTAATGGTTGGATCGTTAATTTGATATATCTATTTTTGTAAATATGTTAGGTTTTAGGTATTTTTATAGAGATTATACTAGATTATATGCCAAAACATATATGATTACCTTGAAATTTGTCATAATACTTTTTTTTTTTTTACTAATTTTATGAAATCTAGCAGTTAGATCGTTGCTTTGATATGTCTATCTTTGTAAATGTGTTAGGTTTGGGAAATTTTATAGAGATTATGCTAGATTATGTGACAAAACATGTCCAATTACTTTTAAATTTGGTCATAATATTTTTTTGTGATTTTATCAAATCTAACGGTTGGATCGTTAATTTGATCTATCTATCTTTTTAAATGTGGTAGGTTTTCTGCAATTTTATAGAGATTATACTAGATTTTATGGCAAAACATGTCTGATTACCTTTAAAATTTTTTTATTTTATCAATTGTAACGGTTGGATCGTTAATTTGATATGCCTATCTTTGTAAATATGTTAGGTTTTCGACATTTTTATAGAGATTATGCTTGATTATATGGTAAACCATATCTGATTACCTTTAAATTTGGTCATAATACTTTTTTTAGTGATTTTTATCAAATATAACAGTTAGACCATTAATTTGATATGTATATCTTTATAAATGTGTTAGGTTTTCGGTAATTTTATAGAGGTTACGCTAGATTTTGTGTCCAAATTTGTCTAATTACCTTTAAATTTGGTCAAAATACTCTTTCAAAAAATGTCTGGCATTAGTGCTACCACAAGCATCAGAGACTCAGTCAGCTATTTTCTAGACTACTTGTTGGTATCCTTGGTATGTAAGGAATGCTATGCTTTTTGAAGCACGTCGTTTTGACAAGGTCGATTCTTAATCAGATATATATATTAGTTGAGGAATATCTAGATGTACACCATAATCTCTCAAAAAGGGCATCTATTAGGGTTCTAAATAATACATGTGTGAGCTCGTAGGAGGAGGACAACAGGTAGGTACCACCATGATTAGGGAGGCTAAAATATAATATAAATGCATCATAGGGTCTTGACGGTGCATCTTTAGGTACAATTGTGCGATATGTCAAAGGAATGATACTTGCTACATTGTCGCATCGTATTGATATGGTTACTTCTATTTATCATGCAGAGCTAGTTGTTTTCATTAAAGGTTTGTGCTTCTATCTTGACAGAGGATTTATAAATATCACTTTAGAGAGTGATTGTTAATCTCTTATTAGTAGGATTCAGTCTGACAGAGGACGATTTTACAAGCTTTGGCTCTCTCGTTGCATTGCTTAACGGTTTTTTATTGGACTCCCCCCATATTGATGTTTCCTTTATTCGTAGATCAGGAAATTATCGAACTCATTTACTTACTTTGTTTGGCTTACATGTTATTACACCTTATATTTGAAATCATCCTATCCCATCAGATGTATTGTCCGCGACATTGGCAGACTTGTTTTAATATAAATTTTTTCTTCTTTCTTCAAAAAAAAAAAAATATTGTGTTAAAATTACTTTTTAAAAAGAAATATATTTCATTTTAAATTTCTATTATTAACTTCTATCAATTTATATAAGTTCATACAAAGATAATATTTAGTTACTTAAAAATACTATTTATTAAGTAATAAATTTAACGTTCAATTTATAATCTATTATCAATATATATATATATATATATATATATATATATATATATATATGCATGCAAATTGACGAATTTAATCCCTAAATTTTTTTCGATTAGCAAATTTGATTCCTAAAAATAGATGTTGACTGTCACATGGTGGATGGATGGACCAAGTATTTCACTCAAAAAAAGGATAAAAAATTTTTATAATAAAGATTAAAGACCAAATTTGTCGATTGAAAAAAGTTTTGGGACTAAATCCACAAATTTGCTGTTCTATAATATGTTCTACTTTCTATTAATGAATCATCTTACTTATTAAAAAAAAAAAAACACTTAAGAGTTAGTTGACGACCAAACGAAATTAATACAAGGTAATGTCATGAGTAAATGAATCACTTTATAAAATTTTTGCTACAATGTAGATCGCAAAAATTACTTCCAAATAATTTCAAATTAAAAATATTTATCATTTTCGACTACCCCTTGAATTCACGTTCCACTTTATTTATACCACTAGAATTTTCCCACTTTGTTAGAAAGACGGGTGACCTAGTATTTGCATTTCACATCTACGTACGTAGTTGCTTTCTTTCTCTATGTATTTTCTGTCCCTCATCTTGCATTCAATTAGACAATTACTTTCCCTGGGTTCTTCGGATGTAGGCATCTCTTAAGCGTTTTTCTTGGACCTTCAAAACCAATTTTTTACCTAGCTTTCAATTTGAGTTTTGACTTTGTCTTGTTGAATCCTAAAAGCCGCCAGGCAGATCTGGAAGAGAGGAGTTGGGGCAGCGAGATGCGCGGCGCAGCCCTTTCTTTACTTGCGAGTGGGATAGAAGTTAGAGTCGGGGACAGATCAAATCGCTGGTGGATGTGGACGGTTCAGCTGTTGTTGAGAGGGTGGTTGGAGGGAGAGAAGGAATATGGAAACGGAATAGGGGGTTTTAAAAATAGGACAATATAAGGTATATTCAAAACAAATTTAAGATTAGGAATTATAATAATTATGGTGCATAAAGATATTTTAGTAAGTTATATTTGTATTTGTAGCAATATATATCACTAATGTATCAAAACATGCCTTTGATATAAATTTTTATAACAGACTTATCTTATCAGTTAACGGTGAGAATTATAAATAAGAGAAATCTAATGATATGTTAAATATCCGTCTATATATATGTGTGTGTGAAATCATGTTATTTTATCGAATAAAAATTTTGTGTATAAATTATGATGATTATGCATAATATTATGAGCCCGTATTCATACGGTGCTGTGCAATTTGAACCCTTAAACTGTGGAGCCAGAACCTATACAAAGCGGGAAAATTCTTATATACATCCGGTGCATATGCATCGGATGCATTGATATGTTGTATCACTTGTAATATTTATTGTACACTAAATTCTGTGTACAACTTTATCTGTAAGTGATACAATATATCAATACACCGGTGTACGTGCACTGGGTGCATATTAGAATTTCCCAAGGCTGAGTCTCCTTTTTCATTTTGGCATCGTTTGTAGTGTGTCAGATGGAATCTAGGGAACGGAACCAAGTAAATTAAAAATGGTCAATTGGATGTGTTCTAGGTTGGAAATAATAGTTGACTACCAGAACGGAACCAAGTTAAACGAATGCTGCATTATTTGATCAAACGCTTGTGTTCAAGTTCAAATGCTTTCTTGTACTGCAAGTACGTCTTCTCCAACCTATATATATACGTCATAATGCATACTCCTTTCTCATATCCTTGAACAAGACACGGTTAGAAAATCCACCCTCTTGTTCCCTCCTTCCATATTGATATCTTAGCCATGGAATCTCCAAATTATGTTCCACGATGGACTCCGAGCCCTAGTCCACCAAGAAAACCACGCAACGAGCCAATGGTCCAGAGAGAACATGATGTAGAAACTGACAGCTATGTCTCTGAAGAACCTGATCTGCCCTTCCAGAATTACTCGAGACAGAAATCCCCAATCAGTTCCAGTGTTGGCCTTAAAACTACTAGTGTTCCTCCTCCAATTCCATTTTTTGGTGCTATTGAAGCACCATCTCTGAGAGTTGATTCTAGCATTACTAGAGTCTTAGAGGTTGAACGAGTAACAGTGCTACCAGTAGAAGAAGAAAGCCATAGGATTACATATAATGATGCTCCAAAGATGACATCAAATGGACATGGTATTCACTTGACATGGAAGGACTTGTGGGTCACTGTGCCTGACAAGAAGAATGGACAACGTCGTGCAATCTTGCAGGGGCTTACGGGATACGTTGAACCGGGTCAAGTCTTAGCAATAATGGGTCCTTCTGGCTGTGGCAAGTCAACTCTTCTCGACACATTAGCAGGTAAGACTGCCTTTACAAGCTCAAACTAGAAATCCCTGCAGGAATGTATTGCATGCATGCAGTGTTTTGAGAAGAATGGAATAGTGAGAGGTGCCAAGAATTAATTACAAACATAACCTTCCTCGCGCAGATATCCACTTAGGTTTGTTTAGGAATTAAAGATCTGTTAATTCATCGGTTAATCAGAAGAGATATTCCCTTAGCATTTAGGAGTGCTGAGCTTGTTGTTTCACTGTACTGTTCTTGAAACTTTTTACATATCGCAGTAGTAATCATCTTGAACTGAGGTCGAGACGATGTGATTCACTAGATTTCTTTTAATTGCAGGGAGGCTGGATTCAAACACAAGGCAGACAGGAGAAATTCTAGTAAATGGACGCAGGCAAGCGCTAGCATTTGGCACGTCGGTATGATAAATCAAAACTTCCTATTATTGCAACGGGAGTGCCTATTTTATTAGTTACTTTTCAACTAAATCAGAGAAGAATCCCTTTTAACCTGTCGGCAAAAGTACGTAACCCATAGAAAAAAGGGCGGGGGGGGGGGGGGATAATGCATTCCTCACGATATCCTTTTAACGTTTTCTTTGTGATTAGGCCTATGTAACTCAAGATGATACCCTAATGACTACTCTTACCGTAAGAGAAGCTGTATACTACTCAGCTCAACTCCAACTTCCTGATTCAATGTCGAGATCTGAGAAGAGGGGAAGAGCTGAAAGTACAATCAGAGACATGGGACTACAGGATGCCATGAACACAAGAATTGGAGGATGGAGTGTGAAAGGGCTAAGTGGTGGACAAAAGAGAAGGGTCAGCATTTGCATTGAACTTTTGACGCGTCCAAAGCTTCTTTTCCTAGATGAACCTACTAGCGGGCTGGATAGTGCAGCTTCTTACCATGTCATGAGTCGAATCATCAAAATAGCAGAACAAGACAGGAGGACTGTTATTGCATCAATACATCAACCAAGCAGTGAAGTCTTTGAGCTTTTCCACAATCTCTGCCTTTTATCATCTGGTAGAACAATATATTTTGGTCCCACTTCAGCAGCAAATGAGGTATGATCTGTGGCCATTACGTACTAATATGGTTTGAAATATTTTTTAAAGCATCAACTGAAGTTATTTAGTACTAATATATAAGGAATCACTGAAGAATTCTTCTCATGTGTAATTTGCTCCAGTATTTTGCTTTGAATGGATTCCCTTGTCCATCTATGAGGAACCCATCTGATCATTTTCTACGGACAATCAACAAGGACTTTGATGGTGTAAGCAGTTACATTTTTCATTCTAACTCTGGGGAAAATAATATCTTCCCAAATGATTTAATCTCATACAACCAAAATAGAAATGCTGAAGCCGAAATTGTTGAAAATAATTTCTTCAGGACATTGAACAAGGCCTAGGTGGAAAAAGAACTGCTGCAGAAGCTATTGACGTTCTGGTTAAATCATACAAGTCATCAGAGATTAGCCAGCTTGTGCAACAGCGAGTGCTTGAAATATGCCAACCGGTATTCTACCTTCACAAATCTCGCTTGAGGCATCATGGCTTTATCTGGGAAATATAAATTAAGTACTTACAAATATTTTTCTGTAGAATGGTGGATCCCTGGAAAAGAAAGGAAGCCAAGCAAGCTTCTTCAACCAATGTCTTGTTCTTACACGAAGATCCTTCGTGAACATGTATCGTGACCTAGGTTACTACTGGCTCCGTTTTGCCATATATATTGCCTTGTGCTTGTGTGTAGGAACTATCTACCATGACATTGGCTCCAGCTATGGTTCCATTCAGGTGAGAATTCTCAATAAGTAATATGAACTACTAGTACGAAAACCCAGTTAAATTGTGAAAGGCTTAAACCATAGAATTAACTAGTCTATAAGGCTTGCTTGACGTGTCAATGCTGTTGTTTTTTTGTCTGGCAGGCTAGAGGTTCAATGCTCATGTTTGTTGCTGCATTCTTGACCTTCATGGCAATTGGTGGATTTCCTTCGTTTGTGGAGGACATGAAGGTAGACATTTGATTAGCATTTAATCTATGTTTAGATGGGGATTGTTTTTCTTAGTCATTCCGTTTTCAATCCCATTTAGGAATTAATATTGCTTCTTTTCAGATATTTACGCGAGAAAGATTAAATGGACACTACGGGGTAGCTTCATTTGTTGTTGGAAATACATTATCTTCCATTCCTTACTTGCTTCTGATCTCATTAGTACCTGGGGCTATAGCGTATTACCTTGTTGGCCTTCAAAAAGGAATAGACCACTTCTTCTACTTTGCCTTGATGCTTTTCGCATGCATGATGTTGGTTGAAAGCCTAATGATGATCGTAGCTAGCATCGTCCCAGACTTTTTAATGGGAATCATAACAGGCGCTGGAATTCAAGGTGTCATGATGTTGAATGGAGGCTTCTTCCGGTTGCCCCATGATCTTCCTAAGCCTTTTTGGAAATATCCAATGTATTATATCGCCTTCCACAAGTATGCAAATCAAGGCTTCTACAAAAATGAGTTTGAAGGGTTAACATTCCCGAATCAGCAAGTAGGAGGACCTGCAACAATCACTGGTGATTATATCTTGAGAAACTTTTGGCAAGTTGAGATGGGGTACTCTAAATGGGTTGATGTAGCAATTATATTTGGCATGGTAGTTCTGTATCGGCTAATGTTCTTGACCATCATCAAAACAGTGGAGAAGGTGAAGCCCATGATCAGAGCTTTTCTTGCACGACCAACTAAGCATTCTGTTCATGTACAAGATGCATCTGCTGCCCTTCAATCTTGATGTTGAAGGTTGAGCAAAGTTTGTTAAACCTGGAATACAAGTAAATAATGTCTTGAGACGTATTGTTGACCAATAACATAGTTGGTCTATCCTTTCGTTTTGTATTTGGAAATTACATGCAAGTTTGATGTATCTTTATATTCTCTATTTCCAAAACTTTTACGTCATTTTTTTTCCTTTCCTGTAATTCATGTTCTCATTCAAAAGCTTTGTAAGTCATTCGGATGTTAATATTTATTTGCCCCTTCTCTTCCTTACCTACCAGTCTTGCATCATTTGGGTTGAAAGGATTATAGAACATTCATAGAATGCTCTGGCAAATTACTGAAAGTAGTGAACGTGAAAATTATGGTGCCTTGCCGAATCATTTTCATGTATTAATTTCTCTAATGTTCTTGAAGGTTTTTTTTTTTTTTTTTTGGGTGGGGGTGGGCGTGGGGGTGTAATTTCTTAAGTTTTTGAAGCTGTTAAAGGCTGAAAGAGAGGAAAAGGCGACCAGGTCATGGATTTCAGATTAACTTCTATGTGAAAATGCGTGCTAGCTTGCATAGAATGTGAACTCAAACCAGCTTGAGGAGACAATAGTTAGTATGAAGTTAGAAATTAATTTACTAGCCCAACATAAAGAGAGTTTTATCATTGAGTTATTGTCTTGCTCAAACTTATTGTTATTGTAAAATATATAAAAAAAAAAAAGAAAAAGAAACACATGGTAAGTAAGAGCCTTGCATTTGCTTCCTGTGAACTATACAATTTTCGGATTGTATGATGCGACTCCAGTTTCTTAGGGTTCACGAAGCCCTTTCACTCCTTTATATTCTCAATCATATAATGGCAAGAGTCCTAGAAACTCTTTCAAAAAGAGTAGGCAAGCCAATCATAATAGTCTATTTCATAATGTTGAGTATCAACTGTGAGTTTAAATATTTTAAATTGAATTTCGAAATATAAAATTTGAATATAAAGACCGGATTAATTATATATAATTAATTTTTACATTAATTTCATTACAATTTGATTAACTTAAAAAAGAATTATTATAATTAGATTAGTATATAGTAACATATTTATGTTTTAAACTCAAATATAATTTTTATTTTAGTTAAAATTTATAAGAGAATCCAACTCCATCATAGAGCATGTTTGGGCTCAATAAAGCACTTAAAATTAATTAATTAATTACTTGTTTCAATAAGACATTTGATAACAAATAATATTAAGTGCTGAAGTACATTTTTTATAATGAATTTTTGTTATTACTTAATTGATTAAGACGTACTAAAATCCTATTATAAATTTTAAATGAATTAAAAACTATTTAAGTTTGAAGTTTGAATATATTAAATACTCATTTAATTATTAATATTTATTAATATTTAATTTAAATTATAATAAAATTTAGTACTGTAAAAATAACTTATAATTAATTCAAATTTTAATTTTCGAATTCAATACTTAAATATTCACACAACAAATTTCAGATTTTAGTTTTATTAAATGAGGCCATAGTCATTAAATAATAATAAAAATTGTTATTAAACGCAATACAATAATTAAACGGTCATATTTGTTATTAAATAATTAATTAAATTATCTAAGATATCTAATTCTTTGAATTCACCCCCCATCTTGCATGAATCAGTGGAACCGGCCCACCTCTCTGTTAGCGATGGGTGGTCTTAGCATTTCACGCGCATAAGTAGTCGGTTTCTTTCTTTATGTATTTTTTGTCCTTCATGTTGCATTCAATCTCTTTCCAAGATTTTCTGACCTTGACATTATATAGAGACTATTTACACTACCAGAAAAACATCAAATTAGTGATGAATTTTTGCAACGGAACAACAACAGAAGTAAAAATGTTGAAAATAAATTTATTTTTTTAAATTTTCGTCGCAAATCCGTTACAATTTGTGAGGGATTTGTGACGATCATTCAAAATTTAAAAATAAATTTATTTTTTTAAAATTAAAAAAAAAAAACCCTCTCAAATCCGTCTCAAATTTGTGAGGGATTTGCAACGGTCATTCAAAATTTAAAAATAAATTTATTTTTTTAAAATAAAAAAAATGCCCTTGCAAATCCATTGCAAATTTGCGAGAGATTTGCGACGGCTATCTATAATTAAAAAATAAATTTGTTTTTTAAATTAAAAAAAGTCCTCTCAAATTCATCGCAAATTTGCAAGAGATTTACGATGGCCATTCAAATTTTAAAAATAAATTAATTTTTTTTAAATTAAAAAAAAATGACATCGCAAATTTACGAGAAATTTGCGACAGCCGTCTAAAATTAAAAAATAACTTTATTTTTTAAATTAAAAAAAAAACCCTAGCAAATCCGTCGCAAATTTACAAGGGATTTGCTATGGCCATCTAAAATTAAAAATTAAAATTATTTTTTAAATTAAAAAAAAGCCCTAGCAAATCCGTCGCAAATTTGCGAAGGCCATTCAAAATTTAAAAATAAATTTATTTTTTTTAAAATTAAAAAAAATGCCCTCGCAAATCTGTCACAAATTTGCAAGGGATTTGCAATGGCCATCTAAAATTAAAAAATAAATTTATTTTTTTAAAAATAAAAAAAATAAGCCCTCGCAAATCCGTTGCAAATTTGCGAGGAATTTGCGACGACCATCTAAAAATTCTCATAATATTAATATATATATATATATATACACACACATATATACATATATTAATATAGCATTTTTATATACATATAAATATGTCAATATACTTTTTTAATATAAAAATAAATATATATTTATTTATTTATGTTAGTATGTGTCTCTCTCTCTCTATATATATATATATATACATATTAATATATTTATAAATATATCTATATATATATGTTATAATACTTTTTAAATATATTAATATATATATATATATATACATACATATTTATATATACATATATATAATGTATATATATACATTATATATATATTTAATAGCGACAAATGCATATATGCCGTATTCTTACATATATACATACATATATATACTTAATAATATCATATGTATATTATATATAAATATTTCAACATAGTAATGTCTTTTCGCATATTCTACTATTTCAACACACACACGTACTATATCATATGTATATATATAATCAAATTTCAAAAATTTTTTTTGTGAATTTTTTTAGATTAGTGACAGATTTGCAACGGATTAGGGTTTCATAAACCTTGATCCGTCACAAATTCGTCTCAATTAGCGAGAGATTTGCGACGGCCATCCAAAATTTAAAAAAATTTATTTTTTTTAAAATTAAAAAAGAAGCCCTTGCAAATTCATTGCAAATTTGTGAGGGATTTGCGACGGCCAAGTAAAATTAAAAAATAAATTTATTTTTTTTAATTTATAAAATAAGCCCTTGCAAATCTGTCGCAATTAGCGAGAAATTTGCGACGGCAATGCAAAATTTAAAAATAAATTTATTTTTTAAAATTTAAAAAAAGTCCTCGCAAATTACGACGGATTTACGATGGCCATCTAAAATTAAAAAATAAATTTATTTTTTAAATTAAAAAAATAAGCCCTTGCAAATCCGTCACAAATTGCGAGGGATTTGCGACGGCTATCCAAAATTTTAAAATAAATTTTTTTAAAATCTTGAAAAATTGGCCGTCGCAAATCCGTGGCTAATTAGAAATGGATTTGCGACAAAAAATTATGTTGTCGTAGATCCGTCACAAAGCCCTTGCAAATCCATCACTAATCCACAAAAAAATTTACTATATAATTAATATATAGCACAATAAATCACAAGAACTTCAAAAGCTTAGTGGTGGAACGCGTGTTCCCCCACAACAAGGATGCGGGTTCAAGCCTCAAGTCCGACATAATCTCATAATATTCTTGGTGGGTCGGGTTGCGGATCGAGTTCTCAGTGGGTCAGGGTGAGCCGAGTAGCTAATCAATTAATTTTTTTAATAAAATTTTTTTGCCGTCACAAAATTAATTAATTTTTTAAATAAAATTTTTTCGCAACCGCAAATTCATTTCTAAATTAATTAATTTTTTAAAAATAATTTTTTTTCTGCCTCAAAATCGTCACTAAATTATTTTTAATTTTTGTAAATAAAATTTTTTTTTTCCGTCGCAAATCTGTTGCTAAATTAATTAATTTTTTTAAAATAAAAATTTTTGGCCGTCGCAAATCCGTTATTAAATTAATTAATTTTTTGTAAATAAAATTTTTTTCGCCATCGCAATTCGTTCCTAAATTAATTAATTTTTTAAAAAAATAAAATTTTTTTGCCGTCACAAATCCATCGCTGTGTTGATTATAAACTTAATTATAATGTCATCAATTAAATAACCACCACAAATCCATCGTTGTTTGCGAAGGATTTTCTTTCTGACACAAATTGCGACTCTCTTTGTAGTGATGGACGTAGTCCGTCGCTAAATGTGATTAGCGACGGGTTTGGCCGTCACTAATTTGGTTTTTCTTGTAGTGCTGATTCTTCAGCTTGTTCCCTTGGACTTTCTAAAGCAATTCTTTAGCTGACTATTTGATTCTTCAGCTTGTTCCCATGGACTTTCTAAAGCAATTCTTTAGCTTTCCATTTGAGTTTTGACTTAGTCTGGTTCCATGTGCTAACGTTAATGAATTAACGGTAAGGTCCTATTAATGGAAACAAAATGGCCCTTATTTGGTCAACATTTGTGTGAGACGAAAATGCATTTCATTGGAAAGCCAAGTCTTCTACCTTTTGCTTTGTTTGCAAGCGGTTTAATTTGTATTCTTAAATTTCTTTGTTTGCATTGTGGTCATGCGGCAAATGAAACGAGAATCTATGCTGCAAGAATTGGTCAAGTAAAATAGATCCACACTTGATGCATTGTATATCTTGGTCTAAAGGGTTTAGTTTACGGTGCTATATATTGAATTGTTGAAACTTCCCTCGGAATTGATCAAATACAATGTGCAGGAAGTAGCTAGAATGCCAATTTTAAATTCATTCCTCTACTCCAGAGAACTATCGTAGCTAGCATGCCAATTTTAAATTCATTCCTCTACTCCAGAGAACTATCTTCTCTAACCTTTATATACCTCGGAAAGTGCAGTTATTTCTCGTATCCCTGAACAATAAAAGTGTAGAAAGTCTACCCTCTACTTCTTCAGCTATTTCCAGAACTTGTCATGGAATCTTCAAATTCAATCCCTCGATGGACTCCTGGCCCTACTCCATCAAGTACACCACGCAAAGAGCCAATACCCGTTCAGAGAGATTATGATGTGGAGACGGACAGCCTCGTCTCTGAAGAACCTAATCTTCCCTTTCGTGATTGTTCGAGAAACAATTTGCCAATTAGCACTGGTGTTGGCATTGCTGTTACTACTAGAGTTTCTCCCCCAGTACCTTTTCTTGGTGCCATTGAAGCACCATCTTTGAGGGTTGATTCCAGCATCACTAGACTCTCAGAGATGGACGAATTCACAGTTCTACCGATAGAAGAAGAGAGTCATGTGGTCACCTATAATAATGCTCACATGATGGCAGCAAATGGAAGTGCCATGAATAGATACTTGACGGAACAAGCTGCAGTTCTGCCAATAATAGAACAGAACAATACAATCTCGCACAAGAATGCTCATATGACATCCAGTGGCGATGGTATTCACTTAACATGGAAGGACTTATGGGTGACTGTACCAGACAAAAAGAGCGGAGATCGGCGCCCAATCTTGCAAGGTCTATCTGGATATGTTGAACCAGGTCAGGTCTTAGCGATCATGGGTCCTTCTGGCTGTGGAAAGTCGACTCTTCTTGATACATTAGCAGGTAAAAAAAAATATACGCAATAAATACTAAATATGATTTGTATTCTGTCATTTTTATGTAGTTTTCAGTTGTGTGATGTTGACACTCATTTTTTCTAAAGCTAAATATGGATGTGAAATAAGGTTATTTAGGCAAGTGAAGCCACCAGTGCCAAGATAAAGAAATATGTAGAATAGTCAGAAGAATCAAAACCAGAAATGACCCTCCTCGTGATCAAGTCAAATAACAAAATTTAGTTTTGGTTTGATTGAATTTGGAAACTCCTCTTAATGTGTCATTACCAGGAAGACAATCTCTTGGCATTTAGGAATTAGTAGTAGGATGCTGAAAATTGGCTTCCTTTTTGGTTCCACACTTGAACGTCTCTAATATTCTATCGATGGTGATTAATAATAATCTTGAACTAAGGTAGAGAAGTTTTGGTTGACTTGATCCTTTCCTCTTTGGATATAATGTTGCAGGAAGACTTGATTCAAGCACAAGGCAGATAGGAGAAATTCTTCTCAACGGACGCAAACAAGCACTAGCTTTTGGCACGTCGGTAGGAAAACTCGAAACTCCTGTGGTTGCAATTTGATTACCTATTTGATAAGTTAATTTTTCTGTTAAAACAGGAATATGAAGATTTTTTTTTTCCCTGTAAAGAAGCGCCAGTAACGTATTTGACAAAGTCCATTTAGAACAAATTTGATCTTTCTTATAACAAAATCTTCTTTCGGTTGGCTTTATGTCTTAGGCCTATGTGACACAAGATGACACCCTAATGACTACTCTTACTGTAAGAGAAGCTGTGTACTACTCTGCTCAACTCCAGCTTCCTGATTCCATGTCGAAATCCGAGAAGAAGGAAAGAGCTGAAAGTACAATCAGGGATATGGGATTACAAGATGCTATGAACACAAGAATTGGAGGATGGAGTGTTAAAGGGCTAAGCGGTGGCCAGAAAAGAAGAGTTAGCATTTGCATTGAGCTCTTGACGCGTCCAAAACTTCTTTTCCTTGATGAACCAACCAGCGGACTTGATAGTGCAGCTTCTTACCATGTCATGAGTCGTATTATCAAACTAGCAGAACAAGACCGGAGGACTGTTGTTGCATCAATTCATCAACCAAGCAGTGAAGTCTTTGAGCTTTTCCACAACCTCTGCCTTTTATCATCTGGTAGAACGATTTACTTTGGTCGCACTTCAGCAGCAAATGAGGTATAACATATCCTTTTGATCAATTGCATTACGGATATTCTTGAATTCTGTTTTTGATAATTATTTTAAGCACGAATTGACTATTAAAAAATGAAAATCACTGATGAATTTCCCCTGGAATTTGCTTCAGTATTTTGCTCTGAATGGCTTCCCATGTCCTCCTCTGAGGAATCCATCTGATCACTTCCTTCGCACGATCAATAAGGACTTTGATGCTGTAAGCAATCTTATATTTTCGTTTCTGTTGGTTTGAGACAATTGACATACGACCAAAAGAAGAAGCCTTGAACTTGTGATCACTTTATGTCATCGTTAGGATGTTGAACAAGGGCTAGGCAGAGGAAGAAGTGCCACCGAAGCTATTGATATTCTGGTTAAATCGTACAAGTCATCAGAGACTTGCCAGCAAGTTCAACAGCGAGTACTTCAAATATGCCAACAGGTGTACTTTCAAGTCATTCTATCTTACTAGTATTTATATTCACAAATATCATTGATCTAAGGAAGCCTGGAAAAATTACTTAAACTATTTTATCTGTATTGGTGTGCGGCCAGAATGGTGGATCACTAGAAAAGAAGGGAAGCCAAGCAAGCTTCATTACCCAATGCCTTGTTCTTAGTAGGAGATCCTTTGTGAATATGTATCGTGACCTAGGCTATTATTGGCTTCGGTTTGCGATATATATTGCCTTGTGCTTGTGTGTAGGAACTATCTACCACGGCATTGGCTCAAGCTATGGCTCCATTCAGGTATGCAATTTCCATGATAGTCGACGCTATAAAATTATACAAACTCAGACTCATCTTGCTAAAAATTTATACCCATTCACATTGACAGGCTAGAGGTTCAATGCTAATGTTTGTTGCTGCATTCTTGACCTTCATGGCAATAGGCGGATTTCCTTCCTTTGTGGAGGACATGAAGGTAGACATTTGATTATCATTTAATCTGTACTTAGGTTTGGATTGTTCTTATTAGTCAGTCCTTTTTTAATCTAATTTAGGAATTAATATTTGTTTCTCTCAGATATTTACACGAGAAAGATTAAATGGGCACTATGGAGTGGCCGCTTTCGTTGTTGGAAATACATTTTCTTCCATTCCTTACTTGCTCCTGATCTCTCTCGCACCCGGAGCTATAGCATATTACCTTGTCGGACTTCAAAAAGGAATAGACCACTTCTTCTACTTTGCCTTGATGCTTTTCGCGTGCATGATGTTGGTTGAGAGCCTAATGATGATCGTAGCAAGCATCGTCCCAGACTTTCTAATGGGAATCATAACAGGTGCTGGAATTCAAGGTGTCATGATGTTGAATGGAGGCTTCTTCCGCTTGCCTGATGATCTTCCTAAGCCTTTTTGGAAATATCCAATGTATTATATTGCCTTCCACAAGTATGCAAATCAAGGCTTCTACAAAAATGAGTTTGAAGGATTAACATTCCCGAATCAGCAAGTAGGAGGACCTGCAACTATCACTGGTGACTATATCTTGAGAAACTTTTGGCAAGTGCAAATGGGGTACTCTAAATGGGTTGATGTAGCAATTGTGTTCGGTATGGTACTTCTGTATCGGCTAATGTTCTTGGCAATCATCAAGGCAGTGGAGAAGGTTAAGCCCATGATCAGATCTTTTCTTGCACGTTCAACTAAGCGTGCCTTTCACGTGCAGGATCCAACTTCTTACTTTGAATCTTGATTCTGAGCAAAGTGTGTTAATCTTGACTGCAATCTATTAAAGTTGCACCAAATAATACTGTCCCTTGACAGATTGAAGGCCAATTACTCGTTGGTTCATTAGCTACAATATATATTGGAGAAGTCCTTTTTACTCTCCTGTCCGTGTCCGGGGAGTCTATTCTTTTTGCAATTCCCTTTGTAATTTGGTTGAAGAAGACCATTTTCTCATTTATTCATCTCTTACTTTTCATAGAGTGTAGAATTTAAAAACACAGAAAGATTGTAGAAGAGAACATGAGGAAACTTTCTCTGGTTTTTCATTCATTCAATTGAAGAATACAGATTACACAAAATGAGCTTATATACACCATCCGGATCCAAAACAAACTATCAATAACCAAAACTAAAACTGAAATTACATCCAATAATTAAATAGTTGGCAATAAAGCATGCTGAACTTGGTTGTTTGTTGCTGCCAAAATACTTCCAAATTATTCAACCGGGATCAAAAGCAAATGTGGATGAGCTGGCCAATGAGCTAGCTGTTTGTAGTGAGCTGTTATGCTTTACTGCTGTCTTGGTTGCTGACTGGACAACAGAAATAACAGATTTCTTCTTATGAGCCTCACACTTCTTCCTCTGAGCCTTAACATCCCCCTTCAAGCTGGATGCAGAGAGAACCCCTAAATGAGATAACAACAAGAAAAAAGGAGCAGGAGGTAATGCTTCGGTGAAGATATCAGCTAACTACTGAGTAGAAGAAACTGGTAAAAGCTTAATGCAACCAACTTGAAATTGATCTCTAATGAAGTGACAATCGATTTCTATATATTTGGTTCGTTCATGAAAGATAGGATTTTCAACCAAATGAAGTGCACTTCTATTGTCACAAAAAAGAGGAACTAGTAAAATGCAAGTAAAACTAAGCTCTTGGAAAAGATGCATAATCCACTGCAACTCACAAACAGACTGAGCCAATGCTCTATATTCTACTTCAGGTGAGCTTCAAGCAACCACTGATTGTTTCTTGGATTTCCAGGACACAAGAGCTAAACCAAAATAGACATAAAAACCAATAATGGATCTTCTGGAATCCTGACAACCTGCCCAATCTAAATCAGCATATACCTAAAGACTAAAACAAGTATCAACTGGGAAAATGCAAACCAAAATCAATAGTGCCTTTGAGATATCTCAAAAGCCTATACACAGCTTGAATATGCAAAACTATTGGAGCATTGAGATATTGACTCAACTGTTGAACTGTAAAAGTAATATCTGACCTACTATGATTCAAATATAGTAACTTCCCAACCAAACTTCTGTATAAGGAAACATCTAGAAATAATTTTGAATCTACAGTAGATAGCTTCAACTTACTATCTAAAGGGGTGGACACTGGTTTGCAACAAGATAACCATGAGTTTGAAGAAGGTCTATCAAATATTTCTATTGAGACAACACAATGCCAACTGAATCTCTATGCAAGGAAATAATGAAGATCACCCATATCTTTAATTTGAAATTGATGATGCAGTTGATTTTTAACTTTAACAATGGCATCTAAATGATTATTCAAAACAAGGATATCATCAACATATACCAAAACTGCAATGAACAATTTAGGGGTTCTCTTGAAAAATAGACTATAGTCACTCTTGGACTGATGAAAACCAAGTGAAATCAAATAAGCAGTAAGTTTTGCATTCCACTGCCTACTAGCCTGTTTAAGGCCATATAAAGATTTATCTAGTTTGCAGACCAAAGAAGCATCATTAGTTGTAAATCCTGGGGGCATATCCATGTAAACCTCTTCAAACAAATCTCCATGCAAAAAGGCATTATGCACATCTAATTGATGAATATACCAGTTAGACTTTGCAGCAAGGGCTAACATTAGTCTAATAGTGGTAATCTTTACAATAGGTGCAAAAGTATCCAAGAAATCTACTCCTTCTTGTTGTGTATAACCTTTTGCAACAAGTCTTGCTTTGTACCTGTCAACAGATCTATCAGCCTTATATTTGATTTGATATACCCATTTACACCCAATTATTTTCTTACCAGTTGGCAGAGGAACTAAATGCCATGTTTGATTTGCCTCCAAAGCTGTAGTTTCAGATTTCATTGCTGAATACCATTCTTTGATTTGCATAGCCTCAAAATAGTGTTTAGGTTCAAAATGCTGGTTAGCATTATTAAGAAAAGTTGAACAAACAATGGAAGAAGGTAAGAGATGTGGTGAAGTAATTCTATGCACTTTGGAGCAAATATAATCAGAAAGATGAGCAGGTGCAGTGATGGTTCTAGTAGATCTTCTAAGGGAAAATTTAGGAGCAGAAGAAGAAGACAAATGGGAATCTTGTTGAGGAGAATTTTGAGGTGGATGGATTGAAGAAGAATATGGTAGAGGTAAAACAGGTCTACCAAAATTAGAAGTAGATGGAGTCTTATAATGCACAAAAGGAAAACAAGATTCCATGAAAGAGACATTTCTGGACATGAAGACTTCTCTGGAAAAGAAATCTAACAAAAGGAAACCTTTTGTAGATGAAGAATATCCAAGAAAAACACAAGGTTTACTTCTGGGATCAAATTTATTTTTGCGTGGAAATTGAGTACAAGCATAAGCTAAACTGCCAAACACTTTAAGGAAACTGTAATCAGGAAGTTTTTTATATAGCCTTTCAAATGGTGTTTGCTGATTTAAAACAGGCGTGGGAGTAATGTTTATCAAATATGCAGCATGTTGAATGCAGTAACCCCAATATGCAAGAGGTATTTGAGACTGAAATCTTAAGGCTCTAGCCACGTTCAAAATATGCTGATGTTTTCTTTCTACAATACCATTCTGCTCAGGAGTATAAGGGCATGATGTTTGATGAATAATACCTTTTGAATGATAAAACTCAGCAAGTTGAAATTCAAGACCATTATCAGATCTTAGAATTTCAATTCTTTTAGTAAATTGAGTTTCAACATAAGTAATAAAGTGTTGGATTAAGAGCCTTTCTTCAGACTTTTGTTTCAACAAGAACACCCAAGAAAATCTACTGAACTCATCCACTATGGTTAAAAAATATTTATGACCATGAATAGTACTTGTATTAAACGGACCCCAAATGTCCATATGCACTAAGTCAAAACTGGATACAACACTTCCTTGATGTAAAGGAAAAGGCAATTTGTGTTGTTTAGCTAATTAAAGGACATACTGGACAAAATACTTCATCAGCAGGTAAGGCAACAGAGGAATTAATCTTTTTGATTTCAATCAACTGCTTTGTAGATAAATGGCCAAGCCTAAAATGCCATAGCAGAGTTTTATTGTAAAATGTATCAGCAGTGATATCATAAACTAAATTTACAATGGAAATTGGCTGATATAGATCAAGATGATAGAGACCCCCAAACTGTCTAGCTGATCCAATCATCCGACCATGATGAGGATCCTGGATAACACATGAATCATTTTTTAAAGTTATGACAAATTTTGATTGCTGAAGAAGCTTACTCATAGAAATCAGATTGAAAGAAAATGTAGGAATGAATAAAACTTGATCTAAAACCATGGAAGGGTTTAATTGAATTGTGCCTATATGTGAGACATGCACTATATCTCCAGTTGGTAGCTTTACAGACACATTTTGTGCAGGATGATAATCAAAAAAGAAATCTAAGCAGGAACAAATATGATCTGTAGCTCTTGAGTCTAGAATCCAGATTGAAGAACATATACCTGTGTCTTGAGCTTGATATGATGAGTTTGAGAAGTTTGGTAGAAGAATTGCTTTGGTTGATGGAATGAACATGTTCAGAAATGCTATTGGTTTTGGGAGATGAGGAAGAGGTAAGTTATGTCTGAATCAGTTTTAACAGCTGTTGATATTGCTCTTGATTCACATATTTTGTGGTATGAGAATCCACTGAATTGTTTGAACAGTCTAACACTGAGTTTACAACATTGGAAGCATTCTGAAAATTGCTACTGTCAGTAACAACATTGGCTTGTGACATAAAACTGGGATTCCCCATAATCATGTTTTTGTTTTTGTAACTAGCTGGAAATCCATGCTTTCATAACATCTATCCATTGTATGTCCCTGCATTCCACAAAATGTACACTGCAACTTCCTGTTCAGATTGTTTCCTCTTATGTACCCTTGATATCCACCATGCTGTACAGATTTCCCATTAGCACTTCCAACTGCATTTAGCATGAGTTCATGTTTGGGAACATTTCTAGATTGTATAGATGAATTTGCCATAGTATTCCTGATCGCAAACACTTGAGGGCTTGATGAAATTGTTCCATTAGAATGTGTATTGTGATAATTGAGTGACCTTTCATGTGTGGAAACCATAAAAAAAATGCTTGATTCACAGTTGGAAAAAGTTTGGTCAATAAGATCTGAGATTTGACACCATTGAACTCTTCTTTCAACCCTTTGATAAATCTGATGACAAAATCAACATCATTATTTGTCTTAACTTTAGGTAATACTGGACATTGACACTTTGGATCACAGTGACAAATGGGAAGTGGTCTCAAATTTAACAACTCTTCCCATAATGTCTTCAAATTTGTATAGTATTCATTTACAATTAATGTACCCTGCTTCAGATTATATATGTTTTCTTAGAGATCTGAAATTTTAAAAGAATCTCCTTGTGAAAACCATTCACACAGATAAGTCCATACATCATAAACATTGTCCATCCAAATTACACTTTGAGCTATGGAATATGAGATTGAATTGAGGATCCATGATAAAACCATATTATTGCATTGTTCCCATGCTGCACATGAATTGTGAGTACGAATTGGAGCTTTGATACTACCATTGACAAAACCTAACTTGTTCTTAGAAATCAAGGCCATTCTCATTTCTCTACACCATTGATGATAATTTCTCTCAGTCAAAGATGGTTGAACCAAAACTAATGATAGATTTTCATTCGGATGCATATAGAATGGACTAGAGACAGTGAACTCTTGAGTAGTCATTATGATTCAATCCAGGATTAATCACCAATCACAGTCTAGATGACCAGAGATCAAAGAACCAGTTGAAATTACAGAATCAAAATGAAGATTACGATTTTGTTGATTACCTCAACAACAAACAGATGTATACTCTCAGTTGATCTGAATCACACTTTCATCTTCAAATTGGAGTCACCCATGAATTACGCTATGATACCATGTAGAATTTAAAAACACAGAAAGATTGCAGAAGAGAACATGAGGAAAATTTCTCTGGTTTTTCATTCATTTAATTGAAGAATATAGATTACACAAAATGATCTTATATACACCATCCGGATCCAAAACAAACTATCAACCAAAACTAAAACTGAAATTACACCTAATAATTAAACAGCTAGCAAAAAAGCATGCTGAACTTGGTTGTTTGTTGCCGCCAAAATACTTCCAAATTATTCAACCGGGATCAAAAGCAAATGTGGATGAGCTGGCCAATGAGCTGTTATGCTTTACTGCTGACTTGGTTGCTGATTGGACAACATAAGATTTCTTCTTCTGAGCCTCACACTTCTTCTTCTGAGCCTTAACATAGAGTTCTTGTAATTAATTCGATGTATCTTAATAATAAAGTTGCAAATTTGGAACATCCTAACAGTTCTAGAACTCAATTTTTCCAGCAACATAAAACACATATTCAACTGCAGAATTCTGTGTCATTCTGTTCTTTTGTTTCTAGCTGTTTCGTTGTCTTGCTCCTATGGACTTGGATGCTGAGATAGTGCGATACAACGTTGGGAGCATGCAAATAGTGAAGATTTCATTCCCTTCGCTCTCATAACAGTAAAAGAAATAGAGGGCGATTGGCCACAGAATTCGCGTACAAAAATTGCGTCGCCAATTGTTAGTTGAAACTAAAAGATTTAAAAATTTGATAACGGCAGAGTGGTTGGTGTGAATTTTTCTTTTTAAGTAGAAGGACATTATTTTTGTACATAGGAACTTATTCATTAAATCGTGACTTTTATTCATCTAATTAGAGAGTGATGTTTAATCATTATTATTTTTATAAATCGTGAAAAAAATTATTTATTTATAAATGATATTCATATAATCATAACAACTATTACAATTGATTGTGTAAATTCCGTATAAGAAATTGCTTAACTCCAAACCCAAAAAATAAAGAAATCATCCTTAAATGTACATACTTGTTTGGATAACTCAATTCATTACTTAAAACTGAATAAATTAAGTATTTATATTTGATGACGATTAATATTAAATAAATAATTAATTACATTTTATAATTAATTTTTATTATCACTTAATTAATTAAGACATAATTAAATTTTGTTATGAATTTTAAATTAAAAGTTATTTAAGTTTGAAATCTAAATACCTTAAATACGCATCTAATTATTAATATATTTTTTATATTTAATCTAAATTATAATAAAATTAGTGCAAACATAAATTATAATTAATTTAGATTTTAGATTTAGATTTCAAATTTCAAATTCAATCTTCAAATTTTATTTTTTTTTAAATTTAGTATTTAAATTTAAATTTTTAAATTTTAAATTTCAAGTTTATCAAAACGATGCCTATTTCTATAATTTGACAAGTCACAAATAAAAAATGATTCTTATGTTTTCTTCCAAGGCCTTCCGCCCTCTTTTTTTATCATTTTATTTTATTTTATTTTATAAACAGATGTAAGACAATGCCAAATTCCCACCGTTCTAGGTGGCTTAATTATTCAGAGAGAGAGAGAGAGAGAGAGAGAGAGAGATGCGACTTTCCGAACCACTTCCCACTTGGTGCTTTTCCTTTAAGAGTTTCAGAAAATAACTAAATTAATAATAGAGCTAGTAATAGATCAACAATAGTTCAAAATCCGTTAGTCCTTTTCAAGTTTTTATTTATAAACAATGACCACGGGAAAGTGGAAAGCAATTCTGTGCATGTTATTTGAATCAATATTTTTAAAATTAGATCGGATATCGAGTCAAAAAATTTACTAATTCACAATTTAATGGTTCAATCGTAATTGGATAATAATTGAACTGTAATTGAACTGATAATATTAAAAATATAATTATTCTAAAGAACAAGATTAATCAATAATATAATGTAATTCAAGTTCATAAAGGTATAAAAAACGAAATTGGGAGAAATTTATAATATTTTCTCTATTATTATAGACTATTTAATCCCTATATATAACTTATTTCTTTCCTATGAATATATTATCTTATTTAATCAAAAATAAAAAAAGCAAGAGAGAGAAAGAACGGTTAATACGGTCTAATTAGCTGGTTCAATAATTTTTTGATTGGACCATCAGTTCAATCTTATATAAAGAAAATATAATGATTTTTTAAAAAAAAAATAGTTTAAAACATAAGAACAAATCGATTTGAATTTTGGTTCACAATATGACCGATCCGATCCAAAAAACACTTACTTGAACAGCTTGAAGTCTTGGATATAGGAAAACAATTCTCTCTCTCATATGACTTTCCTCTCTCTATATCTCCCAACTCTTATGCAAGTTCATTATCAATTTATTCATTAAATATGAAATAAATATATGTAAATAATTAAGATATATGTCTATAATATTAAGATTTTTTTCCTTTAATTATTAGCCTTTTTTTAAAAAAATTTTTGAGAAGCAATCAAAAGGTCTAACTGCTTCAATTGAAAGTGCGGGAAAAGAAATTGCTTGCAAAATTTTGAGCAATCCTTACGTGATATGTTCCGGTGTTGTGGAAATCATTTTCTTCCAAATTCCGGACTTTCACCATATGCGTGGTTTTCAATTGCAGGTACAATAATGTCCTTTACTTACCCTACCATTTATACTAGTATTGGAATTGCCAAAGTTACTATTGGCAAAGTGTTACAAATAAAGATGCAGAAACAAGAATACATGAAGGACATAAGGATGAAGCTTACAATAGAGTAATTAACTCATTTTTAGATATTGGATTTTTATGTCACAAATTTACAATCTTCGTTGCTTTTTTTTTTTTTTTTTGGTAGGGAGGAGAACTTAAAAAGTAAAAGGCCCATTTGTCATTTGAAAATAGAATATTTATTAATTATTTAGAGAGTATACATAGTAGGGTTAAGTAATTTTAAAAAATTTGTTACAAAAGATATGGAAAGTTAGCCATAGGGATGTGTTTGTTTTTGTTCAAAACGGAGAGAGGAACTTGTAGTTTGGACAAACTTGAGGGGGACAATGTAATTAAGCCTTTGTTATTTTTCTTGGATGATTTTATTGATTAATGAAATTCAAAATTTCAGCTGTTACTATTATCGAAACATCAAATATGGTAAACAATAATTGAGGGTCACGAGAGAAACATATTCACTTCGATAAAACTTTTAGCCACTGTATAAATTAAGCTGAATTTATGAAATACAAAAATGAGGCAAAGTTTGAACAATTCCCAATTATTCGGTTAGCCCTCATGACAATATTAGGACTGTGCATTTAATTTACAGTTTGGTTTACGGTTTTCAAATTCAATTGTTTTCAATTTTTTTTTTATCACAATCAAATATTTAGAGAAACCGATAAAATTATTTCAGATCGAACTCGGTTCGTTTCAATTTAAACCGAAATTAGGACTGAACCATTAAAGATTCAATTGCACAGTTTTAATTGAGACTAACCCATGAAACAGTGGTCCAATATACATTTAACTCCATACAAGCAAGCAAATTCCAGCTTTCATTGAAAGCCAAATAAAACGTAAAGCCCAAATATTTTTAGATTGGCCCAATATACGTGTGATACAATCAATACCATTACATTTATCTGTGCTAGGAATTCCAATTTTCAAATTGATAACACTTTTTATTTTAAGTTATTATAAAAATAAATAATATGTTTTATTATATTATTGACATTTCGATTTTACTCAATTGAACCGAGATCTTTCAAAGGAAAAATGGCACCGAATCGAATCAAATTGCTTAAAAACTAAACCGAATTCTTCTATTCGGTTCAGTTCAATTTAAAAAAATATTTAAAATTAAATACTGTACATTTTTACATAACGTGTGAGAAAATAAAAAAAAAATGAAAAGTATAGTGAAAGTCTAAAAAATTATAAAGTTTGAGAATAATGCAAAGCCTAAGATAACAAGAGTTAAACAATTCATAGCAAGTCCAAAACCAACACAGGAAAAAAGGCTCCCAAGATATAAAAAAAAAAAAAGAAATCCAAAATTAGCTGCAACAGTAGAATTTGGTCGGGGAACTTGCTGCCATAGATCAGGCTAGCCTTGGTTGCCACACTGTCACCCTCTTGGAGATGCCCCATTGTAAAGCACAAAGTCATGATCCGTCAAATTTAACAGTATGTTTTAGTCCAGACAACTTTTGCTCCATCCTATAAGACCAAAAATTAATTTTCAATGAGCTCTTCTTGGTCAAATGAAATCCACTAAAATGAGATAGAAAATATACTAGAGATTTCAGTATATGCAATGAAAAAAGCATCATAAAAATAAAGTTCAATTTCCTAAGGAAATATTGCATACCATGATTTTTGAGTTGCTCTATCTTTTTCTCCTCGAAGAAAGGCATCTTTGATTGCTAATAATTTCCTTGTGACCTCATTCATACCCATGCGATCTTTTGGAGATGTCACAGAGCACTGGAGTCCAATTTTGAAGGTTGAAATAATGCAATTAATCTCATCGTCTTTTCCACTCCAGAAATTTGCAGTGCATCCCTTAGAATTTTCCTGCTCTATGATCACATCATCATTTGATTCGAGTTCTTTGTTCTCCACTCCTTGCTTTGAACAAAGAAAAGGATCTAAGATCCCTATAACTTGCACTGATAAATTTTTCTTCACATAGTTATGCAAATTTAATTCATTATTGAACATTTCATCAATTGGTCTTTTTCCCATCAACATCTCCAATAAAAGAATCCCATAACTGTAAACGTCTCCTTTGGTTGATGCTTCGCAACCCATTGCATATTCTAATGTTATAAAAATCCAAGTTATTTCAAGGTAAAGTGAATGTATGACTTTAGTTCTTACAAGAAAAGAGAAAACAAATCATTTTTCTGGCAAAGAATCAATTAAATAGGAGTCAAAGATACAAATATTACACAACATTTTTTACTTAGATGTTCAAGTTCATAAATATTGTAAAAATTTGCTTAATCAGTAAACTTTGTATTTCTTCATCCTATTTCAAAGCGATCTATAATAGTTTTTCTAAATTACATCTAATATAAATTCTCAAACTGCAAAAAATTAATAATCTCGAATTATCATGAATATGTATTATTTCTTATAATTAATATATGAATTAATATTGTTACCTGGAGCAGCATATCCAATGGATCCTTTGATTGCAACCGAGCTGCTTGTTCCAGCTACTGAGGAAGTTTTGGTGGAATTAGGAAGTAGCCTTGCTAGTCCAAAATCACCAATATGAGCAATAAGGTCACTGTCAAGAAGAATGTTGCTTGGTTTCAAATCACAATGAGCAATGACAAACTCGCAATGATTGTGAAGATATTGCAATGCTGAAGCAACATCAATTGCAATATTCAGTCTTTGGAGAAGGTTCAGATTTCTTTGCCTTGTTCCGTCACGTGTCTTTGAATGCAACCACATGTCGAGGCTACCATTCTCCATAAAATCATAAATTAGAGCCTTGAAATCTTGACCCTTGGAATCAATGCTGGAACAATAACTTAAGATAGAAACCAGATTCCTATGGCGAATGTTTCTCAATGCATTGCACTCAGCCTTGAAACTTTTGGAAACTCCATTTTTTGTAAGATCAACAACTTTTACCGCCACAAGCTTGCCCTTTTGCTGATCTAATTTCCCTTTGTAGACAACTCCAAAATTTCCTGATCCAACAATGTTTTCTTGAGAAAATCCTCCAGTTGCAATTCGGAGTTCATGATAGGAAATTCTCAGGAACTTGTCTTCTCTTGAGGGAATGGGAAAATGAGCATTTTTAGGATATCTTCTCCGGTAACAATATAGTGGTAATGCAGTGCAAATCAGAATCAAAGTGAATAGTGAGGACACAATGATGATGATCAAAAGCTTCCAATTCTTCCTCCTATGGGAAGGGCATGAAGATAACCGGAGTTCAGGAATGCCTCCACAGAGTTTAAAGTTCCCAGCCAACATAATTTGACTTGAATTGCCAAATACGCCATCCCTCGGTACCTCTCCTTCGAGGTTGTTGAAAGAAAGGTTGAGAAAATACAAATTTGGCAGCCTCTCCAAGTCTTTTGGAATTTGTGCTGTCAAGTTGTTATGTGAGAGGTCCACATATTGGATTGCCTTCATGGAAACTAATTTCGGTGGAATTGTTCCATCAAAAAAGTTGTGTTGCATACCAAGGTACTCTAAATTCGAACAATCACCAAGGGTTCCAGGAATTTGTCCCAAAAAACTGTTGTAGGAAACATCAAAGAAGATGATATTTGCAAGTCTTCCTACTTCAGTAGGCAAAGATCCAGTAAATGAATTATGTGATAAATCCAGGTGTGTGGGAGCAAAGGAGTTGCCAAAAATTGCAGGGGATATGATACCAGAGAGTTTGTTTACAGAGATGTTAACTTGTTTCAAGCTTTGATAGTTTCCAAGACATGGAGGTAAAGCACCTTCGAGGTTATTTCTTTCTAACAAGAGTTTGTATAGAGAGGTTAGGTTGCAAATGGTAGATGGTATCTCTCCAATCAACATATTTTTGCTTAGATACAACGCTTGCAAGCTTTGAAGTTTACCAATATCCATTGGTATGGTACCTGTGAAATGATTCTCTGAAATGGACAACAGGAGAAGATTTGCAAACCTCGTCAGGCTTAATGGGACAGGACCTGATATACTATTATTTCTCATGGATATAGCTTGAACTTCAAGTGAGAGATTTCCAATGGTATGAGGTAATTGACCTCCAAAATTATTGCTATTAAAGTAAAATATTCTTAGACTACTGCAGTTTGCCAGTGATGTAATAAAATTCAAGTCTCCGGCAGCATTACGACCTAAGAGATTACTCCCAACATTTAGCCTTCGGAGACGGTGCAAATTTCCCAGGTTAGTGGGAACTGGTCCATGGAATTTGTTATCGAAAAGATCAAATTCTTCAAGGTTAGTAGCATTGGTAATTGAAGCTGGAATGTTGCCATGGAATTGATTTTCACCTAGGTACAGAAATTGCAGATTTGGCAGCTTGAGGCCTATGTCATTTGGGAGTTCTCCCTCAAGGAAATTTACTGTTAAAGAAATCCCAGACAGTGAGGAAATATTGTATACAGAGGGAGGGATTACACCAGAAAACTTATTTGAATGAAGTGACAATGTCCTTAGGTTTCTCAGTGATCGAATTTCACTTGGCAAACTGCCCTCCATATTATTGAATGCAAGAACAAGGACTTCAAGTGATGATAAATTCTGAAAAGAAGAAGGTATCTCTTTTGTTAAGTAGTTTTGGTAAAGGTCAAGGTAAACAAGCTTTCTCAAAGAGCCAAACTCATTTGGAATTTTCCCTACTAGTCTATTGTATGGCATTCTCAAGAGCCTTAGTTCTGAGCATTGACTCAAATTAACTGGAATTTCTCCACTCAGAGTGTTGCTCGATAGGTTAAGATTCATCAGCCTAAACAAGCGACCAATCTCTTGAGGAATCTCACCATAAAATCTATTCTCCCCTAAGTGAATAGCCTTCATAAAACTAAGATTTCCAATATAAGGAGATATAGATCCTAGTAAATTTTTACCTCTCAGAGTTAAGCTTGTAACTCTTTGATGTCGAATATCACAGGTGACTCCGTCCCAATAGCAATGGTGATGAGAATCATTCCATGATTTCAGCACTCCTTGTGGATCATCGGATATTTGATGCTTGATATTCAGCAATGCGAGGCGATCGGTCTCGTTCTTGGGAAAAGTTGCAGCTACAGCATGCTGTGCCATCAAAATCACGATGGCAATGAAAAACAGCAGAGGTTTTGCTGCTGACCAGAATTGAAGACCCATGACTGCTCCCAGAAAATCAGTATCTTATGCAATTTGGTGGACTGATTAGGCTCTGGAAAATGGAAACAAAATACTAAGTTTTAATTATTTTGGTCTGCAGTAATTCGGCTTAGCTTTTATACAATAATTCGATAGACTTACACCAAACGGGGCTTTGGATTTTCTTTATTTTTCTTTATTTATGTATTTTTTTCAATTCTTGACTTCTAAACGATCGTTTGAAAACATGAGCATTTGGGTATTTCTTTCTAGTATGAATCTTATTTTATTCTTGACTTCTTGACTTTATATAGTATTACGGGGAGGCCTCCGCGTACCGAATTGGAGTTGACTGAGTTGATTAATCCCCCTTTAGAATTTGGGCTCAAAATTGGCGTCATCCGGCTAGACTTTGTCGCCATATTCTGAATCTCATGGACATGATTGCAGAGCTTTGTTGTATGCTCCCTGTTCTTTCAAGCACAGAGTCAGATCTATTGAAGTTAATCCACTATTTGGCTTAGTGCTGCTTCCAAATACCACCGTCCAAAGTCGAGTAAAGATAGTTTTTTAATAACACTTTCATACACAAGTTTTATATTCAAATAGGGTTTATTACAATTTACCCATATTAAGTTATGAATTAGTGATACTTTAATACTACATATTATAAAAAAACACTAAAAATTAATTGACTAACGAAATTTATTTTTTTAACAAAATGTCTATTTTGTTCCTGTCAATTATCTTTTCTTTTTCTTAGAATCCCAAATTTAATTATTTTATACTAATTTTGTAATTTTTGCTCCATAAATTATTATTCCACCAACTCATTTACCCATATTCGAGTTCCATTCCAATTTTTTTACCATACAATTAATTGATTTGTATGTATATAATTTAGAAAAGTAATATTATTTATATGAAGATTAACTATGTATATTATACGAGGTTTTAAAGAGTCGTATTTTCTTTAATAAATATAATCAAACTCAACATTTCATAGAAAAAAGAAATTTTTATATAGTCGTACTCGAAAAATATTGTAATGCTAATTATTTTTTTCCCTCACGATAAAAAGGAAGAAAGGAAAAGAAAAGAAAATGATTAGCACAATGTTATATTTGATTATATCGTAACTTGGGTTGTTTCAATTCCTATGATACTTCTTAAGAAAATAACAAAAAAAAAACAGCAAAATAAGCCTATTAAGAATTTTTTAATCAAAATATTATGAATTTTTAATTAAAAATAAAAGTATTATAATTTTTATTACTTTTTAAAATTATAGAGATAGTTTCACAAATAAATATTATTTGTTTGTATTAAAGTGAGATCATAAAATGAGAATTTGATAATTAGTATAAACAAAATAGACATTTTATTGTAAAAGTAACTTCCGTTAATCAATACCGATATTGACTAATACTTTATAAACCTTTCGTATTTTTTTGCAACTTATGATACTAAATTACTACTATTCCAACTTAATAGGGATAAATTACAATAAGTCCATTCAAATATTTTAAATCTAGATTGCATTTTCTATTGTTACTAAAAGTTCTATAACAATTCAAAATTAATATTTTACATTGCGCTAAGAAATGCCACGATGTAAGGTTGTCTTAGGAGTCACAAAATAACTTGCACCTGCAGCATGCTGTGTCATCAAAGTCACGATGGCAGTGAAAAACTGCAGTACTTTTGCTGCTGAGCAAAATTGAAGATCCATATTCGATCCAAGTCGCTAAAAAATGTTTTATATAGCTGCAACATACTTATGTACTGTTTCTCCTCTTTCCACACAATTCTAGTGATTAGAGTTCGAAAAGGGAATGGAAAAATGAATGGGAAGGAGGAGAAGAAAAAAGAAATTTTAATTTTGAAATTCGTAGTCTAATTACAAAAAAATGGTAAAAAATTAAACCAATCGTGCTAAAAATTAACTAGTTTATGATTCCTATTGTGATTCCCATTCCAAAATTTAAATCAAAACACCAATTCGGGTTTTGGATTAAAAAGAAAAAAATCTATATGACTTCCTTCTGATCTATTGATCTAACATTATTTATTCCTTCCAAGAAACGGATTAGTTACACCAAACTGGGTTTTGGATTTACTTTACTTTTTCTTTTCTTTTTTTTTCAGTTCTTGACTTCTAAGTCATTGTTGGAAAACATGAATTATATAAAATTTAAAAACAATATTATGAAACTTAAACTTGTTTTAATATATTTTTTGTCGCTAATGATAATTCAATTGATCTATATGGGTGGTTAATCATAGTCAACTAAAGGACCCCTGGCCCGTTTAATTAAGTTGACTGACTTGACTTAGTCTCTTTTTTTTTTTTTTTTGTATTTTATAAGTTATTGTAGGATGAAGGTAGGGTACTCTCCCATTAGTGCTTCATCAATAGTGTTGACAATAATTGGAGTTGAATGTCTTGACTTATCATTTTCCTAATTTTCCATTGCTACATTAGAAGTATAATTAAAATAAAAATCTTAACAATGATTTTTTTTTTTTGGGGGGGGGGTTTCATTTGGTTTACCTTTTAAAAGCCTGTTTGTTTTTTAAAACTGAAGCAAAGTAGTAAAATTATGTTTGGACAAATATACATTCTCAATTTTGAGTTACTGTCATTTTTTTTTTTAAATATTGAGTTAGAGCCTATTTAATAGAAAAGAAGTAATATTTAATGTCTTAATTATAAAATTAGGTTAATGTCTCGTGCGTTGTACGGATTGTTATGTTATTAAGATTTAATGTATTAATATTAAATATATATTATTAATTAACTTAATTAATGATTTAATTAGTTAAACTTTTAATATATATATATATATATATATATATATATATATATATATAGCATTCGAAGAATTACACATTTCAATGTATTAATATTAAACACACACACACACACACACATATATATATATATATAGTATTCAAAGAATTACACATTTTAATGTATTAATTTAGATAGTATTCAAAGAATCACATATTTTAATATATTAATATTAAATACATATATATTTATTAGTTAATTTAATTAATTAAGATTTTAAATGAATTTAAATATAATTTTTATTTTTCTTTAAAAAAAATTATTTAGCCACGTGTCACCTTATGATACTTCTACGTGTCGTAATGGTATGCTTCATTTTCGACTTATATATATATATATATATATATATATATATATATATATATATATATATATTTGAAGTTTTCAAACTAAAATTTGAAATTTTAAGTCTTGACTAAATTAATGATAATTCGCTTTCATACTATTCTTTATTACAATGTTTTAATTAATTAATTGACAATTTTTTTAATGCCACGTGGCAATGCATACAAAATTTCAAAGCAGAAAAAATTAAAAAATAAAAAGGGCCTATGCAATGGCAACTCTTTCAACTCTCTCAATTCTCAATTTTAATTTATAATATATTATTATTATATATATATATATGTTTTTTTTTTTGAAAAAAATGTCTCATCCAAATAACTTTAAAGATAAGGAAAAAAATGAGTAACAGTACTAGGTATAATTTATATTTTCATTTGGAGACATTTACTACTCTATTTGATTATTAATCAGATTCCATTTTTTACCAAACTCTTTTTTGACTATATTTTTTTCTTCAACAACCAATCAACTAGTGCAAGTTAGCCAACCGTCAAATTAAAAGTTGGTCAATCGCAACTGTAACTACCAAACCATGAAACTGCCAAATCAAAATTGGGAATTGAAGATTGAAATTTATCATTTTGGTCAACCATCAATCGAATGCTGGCCAATAGCAACCATACCTGACCACAATATTATATGTTAGTTAGACCCTTCAAGTAGATCAAATGTAGTTACAATATTTGTATTTTTAAACTAAATAAAATATTATATATATATATATATATATTAAATTACAAGTATTTATTTGTTAAATATAAAAAAGATTTGATTTATAATTAATTTGAAATAAATTATCCACAATCTGAAGTAAATTTGGATAATTTATTTTGATGAGATATTCTTGATTTTATTAAAGTTTGTCTTTAACTTTGGTAATAAAATTAAGGATATATTTTGATATATTGAATTGTATCATCGGTGTTTAATTTGTGGAACGGACCTTATAAATTAAACATTATAAGATCTTCGAACATGATACCTTAATATCGAGTGAATAATTAATGATTTATATTTACTATGTTGAAATTCTTTGAGTCGCCAAAGAGTGATATTAATGTAATAATTAATATCTTGATATCTTGAAAATTAAAGTGAAATAAGTACGGAACATTTATTTTGTAAAATGGAATCCTTCACCTTTAATAGGTAAGATCATGTGTTCTCATGAATTTTTTTAAGGGACAGTTAAATCTGTACTCAATAGTTCAATAGTGACTATTGAATTTAATTTGTATGTGTGACGTGATCACATGCTATTGTAAAATTTAATATTAGAATTGAGTATTTGAATGAGGAGTACTTTGATCATTTTGTCACATTCAAAATATTATATCTATCGATGGAGGTAGTATTTAAGCTCGATAAATCTTAAGATATAATTATTATCTCCAGTAATTTCAATTAGTCTAAAAATTCAGTTATATTCTTTTAGTAGAGTGAAACGTAATTAATAAATTACTTTGAGTTAATAAAATAATTTATTGAAATTTAATCTAATTGTACCTAGTTAGATCCCTTTGGTGGCTTCTAATAATAGGATAAAAACAAATTATAAATATTTATAATTTATCATAATAAGTTATAGGAAACTAGAAATTATATTTGAGATGGAGTAGGATAAGCAGAAATAATTGTACCTAATTATATTTTTTTGGTTATTACACTCTATCAATATTGGTATTTGAAATAGAGTAAAATTATTGGAGATAGTTGGATATAGCGAGCTAATTGTCAATAAATATAAGAAAAAATTACGTGCTCTTGCATTCTCTCAAAGTTTTTGTGAGTTCACTCTCAACAAAGAGAAAAAAAATACATAAATAATTTTCTAATTTTAATAGATTATGCTGAAGAAGATTAGGAATCTGGAGTTTTACCAAAAAGCCAAAAGATTCTTGTATCGTAATTTAATTTGATTAATACATAAATATATTGATTCTATTTCTAACATTAAAGATGTCTATAATCCCATCATTAATTGCCACAAGAAGTACCCTCAAATTTAGATATGTTACTATAGAACTTTTTTCCTTACAATCTAATTCATATTTAGATATTATTAATGAGAGATTTTTCATCCCGATATAACTAAATTTTAAATAATATTGTCACCAATCTAAATTATAAAATCGTGGTGCACGCAAGAATCTAGTTTATTTACAAAGAATCAACACTAAACTATCTCAATTCTAGACATTAAAATGGTTTTCCATCGTAGGGATTGTTGTATGGATGGAGGAAGTTCCTCTGCATGCCATTAGAGTATATTATATAGTCCTTTTACTAAAAAAAAAATCAAAATTATAATATTATGACGTGTGTCACACTTGCTGTTGGATTAAGGCAACAAACCAATAGGAAAATATCTCATCGCGAATGATGAGAACGTCTCACAATATTTGCTGTTGGATTTAGAAGAAATTTGTGTTGTAAGGGCCGACGTAGAATGGTAGTAAAGAAATGGTTGAGCCTTGAATATTGTTGCATAACAATGTCGACACTGTAGAAAATATTAAAGAAATTAAAAGCTTGGATTTTTGAAGCTTAATTTTTTTGCAACTCAAAAAAAAAAAAAAAAAAAAAAAGCTGTTTGAATATTTAGTAAATTTCGTCTATCAACTATTTTGTTTATCATAAAATTGGTCAAAACTTCCTTTTCCCCTTATTTATCAACCAGCTTTTTTTAATAATTTTTTATTCCAACTACCGTTTTTACTGCAGAATATGAAGTGTTCATACGAAAGACACATGATCAACACATGTTTAAATCCACCAGATTCTGTTGTCAGAGCAATCATTTGGACTAAAAGTTACAAAAAATAGTTGATGGATGAAAAAGAAAGAAAGATAAAAAAAAATAAAAACTTATTGTAAGATAAATAAAATTGTTAATACATTAAACTTGTCAATTACTTAAAAACATTTTTAGTGGAGTTTTTAGAGTAGTTTTGCTAAAGAAAAACAATGACTGCCTTTTGGAGAAAACTTTAGAAGACCAAGAAGTTTCCAGCGGCAAACTTGCACAAAAAAATCAAGAACAACTTGCAAAGGAAAAATTTGGAGTAAATTGCAACTTGGACAACCTGCAGATTTTTCCCTTCAATTTCAAGAAGACTCTAGCTATAGTGCAGAAGCGACTTGAAGCTTCTCGTGCCTTTGTAAACCAACATTGTAAGTCGGTGCTAAGCACTATATTTAGGTGTGTGAGTAGTGTGTTCGCTGAGATGTGACTAAAACAAAAGTGGTCCTGGCAATAGTGTGTGGCGTGAGCAAATTAAATGTGGTGAGAGAGCACGTGAGTTTGTATGGTGCTAATCAAGTGTGTGAGCAGAATATATATATATAAATCTGCAAACAAATTTCCTGACGACTATTTGAACACTCACTACTCTCAACTCTTAAACACTTTTTATTTTTGCACTTTACTCACAATACTAACTACTAACGAACTTGCTAATTTTTCAGACACGACACATGAGCACCACACTTAACCTTCTGCTCACACACTTGATTAGCACCATACAAACTCACGTGCTCTCTCACCACATTTTTTATATATAAAAATCTTGTTCTTTGTTTGCTCCCAATTCTCCACAAGCTTTTCAAGATTGGATTATTTAGGTTGCAAGAACACTTTCTGATCCACAAAGTCGCACCAATGTGGAACCTAAAGCATGATGGCACATTATGGTATTCCATTCTAGATTTCTATTGTAAAGGTATTTTAGAATGATGGAGCCTTAGGCAAAGATTTCGTGGTGAGGAATGGAGGAGACTATCTATCAAGGATGCCTTGCATCCATAGGATCCCACATCGATAAGCAATACCACAAGTATGTCCCACATCGATTTTGGTTGATCTTTTACCTCCTTTGAAGCCTTATAAATAAAGGTTTGGTTTGATTGTTTAGACAACAACACATCAAGAACAAAAGTTCATAGCTTATTAAGCTTTTATATCTTTGTAGTTCTCTTGTTTTGTATTAATTGGTGTTTAGTGACTTAGAAATACTTTTCTAAAGCCTTATAGGAAGGCCTTGTAAAATTATCTTCTTCATAATGATTTTTTTTTGTAAAATTATCTTCTTCATAGTGAAATTTTTGTTCCTCCTCCGTCTGTGGACACAGGTCGTTTGATCAACTAATGTCTCTCTTTTATTTCCTTTTTCGTTAGTTAATTTTTTCTCCACATTATTTTCATTATTTGTTATCATCTTGTGTGGTTTTGCCATTAGAGTTTTGATTTGCATGGCTTTTGTTATTGGAGGTTTTTGGTTTGTTTCTGGGGCCTATCCTTCGGTATCAGAGCTACTAGCCCTTAACTCTGTAGCAATGACGATAACAAAGACTAAGATAGAAAAATTCGATCAGGGTATCAACTTCGGTATGTGGCAACTCAAAATGGAGGTCATCTTAATTCAAGACATGGTTGACTTAGACTTGAAAGGAATAGAGGAGAAGTCAGCAGAGATGACAGTAGCGGCATTTGAAGACTTGGATAAAAGGGTGATATCATATATTATTTTAAATCTTTCTAATGAGATTCTAAGAGAAGTCACTTATGAGAATATAGCCAAATCTATGTGGGAAAAGTTGAAGGATTTGTATATGAAGAATACAGTAGAGAATTGGCTCTACCTAAGACAAACTTTGTTTACTTTTCGAATGGCTGAAGGTACATCTATTACTTCACATCTCGATATATTTGATTCTCTCATTATCATTACTTTTCGAATGGCTTAAAAGGAAGTTTACATTGTAAACTTCGTTTTAAGCCTAGTAGTGTAGACCTAAAAGATGGGATCAAGAAATCTTTACTTTCCAAGTCATGGTCTACAAAAACTAAGTTACCTTTCTTTGAATGAGGTGAAAGGTAGAAATTACCACTATTTTTCAAGGACTTCTTATGATGTACAGTTGAAAGATCCAAGTCTTTAAGGCATGGTAAATTTAATACATCATCATTGAGACCATTGTTTTCCAAGAATTGAGAAGAACCTAAAAAATCATATGACAAAGAGAAATTAGAATTATTAGCATATAGAGTAGAATCGAATACTTCTCCCTACCACATTGTGTGATTGTCCTTCATAGCCTCTCTCCTCTCCTTGGGGGTTCTCTTGTTCCAGGGTATGGGCCTTTATGGCAGCTTTAACCAACTTGGCTAGTTGTGTTCTTTGATGGTTCATTCGTTGGGAAGATTCATCTTAATACTTAAGGAATGAATTGATGTTTGGTGACAAAAGAATTCATTGAGACTTTAAGTGGCGTCTCACTAAAAGCGTCAATCCGAACTTATAAATTTGCAAAATCTAATCATTGTGACTTCTTTGAATTTGTATTCATGGCCACAAATATCCCCATAGTTGATTGTCCATGATGATGATTTTAACTTTGCGCTCAAAGAAAAACAAAGATTAAATTGAAAAGAAAAATAAAACAAATAAAAATTCAAACAAATAAAAAACAAAATCATATAAAAAAATAAAAATATTCACAAAGTACATAAAAATAAAAGATAGCAATTTAGTGGCAATCAATAGTTATTTGAATATAAAAACAACACAAATGACCCTCAAAATATAGGTACATTTAGCCCCTATCAATTCATCCATCTAGAATCTTTTGGAAGCCTTGAGAAGATTGTGGAATAATTGAGAATAATGTGAAAACTTTTAGAACCTTTTAAAAAAAATGCAAAGTAATGAAATTTATATAACATAATAAATCTCTAAGCTTTAATAAAGTTTGTGGATCCCATATGACACCTTGCACGTACTTTAGTAAAGGTGTTGGCCCATCTAATTAATGAAGAAATTAAGTGGTCAAATTGAATTTGTCTTCTTAAAAGAAAAAAAAATAATAGTAATACTAATATTACTTGTAAAATAATAATATGATATTAATAATAGTAATAAAATAATAATAGTAGTAGTAAATCAAAATTTAGATCTAAATCTAGACATAAAATTTTGATTTACAATTATTGTTATACAAGGAGGCACATTAAATCCAAACGCTTTAAGTTTAAAATAGGGACAAGTATAAGGAAAAATCTACTGATACTGCTGAAGCCACTATTGTAGCAAAAGAGAATGAAGGAAATATTTTCTCTGTGACTAATAGCAGGACAAAGTCTGAAAATGAATGGATTTTAGATTCGGGTTGTTCTTACCATATATGTCCCAATAGGGATTTGTTTTCAACTTATAAAGCTTATAATGGTAGAGTTATTTTGACGGGTAATAATGCCATTTGTAATATTGTGGATAAGGCCACAGTTCAAATTAAAATGTACACTGGTATTGTGAGGATTCTTACTGATGTTAGACATGTTCCTGATTTGAAAAAGAATCTCATCTCTTTGGACACCCTTGAGACTCTTGAGTGTAAATATACAGCTGAAGGTGGAGTTATGAAAGTTTGTAAAGGTACTCTTGTTGTTATAAAAGGTTGTAGGTTTGGTAGTTTGTATACTTTGTAGAGAATTACTGTCACAGGTTCTGTTGCAACTTCTACATCATCTTTGTCTGCTTCTGACATCACCAAATTATGATATATGCATTTGAGGCACATGAGCGAAAAAGGTTTGCGCATGTTGAGCAAAAGAGGCCTTTTGGATAAACAAAATACTTATGCATTGGACTTCTGTGAGCATTGTATTATCAGGAAGCAGAAAAGGGTTAGCTTCAACTCATCAGCTATTTCCCGTGTCCTGTCTAAGGGTGGTGCCAGGTACTTGTTGACTTTCATTAATGATTATTCAAGGAAATTTTGGGTTTATTTTCTAAAGAATAAGAGTGATGTTTACCTAACTTTTCAAATGGTGGTCAGTTTTAATTGAGAAACAGATAGGTAAACAAATTAAGCGATTGAGGATAGATAATGACATGGAATTCTACGAAAAGGAATTTAATGAATTTTGTAAGAATGAAGGAATCGTTCAGCATCGTACAATGAGGATGACGTCTCAACAAAACAGTATTGCAAAACGTATGAACCAACACTACTGGAAACTGACCTATCATCCATGACAAATTCCATAGCTGAATGTATGAAATCCGTGGCTGATTGAACTCAGCCACGGAAAATTTTCCGTGGCTAAAGTCGACGTGGCTGATTAATCAGCCACAAAAAATATTTTCGTGGGTGATTAGCCATGGAATATTTCGTGGCTGATAAAATAAATTCCGTTGCTGATTAATTCAAAATAATTAAAAATTATTTAATTCAAAAATTAGAAATCGACCACGAAATACCATTCGGTGAGTGATTAGCCACGACAATTCCATGGCTGATTTATTAAATAGTAATAATAATTTATTTAATTTAAAAAGTAATCAGCCACGAAAATAGTTTTCGTGGGTGATCGGCCATGGAAAGTTCCGTAGCTGAATGTATAATTTCGTGGCTGATTTAATTTCATATAATGAAAAATTGTTTAATTGAGAAATAATTTAGCCACGGAATTTTTGTGGCTGAAATTATCTTTGTGGCTAATTTAATCAGCCACGGAATACTTCGTGGCTAATTTGGTAATCAGCCACGGAATTTTGTGGTTGTTTATGTGGTAGAATTGCCAAAAAATTAGCCACGGAATTTTCTTGGTTGTTCCCTATCTGATTTTTCAACCTGTTTACAGGATATACATGTCAAGACCTTACTAAAATCCTATAAACATACACCACCCAACATATCAACAATCAAACTCCTGTAACCATGCACCCATCATAACAATAACTAAACTCCTGTAATCAAACACCCAACATATCAACAAACACCCAGGCCACAAAGTACAAAATAGAATAGATTAACAAACAAAATAAAGTCTAATAATATCCAACTCCCACAAGCAAATAAGGCATCACAAAATTATCTCCACCACAGAATAGTAATAAGTATGTTGTGACAATCGATAAAAACTAATCTATTATATAGATGAGTTTTTCAAAGCTGCAATCACGCATCATCATGAGTCCTCTCATTGTCTGTGGCTCCTCTAGATGAGCATGATTCTAAATGCACCCGCATCGTGGCCATCATCTCATCCATTTGACGACGAGTCTCAAGTATGAGTTGCTCCTGACGCGACATCTCCTCAGCGTGATTTGCTTGCATCTCTTGTATTTTGCGACCATAATTCTCATGCAGCTCGTGAAGGACTCTATGATCAACATAGCTAGTCCTCGCAGATGTGCTACTTCCAGACCTTGAACTCAGGATAGGCTGACATGCTGGACCAAGACTGGGGACACGTCCTTTCCTTACACCCCCAGCTGCTGTAAGCATAATGTTATCATAATCAACCACTGGAGACTCAGTAGCAGTACCAGGTTCAACAGATATCGAGGCTGTAGAGGAGACTTGTGTTTCTACCTCCTCAACCATCCTAGTAGCTTGTTCCTAAAAATTGAGTAAAGATTTTAGAAGGAATCAATAAGAATTCAATGAAAAATATTATGTCAAATATACTATAATAATAACTTACATGAAGATCTCGATGATATGGTGTGATGAATTCCGTCCTCCCTTCAACCTCGTGTTGATGTAACTCTCTGTGAAGCTCAAGAGTATTTGGTAGAACACCACCATTCTTTGCTGCCTGTAACAAATTTGTATGGTATTAATTTCTTTATGATTTAACTTACTAAGTATTCATATACCTAAAATTTATTTGATACTTACAATGCGATATGCATGTGCGAGATGTGGAATGGGTCCGCCCGTGTGCATGTACGAGGCATTCTTTCCCTGGTTGCGACGATTACGAGAATTTTGCTCTGATCGTGCCAGTGTCTCTGGCCTCTACCAATATGCTACCATAGCATCAAACACATCCTCAGGCATCCATGGAAGTTTAACTCTATCTTTCAACCATGCCTTTTTGGCTGAAGCAATAATCCCTCGGAATAGCTCCCCCGCCTTGGAGTTCCAAGCTTTTCGGATCATTTCACTATCCTCTGCCCTCCATCTATATCGTTTCTACAATAAAATGAAATAATATAAGATACTTCAACTCAAAACTTTATAAAAGAGCAAGAAGATCACATAATATTTAATTATTAAACACTTGCCTCGAATTCTTGAAACCAAGTATTCTTCGTATCAAAATCCACATGCAACCACCTTTTGTGCAGGGCATCAAATTTCTGCTTGATGCAGTCTGAGATGCAGTTATGAATTTTATATTGAATCTCTATGGGTCCAAACCTAACACAAAGACATTGATCAAAACTTAAAGTTATTCAACAAAAAGTATTGAAAATATAGTTTGAATTGTGGGTAAAACTTTATATTCTTTGTAAACATATATGGTATACTTACACATTATCATTCCCCGGAAGAATGTGTATCATGGGTCGCTGCGACGAAGAAGGAATAGAGCAAGGGACAACAGAAGTAGTAGTATTATCACCAGCAGCAATGCTCCCATCTGATAAAGGATTCTGTGGAGTCTGTGATGCTGGAACATTGGAGGTAGATGGGGCGGGGTGCTCAAAATGAAATTATGAACTACTCCGAGGCATATCTACAAAACAAATGATTTGTTAATTTGCAAATTAAAAAATAATATACAATAATATATGTAACAAAAGTAAAAGACATGAAGATGTAAAAAGAATATTTTACTCGTCCTTAATTTCAATCGATTCATCGGCATCATCTTCCTCATTTTCAGACTCATATTCAATCTCTTCATCGGTAATTTCATCATTACCATCACTCCTAATGACATCCTCTTCTCCTGTACCATCCCAATCACGTAGAGGATCAAGTTGATCATCTTGAATTTGTAATGGTGTGCCAATAGAATGGTCATTTTGATAAGCGTGTTCAACTTGTGGAACATAAAAAATCTCTCTTGCTTTAACGTGAAAAATAGCCTACCAGTCACGCATATCACGTCTTGTACTCGGATATGGAGTGTAGTATACCTGAATTGCTTGATGGGCTAGCACAAATGGTTCATATTTTGGCCACCTTTTTTTATAATTTATTTCCACCAAATTGTATCTTGGATGAACTTTCATACTGTCACGAGATTGTGGATCAAACCATTCACACTTAAACAATACAGTGTTCTTCTCTGGCAAGCCAGGATATTGTACACGAAGTATTTTTTGTATTAATCCATAATAGTCTCCTTCAGTTGTTGATTGAGAATAAGTCGTGCCTCGAATGCACACCCCATAATTCATTGTTGATCTTCCTTCTCCATGGGTCATGGTGTGAAAACAATATCCATTAATATAGTAAATGGAATATGCTTCAACTGCCATTAAAGGGCCTCTTGAGAGGTCCTTTAAAAGCTGATTGTCAATATTATTCTCGGTACCGAAAACTTAGTCAAATAATTTAATATTAGTATAATAAAGAGTAGAGATGCGATAATTTTCACAAACATGACATTACATATATGGCTAGGAACCAGTTAGCAAAGTGGGTCTCAATCTCCTTGTTAATGTCACGATGTCCGAGTTGTGGATGATGGGTGTGCAATTGACCAATAAACATACTGAAGTGATAGAATAAAAATAACTTAGTATATATTATTATCGCACTGAAGAGTTAATCTCTTGTAAATTAGAGAAATCATCTGTAAACTTAGCTTTTAATGAACCTGATAAACGGTTCCACCTCCGAACAGTTCAGCAACACATAAAGATGGGCAGCTTTGTATTCCTTATCAGTAAGCCACCGCATATAAGATCTACCTACTGACCGCCCCGGCAAACTGAAAATCGATAAATTATTTGCAGAATGGCTGACGTTACCGCCATCGTCGTGTCAACTTGGACACCTACTTCTTGTTACCACATGCGGCTCAAAATAGTATGTTGTAAAGTTAGAAGCCTCTTCGACCAAGTAAGCATTGACTATAGACGCTTCAACTCTTGCCTTATTTCTAATCTTCTTTTTTCAAATAATAGAGGTGTCTACATATGGTAAAAGCAATTTAAGCATTGACATAATACGAAGAGATAGAATTGGAAAATGAACTTTTTAGACAGCAGTACTTTATGAACTACCTTTCAAAAGGAAACATCCAACGGTATTGAACTGGACCGCACACACGAGCTTTATATGGTAAATGAATTGGAAGATGCTCCATTGAGTTGAAGAATGCAGGTGGAAATATTCTCTCCAACTTACATAATATAATAGAAATATTTTCCTCCAACTCTCTCATCTTACCCACAGTCAACTTAGTGGCACATAAGTCATTAAAAAATATGCTAAACTCAGTTAAAGCATTCCAAATTGACTCTGGTAGCATTTTTCTGAAAGCAGTAGGCAACAAACGCAACAGGAAAACATGGCAATCATGACTCTTCGTGTTTATCAACTTAGACTCCCGGATATCAACACATCTAGATAGGTTCGATGCATAGCCATCAGGAAATTTTAGATCCTTTATCCACTCAAACAAAATGCGTTGTTCTTGTTTGGAAAGACAATAAGTTGCCTTTGATCTAATGCTCTCTTCGGGGTCTAATGCCAATTCTTTTCTTCGGCATAGTTCTTTGATGTCATAACGAGCATTTAGGGTATCTTTTGTTTTACCTTTTACAACCATTACTGTGTTGAAAACATTATCAAAATAATTTTTAACTATGTGCATGACATCTAAGTTGTGTCGGACAAGCAATGAAGACCAACAAGGGAGTTCCCAAAATATGTTTTGTTTTGTCCAATTGTGACTGCTGAGATACCCTTCGGGAATGCCTTCACCGCTAGTATCAGTAACCTTGGGAATATTCTGAACTCGTTGCCAAATTTCTTCACCCGTGACCCTGGGTGGTGGCGGATCGTTTTTGACACGATTTTTCAAAAAAATGGTCTTGTTTCTTCTATACGGGTGATCCCGTGGGAGAAATTGGCGGTGAACATCAAATAAACATGTTTTTCTTCCATGCCGAAGTTGAAATGCCTTACTCTTTTCCATACAAATTGGGCACGCCATGTGCCCAGAAGTTGTCCACCAAGATAACATCCCATATGCAGGAAAGTCTCCTATTGTCCACATAAGCGCAGCTCGCATATTAAAATTACGCTTTCTAGAAATATCATACGTCTGAATACCCACACACCAAAGTGATTTAAGCTCCTCAATAAGTGGTTGGAGATACACATCAATCATCTTCCTAGGATCTCTTGGTCCCGGGATTACCGTTGCTAGAAACATGTAAGGCGTCTTCATGCACATCCAATGTGGCAAATTATAAGGGGTGATAATGACAGGCCAGCAAGAATATGACTTGCCAAACATACCAAAAGGTGCAAAGCCATCTGCACATGATGCCAATCTTACATTGCGTGGCTCATGTGCGAAGTCTGGATGTTTTATGTCGAAATCCTTCCATGCTTCGCCATCTGATGGGTGATTCATTTCATCGCCCTGTTGCGTATGGTCTTTGTGCCATGTCATATGCTCGACTGTTTCTTTTGAAGCATAATGCCTCTGAAGCCTCGGAGTAATGGGTAGGTAATGCATTTTTTGATATGGAATAGGTTTGGATTTTTCCAAAATTCTTAACTTGTATCGGGGATGATTACAGAATTTGCAGTTCATTAACTCCTCATCATCTTTCCAAAAGAGCATACATCCATTGACACATACATGAATCTTCTCAACTGGCAACCCAAGAGCTTTCACAAACTTCTTAGTCTTGTAGAAATCATCCGGCACTTTGTTCCCATCATCTGGTAGAATTTCATTAATAAGACTAGCCCAATGGTCGAAATGAATATCTGGCATATTCTGCTCTGACTTTAGATGCAACATTCGTGACACAACTGACAACTTTGAATGTCGTACACAACCTTAAAACAGTGGCTCGTCTGCTTCATGTAATAGATCATAGAATTGTTGTGCATTGGGATTCGGTGCTTCCTCCTCGATATTAGATGGACCCGCGACCCAATTATCATTGAAGGAATGACCCGCGGCATCATGTACCATTTCGCGATACCTATTTGTGGTTTCATGATGGTCCGATACTACATGAGGCAGTTCCTCTTCATAGGTTTGATACTCTTCTCCATGGGACGTCCAAGTAAAATAATTCGGCATAAAACCTTTGTCTAGAAGGTGAACATGATAGGTTTCATGACTTTGGAATTTGAGAAGCTTGCACCTAGAACATGGACACCTTGTCGTTGCACTGCGAATGAATTGTGGTTGCGCACATGCAACCCGGATGAACTCATCAAGCCCTTGTGTAAACTCCTTTGTTATGCCTCGACGTCCCGGAAGGAGTCGATTATACATCCAACTTCTATCTCCATTCATTTTAATAGACTATAAGCCACCTATTTGATCATGATTTATAAATTTCATAGCCATAAGTTTAGTAGTTTAACAGGAAACATTAAACTAGTTTTCAAACATGACAATAATTTTAAGATACTTAGAAATATTGTAACTAATTTCCAAAATATTCATGCATAAACACACAAAGAAACACACTAATAAACACAGTAAAATGGGCTTTACCCCTTTTACATAAATGGATACAAGATCACATAAAACATTTTAACTTACTTTGATTTTCAATTGATTTTTTTTATTAAGTATTTATTGCACCGTGGAATGGCCTGCTACTTTCTCAAGCCGACTTTGACTCAAGTTGACGAAGTCCTTTGAATTCAGTGCTTTCTACTGCTATACAAGGCAAACCTCGGGTATAACTTTGCAGTGCTTTTCATTTAAAAAAGAGGGGCAAAAAGATCTCGGACAAAGTTCTAAAATTGCAAGATTCATTAATAAGATTGAATGGAATTAATTAGCAAGGTCGACATCTTCTTAGTAGTAAATAGATAATAAATAAAGGGATTTTGTAATGGGTCAAGAATTGAAGCTGAGACTTGGTAGGATAAAGAACTTCCCATATTTTACTACTCCATTTTCAACAACAAAACTAGAACGGAAGGTCCCTTGAATTAGGACAAACTAAAGTCAGTTTAAAATCCTTTTGATATTTTTTTATATTAAATTAAGTTCTCATTCCATTCAAAAACAGAAAACGATGCAACATCAATCCAAAAGATTCAACATTTCTATGCAAGATATGTGATGCAAATGTATTTTGTTGCCCAACAATTAAATAATAAGGTATGACAAGTCTGGACCAGCCACACACCCCTTCTATTCCAGAGATTATTCAAATTTTAGTCAGTTAAAATCAACAAAAAGCATTGTACACTAGTCAAATAACACCGAATAGTTGGATTTATTAGTAAGAACAATCTCACATGCATTTTTGTGAACCATTGGCAGCCAATATTAGAAGATAAAACAGTGAGCACTTTAGAGCAAAATTGAATATTTAAGAGAAAGAACGGTGAGCACTTTAGAGTAAAATTGAATATTTAAGAGAAAGATATTGAAGAATCTCACCTGTTCAAGCGTAATGGGAACAACCTTCGCCCCACCTCTCAATTCTCCCTTTCTTGACCTTACCTAAAAAATTTTACAGAATCAATTAAAATTTTTATTTTTGACATTACCCTCTGCTACATACATAATACGTATATATAAATTAAATACGTACCAACACCGGACACTACTACAGTTTTTTTTTTTTTTTTTTTTTGTAGAAACACCATCAAGTCTGGACTGTAAAATATAATAATTGGAACTCATTACACTGCAGGGACTTGATAAAAGCACAAAAACATAATAAAACAAGAAAGAACTAGCACTTGGATTGCATTTCCAAAATCCAGTCATACATGAAACTGACAAAACTATTTGTGGCTATGAGACCACACCGCAGGAAGCTTCATAAGCAACACAAACAAAAAAGGCACATATAGATTTGTAGGAGGCCAGTCTTGGCAAAAAGTGAATGCAATTCGTGACACAACACAGGTTTAGAACATGGAAACAAGACTTATTCGTTGGATAAGACTGCATAGTTTAGTCATTCAAATGCTGCAAAGGCATTTGCTTTATCCACAAGTTCTAGGTTTGAGTATCAATTGGGTTTTTGCTTGTTTATATGATCAAAATTTTTCTTCAAATGACAAACCCTTATGTGCCTTCACTTTGTTTAGACAATAACACACTGCACTTGATTCCCAAGCTTCTTGCTAAGACCTTGTCAAGAGGTAAAGAAGGTGGCAGATTCAGGCAGGTGGCCAGGGGTGGTCGGGTCAAAACAATGGACGGAGATTCGAACGGCAGAGGGTGGTTCTACCATTAGCATTTTGTTATCTTTTTCTCTCAGATCTGTAAATGGATTACCCAGTACTAGCACCAGAATGAATTGCTGTGCGAGGCCTCTACGACTACACCATCATTGAAATGAACAGTTTAGCTTGTGAGTAAAAAGAGCACTACGTGATTGGGCACTGTGGTTCCCTTTCATCCGATTTGAGGCTTCTTCTCCCTTATGAGATGGTAGCGTGGGGACTTACCAGGACACTACTACAGATAACTAAGTCCTAACTGAGAAACACAAATGATTTACCTAGGCAAGGAATGCTTCAAAATTATGCACACAAATGATTTACCTAACAAAGCACCCAAAATTATGCAAAAATGAATCTTGCAAGATTCAAGAGCACCCAAATGCACCCTTCGAAAAGCTAATGGAATCCGAGCTTTTTTCTGCCAAAATGTGGGTTCAAAAAATGAAGAAAAAAATTCAGTGAATCGTGGCCAAATTACACCATTCGAACACACATTACACACATTGCTCACTCACAAAAACAGAAAAATAGAAAACCTCAAGCCATTGAGTTGAAGAAGTCAGCAGCGAGAGCAAACTCCCTTGGCGAGTTACCTTTGCGGCGGCAAACGGCGAGAGCGACTCCCTTGGCGAGGCAACTCTGCGGCAGTAAACGAGGAGGACTAGTGCTGACGGTGATGGCGAGGACTAGACTAACGGTGACGGTGATTGGGGTGTAGGAGTAAATTGCAGAAATGGTTGTGGCAAATAGAAGAAGAGCTTGCCGATGGAATTGAGGAAATGGGTTAGAGAAATGGAATTGAAATCTGCTATAATTTGTACATCTGCAAGGGAATTTTCTGTGGCTATTTTGTAGCTATACAGCCACGGATCAGCCACGCCATTATTCAAATAATTTTCAAAATATGTTGTGGCTGATTCACAGCTGATTTGCTACGAATCAGCCACGGAATTTTTACAAAAAATTTTGAATTTGTAAAAAATATTCTGTTGCTGATTCGTATCAAATCAGGTGCGAATCAACAGAAAATAAATTTTCGTGGCTGATCATAAACGTATCGGCCACGGAAATAATTGATTATATAATTGCATTACAAAAAAAAAAAAAATCCGTGGCGGATTCATATCAAATCAGCCACGGATCATCAATAAATAATTTTCATAAAATTTTTAACCATTTCTGTGGCTGATCCGTAGGTGATCAGATACGGATCAGCCACGAATTTTTTCTTGACAACGTTATTCGAATTCTCCCACATATCAGCCACGGATCAGCCACGAAATTTAATCCGTTGCTGATCCGTTGGTGTTGTGTGGGTAATCAGCCACGCATGATTTCCGTGACTGAATTCCGTGGCGGATACTCCATTTTCCAGTAGTCCAAAATCTTTTGGAAAGAGTATAATGTATGATATCAAATGTAGGGTTGACAAAGGATTTCTGGGCAGAGACAGTTTCTACAGCATGTTACATTGTCAATCGCGCTCCTTTTGCAGCTCTTTATTTCAAAACTCCTGAGGAAGTTTGGTCAGGTATATCTACTAATTACTCTAATTTGAAGTTTTTGGGTGTCTAGCATACATGCATGTAAATGATGGGAAATTAGAGTCTAGAGCTAAGAAATGTATTTTTCTTGGGTATGCTTTTAGGGTGAAATGATCTAGATTGTGGTATCCAAATCCCAAATCACCAAAATTAGTAGTTAGCAGAGATGTTATATTTAATAAATTGTTTATGTTAAATTCCAAAAGGGAATCTTGGAGTTCTTCTCGTACAGATAAAGATGGTATGCAGAAGCAGGTGGAGCTTGAAATTGGTAGTTCTGGTCCTTTTAATTTGACTTCCTTTGTTCAGCAAAATTCAATTCATAGTAATGAAGAAGATACAAAAGAAGAGTATTCTATAGCCAGAAGTAGACCAAGAAGGGAGATTTGACCACTGTAAAGGTATGCAAATTTAGTTGCATATACTTTGTCAGTCGTAGAAGAAACAGATGGTGTTGGTGAACCTTCTACCTATAATGAAGCTATTTCATGTGAAGATTCAGCTAAGTAGTTGCTTGCAATGAATGAAGAAATTAAGTCTCTTCACAAGAATGGAACTTAGGTCCTTGTAAAGCCACCTTTTGAAAAGAAAATTGTTGGTTGCAAATGGGTCTTTAAGAAAAGGAGAGTAATCCCGAGGTTGAAGATAGCATGTACAAAGTAAGATTGGTTGCGAATGGCTATAGTCAGGTACAAGGTATTGATTTTAATGATGTATTTTCACCTGTTGTTAAACAGAGCTCTATACGTGTTTTGTTTGCTTTAGTTGCTATGTATGATTTAGAATTGGAGTATCTTAACGTTAAGACAGCCTTCTTGCATGGTAATCTTGAGGAACAAATTTACATGAAGCCGACTGAGGGAATTGAAATTGAAGGAAAAGAAGACCATGTTTGCCTTTTGAAGAAATCCTTGTATTAATTGAAGTAATCTCCAAGACAGTGGTATAAGAAGTTTTATTCCTTTATGTTCAGTCATGATTATTCAAGAAGCATGTACGACAGTTGTGTTTACTTCCAGACGTTACATTATAGTTCTTTCATTTATCTACTGCTTTATGTTGATGACATTCTCATTGCTGCTAAGAATCTGGTAGAAATCGATGTCTTGAAGATACAGTTAAAGAGTGAATTTGAGATGAAAGATTTAGGAGTAGCTAAAAGGATTCTTGGCATGGAGATCAAGAGAGCTCGATGTATTGGGAAGTTGTAACTGACCCAAGAAAATTATATTGAGAAAGTTTTGGAGAGGTTTGGCATGAAAAATGCAAAACCTATAAGTACTAATTTTGAGAGTCATTTTAAACTCTTAGCTGCTTAGTCACCACAGTCAAGTAAAGAGGAAGATTATATGGCACGGGTTCCATATTTTAGTGCAGTCGGCAATATAATGTATGCAATGGTTTATACTCATTCAGATATTTCAAAGCAATTAGTGTAGTAAGCAGATATATGTCTTGTCCTGGAAAAGTACATTGGCAAGCAGTAAAATAGATTCTCAGATACTTGCGAGGCACTTCAGATATTTGTTTGGAGTTTAGAAGAAGTAACAACACCTTGGTTGGTTTTGTGGACTCTGATTACGCGGGAGATCTTGATAAGAAAAAATCACTTACTGACTATATATTTTACATTAGAGGCTGTGTAGTTAGTTGGAAGGCTACCTTACAACAAGTAGTGACATTGTCTATTACAGAGGCAGAATATATAGCTTTGACCGAGGCAATCAAAGAAGTTTTGTGGTTGAAAGGTTTATTTGGCGAGCTCAATCTGTATAAAGGTGTAACTACAATTTAATTACTCTAACAATTAAAGTGCTATATATTTGACTAGAGATCATATGTATCATAATAGGATGAAATATATTGATGTGAAATTTCACTTCATTTGAGATATCATTGCTGAGGAAAAAGTTTTTGTTCAAAAGATTAATACCAAAGACAATCTTGCTAACATACTTACGAAAGCCTATTCCTGTCTTCAAGTTCAAGCAAAGTCTGGACTTTATTGGTGTTCACTGTTCTTGATTTATGGTTGTTGGAATTTTGTGGAGAAGGTGGAACAAAATAGCTATATTTTAATTTAGGATACAAGTCAAGGTGGAGATTTGTTAAGAATGCCTTGCATCCGTAGGATCCCACATCGGTAGGCAATACCACAAGCATGTCCCATATCAGTTTTGGTTGATCTTTCACCTCCTTTGAAACCTTATAAATAAAGGTTTGGTTTGGTTCTTTAGACAACAACACACCAAGAACAAGAGTTCATAGCTTATTAAGCTTTTGTTTCTTTGTGGTTCTCTTGTTTTGTATTAATTGGTATTTAGTGGCTTAAGAACACTTTTCTAAAATTTTGTAAAATTGTCTTCTTCATAGTGAAATTTTTGTTCCGCCTCTACCCGTGGACTTAGGTCATTTGACCAAATCACGTAAGTCTTTGTGTCTCTCTCTTTTATTTCCTTTCTCGTTATTTAATTTTTTTCTCCACATTATTTTCGTTATTATTTTTTTATTATCATCTTGTGTGGTTTTGCCATCGGAGTTTTAGTTTGCGTAGTTTTTGCTATTGGAAGTTTTTGATTTGTTCCTGGGGCCTATCCCTAACAATATTGGCAACAAGAAACTAGATTAGAGAGAGAGCAAAAACAGTGGTGAGACTTGGAGGAGCGAATGATTCTGGGCTTAGAGAGGAATGGAAGTGAGAGAAAAGTGGTTACATGCATTAGGGAGAAGCTGTAAGGAGACACAGATGGGAACACAGAGAGGAGGAGGTGGAGCAGGTAGGAAGGGGGACAGAAATTGCAGCAACTTTTATTTTGAATAGTGCTATGCCTTTGTTGATTAGGAGAAGCGTGTGGATTAGGAGATGATAATGTAATAAATCCACATTAACTCCTCTTTCAACTTGTGGGAATGAAGTTCTTTTTAAAGATGGCAAAGGTTTCTGAACTTATAGTGAGGTCTACGTTTCACTTAATCTACTTTTGCACCATTCAAGAGTGTTTACTCCTTACATGATTTTTGCGCCTCATTAACTTCTATGTGTTTAGGTGAAATGCACAGAAAATTCTGTGGGTTTTGGTTTCAGAGAGAATATTCGTACCTCTAGTCTTCTAACCATGCAAGATCTTTTGATTTACAAGAAGTTCCTAAGCATTTTTAGCATTTTAATCTTCAAACTTTTTATATAAACCTCAAAATTTTCTTTTTTATATATATTCCATATCCGAACTTTTTTCATGGTCTCAAAATGGTCTGGAAAGCAATTTTTGTCACTTTGACAGTTATTTCTTCAAAAATTAAAAGCCTTAAAAATATGACAATTTGTGAAGGATAATTAAAGTCCTTTCGATAATAATAGTTAAATGTCTCCCAAGTCAAGTCTGAAACCAACAAAGAAGAAATGCTGAGAAAAAAAAAAAAAAAACCAAAGGGTACCTAAAGTAGCCACGATAATAGAATTTGAATTCCAAATTGGCATAAATCAAACTAGCATTAATAGCCATGTTGCGAAGCTCTCAAAGATGATTCCAATGCTTTGTTCATGCTCTGTGTCCACTCGAACATTTTAGTACTTTGCACTTTAGATCGGCTTTGCTCATTCCTTTTAGGCCAAAAATTACTTTTCAAAGCATTCCAGATTACATGAAGTCCACCGAAATGGATGCCTACTTATAGAGTGCAAAAATGATTGTAATAGTAAAATTCAATTCCCTACGAGGGACATTACATACCATGAGCTATGGTGAGCTACTTTATCTTCTTCTCAAGAAAAAGAGGCGTCTCTTATTACTAGAAATTGCCTTGTGACCTCATTCATGTCCATGCGATCATTTGGTAATGTTTCAGAGCATTTGAGTCCAATTTCAAAAATTGAGATAATGCGGTTCATCGCAGACCGTTTTCCACACCTGGAATTTGCAAGGCTTCCATTAGACTTTTCCAGCTCTATGATCAAATCATCATTTGATTCTAGTTCTTTGTTTTCCACTCCAAGCCTTGAACAAAGCAAAGGATCCAAAATGTCTACGACTCGCTCAGATAAATTTTTCTTTACATAATTATGCAAGTCTAAATCATCTATAAAATTTTCATCTGGCGGTCTTTTTTCAGTTAATAACTCTAGCCATAGCTGTACACATCTCCTTTAGCAGATGCCTCACAACCCATCACATATTCTAAATTTTGAAACCTCAATTATTTCAAGGTAAAATAAATTTATGAATTTCATTTACAAGAGAAGAAAGGAAAAGATATCATTTTTCTGGTCAAGAAGTCCATGAAAAAGACATACAGGATTTATGTCCTAAGTTCATATTTTTTTGTCAAAAGTTTTCTTAAAAACTAAGCTATCTACTTCTTCAAACTACTTCAATGCATTCTATAATAGGGTTTTAGAATTGTATCTAATAAAAATTCTCAAATAGCAAAAGTTCATGATCTCCAATTAACATTTAATTGTTCCAAATTTAATTGCCTCTGTATTCTTTCTTATAATTAATATGTGTATTAGTATTGTTACCTGGAGCTGCATATCCAATAGTTCCTTTGATCGCAACCAAGCTGCTTGTCGCATTTCTTGAAGAACTTTCGGTGGTTTTAGGAAGAAGCCTTGCCAGCCCAAAGTCACCAACATGAGCAGTAAGATCATTGTCCAGAAGAATGTTGCTTAGTTTCAAATCACAATGAGCAATGATAAACCCGCAATAACTGTGAAGATATTGCAACGCAGAAGTGACATCAATTGCAATATTCAATCTCTGGAGAAGGTTCAGATTTCTTTGCCTTGTTCCATCGTGGGTGTAACACCCCGCTACCTAGGCCCGCCAGGGTCGGGGATGTCGCCCCGTCCAAAGGACAAGGGGTTTTTATAACTAGGCCACACAAATAAAATAGCAGAATAAAAATAATACTTTAACTTAAAATTTATTGCATCCCAAGAATAAATCTAAGAATAAATCCATGAATTCCCAAAATAAATCCATAAGTAAAATTATCCACTCTCAACTCCCCAAAGCAACACATAAAAATAAATGACAACATTCTCTTCCAAGGCAGATAACACTAGCTGCTCATCCCCACAGCAGGATCGACCTGAAATCATGGTAAAAAGGTGATGAGACAGAAATCTCAGTAAATCTGCGTGTGCTTTGAGTGTCTAGTGGAAATAGTTCGTGAATGCAAAGTATAAAACCTTTATAAGAGAAATACTGGCAAGCAATAAATATTAGTCAAAAGCAAGAGTGGTGCTTTGGCTTTTTCAACCATACATAACCAATAAAATTAACCACTCAAAAGAAATGATCATGGGTTACCACATGTTGGGCCACATAACCAGTCAGAATGCCACACTTTGTGCAGACTGACAAGAGGTAGGTGATCGGCCTACCGGGCAAGATGCTCCTCATTCTCTATACCCAAACAACAATCGGGTGTCCATTCCGGTAAAATACAGTCACTTGACTGAAAAATAAATAACTGCTAGCTCGGACCGATACGACCTACTGGACTGACATCTTATTCGGGAAGGACTCACCCCTCAGAGGTGGCCACCTACTGAGAGGCTCACCATAACCCTTCAAAGACTAATCCTAACAGTCCACCCTTATTGAGTACTCAACGTAACGTAATCCACTTGGAAAAATGAACAAACCATAGTTCCACATGAAAATGACAATTAAGGGTCTCCAAAGTCTTTGTTAAAATCAATTTTGGAAAGAGTTTTGAGTTTGAGTAAATCTGCTTATGGGTTTTTAAATAATTTGTTTGACTGAAATAAGAAAGAAGTCAATCATCAATTGCCTTACAGAAATAAGTGTCTATACACTCTGCCTTTAGCTTGCCATAATAAATATTTTACATCAATCAGGTTTTATGCAAGAGCTTACCTGATTCTTGCTCACAATAAAAGGTCTCCAACAGCTGACCTAACTCCGCATGGGCAAATACAAACCACAATCAAACTTAAGCCAAAATCCACTTTCTCAATTTAAAACAACTCAACTCACTACTACCATGACCATAGTGTCCCAAGCTTTAAGGCCAAATAATAAATAAATAGGTTTATAAGCTAAGCCTAATTTGATATTTAAAATAATTAAGGTTTTGAGAAATAAGTACTAATAAGTTGATGGTTTAAATCTTGCTAAGAAAAATTTAGAGTTTATTTGATGAAGAGTCCTAGGTGGTATTAGGTAAAATAATGATTTATTAATAATTTAGTTGTTAGAAAATAATTGATAACTAAAATTAGTTGAAAATAAATTTAATGAGTCTTGCTTGAAAATAATAAATAAAATTTTAATGGGTTTTGATTAAAAGATAATAATTAAATTTTTTAGTAATAAATATTTTACTAATTATGATTATTTCCATAAAAGGCTTTTGTTGATTTCATTATTTTATATAATATCTACACATATATATATATATATTATTTTTCTAGAAAAAACTATTATTTATTTGATTAAAATATCCTTATTATATACAATAATCTAAATCTACCCCTCCTAGGATTTTTTTTTTTTTGAAATTACTAGCAAAATAATATTATGAAATATTTTATTCATAAAATAAAAATTAGCTTAGGGACAACTGGGTCATGATTATATTTCTATGGCTAACCACAATTGCAATCCTTCAATTCATCAACTCATCCAAATCATGCATATAAGCATAGATCTAAATTTACTAAGGCATGATCTAACCTTTACTAGCATAAATATAATCATGGCTTTAATAATCACACAAGAATATAAATCATATTCATCATAGATGACATAATCTCTAGCATACTTGATCATGGAGACATGTATTAAACCTCAAAACATCATACAATCAACCAAGATAATCCCTTCATGCATAAATCCCATCTCCATCATATTCATACATATATTCATGCTTTACTCTCAACTCATCACAACAATATATACTCAACCCTATTCATGATTTATCTTCTATCAACATCATCCTAGAGACATGAATCTAGAATTTAAAGGAAGGGTTAAAAGGACTTACTTGATTGATGAATACTTTGAAGGAGTTTCGAATGAATCTCAACTCCTAGATGACTAGATCCATTCAAGGAAGATGGAGAAAGCATGGCCATTGGAGAAGAAGCCATTCAGCCAAGAGAGAGTGAGGTTCGGCTGTGAGAGAGAGAGAGAGAGAGAGAGAGAGAGAGAGAGAGAGAGAGAGAGAGAGAGACCATTAGCATGTTTATTCATATATATATTCATTAGAGATCAAGATTAGAGAAGATGAAGTTGTTAGAACAACCCTACCTTGAAGGTGTTCTTGAGCCTTCACAAAACTTTTGGTTTTTGATCCAAAAGAACAAGTTGGATTTGGGAGTTTGATGTTAAAAATGGTGTGGATGGACTCACAGCAGTGAATAGATGAAATCTGGAGTTTTTAGAAGAAGTTTGGAGTGATTTGGAGAGGTATTAGACAAAAAGAAGGTGTAGGTGTTTTTGGTGTGCTATGTGTTCTTGAAGGTTGAAGAGAGTAGATAGGTTTTGTTCAAGGCTGGCCGAATTTCTGAAGGGTTTAGGGCTGTCGATTTGTTTGTAGGGTTTTGGAAGATGATTTTCTGGTTTGGAAAGGAAAAGAAAAGGCTAGTTGTTGAAATCCCTCAAGAATATTTTTGGGAAGCAAATTTGAAAACTAAATACTACAAGAATATCTTTGATTGTTGGAGAGCTTTTGGGAAGCTGCCATGGCCGAATTCCTGTGCAGTGTTTCTGCTGGATGAAAGCTGATTGAAGGAGGCTAAGGGTGGCCGAAAATAAGGAGTATAATGGTGAAGGAAATGTTTGGTTGTTTGAGGGATATTTTATGGAAGGTTGCTAAATTATGGTGGCTGGAATTTTGGTATCCAAATCAAGGCATGATTGCAGAAATTTGTTGGAGAGATTTTTGGACAGCCATGTCTGAATTTCGTGCAGGAGCTTCGGGAAGACAATGGAGCTCTAATCATGGCTGTTTAAGAGTGGTTTGTGCAGAAGAAAGATGGAGTTTCGGCCAGGGCTGAATTAGGAAACAAAGCTGGAAAATTACTGCACAGGATTTTCGCTATTGCTGAATTTTTCTGGGCAGTTTCAGCTGCCATTTTCCAGCCAGGTTGCAGGGAGTTTGAAGGAGATTTCAGAGGTCTTTGAAGGTTGGTTTCCAGCCTTCTTTATGGAGGAAAAACGTGACTAAAATGCTGAACAAAAACTGCTTGGTTTCGGACCTCCAAAGTTGTGAATTTGCCCAGGAATTTTCCTGGTTTTGCACCACCTTTGTGCAGTCCGAAAATGGCCAGAAAAATTCAGGTTCCAAGCTGATCAAAAGGGCCATTTTCTGGCAGCATTTGAGAGGGAATAATGGCTAAGAATTTCGACACCTTGAAGGCACAAGAAGCTGGAAAAATTTCAGTTCAATACATGAAAGAAAATGAACCTAGCTAGAATGAAATTTTTAGAAAGTTCACTAAGGAAATTAATTCACTTGAAATCCTTCCCTATCTCTTCCATGGTTTTGCTCCATAAGATGTCTTTCACTAAGACATTTTGAACCTTCAAAGCCACATCATATTGTTGGAATTTTCCTAGAATAAAATTGGCTTGAACAAATTGAATATCCTAATGGATTGAGAAATAGGAAAAAATTAAGGATCAAGAGGAAATAAATTCCCTTTAGGAATTTTGTGTAGGGCAAAAGAGTAGGATTATGATACTCCTATCATGTCTCTCTTAGGACAACATTCCTACCTATTCTAAACCACATAAGGCCGAAAATTCCACTTCCCAAGCAAAAATAAAATTTAATGATTCTAAAGCTCCCATGATAGAATTTGAACCCAAGACCTCAATATTTAATTTCAAAGCCCTAACCACTAAACCACAACAACTCTTATTCTTATTTTTTTTTTCTCTAAAAGTATTTTCCTATTCAATCCTCAAACTATCTCCCTATTTTCTCCTCAAGCAAAAATTACCATTTTGCCCTTCTCACTCAATAATCATAATCAAGCCCTCTAGACTATAAAACACAAATTCAATGCACATAAAATCATATAAAAATATATTTAAACACGCAATAAAATATGATATGTATCCCAACCCCCTTACTCTAAGGTTGGTTTTGACTGGAGTTTCACAATGGGTCTTTGAATGCAACCAAACATCGAGGCTACCATTCTCCATAAAGTCATAAACTAGAGCCCTGAAATCTTGACTACTAGAATCAATACTGGAGCAATAACTTAAGATAGAAACTAGATTTCTATGAAGAATGTTCCTCAGTGCTTCACACTCAGCCTTGAAACTTTTAGAAGCTCCATATGTTTCCAGATCAAGAACTTTTACTGCCACAAGCTCGCCATTGTGCTGATTCAGTTGTCCTTTATAAACAACCCCAAATTTTCCTGATCCAACTTTATTTTCATGAGAAAATCCTCCAGTTGCACGTCGGAGTTCATGATAGGAAATTCTCAGGACCTTGTCTTCTCTTAAGGGCATGGGAGAATGAACTTTTTCTCGGTTTCTTCTTTGATAGCAGTATAGTAATGTGGTGGAAACCAGAATGAAAGTGGATAGCGAGGACATAATGATGTTGATCAACAGCTTTGAATTCTTCTTCCTGTGGAAGTGGCATAAAGGTAACTATAGTTGAGGAATGCCTCCACAGAGTTTAAAGTTTCCAACCAACATTATTTGACTTGAATTGCCAAACACACCATTCCTTGGTACCTCACCTTCAAAGTCGTTGAAAGAAAGGTTGAGATAATTCAAACTTGGCAACCTCTCCAAGTCTTTTGGAATTTGTCCAGTCAAGTTGGTTTGTGAGAGGTCCAAATATTCGATTGCCTTGTTGGTGGAATTGCTCCTTGGAAAGAGTTGCATTTGATCCTAAGGGCCTGTAAATTTGAACAATCACCAAGTGTTCTTGGAATTTGTCCCGAAAAGTTGTTGTAAGAAATATCAAAGAGGATGATATTCGCAAGTCTTCCGACTTCTGGAGGCAAAGATCCAGTAAATGAATTATGTGATAAATCTAGATATAAGGGTGCAAAGGAATTAACAAAAATTTCAGGGAATATGATGCCGGAGAGTTTGTTCCCAGAGATGTTCAAGGCTTGTAAACTCTGAGAGTTTCCAAGACAAGGAGGTAAAGTACCTTCAAGGTTATTGGCATCTAAGGTGAGTTGGAATAGAGAGGTTAGGTTGCAAAGGGTAGATGGTATCTCTCCATTCAGCATATTTGTGCCTAGATTCAAAAGTTGCAAGATTTGAAGTTAATCAAAATTCCTTGGTATGTTACCTGTGAAAAAGTTGTTTAGCATGGATAAAAGGTAAAGATTTCCAAGTCTCATCAGGCTTGTTGGTATAGTTCCTGATATACTATTGAATCTCATAGATATTGCTTGAACTTGAGCTGAAAGATTTCCAATGCTATGTGGCAACTGACCTCCAAAAAAATTACCTTGAAGGCCAAGTGTTTTTAGGCTACTGCAGTTTGTCAATGATGTAACAAAATGCAAGTCCCCTGTCGCATTATGACCTAAGAGATTTCCCTCAAGATTTATCTTTTGGAGACTTGGCAAATTTCCAAGATTAGTTGGAACCTGTCCTTCGAATTTTTGCTCGCCAAGATCAAGTAGTTTAAGATTAGTGGCATTGGCAATGGAAACTGGAATGTAGCCGTAGAATTGATTTCCACCAACAGACAAAAATTGCAGATTTTGTATCTTGATGCCCATGTCATATGGAAATTCCCCCTCAAGGAAATTTTTTGCGAGAGAAACCGCAAACAGAGTGGAAATATTGTATATAGAGGGAGGGATTACACCGGAAAATTTATTTGAATTAAGTGACAATAGGTTTCTCAATGATCCAATTTCGTTTGGCAAAGCACCCACCATATTATTGAATGAAAGCTTGAGGAATCTAAGTGACGATATAAATTCCCAAAAGAAGAAGGTATCTCTTTTGTCAAGTTGTTTTGCGTTAAGGCCATGGAATCCAATCTCTTGCGGAATCTCACAATGGAATCTATTTTCCTCTAATCTAATAGACTTCAAAAAACTAAGATTTCCAATACAAGGAGCTATGGATCCAAACAAATTTTTACCTCCCAGAATTACGTTTGTAACTCTTTGATGCCGAATATCACAGGTGACTCCATCCCAGTAGCAGTGGTGATGTGAATCATTCCATGATTTCAGCACTCCTTCTGGATCATCGGATATTTGAAGCTTGATATTTAGCAGTGCAAGGCGATCAGTCTCGTTCTTGGGATTACTTGCTGCTGCTGCATCCTCAGGCATCATATTTACAGTGGCGACGACAAACAGCAGAACTTTTGCTGCTGAGTAAAATTGAAGGTCCATGTTTGCTCCCGGAAAATCAATAACTCCTGTAATTTGGTGGACTGTTTATGCTCTAGAAAATGGAAACAAAATTACTAAGGTTTTAATTCTTTTCGTCTGCTGAAACCGCCATATATGGGCACCTTTGCATGGTGCATTTATTTACTCCCTCCGTCCAAAATTATCTGTCCACTTTCTAGTTTAATTTTTGTCCCAAATTATCTGTCCCTTTAGAAAATCAAGATTTCATTTTCTAAATGTACCCCTAGTTAATAGCATCCTATTTCTTAAACATATTTAAAATACTACAGTCAAAACTCGTTTTACTATTGATATTCATCTAGTTAATTTTTAAAAAATATTAATACATTATAACTTCTACCACTTATTTTTGAATACAGTAGCAATCAAATTACAATATTTTGACCTACTTTTTATAAAGAATTAAATACTCAAGAGAGAAAAATAAATTGGAGTTAGTACATCAAAATTTTGGAGTTTGTATACTTATCATTGAGTTTTAAGGGTAAAAATAGAAAAAAAATATTTAATTAACTAAAAAACATGCTTTTTTTAATTCTTGCACAATTGGTTAAAAGGAACACTTAATTTGGAACGGAAGGAGTACTCAATAATTTCTAGAAAGAATTCTACTTGATTTGCCGCTGTCCTATTGGTCGGACATTTTTTATTTCTTTATGCAATAATTCTGCTTTGACTTTTCCACAAAAATAAAAAGAAAAAAAATGGACTTACAGTTCTAGTTCTCGATTTAATACTCCATTCGTCCCACAATATAAGTTACCATATTTAATTTCACACATATTAAGATTTCTAAAAATAAGATGACTTTATATTCTTTCTTCCTAAAACACTCATATTTAAATGTCTTGAAAACAAGAAAAGAGAGGAGAGAGAAAGAAAAGGAAAGATAACAATAAATAACGACAAAAATATAAAAATAACTTTCAAATCTTCTTAAAAAATTTTCAACGACTTATAATTTGAGATAGTAAAAATAGTTTCTAACGACTTATATTATGGAATGCAGGGGTACTATTTATTTTTTTCTAACAGATTACTCAAAGCATAATTGTTTTACAGTCAAGATAAAGATTTGTAATTGAATTGTGGGATGACTAAGTGATAGAGTAGGCACTTAGGACAAAACTGTGTCGGCAATATATATATATATATATATATATATATATATATATATATATTATATCAAATGGTAAATATACGTTTGATCTAAGGCTTCATTAACCTCAATTAAAAGACAAAATGATTGATGGGGATTCCACAGTTCTTTTCCCAAATTTATTAGCAAGCCCGAAATGCAATTAACGCTGCTTGTTGAGTCCTGAGAGAAACTAGGATGACCATTAATACACATTAGCCCTAAAGGTATTCATTCGGGGTCTTTCAAAATACAGAAAAAAAAAAGATTTTTTTAATAAATGTACTTTAAATATTTTATTTTAATTTGATATAAAGATGTAAGAGAAAATTTGACTTTACTTTATTTCTTTATGGGTTAGACGAAGAAAAATATAGAGTTGAATAGAACTCTCCAAGGTTTTTGTAAATCTAAGCGCAGCCATCACGTTTGGTTGCCATCGAAGTAGTGAGATGTAACAATGTGTGAAAATTCATTTACTATTTGAAGGATATTTCGAGTTATTTGAAGCCAAAAGCCTACTGGTAAAACTATCCACCTTGGCAGTGTGATAAGATAGGCTAACTCAGGACAATATCTTTCCACGTGGTCGAATTTATGTTAGAATTTCAGCCATAAAAAGGGCTTACAATGGGAATGAATGTCAACCACATTTACTGCTGCAACAGGCTCCACAACTGATGTGGTATTTCTAATAGTTCTTTTTTAAAATTTATTACTATTTTCGTTCCATAATATAAATTTTTTTAAATTTTTACACAAAAATTAAGGGTCCTAACTTTTAAACAATTAAATCTTTAGAATATAAAATGAGGCAAATTTTGGACAATTCGTAATTATTTGTTTAGCTCTTACATGCTAAATGTCAATGAAATAACCAAAACAAATGTTACAGAAAGATATATACAGCTCCGGATGACATCGAAAAATAATGAAACAGGACAAGGAAATGGAAAAAAAAAATTTGTGAAGTGAAGTAAAAAAAATTAGAATTTTTGAATGATCCAAACCCAAAGATAATAAGGTTTAAATAACTCAAAGCAACTCCAAAACCAACGAAAGGAAATATGACGAAACAACAAAAAGGGTAGACCCAAAGTAGCCTTGGTTGCCACATTGTGAAGCTCCTGGAGATGATTCTAATGCTTTGCCGTGGGCTTCATATCCACCTCAAAGTTAATTGTGCATTTTAGTCCCACTCAGGACAACTCACTCCTTCCTGTTAGACCCAAAGTTGATAGGTCAAATGAAGTGCACCAAAGTAATATAGGAAATTTGCAAGAGGATTTCAAGTTATATAATGCAAAGAGGATCATAAGATAATGCATACCATGAGTTGTGTGAGCTGCTCTATCCTTTTCTCCACGAAGAAATGCATCTCTGATAACTAGCAATTGCCTTGTGACCTCATTCATATTCATGCGATTATTTGGTGATGTTTCAGAGCATTTGAGTCCAATTTTGAAGATTGAAAGAATGCAGCTCATCTCATAGTCTTTTCCAATCAAGAAATTTGCAAGGCTTCCTTTAGACTTTTCCAGCTCTATGATCACATCATCATTTGATTCCAATTCTTGATTGTCATTTCCTTGCCTTGAACGAAGCAAAGAATCTAAAATCACTATAACTCGATCTGGTAAATTTTCCTTCACATAGTTATGAAGATTCAAGTCGTTAGTAAAATTATTATCGGTTGGTCTTTTTCCAGTGAACATCTCTAACAAGAGAATCCCGTAACTGTAGACATCTCCTTGAATTGATGCATTGCAACCCATCGCGTATTCTAAAGTTTTCAAACTCAATATCAATTCAAGATAAGAAACAAAGACTATAGAACTTTTTTTTTTTTACCATATTATAAGCGCAAAATTTCATAATTTCCAATTATCATTTAACCTCTAAATATTTATAATATCCAGTATATTCTTTCCCGTAAATAAATTAAAAATGTTACCTGGAGCTGCATATCCAATGGTTCCTTTGATTGCAACCGAGTTACTTGTTCCATCTCTGGAGGAGCTATTGGTGGTTTTGGTAAGAAGCCTGGCCAGTCCAAAATCACCAATATGGGCGGTAAGGTCATTGTCGAGAAGAATGTTACTTGGCTTCAAATCACAATGAGCAATTATAGACCCGCAATCGTTGTGAAGATATTGCAATGCTGAAGAAACATCAATTGCAATATTCAGTCTTTGAAGAAGCTTTAGATTTCTCTGCCTCATTCCGCAAGTTGTCCTTGAGTGCAACCACATGTCAAGGCTACCATTCTCCATGAAGTCATAGACTAGAGCCTTGAAATCCTGACCACTATGATCAATACTGGAGCAATAGCTTAAGATAGAAACTAGATTTCTGTGACGAATGTTTTTTAATGCATTGCACTCAGCCTTGAAACTTTTGGAAACTCCATTTCTTTTAAGATCAAGAACTTTTACTGCCACAAGCTTGTCATTTATCTGATCCAACTGTGCTCTATAGACAACTCCAAAATTTCCGGATCCAACAATATTTTCTTGAGAAAATCCGTTTGTTGCACGTCGGAGTTCATGATATGAAATCCTCAAGAACTTGTCTTCTCTTGAGAGCGTGGGAAGAGTATCATTTTTTTTATATCTTCTTCGGTAGTAACAAAGAAATGTGATGGAAATCAGAGTCAAAATGAACATCAAGGACAATAGGATGATGATCAAAAGTTTCCAACTCTTCTTTCTGTGGATCGGGCATGAAGGTAACTGGAGTTCAGGAACGCCTCCACAGAGATTAAGGTTCCCAGCCAACATAATTTGACTTGAATTGCCAAATACTCCTTTCCTTGGCACCTCTCCTTCAAGGTTGTTGAAAGAAAGGTTGAGATAATTCAAATTTAACAGCCTCTCCAAATCTTCTGGAATTTGTCCAGTCAAGTTGTTTTGTGAGAGGTCCAAATATTCGATTGCCTTTAAGCGGGCTAACGTTGGTGGAATTGCTCCTTGGAAAAAGTTGCATTTCATATTAAGGTCCTGTAAATTCGAACAATCACCAAGTGTTCTTGGAATTTGTCCCGAAAATTTGTTATAGGAAATATCAAAGAGAATGGTATTTGTAAATCTTCCGACTTCAGGAGGCAAAGATCCAGTAAATGAATTATTTGATAAATCCAGGCCTTTGGGTGCAAAGGAGTTCCCAAATATTGCAGAATTAATGATGCCAGAGAGTCTGTTTTCGTGGAGGTCCAAAGTTTTTAAACTCTGCCAGTTTCCAAGACAAGGAGGTAAAGTGCCGTCAAGGATATTTCTCTCCAAGAAGAGTTCATATAGAGAGGTTAGGTTGCAAAGGGTAGACGGTATCTCTCCAATCAACATATTTCTGCCTAAATACAATCCTTGCAAACTTTGAAGTTTATCAAAATCCCTTGTTATGGTACCTGAGAAAAAGTTAGCTTCCAAGGATAACACGAGAAGATTTTCAAGCCTCGTCAAGCTTATTGGGATAGTTCCTGATATATAGTTGAATCCCATGGATAATTTTTTAACTTCAAGCGAAAGATTTCCAATGGTGTGAGGTAATTGGCCTCCAAAATTATTGAAATTGAAGGAAAGTAATTCAAGACTACTGCAGTTTCTCAATGATGCAATAAAATGCAGGTCCCCAGTAGCGTTACCACCTAGGTGATTTTTCTCCATGCTTAGACTTCGCAGACTTGGCAGATTTCCTAGATTAGTTGGAACCTGTCCTTCGAATTTGTTCGAGCCAAGATCAAGTGTTTGAAGATTAGTGGCATTGGTAAAGGAAACTGGAATGTTGCCATCGAATTGATTTCCACCAATGTACACAAGTTGCAGGTTTGGCATCTTGATGCCTATGTCATTTGGAAGTTTCCCCCCAAAGAAATTTTGTGATAGAGAAATTGCGCGCAGTGTAGATATATTGTGTATGGAGGGAGGGATTGCACCAGAAAATTTATTTGTATTAAGTGACAAGAACAGTAGGTTTCTCAACGATCCAATTTCACTTGGCAAACTACCCTCCATATTATTGAATGCAAGCGTGAGGTTTCTAAGTGACGATAAATTCCCAAAAGAAGCAGGTATATTTTTCGTCAAGTAGTTTTGAAAGAGGGTAAGGGACACAAGTTTCTTTAAAGAACCTAACTCAGTTGGAACTTTTCCCACAAGTCTATTTTTAAACATTCCCATGTACCTTAGTTCTGAGCACTGGCTCAAATTAGCTGGAATTTCTCCACTCAGAGTGTTGCTTGATAGGTTAAGATACCTCAACCGAAATAAGCGACCAATCTCTTGCGGAATCTCACCACGGAATCTATTTTCCCCCAAATCAATAGACTTCAGAAAACTAAGATTTCCAATGTAAGGAGATATAGATCCCAGTAAACTCTTACCTCTCAGAATTAAGCTTGTAACTCTTTGATGTCGAACATCACAGGTGACTCCTTCCCAGTAGCAATGGTGATTTGAATCATTCCACGACTTTAGCACGCCGCGCGGATCCTCGGATATTTGAAACTTGACATTCAGCAAAGCAAGGTGATCACTTTGGTTCTTGGGATAACTTGCAGCTGCAGAATCATGCGCCATCAAATTAGTTATGATGGCCATGATGAACAGGAGAAATTTTGCTGCTGTCCAGTGTTGAAGATCCATGTTTGCTCTCAGAAAATCACTTACTTCTGTAATTTGATAGAGTGTTTATGCTCTCGTAAAGGGAAACAAAATGAAAAAAGGTTTAATTCTTTTGGTGCGCAGAAGGTGGATGGCCTATCAACCTCTGCGTGGTGCATTTAGGAACCTGCAAGGTGCTGTGCATTTATGGTAACCTATTTCTGTGTAATTGATTAAAATGGCCTCAAAAATGGTCATATCTCTTCAACCCATTCAGATGCTCAAAAGAGACTTAAAGTGGTCTAAATATTATTGCTGATAGCGTTCTATTTAAAATACGACGCTATTGATGATAGCGTCCTACTATTACTAATAGCATCCAATTATTATTGATAGTATCCAATTCGAATTGAATCATATTTAAAAAAGGACGTTATTAGTAGTAACGTTGATATCATTTTAAAACTCTTTTCAGCATTTGAGTCGGTTGAAGAGAAATGGTTCCTTTTGGGTTCAATTCACCCCTATTCTTTTTCTGCCTTCCAAATTCTTACTTTCACAGTAATCGTGAGCTTTTTTCACTAATTTCATTTTTATTATATTTTTAAGTCATCTCTGTTTGATGAAGCTTGTGAAAAACTATGCTGAGAAAGAAATTTCTGCACTGATTTTAACATTGATTTTTCATATTTTACCCATGTGGCGATGAATTATATGGAAAATATATATATATATATATATATATATATATATATATATATATATGAAATTTAGATTAACTTTAGTATGGAACCTCCACTTACTTAATTTTAGTCCTTTTATTTTTATTCTTTTCCTTTTCCACAAGCTATCAAAGTGGCTCTAAATTATTTGTAGGTAAATGTCGGCTTGTTGCTTATAACAAGTGGACTTGCCCGACTTGGCTAACCACTTCATTCTCCTATGACTTCCTAATTTCCCACTGCTGCATCATAAGTTGGGCAAGTTGATCAATTAAATTTAAATAAATATTGAAACGTGCAACGTAAATGTCAGAGTTGCGGCTGCGGCTGCGGCTACCACCACTGTCCACCTCCATCCCCGTTTTCTGTACACACACAATCATGTCAAAGTTAATACTATAATTTTGCTCCTCTTGCTTCAATATAAACTAAAGTGAGAGGAGATGGTTATTTGTAGACAGTGGCAAATTCAAATTAGATTTTTGGACGATCAAACTAAAAATTAAATTTAATTGCTATATTTATTGTAGAGGATATTAAAAGTTATAAACATAAATAATTAAAAATTTTAATACTATTAAAAACTTTTCAAATTATTAGGACAAAAATCATATTTTATATTATAGAAGTTATATAAAACTAATACTATCTTTTGAAAATCTTTGCGGCCCTGTCATAATGCCACTCATAAAAAGTCATTATCCAATCTCATCTCTTCAATATCAATTAAAACACATTGATTAGAAAAGTGAGAATAAGTCAAAACCAATCAACAAATGCTTTGCATTCCATTCTACTTCTAGCTGAAAAAAACTATGGTCCGCTTTCTATGACTATTTTGCTCCCGAAAAAGTGGTTGTTGGACTATTTTGGCAACTTGCAGTTTGATCAGGGACCATATTGGTAGAAAGCAAACTTTTACAACCATAATGTAACTAGCACCTTACTTTTGGGACCTAATTGGTGGTTCTCACGAATATAGTTGTATTATTTGAATTTAAAAATTAAAGGCGTATTTGGATTGTAATTCTTTTTACAAAAGTTTGTTTAAATTAAATAAAAAAATTAAAAAACATGCCGATCAAAAAGACAGAGTGTGCAATATGATATAAGTAGATAATAATTTTAAAAAAATTAAAACTTTTAATTAAATTAATGTTTTAAATTAGATTAAGTTTAAATCCAAATAAACCCTAAATAACAGCCTATTGTATATGCATTTACTAAATTCAAAACCAAAACTTTGACGGTAGGGAAAGTGATGGTCACATTATAGGTAGGTTAATGTCACATTCTGTTGCTTCATCAAAATTCCACATAACAAGTGGGGTTGACTGACTCGACTAATTCCTCTAGTGGAAAAACTTTTCAAAGTTTCTTATATTAAAAGTATGGTCAGTGCGATAAAATTAGAATCTAAACAATGATATTTAAATATTCTAGATATGAGGATCGAAGTATGGATTGTAAATATATTAAATAAGTTGAATAATTTTATTATTATTGTAAAGCTTGAGTTCTAATTTTAATTTAAATATGTGATAATTAAATTGTATATCGTAAAAAGAATGTCAACTTGTAATTAAATCTATCATATCTCTTTTATTCAAATATGTGCCAATTGTAATTACTTAATCTATTAAATATTAAACATACTTTTGCTCTAAAATTCCCCTAACCCTAAACTAAATGCAGAGGATACATGGGAGACATTAGCATAGATGGCTCCAAAGAATCATTAAGGATAAGATGCTAAAGTATATTCTCTTAATTTTTTTTTTTTTGAGTTAGGTCAAATAAAATATTAAATAGAAAGTGATAAATAGTATTTCATTATTCAAATGACATACTATGCCAAAATAACTATATAGTAGAACTTGTCATAATAGAACTATAAATGTATGTATACCCCTCTGTATGAAGAGAAAAGAAGAACAGTCTCAAGAAAATAGTGTGTTATATATATATATATATATATATATATATATATATATATATATATATTTATTTATTTATTTATTTATTTATTTATTTATTTATATTGAGAGTGTGTGTGGAGGATGCACCACTTAATAAAATACAAAATTAAGGTAGGTGTTAATATTAAAGTTAGTGGCGTTCTGCTACTATGCCCTATAAATATTATTCAATCAATTAATTCAAAAATAATGTATGATTTTGATTTGGTATAAAAATTCAGAAGAATTTTTTATCATATGTAATTTATTACTTTCCTCTCATTAATTGAAGCGGTTAATAATAATACTCATATAGTAGTGGAATTCATGTAACAAATTGCATGTGTCTCTGGTAGCATTAATTACGACCTAAGAGATCTGCCACAAGATTTAGGCATCGGAGACTTGGCAAATTTACAAAATTAATTGAACCTATCCTTCGAATTTGTTCATGGTAAGATCAAGTACTTCAAGATTAGTGCATTGGCAATTGAATATCCATGTAAAATTGCTACCATTTTCTTCTTCTCTTCCCCTTATTTATAATTGTTAGTATTTGTCTTTAAAGAGGAACCAAAAAGATGGAAAGCTGCTGAAGAAGGTTTAGTTCTCTTGGCTGTTTTGCATTTTCAAAGAAATTGCAACTAAATTCAAATGAACCAAACTTACAAAATTCAAGGAAAATCAGTGGAGTGTTTAGAATTTTAAAGTTGTAGTAGGTGCATTGAAGCAGTGGGTCGTTGTAGTATAGTGGTCAGTATCCCACGCTGTCACCGTGGAGACCCGGGTTCGATCCCCGGCAACGGCGTTTTTACTGGATTTTCACTTTTTCACATTCAAGCTCGGATTATTGTAGAAAAAAAAAAAAAAGAAAAAATTTACTCTTCTAAATTCAAGCATTGAGTATTATCTTTAAAAAAGTAAAGGGAAAAAAGCACCGATTATTTAGCTGCTAACCAAAATTGAAGATCCATGTTTGCATTCTGAAATGAAACAGAGTATACTAATTTTTAAATTCATTTCGTAGACAGAAAATGTCTTATTAAATTATTTATTTCTTTTTTATAATAAGGTTTGAAATTTCTACCACTCAAAATAATTACTCTACTTACCAAGTCGCTTTATTTTCATTCTTTTCCTTCTTCAGGAAATAAGTCAAGTTAGTCAACTCCAATTTCGGATATTCTACATAGAACGTTAAAATATGAAATGCATTATGTTGAAAATAAAGTTCTATCAAGATTCAAACGAAAAATAAAGTGAAAATGTTTGCCTATTTGGTTTTCCAAAACTTCAATATTCGGGTGGTGAAAAATAGTCAGACCATCATTTTTCCAATACCAAAATATCAATTCAAAATCTTTTTATTTCTTTTTTTCTTGTTTTAAGCCAAAAATACTTCTTATTAATAAATTGAGAAAATTTTAAATGTAATCAACATCCCTCTTCTGATGTATAAAGGGTGAATTTATCCTTCATGATATCTTCAACTGTCTCTACTTATACTTCTTTGATATAATTTCCCCTCTGTGGCATTTAAGATTTTTTGTGTTTAAGCTATAATTTAAGCTATTATGTTGATGATAATAAAACTTTTCTTTAATCTTACCAAGAAAGCCAAGTATTAAGTGTCCATAGAATTTTTTTTTTTTTTAACTTGAAGCATAAACGGGAATTCATTTTATGTAGAAATTTATAATGTAGAGAATTTTTTGTTAAACAATCAATTAAATATCTATGTCATAACCTCCCCCCAAGAAAAAGTGACGGTAGATCTAACATCGTTCTTTTTTTTCTTTTTTAAATCTATTTAGAAAGATAATAAAAAAAATAACAAAGTTATTCAAACTAATACGCCCAATTCCAATAGAATGAAAATACAAGACACGTTATTTAAATACGCATTAAGATCATAGGTCATAGGTGTGAATTAATTATAGTTTTCACAAAACCAAAAGGCATTACAGGTGTCATGCATTAATGTATGACCAAGAGTTTCCAACCCATTTCTTACATTTCAGAAACTGCATCAATGACTTAGGTGGAATTGAAAACAGTTTTCCCATCATTGCGTCCTGTCAGTTGAGGTCGAAGACTTGATCATCCCAAAGTCTTGAGTAATATTATTGGCCTAATAGAGTAATCAAACCGCACTGGGCTTTGAATTTTTTATTAATGTTTCTTTCATTCTTTGTCAAATCTTAACTTCGAAACTATTGTTTGAAAACATGAGCATTTCCTATGAGTTTTTATTATATATATATATCCTATTGTTTTAATAATTTTCACTTAGATTGTGGCTAATTTTATTTGTGTTTAAGCCATCTATGTTTATCATTTCACGTTTGAAATTTTTGACAAATGCTCAATTTAATTTTCAATTATAGCAATCATCTCCTAAAGTAAATAATTTGCTAAGTGAGAAATCAAGATTTCTTACACGATATAAAGTATTAAATTTAACTTATATTTATTTATAGATAATAAATGAAAAAATGTAAAATCATTTTATATGGTACGTAATTCCTAAGATTTTGTCAACAGAAAACGGTTCGTACTGATTGGGTCGAAGATTTTAATCATTTTTTATTTTTGCCTTGTAATGATAACAATGTAATCCAAACTCGACTAAAAGCTTGTTTGAAATAATTAAAATTTGAATATTGAAATCTGAATATTTAAGTAATAAAATTTGAAATTTGAAGCTATAAGATTGAATTTTGAAATTCGAAGTATGAACATAAAGTTTGAATTAATTATAATTAATTATATATTTTATTTTATTATAATTTAAATTAAATATAAAAGAATATTAATAATTAGATGAGTATTTAATATATTCAAATTTTTTTAATTTATTTAAATATATAATAAAATTTTAATATATTTTAATCAATTAAGTAATAACAAATAATTCTTATCATACGTAGTTAATGAAATAAATACTTAATTAATTTTAAATATTTAATTGAATTACTAGACAAACTTAAACTACTCAATCTACCACGTCTAATAATCAAAAGCACTAGTAAAAATGAAATATAGAAAATTATGAGCATTCTACTCAATTTTAAACTTTATAACTCACAAGAACATGGAATTGAATACTATAAGAGATTACAAGATAGCCAACTCTTGGTTGATATTTATAACTTACAAGAACAAATAAATATAAGAGTATAATATGTTACAAGATGGCCAATTCTCAGCCGAGAACAAAACTCTCGAACTCTCCCTGCCTGATCTACACAGGAATACAGGATGGCCAACTTTTGACCGATGATTACGTTCTCTCAGCCTAATATAAACTTTTGCAAAACCTACTCTAGATTTTAATGTGACACTCACTTCACAAGTAGTCTATTTTCTCTGCATGAATGAATGATTACAAATGAATTCACAGGCTACTTATAGAGTTCCTTTGGAGTTGCCAACTTTAGAAGACTGACCCTCATTCATACTCAACTTGCTAGAGCTTATCCCTTACATCTCGAGAATATTCCACTCTCTTTTAGAAACTCTATCTTTATCTTTTCAAAATAGAGACTCCAACTCGATCGCAGAGTAAACTCTTCTTGGAAATAAGACATTTTTGTCAAACTGTGGGTTATATCGATGCACCAATCTTTTATACGATCATCTGAGTGTATGTGGTCTGTACACGCCTGACTAAGTATCCACGTACTTCTTGCATCTCTTAATCATCTTCTAAGTTAGTTTAGAACCTGGCCTCAGTCACAGTTTTGGCTCTACCAACATAACCTTCCCAAACATTGTAGGTGCCAATATACACCAGAGGATCATTCATCAGTTCTACCACCAACATGCACCCGTCTAAGTGCATTTGCATGAGCAGCTCTATCTCTTTGTCCATGAGCAAAGGCATCGCTGATGACTAACAATTGCCTTGTGACCTCATTCATATATATCCATGCGATTATTTGGTAATGTTTTAGAGCATTTGAGTTCAATTTCAAAGGTTGACATAATGCAATTCATCCCAAACCATATTCTGCAATTTGCAGAGCTTCCACTAGACTTTTCCAACTCTATGATCCCATCATCATTTAATTCCAATTCTTTGTTTTCCTTTCCTTTCCTTGAACCAAGTAAAGAATCCGAAATACCTACAATTTGCTCTAATAAAATTTTCTTCACATAGTTATATAAATTAAATCATTTGTAAAATTTTCATTTGCTTGTCTTTTTCTATGATTATCTCTAACAAAAGAATTTCATAACTATAAACATTTCCCTGAACTAATAGCTCGCAACCCATGGCATATTCTAAAAGTTTTCACACCTCAAATCATTTCAAGGTAAAAGAAATTTATGACTTTCATTGTTTGTACAAAAGAGAGAGAGAAAAAAAAAACAATTTTGAGATAAGGATTTAACTATGCGAGTTGAGCATAGAGATATTCCATTTGTTCCAACAAAATTAACTATGGGAGTCGAGCATAGAGATATTCCATTTGTTCCAACAAAATTAACATGCTTACCATTTTGGATTGTCCCAGAAGAATTGATATTTTCTCTAAAAGGAAAGTTTTTAATATATTATATATTATAAAATAATCAATATCTCTATCATATATTACTTTTATATATTCAAAATTGATATAAAGTATTTCGGAACCTGTTGCATGTGTTTGAGTGTTGGAAATATTAACAATAGAGGCCACAAACAATCAAGTTTTAATTAAAGTGTCGAACACTAAAATCACACAATTAGGCAAGTATATCCATTGCATAGTATAGGGAATAGCGAGTATCGAATCCACACAGGAACTTGTCAAATACCATTACTTTGCTCTAATTTCATTATTTAGCCGACAAAATCAAGGGATGAAAGTAATTAAACTACCCACATAGATAAAACATTAACCATCACATAAGAAATGTCGCAAAAGGTCACAAGAGTAATCAGGGAGTTAGAGAAGGAGATTAACATGCAATAGAATGGAATCCCCCAAACTTAGCCAAATATCAAACACAACTCAAGACAATTGAATATTCAATCTAAAGCCGGTAGAATTAACCTTATATAAAACCCAAATTGAACAAAAGAGGCAGTAAGATCATAACCTTGGAAGAGATAATGTCCTTATCTCTAAACAACATCAACAACCCATCAATTGTTGAGTTCTTTTCCTTCGACCTCTCTCTTGAGTTAGTCAAAGGATAACAAATATTGAAAAATCAATCAAATTGGTATTCAACTCCTAATCCTATCTCTCGAATTTATTAGAAAAGAGTAACACAAAACAATCAATCCAACATAATAAATCCAAGCAATAAAATACTAGAGATAGGATTCAATTAAATCAAGAGTACAATTCAATACAAACTATAATTAGGATTCATCCCTTCAAATCATAATTAGATCTAGTTAACCTAACATCGACAAAATAGTAATACAAATAATGATTGAGGAAAATTTATAGACAAGTGACCTTTTTTTCTTTGCAAATCTTCTTGGCAATGCTCCTTTCTTCTTTAAGATCTTCTTAATCATTCATCTTGGCCTCTCTTCGTGCTCTCCAAGGGTTTTCTAAGTGTTTTCTAATGTGAGACTCTCTCCTTTAGGGTTTATAAATGGGTATTTATAGTTACCCATGGAAAAATCAGAAAATTTGCCAAAACAGAAATTTCTGCGAACCTAGGTGGTGTTGCCTCAAGTGACTTAGGCAGAGCAACCTAGGTAATTTTCTCTCTTAGTGTCGGACCTAGGCCGCACCTCCTAGTACTGACTTTTTGCTCTGCTCTGGTGCCAAGATTCTAAACCTAGGTGGCCTTGCATAGTACGAACTAGACAAGGCCACCGAGACTTCATCAACTTTGCCCTCTTTTTCTTCAATTTTCTTCCTTTTCATCGTTATTTTTTTATCAAATGGTCTTTCAACAATTCCTATACAAAATAAGGTGAAAAAGGATGGGTTGAGTAGTTATCTAAATAAGTTTCTCAACAAATATAGCACAAAATCACAGGAAAATATGTACATTTTCAGCACTCATCACTCTCCCATACTTAAACTTTTACTTATCCTCAAGCAAATGACAAGAAGATACCATAAGCAAATAGCTACTTCACAAAACAGATTTTTCACAAAGTATAGTTTTTGAATGAGTTTGGCAAATATGATAAAGGTATTATCTTTCTTTTGATTTAAGAATTCAATCCAGCACCTATTTAGTCAAGTCCATTTTAGTATAAACCAATGTATTAAGATAGATATGACCAAATCATTGAAGTTGAATAAAACAAGTTTACGATCATTCCAAGCGTTCCATCTCTTTCTTCAAGTCTCGAATGTTTATGATTCATATAAGTTAATTAGGACTAATAAGTTAATATAAATTTTATGACTTCCTAACTACTACAATCCAAATAGTAAACTAAGGATTGCCCTCTTTTAGCCTTAAGTAAGTGCTTTTAACACTCTATCTCACTGTATTAGCTCTTCACTCCCTTACTCACTACTCTTTCTTTTACATTCGTTTTACCACTCTATTTTTTCTTTTCAAAGGAAATGCACTTGAATTTGAATATATATTTTTTTGACTTTGAGTTATATTGCGAAAGTGCTTTTTCTTTACCTCACTTTTGCAAATGGCATGAAATGTAAATAGAGTGTTTGAATTTTGGAGTTGAGTAAGCAAGCCTTTATTGCCTCCCAATTTTTTTTCAATCCCGATTTATTTAAATTCAAAATAAGAACTAATCGTACAATAATAAAATAAAGATTAACTTAAAATTTTTCACTTATATTTCATCACTAAAGTCACATCAATTCCCAAAAAACAAAATGGCACCACTACTATTAAAATATAAATAAGGTTAATTCAAATTCTTAAGATTTAATCATATTACACCTAAAACCCAAAATATACTCATCCAAAGAAGTCCTACTTCAAATTCTCATGCCAAAAGAATCATAATAACGATAATATAATAGCTATAGTTAAACAAAATTTAAAGACCAATTTTTTGAGGCCATGAGTAAATATTTAAAAATTTAAAGATAGGTATTAGCTAGAAAATATGAATTTTGTCGCTAAAAGTATAGTTGTTCGTGGTAAAAGCTAATATTTTTAGTCACTGATAATGTATTATTAGCAAGAAAATTTTAATTAGAAAATAAATTTTCATTGATGATGATACATCACGAGGAAACTTCAATTTTCCTCATTTATACACTTATTTCCTAGCTAAACGGGAAAAAAAAAAATTATCGCTAAAGGCCTTAATTAGTAGCGACAAAAAATTTTTGTCGCAGAAGAAAAATTTTCCTTGCTAAAGAGTATTTTTAACAACAAAACTTTAGTTAAGAAAAAAAATTTATTGCCAATGTATCATTTTCTTGTACTGAGGGGTAAGATGATTAGTAATCTAGACAAATTTTTCAACAAATATAGCACAAATAACCGAAAAATATATACATTTTCAGCACTTAAGCTCTATCTCTTTCTCCATGAGCAAAGGCATCACTGATGACTAACAAGTGCCTTATGACGTCATTCATATCCATGGGATTATTTGGTAATGATTATTTAGTGTTGTTTTAGAGTATTTGAGTCCAATTTCAAAGATTGACATAATGCAATTCATCCCAACCCGTATGCTGCTCCAAAACTTGTAGTGCTTCCATTAGACTTTTCCAAGTCTATGATCCCATCATCATTTAATTCCAATTCTTTGTTTTCATCTCCTTGCCTTGAACTAGGCAAAGGATCAGAAATATCTACAACTTTCTCTAAAAAAATTACTTCTCATGATTATGTAAATTTAAATTATTTGTAAAATTTTCAGCTGTTAGAATTTGTTCTATGATTATTTTTAACAAAAGAATTTCATAACAGTAAATATTTCCTTAAACTACTAGCTTGCCTATAGCACATTCTAAAAGTTTTTGTATCTCAAGTCATTTCAAGGTAAAAGAAATTTATGACTTTCATTCTTTGTTAAAAAAAAAAAAAAAGACAGAAAAAAAAAATCATTTATGGGGTAAGGATTTAACTATGGGTTTCAAGGATAGAGCTATTACATAACTTTTTAACTTACAATTTCTAGGTTCACATGTTTATTAAAAGTTTGCTTAAACATTAACGCATCTATTTATTCAAATTATTTCGAATTGATCTATAACACTTTCTTCATTTGAAATTAAGTATTCACCTTTCTATTTTGAAATTTGTAAAAATTGATGTCTATATTTCTAAAATAAACATATTTTTCTTCTCAACTTCAATAATTAACATCTTCTATTAAATAAAAATTTTATTATTAAGAATCCATTCTAAATTTTTCTTAAATTTGAGATAGATTTGTGATGAATTCCTTAATTAATTTTCATTTCTTTTAAATTTTTATTAGATAATAAACTTTTCTAAAAAATCTATCCCTTATCCCTTCCAAATTTGGGTCGAATTTGGAATGGATTCTTTTATTAAATTCTATTTCAAGTTCTATTGAATAAAATTTTTAGTTTAGGACGGATTCCTCTACAAAAATTGTGCATGCCAAAACCATTCCAAATTTGGGATTGAGGTAGGATGGATTCTTTTAGTAATATCTTGTTAACTTTTTATTAAATAATAATTTTTCCTAAGAATCTATTAACTATGGTTCGTTTGATAAAATTAAAATTTGAAGATTGAAATCTGAATATTTAAGTGCTGAATTACGAAATTTGAAATCTGAATATGAAGTTTGAAATAATTATAATTTATTTTTATGCTATATTTTATTATAATTTAGATTAAATGTAAAAGAATATTAATAAATAGATGAGTATTTAACATATTTAGATTTCAAACATAAGTAACTTTTAATTAGCTTAAAATTTGTAACAAGATTTTTAGTATGTTTTAATCAGTTAAGTGATAGCAAAAACATATTATCAAATGCACTTAATTAACTAAGTATATAATATTATTTGTTATCAAACACACTTAATGAAATAAGTATGTAATTAATTAATTTTAAATACTTAATCAGGTTACCAAATTGGCCCTAAATTTGGGATTGATCTGTGACAAATATTTTTATTACTTCATTATTTTTAAAAAATAAATTCTCAAAAATTAATTTGAAATCTTCCCAAATCTTGGAATAGATTTTCAATTGTTTTATTATTTTAAAAAGAAGTGCGTCTCATGCCTTGGTCCCAAATCTGTTCCAAATTTGGAATGGATTTGTGATAAATTACAATTTGTCTCAAATTTATATTAGATTTGTGATAAATTCACATTTACTTTTTATTAACATATCCGTTGCAAATTAATCCCAAATCTGGGATGGAATGAAAACCTTCTCAAGTGTCCTTTTAAAATTAAATGTTTTCTTGCAGTGTAGGGGTAATACATTTTAAGTCTATAAGCTATAACTTTAGAAATAAGCTTAACAGGGTTACACAATCATAGGGTCCACATGATTGCAAATGTTGCCCCATCTAAATGATAAGAGATCTTTATAAGGATACTAAATACAGAAAAATTAATCGCAACTTAAAAGTAAATACAACAAAATTAAATATTACAAGGCTCCAAATATTATATTAAATCCCAAACAATATCCTCAAACAATATTCAGAAAGGAAAGATATTATCCAAGTACAATTATTCAAGCCAACATGTAAACCATAACTTTTTGAAATCTCGCTCCTAAGCATAATTTTTTGTAAAGCATAAATTAATAAGTGTGAAATAAAAATCTCAGTAAGTCCCATGTGTAACTTATGTAATATTTCATATAGAGCTTTTCTTGATGCATGAATATTTTCCAAAAAAAATATGGAGTCAAAATATCTCATACTTGCAATGATCTCAATATACATAAGACATTCTTAGGGATATTTCTATGATCCCAAAACATTTATACAACACTTGCTATATTTTTGGTAAGAAATAGATTATTTCTCGAAAACATAGACGTTACCCACAAGCATATTACCATATGGAGCCTACCAACATGATCGCATTATTTGATCAAACAACATTACATTTCGAAATCCACATTTCGAAAATCAAAACACAATTTGCACATTTCAATAATATATTTCAAAAATTCATATTACGATTCCATATCGAACACCGACAATATCTCGTCCTATCTAACCAAAAGGATCTTCATCCAACTGCATTAACATCATAGGAATTCCATCCTTTAAACATGATAGTATATGTATATGAATAACCTACTACATACATCATAATTAAACATATAATAACATCGTCATGATCTGCCCTACGATCCGAATGTCTTATGTTCGTCCTTTATTTTCTCCATAAAAAATATATTGCTAGCAAAGGACGACTAAACATCATATATTGTCACCTCGCGAAGAAAAAGACCACAGTTCGAATGTGGCCAGCTTATGGATAGTGTTCTTAAGCCTGCGCAAGTAAGTATAAGTGCAAAGTCCCTTTGAGCACTCAAAAATAACATCATAGATCCACACAATTCACAGCAAATATGGCACAATCCTAACTTGTATAGATCAATACAATGTTTTTCAAAAATAGCTCAATACCTTGTTCAAGAGTTTTCGCAAATATTTTCGAAATATTTGAGTTACAAATGTACTCCCAAGTTTTGAATAAACTCTACATTTTTCACAAATTATTTTTCAAGATTTGATTTGAAAAAAAGATTTTGCAAACGTCCCAAGATTTCACGAGTTTATAGCTTATATACATTTCATAATAGGTTTTCATGATATAAGAAAATAATTATTCAAATCATACTATGGTTTTCGCAATGGTTTATGCATGTACATTGGCAACTCTATATGCTCATAAAGATATAATGCAAGTTTTTATACTCATCATAACATGAACATGTAATTTTTCCAAAATATCGCATAATTGAATATTGTGTAATCAATACTCTACCTTTCATTTCGTAATAAAGCAACAAACTCTTAATACACAATTTCCAAAATCAAAAGTCATATATTGACATTTGAATAAAGATCACTTGTATAAATGATTCATTCCATGAATTGATATTTCTAGAAGAAATAAAACATTTTGCTTCACAAATAATAAATTTGCAAATATATTTTTATGCAATAAATGCACTTAATAATTTTGAAATAATTTATATGCATTCCTAAATTTTAGGAAAATAATGAGATGTGGGGACTAACCTTGAGTCCTAGCAAAAGAAGTAAAAAAATAATCCTAGGTAGTAGGTTCCACTTCTTCAACTCCCAAAAAGTCTAACACATAAATTGAATGTAAAAAAATTAATTTCCTATCATAAATATAATCAAATTAGATATACCTCCTTAACAATCTTAATCATCTTAATCAAAGTCTTATTCAACTCTAAAATCATAAGCCTAACCTTCACCAAACCCGAACAACAAAGTCCCTAGATAAACATCAAGCTTCAATCACATATTATATAAGTTTAGCATGTAAAGTTGTTCAGTAATTTATCATAATAATTGTTTAATTGATGTTAACAAGTTGATTTTTAAGCTTCCTATTCATGTAAGTAACTAGTGAATACGTAAAACTAGTAGTTAAGGTTCCTTAAATCACACACATTTATCAACATGTAAATCGGTATTTAGCCTTCTTACATCAATATAAAGTCACACATCAATGTCATATAGCAATTATAGCAAAATAATAAGGTTTTGCAAATGGAATATATAATCAGCATAATAGTTTACATCAAGTAATGATTCATGCATGTAATAGCTTCATACATTTATCAAACATACACAAGCATCAAAATGAATCATCAAGCATCATATATTACTCATACATCAATATAAAATCATGTCATGTTGATAGAATTAGGAATTCAAAGTGAAATCATAACTTTTCTAATATATGTTCAAATCAATAATTTAGGCTAAACAGGTAAAAATAGGGCACATTTTAAGCTAACTAAATCACTAATCAAATCAACTCCAAATTCAATGAAATTTAGTATAATATAACTTCAACATGAGAGTAATATACTGGTAATTTCAGAAAAATCCAAAATGTCTAACTTTATTAATTAATTGCTCAAATTTAACCTACCCGCACAATAACTTCTAAACTCTATTTTGACAGTAATTTTGAAAAAAAGTCATTAAAAATAAAATATAAGTTCAAATAAGGTGATTCTAAACGTAAATATTCCTTGGACATAAGGTTTATTGGGTTAAAATTGCAGATCGAAATTCAAAAAAAAAGGGGGGGGGGTTTCAATCAAAGGTTGAAATTTATAGGAAAATCAGCCTCGGAGAAAGATTGAACAGGATAACTTTAAAAAATCATATAAAATCAACCACAAATCAAAATTGCATGATTTTAGTGGGATTTTACTCCTAAGATGTAGGAGAATTTGATATACAAGTTTGATAAAAAAAATTCCAAATTATATTTCCAGTATTGATCTCACAAAATTACAAAATCAACAAATTCTGCACACAATTCTCCTCCTCAACACAATGTCCACCATCAAAACTCCTCCCAAATACATCAAACTACCCAAATTCAATCACCGAACATCAATATTACATGTTAACATCATTTTCTCAGCAACCTTCCATTATCACAATCTTCAAAACCAACTTCTCCTCAAGAACATCAAATCTATCCAAGAAAGGCTTCATCATTAAAACATGAAGTGTAAAGGAAAATGAGTAGAAAATTTTTACCTTCTTGAAATTTAACTTGATTACTTGAATTTTTTTAGTTCAAAAGCCTTCAAATAAGTGTTTTTAAGCTACGGTTCTAAGTGTTCTTGAGAGAAAACAAAGAAATGATAGGAGAGAAGAGAGTTAGAGCAAGAACATCATAATGTGTGTTTGTGTGTGTGTGTGTGTGTTGTGTTGTGTGTGGCATGTGAAAACGACGGAGAGAGATATGATGTTTGGTTTTTTTATTTGGTGAATAAGTGTTTTTTTTAATAAAATAAAGAGTTAGATTAATTAAATGGTGTTTAGAAGTTATTTTAATGCTAAAACTTCATTAAAAATCAATTGTTAGGATTAAAATACGCCAATGATTAAGATTAGGCTATTATATAGAGGGATATGATAGCCTTTTAATATATTTATGGCTTTTAGAATTTATTAGAATAAAATAAATAAATAAATTGATCTGCACAAAAATAATAAGCAAAGGTTTAAAAAGTTCAAATTTAAAGAGAATAGCTCAAAAGGTTCAAATAGACCAAAGTCTTGGTCAATTAATAGTCAAAATTAATTAGTGTAAAAAAATTAAAATAGGGCTTTTATTTAACAAAAATTGACATTGGATCCTTTATAAAATTAATTTCTCACTTTGACCCTAAAAATAATGTTTTCACTACAGAAATACATTAAATACTATCTAATAATTAATTACTCATCCAAGACATAAAATTGATCATAATAATCTTAGTATATTTATTCAATTATATGAAAATTTTATGTATAAATATTTCACTTAAAAATAAAGTATATAAAAAGTAGTCACAAATTTATCCAAATAACTTCACTATAAAATATGTAATTATTCACTCATAATATGCTCAAATAAAATTCACACACACTAATATGCCCTTGAAATGAAATTTTATGTGTGTGGATGCATGATGTTGATGCGTGACACCCCATTTATTTGAGGGTTTGTAAGCTTAATTATATGACTATTTGGAATTGCATCATAAATTAAATACATCAAGTAGATATCTTATGTGCTCTTTATGTGTATTCCCTTGAAGAAAATGTGTGGAATGAGTTAATTATTTTATTTGGACGTGATAAGTAATTTATGTGTAGGTAATTGTTCATTTTATACATATATGTATTTATGTGTAGCAAATTAATTAGTGAAATTAATTTGTGTATCACTTTTTCAATAAAATTACCACAATAATTCTTCTCTTGTACAAAGCACACTCTTGAAGGAATTCATTTTTTATTAGGGGTTTGGGCTTGTTTTCCAAGCTATTAATCTTGGTCAAATTTCGGGTCAAATTTAATTTTGACTATTTGACTTAATTTTACCAATTGACCCAAGACCCATTTCTTGGACTCATGGATCTTTTTAATTCAATTAAACACTCTTCATCTTGGCATTTGAAATTATGGTAAAATTTCTCCACCATTGGATTAAAATTTGCCCTAGAATAAAATAAATTTTTTCTTCATCCCCCCCCCTCCCAGGCTGGCCAAAATTTCCTCCTATTTTCTTTGCAAATTTTCTTCTCTTCTCACTCAAGAACACAGCCATCTCCCTCCCCTTGCTGCCTAAGCTGACCTACCAGCTTACTCCCCAACATTCCCTACCCCAAAATCACTTACACACACTCCTCTTGGCTTTGCAAATATTTTATCTTGAGAAAGCACAAATTCTTGGAACTTGGAAGATCAATTGTAGTGATTTTGAAGCTTCAAGAGGTAGACAAAATATGCATCTTTCCTCCTTTAATTTATTTGTGGCTGAAAATATAGTGCTGCTAGACAGATTTCTATTTTGACTTGTTTAAGCATTTTAAAAGGTGATTTGGGATACAAGTGGTTATATTTATGTTTAGGGATGTTCTATGATGTATCAAATGAAGTCTTTTATACAAAGAAATCATTTTTACCTACTTATATAGCATGAAAATCGAAATATATATATTCTGCCCAAATTTTCATTTTATGGGTTGAAGCCTTATTTAAATGATTTTTTTTCATGAATTTGGACGGCGAAATATGGTATTTATATTGTGTAAATGATGTCTTATGAGTATGATATATGTATTGGGGTTATTGGAGGAATTTTGATGTTATTTTGCTCAGATAATGTTTGGGAAAAAAAACAGAGGTGTTGCTGGAAATGGAGAATTGTATTATGAATGTTGTTTTATTTGAGTCAAATGGTGATCATGTGGCTTGTGTATAATATGTTATAAAATTTAAGGTGTTTTGGAAACATTTTTGAGTATTTACAAGGGTTTGGTGTTTAAAAATTTTGATATTTTGTTGAGTACATGTTTGCTGTCAGAAAACCCCTGTTCAGAGACTTAACTTTAAACTACCGAAAAAACATACTTCTTGTTGGTTTTTTAGGCTGAATTTTGTATTGTATAAATTAGGGGATGTTAGAAAAATTATGGTTCAAGAATCATCGAAAAAATCCTAATATTTTGAAAGTTATGAATTTTTGAAAAATGTTGCTCCTGTGTGGTCGCGATTCTGGCAAGATATTTGGGAAATTTAATTAACCTAGTTTTTCAAATAGTTTTGGGAAAGGGATTGTATGGTAATTCACCTAACATATAGGAGTGTTATTCTAAAAAATTTCAACAAGAAATAAAATGTTTTTCTTAGATAATTAAATCAACTTTTGAGACCTCTAAATTGCTTCAAAAACAGAGTTTTACACTAAGGGCTTAAAACATGAATTTTGCCTTAAAAATTTCTTTAGTTAGATTGAAATGAATTTACATAAAATTTATGAAATATTTTGACTTTCTGGAAAAATATCTCTTATTGTTTTGTATGCTTAAATAATTATTCTACTTTGGAAATCTTGAAGTACAAAGTCTTAAAGATAATTACTTATCTATTTAGCTAGTTAATTATCTATTTATTCGTGAGTCTGTTTATTTAATTAACTATTTATTTATTTACTTATTATCTATTTATGTATCTACTTATTTATTATCTATTCATTTGTCTACTTATTTATTTATTTATTTATTTATCAATCTAACTATTTATTCATCGTTTAAATTATTTGTTCCTTTTAACTTGATGGGATGCTTTCCATCCTAACCTATATGGATTGATTGCTTGATTAAGGGTTTAAGATTAATAAGATTAGAATATACAATTGTGATTAGCGTTAAAAGATAGAAGAGATTACTTAGAGCATAAGTAACCTCTTTTTTCTTAAGGATTTATGTGGTTTGATCTCTAAGGGCTTGTGATCAATAGACTAATTCTTGTATAATTTATATTATATTTGGAGCCAGATTTGGGAGGAAGGAAGGCTTGAAAATTTTGAAAAGATTTCTTTTGCTAAACTTTTGGATAAGGTAAGTCCTTGCATCTCATGACTCGTTTATGTAAAATAATTATATGGAAAGTTCATATGATCATGCATACATATTTATGTCACAAAAAGCACATGATATGATTTCACTTATAATTTTTATTTTATGGCACTTGGTATCACTTTTAGCACTTTACAACTTCTACTTGGGAAAAGTATGCATGATCAATTTTGAGAATCTTCTTATGAATGTTATGATATGATTAGGAGCCATGCATCAATGTTTATATCTAATGGCATTTTTTCCTTTATACATATAACTACAAAAATCATAGCATGAGATTTTGGCTCCTAACAATATCACATTTGAAGTAAGATATGAACTGATTTAATTTATTTGCATCTTGAGTAAAGTTAGATAGAATGGATGACATGATTTCTATGTTGAAAATATTTTGGAGAGAATGTACGACTGTGGTTTTTGCGTTGGGCTGAATTTTAAACCAAATATGGTTTTTGAGGACTGGAACAATGTTTTGATAATGAGATTGTATATTTCAAATCGAAATGGAAATTTTTTAAATCACTCTGTTAAAGATTTGAGTACTCAAGGGGCGAAGTTATAAGGTTAGCTTTCGTTAGATTAGGAGAGATTTCTGGTTGATAGGTTGTCTTCGAGAAACTATCCTTTCCAAACGGGACGTCAGTCCTAATAGTTTAGCCAAGTCCTTTTAGCTAGTAGTAGAGTTTTAAGAACTTTGACAAACGAACGTGGGACATCCGGGCCTGAAGCAAATGTGTGAGAGAAAAGAAGGAGGAGCATTCTCTCTATAGGTTAATCAACTATATGTGATTTTTTGGCATTATGTATGCCGTGGTCATATTTGTGTGGTATCGATGATCTACAGTCTCGATATGCGATATGGTCAGTTGATGACATATTCAAGACTTTTGCTGAAATGAATTTTTATTCCAGGAATTTTGACTTGAATTGATTGCCTAACAAAATTATTATATACATTTCAATTAATCGTACTTGCGGTTTTCTCTCCAAAAAATTGATAAAGGATTTGAGATGGACAAATGAAAATTTTCTAATGATTTCATCCGTTCGATTTATTTCATATGCATACATCATGTCATCGATTTCGTAATTGTCACTTTCACACATTGCGGACTTACTAGGATTATTTATAATTTCACATGACTTTTCTAACCATAATTTCAAGGTAGTGTATATTTATCAAGACCAAGTGCTGAAGATCATTTTGTAATAGTTTAGGTTTTGATATTCTTCTACCAATACTCTAGTGATGATGTATAAAGATTTCTTTTGGCTACTAGAGTTGTATCCTTGTAGGTCTGTATTGCGATTTATTTAGTCAGTAATTCAATTTCCACTTTGAAGTTAATGTTAGTTATACCTTATTGCTTTCTTTTCTTCCTTTGTTATAAAGACCCCTTGTTTGAGAGGACGGGGCGACATTCCCTGGTCATTTAGGCCACTTAGTAGGGGGTGTTACATGATGAGTGTTATACCTATAACCAGCAATATGCTTTGGAGATTTCACTTTTGGTACAAGATTAATAAATCTATCATTGGTAGAGGATATATCCATATGTATGTTGAGGAATTGTAAAAAAAATACTTGTAATATAACCCCCAACTAAATTGTTGCATACTAGATGAAGGCTCATTGACTTCATGGCCCACTAGGTCAACATCTACAAGGAAAGAAATGTTTTGTCTAGTAGACAATCATGAAAAAAACAACTACATCTGTGGTCAAGACAAAAAATAGAGGGAGACAAAAGAAAAACACAGCATTGCATTTCAGTGAGAAAATTAATATTCAAATAGGCAAATGGAGGGCAATTGAGCTCAAATTTGAACTAGTGGTTGAAGGTAACTTGTTCTGCAATATAGTTGATAGATTTCAAGCATTTTCATAGTTCAAGATTAAGATTTTGATACCAAATTTCTATTGAATTCGGTTATTTTCTTTCAACCTTTTCTCTATTTTGTGAAATCGTTTAATTTCTTGTTCTCATGACCTAGCGACAAATTAGAAGCATAGCCTCTGGAGAGTGCCGGCTAGGGAAGAAGGCCTTGGGTCTGGGATTCTCAAAGATAATTCTAGGGCATCAGTCGCCTTATTAGACACCGGCAACACTGATTGGTTGGGCAATATTGCATTAATGGAGTATGTATGCGAAGTTTTTGCTATAGCTTCTTATTTGTCATGGGTTTATAGTGGCAGAAGGACATCAGATGATGAAAAATTATGATTAGGGTTTCTAGATTGTTCTAGAGCAACAAGGTGTGGTGGCTGCAAAGGAGTCGATGCGAATCCCTACAAGCCAAAGGCTTGTAAACCCACAGTCTATCAAGATAGTGCTAACTTTCCCAAGTCATAAGTATATTTGACCAGCCTCAAACTTCTAGACCAAAGGAACTAGAAACCTTTGGCAGATCCACAAATTCTACAGTTAAAGAACAACAAGACCTTAGATATATCACTCAAAGGACGATCAATCATTCGCTATGAAAAAATGTATCTTAGTCTACTATGGAATTAAAGAAATGACTCTCACAAAGAGGATAAAACTCACAATTGTATTAATGATTGAATCTTTTATTACAATAGAGTTAGACTTCTTGAAAAATATGAAATTATTAAAAATGACAATTGACTAAAGTAGTTAAGAAACTAGAATAATTGCCTAAAGTAATTAGAAAATTAGAATAATTACCAAAAAATATTAGGCAAATAGAATATTTTCTAAATAAATAAGACCTGAAAATGGTAACAAAATATTGAAGAATATTATTATGATCTACATCGTTGGAATATTTGCTATGAGTATTTAGGAGATACTGTTGTGATCTTAGAATGTCTTCAGAATATCCCTTGTGATTGAGCCACTTGCAAGCCCACACTTCTCTTTGAGCTCTCCAATCTCCAAAATGAAGATGTTTGATAATGTATGAGCACTTCCGAAGCCTCCAATATCTTCAATGGATAACTCTTGTTGCTAATTTAATATAAAGTCCTGCAAAGTATCCTTAAATCTTTTGGTTATTAATCTAATAGTTCGTCCACTAAGTAATTGTAGTGGATCATTGGCCTTGAGATGAATGGATTCGTATCATCCCCTTTTATTGGATAGAATTCATTCTCGAATCAGTATCTCCTACATCAAACAAAGATATATTAGAAATATGAAAAATAGCAGAAATATTAAACTCACTTAGAAGATCTATCTTGTAATAATTATTATTTATTCTTTCAACACATGGAAAGGACCAACTCCACATCTAAAATCAATTTGATATTCAATTTTTTTTAATTTGTGGTAGTACCTTAGAGAGTATTTTTGGGAAATACATTTTTAAATTCCTACAATAACCCAACAAAAGAATTAGAAAGACATAAGTGAAGAGTATTAGTAACAAAAATAGACTCCTTAAAATGATAAAAAATCTTTTTGACTTTTTCTTTTCTCTTTGGTTTTTCCACTCTTTTGTTTTTATCTCTCTCTTCTCTTTTCTTTCCCTTTTCCTTTTAAGTCTTTTCTTTTCCATCACTCCCTTTTTTTCTTTCCTTGTTTGAGTTTCATACACTTGTTTTGGATAAGAGGTGCAAGGTGACCTTTTTATGATCATGTACAAAAGTGTATGTATTCTTGTAACTATCATGTATCACCTTATAATTAAATTGCCATGGACGCTTCAAAAGGATATAACTAGCTTGCATGGGAACTATATCACATAAGACATCATTTTTGTATCTTCTAATGGAGAACTTTATCAATACTTGTTTAGTACCTCTTACATCTCTACAATCATTTAGCCATTGTAATTTGCAATGGTTACGGTATTTCATCCAAGGTAATGTCAATTTATCCACAAGAGTAGTGCTGGTTACATTAGTACAATTTCTACCATCAATAATTAAATTACATACTTTATCATTGATAAAACACCTTGTATGGAAGATCTTTTCCCTTTGCTCCTTATTATCATCTTCTTTAACTTGCAAGTTCAATGCTCTTCTTATTACAAGGGCTTTTCCATCCACAAGGTATTTAATGCATTCATCTTCATCACTATCTTCAAGAGGTGGCATGGAGTTATCGCTTTCACTATCACTAATCAATTCTATTTCTTTGATCATCTTCACTCGGTTATTTAGACATTGGTGTGATAGATGTCCATATCCCCTATATTTGAAATAAACAATATCTCTACTTCTCTTAAGGGGTTCAACACTTTTACCTTTCTCCTTAGGAATTTATTTGATGGTGCCTTATCTTCTTTCTCTCAATTAGTCTTAGATGAAGTGGATTGGTTGAATGAGGGTTTCGTTATTCCCCTTTTTTTGAGTTGTTTTTTCACCTTTTATTGCCATGTGAAGCATCTTTTCTAAATCAATGTAATGATGAAATTCCAATACATTGGTAATGTCTCGATTTAATTCTTGGAGGAATCTTGCTATTGTAGCTTTACTATCATTCATAACATTGGCTCGAATCATAGCCATCTCCATCTTCTTGTAATAGTCTTCTACAATTTTGTTCCCTTAGGGAAGTGATTAGAGCTATGGATAAAGCTCACTATAGTAATATGAAGGAACAAATCTTTTTTTAATTATTTTCTTTAAATCATTCCAAGTTTTAATAGGATCTTCATGATTTCTCTTCCTTCATTTAACCAATTGATCCCATAAAATAATAGTACAATGAGAAAATTCAACAATAGCTAACTTTACGTTTTTATCTTCAGAGTAGTTGTGACAGTAAAATACCAATTTAAATTTTCTTTCCCACTCTAAATTTACTTCTGGTCATTTTTCCCTTAAAATGAAAGAATTTTTATTTTGATAGAGACGATGTTAGCATCTTCTCTATCCTTCCCCCTTAGTCTACCTCCATGCCTTCTTGTGTCTACTTCTTCATAGCCTTCAATCTCCTCATTATCTCTAACTTTTTCTTCCCTTCTAGAAGTTCCTATCCTAATAGTTTAACGAGAGTTATTAGCCCCAGTAAGCTACACATTTTCTATCTAATTCAATCTACCATTCATGAAGGCAAGTTGTCTTTGGATTATCTCCTCATTATCTCCAAGGCAGTTAGAAAGCTAAAATCCTTCTTTTTAAAGGATTCGATTTGATCTTATTTTTTAGAACTGTTATTATGTTCCTATGACATGTTTAAATACCTGCAAGAATTGTTAGTAAAAATATTTCTTCATAGTTTTTTAAAAAAACATGCAAGAATTGTTAGTAAAAAACAAGCTCATTGTTTACACTCGAAAAGATGGCACTTCTCTTATGTATGCACTCTTTTAATAGTTTTTTAATAATAATCTCACCCTTTACCTTTTACCACTTTAGTTCATTCTTTAGGTTTCTAGGAAGACTAAGTACGTAGGAAAATTACCCCAAAAATGACACACCCAAATAATTAATTTAGCAATGCCTAAATTTTTCTAAGAATCAAGAATAGGAATTGACTTGATATAAGAATGAATAATAGATGAAGTTTAAGTATTAAACAATTAATCAAATAGCTCAAAGTTGGATTTTTTTTTTTTTTTTTGGGAAGGAGTTTAATAAAGAATCAAGAATGAATAATAATGAAAAGATTGTACCTGAATTGGGAAGCCTTAGTTCTGATACCAAAATGATGCGAAACCTTACAAACTAAAGGCTTGTAAATTCACAGTTGATCAGGATAGTGTTAACTTTTCTAAGTCCTAAGTTGATTTAACTAGCTTCAAACCCCTAAAATAAAGGAACTAAAGACCCTTGGTAGAACCATGAACCCTTCAAGCAAATCACTACAAGACCCTAAGTATTTGCAGGCTACTTTTTGAAGGATTCTCTACAGAATTCTTTGTCTACACCACAGATTAAGAGGTAAGTGTACTTGATTCTCCCTGTCCTTCACTGTTTTGGAGTTTTTCTTTATTGGATTAACTGAAATTATGCTAAAAATCTCATCTTTTTTCACGGTTTATTTTCATAGTGAGGCACACACAGATAGAGAGGAAGAGATGGAGGTGGGAGAGACGGAGGAGGAAGACAAGAATTATAGGGCATTGTGGAAAAATCGGGAAAATAATAAGTAGAGAGTTTCAATAAGAAACTTAGTCAACCTCTCCCTGTAACGATCCTAATTGGCTTGTTCAAATTTTCTCTTCTTCTAATTTTGCAGAATAGAAGTAAAAAATTTGTGAATAATGTGGTGCAAGATAGAAGTGCAAAAATACGAAGGTTTATGGATTCAAGATCCACTCTGAGATAGGTGAGTTAAAACTTTTCAATAACTATGCATTCAATATTATTAATTGTGTTTCATTATTTGGAAGCATTCTTTTATTTTGTATACCGACTTTGTATGATTACTTCCATTGATTTTCTTCTGCTAGGGTGCTCTTGCTCAGAAGAGAGCAACTTTAGGGGGAACTAGTTCTCTAACTTTGAGGCAAATCAGTTTCCTTTGGCATCTGAAGCTACTAAAAAGGCTACGGTTGCATCTATTTGGAGACCTTTCAGTGGTAGTAGGGCAATTAACGTGAGGTATATTTATGAGAAGTATGGAACTATATTAGATTCGGTTGGTGAAAGATTCTTGACGATGCAGTTCATGTCTTCACTAAATTGGATGATAGTTTTAGGATAATCCTATGATTAGTTAACATGTAATGTCTAATAATGGACAGGGCTGAACCATTTGAATTTGTTGCATGTAAATTGTGTTCCCTATTAAAGTTCATGGCTTTTACTTGTCGTTATCCTTGTTAGAAGTTTTGCTATAAGGGAAAGCTGCTACTATGATTATCTGAAAGTGCATAAGAGTTTTCATAAGCTGCGAGAAAAGAAACTTCATCGTATTTCATTTGGGACATGAGTCTGAGCACTTCGGCATAAAGTTGTTGATTACACATTGAAATTGGGTTAAGCTATTTTGGGGTCAACTGAGAAAGCTATGAAAACAGCCTTTTATATTTTATATAAGTGAAGCATAATTTTGGTGGCATATATTAATGGAGGGACATATATAATGCTAACAGTCAGATATACTAAGGGTTTTTGTACTTTCCTTTTGCTTATCTTCTTGATGTTCCAGTAGAAAGCAAAAACTTCCTTAAACCTCTTGGCATTATGAGTTCTTATCTCTTTCAATCATAGGATTACTACATATATCTATATAGAGTTGCTTAAAACTGTAACTTGCATGCTTTATTGCTGATTTGGATGTAAAATTTTGCAGTAATATACTCCATCTCACGATCATGTTGCCTCTTATGAAAGCTGGCAGATAGAGAAACTAGAACACTATCCAAGTGAGCACAATCAATAATGATATCCTCATTCATGCTAGGCCTAATTCCAAAACATATTCCTGGTGTGATTCAACATAATTTGAGTTTTGTATGAGATTCTGGACTCGTGGGACCACATATAATGCTTTACTGTGTCCTCCTATCATTCTTTGTGGTTTGAGTTGAAGTAGAATCACCCTTTGCTATTTTGCACAGCCTACTCTAGATAGTGTTGAAATGTGGTCAATCAATGCACTATTTTGTGGCCATATTGGCTTTATTTTTCAGTGATGCATGTTTAGTGCAACAGTTATGAAATTGGTCAAAGTATTACAATGTCATTGAATGGTCCTACTTAATAGTTCTTAGCTAGCACATTCAATGGATGCTTGCTGCAAAGAAATCATTTTATTCAACCAATTCCATCCTCAAAACAAAAGAAATCCAATAACAGAAGTAAAAAGATCCAAACAGCAAGAGATGCTGCTCAAGATTGTGAAAGGGTAAGTCTGACACATTTAACGGAAAAAATGATGAATGTTGAAGCAGACTACAAAAGTCACTCTTATTACCCACACTTCTTTTTCCAAGATAATGGTGTCCCAGAATCTGGCATGGTTGATATATGGAGTGATAAAAGTCTACTGCCTGTTGTTTAGAAAATTTTGAAGTCGTTATCAGCTTCTTTCCTTTTAATTGATGGTTGTAATTTGTGACTGATATAATGCTACCAACTCTTGCAGGTGAAATAGTTGTTAAAATTAAAAAGGTACAATGCCTTTTTTTTAAAAATATTTTGATTGACCTAACTCACAATGATGATTCTATGATAGTATTATATAGTGATTATTTTAATCTGAAGAAATATACTGATCATCATTGATGTCATGCAAATGAAATATTTATATTTTTTCATATATGATTTTAGCAAAAGATGCCATGATTCTAATATTTTCTCCCACTGATTTCCTTTTATTACAGCATTTTATCATTATTGCTACAACAGAAGTCCAAGCCTTCCATTGTACCTGATGTTGAAGTTGAGCCTTGTGGATGTTCATTTGATCTTGCCTTTGAAACCCACCAGGTTGCTTTTGATGTCTACTTATTTGGTACTTTAAACTTAAATTCATCTTTCCCCTTACTTTATAACCCCCCCTCCTCTTTTCCTTCCTTCTGGGTATGGGATTCTTTGGCTCTTGCTATTGCAAATGAGATGCAGAAAGTTTATCAAGAGGAATTAGGCCTGAGCCTATCCCTCTAATGGTTCCTAGGGAAGTTATTGATGAAGAGAATGTAAGCATTCTTTTTCATTTGTTGGTTTCTACATGCCTTTTTATGTTATCCTTTTTCTATTGTGACACTTTATATGCCTGTGGACGATTAGTTGGCTTACAAGGTGTTGTGAAGATGTATTTTCTTGATGCAAATGGTGGCAGTGATGATGACAATCCAAATGAGGGTGAAGATGAGGATCTTGACAAGAGGTCTGCTGCATTTATTGTGCTATCCTTCTAATAATAAATACCGCCTTTTCTATTCTCTGAGCATAGTGGTCCAATTGTTATCTTACTTTAATTTTTTTTTCTACTTATCTATCGCCGTGCTGTTAAATTTTCATGTTATCTTTAATTCTTCTTGGTCAACCAATCTCTGATATTCTTGAAAGTATAGTTGTAAATTTGTGTTTTTGATTTTGCTTACATTGCACTCAGATTTAGGTATATTTGTGATTTTTATAGGTCAGCTATAGTCGAACTAATATATGAATATATGAAAGTGTTACTTTTACATTTTATTATAATTTGTTGCATTTTGTACCAATTTTTTATTGCCACATGTATTTGAACTCGCACCTTGCGCAAGACAGTCACCTAGTATATATATATGTGTGTGTGCGTGATTTGTTGAATGACCAAGAATTTTAAAGCCATTTCTTTCAATTTATGAAATGCAATCAATGATTTTGGTAGAAAAGAAAACAACTTTCCATCTTTGCGTCCTATCAATCAAGGTCGACATTGTTGGTCTATTAGATAGAGAAATCAAACCGGATTGGGTTTTAAATTCTCTTTATATTTCCTCTTTTTTGGGGGGTTCAAATCTTAATTATTGTTTGAAAACGTGAGCATTTCTTATGAGTTTTTATTCCAAAATTTGTTGCTTCAATAATTTTCAGTAGATTGTGGCTAATTTCCTGTGTGTTTAAGGCATCTGTGTTTTATAACTTTTCAAAACGTGGCTTACGTTTGGAATTTTTTACAAATGCTCAATCCAACTAATATTTTTCAATTGTTTCAATCATCTCCTAAAAAAAATGCTCAATCCAAATCATTTGTTAAGTGAGAATCAAGATTTCTCAATATAATTTGTACCATATCCCTTAGTTATTTTGCTTACCAAATTCTTCTGTACGAAGTAATTAGAAAACACCACACACACAATATTCACTTATTTAATGACAACGTGACAAAGTTTGATAAATGTAAGAACCTGTTTGAAAAATTATCAATTAATGACTTTGGTAAAAGGACTAAAACCTGTAAATAAGGTACTTTTGCAAGGATTTGTTTACCAAAATAGTACATTGAAGGCTTTCTACGAAATTTGACAAATAATATCCAATTTCCAATTGGAAGGATAATGCAGGAAAAGAAAAAAATGCCAGTTTTCTTCTATCCAAATAATACTTGTGAGTGTTTCCTTTGTGCCTGGCTTGGACTGGACCCGACCCATCAACCAATGAATGAAGGCTTTCTTATTATGTTGAAGTAAATGCAATAATTCAAGATGTATTAAAAAGGGATAATTACATAAATTTTGAATCTAACAAATTAGTTACATATAACTTTAAAAAAAAAAAAATCAACATTTTATTGTCTTACGGGATCCAAAAACAAAACTGGTGCGATATCCATTGATTTATGATAAGAAATAATGTACACACATATAAAAGATTTTTTTTTTTTTTATAAAAAAAAACTCTATTCAACACAAAAATTGACAAATTGGCAAATTTAGTACCTTAATTTTTTTTTTATTTTTGCAAGTTTGGTCCCTAATCTTTATTTCTAAATTTTTAGATCCTAATCTTTTTTGAGTAAATTATTAGATCCCTCCATCCACCTAATGATGGTCAACACTAGTTAACATTTATTTTGGGGGCATTTTTGAAAGAAAAAAATTTTAGAGACTAAACTTGCCAAACGAAAAAAGTTTAGACACTAAACTTACCAGACAAAAAAAAGTTTAGTGACTAAATCTATCAATTTGTCTAAACACACACACACATGCACAAAATTTTATTTTTGAAGAATTCTAAATATAGTTTGGGACAGCCAAGAATGACAAAATATACCACAATCTTTTTATATATTTTTTATGAGGTAATCTCAAACAATAGAGTCATAATATGATTGTTCTGAAGTTCAATTTATTTTTTTATCCCTTTATATATTAAAAATATTTTTATTCTAATTAAATGTCTGCATTTATATTTGAAAACATAAATTTTATTAATTTATATATCTCACATCTAATTCTTTAAATAAATAAAGATAATATAATAACCACTTATAATAAAATAGTTTCTTAAAATTTACATATTAAGTGAAAATAAAATATTTAAATTTTAATAAGATCAGTTCAAATGGATCGTTTTTTTCAAATTAATGCAAAATGCCGTAGAGGGCAGAGTGGGGTAGATGGAGGAAATCTTTAGCTTTGCATATTTATTTTGCAAGTTTTACAGAATAAAAGATGATCAAATACCTCTTTACACAATTATTAAATTTTCACTACATTTACCTTACATTCTGGTGTATTTATCATTTTTGGCAGTCCAAAAATATTAGTTCTTTTCATGAAAAGAATATGTTTTTTAATAATTTGTAGCGTGTCTAATAAGTTAATAATTTAACTATACATTCCCTTCATCTAAAAATGAAAGTTCACTTCTTTATTTTCAAGATGTTAACAAATAATATTCATAATTTGTAACATACCTAAGAAGTTAGTCAATTTATAATATCTTTTCTTCTTCTTTCATACAAAGAAAAAAAAAAAGGAAAGAAAAACACTACTTGTCCCTTGCACATATGAGTGACTTGGAATTGTGGTTTAGGAGTTATGGTGAATTTTTTGGCATCTTCTCTTATAATAGAACAAATGTGTTCAAGTTTCATGAAAATATAAGTAGCTATTTGCTTAATAATTAATTATTTGAGAAATATGAAATAAACATTATTCAAGGGCTGACATAATTTAAGTTTCAAAATTATATTATTCTTTTTTTGAATGGGTGAGAATAGAAGATGAAAAAATATTTAGAAAATCTTCAACAATAACACACACACACACACACACACACACATATATATATATATATATATATATATATATTTATGCAAATTGACAGATTTAGTCCCTAAATTTTTTTGCTTGGTAAGTTTGGTCTTTAAAATTTTTCTTTTTCAAAAATGTCCTCAAAATAAATATTGACTAATGTTGACCGTTACTAGGTGGACGGAAGGACCAAATAATTTACTCGAAAAATATATGACAAATCTAAAAATTAAAAAAAAAAGATTAAGGACCAAACTTGTGAAACTAAAAAAAATTAAGAAATTAAATTCGTCAATTTTTAATATTCCTCTGCGCCTCGGAGAAGTACCACTATTGTTCTCCTACTGTGTCACAATAAATCTGGGCAGCAAAGATAGAGGATGCCAACTCTGCTCGAGGCCATCACAAATTTACCAGCAATAACAACCAGGCATTACAGTCCACAAGCCGAAGTTGAAACGAGGAAGATCTAAGCTTATCCTATAAAGTGGCCTTGAGAAACTTTGTTTGCAAAGGACTGAGTTTTATTTGGTGGTTTTTGATGGACCCCGAAATTTTCTCTAAAGTTTCATTGGAAGCGAATAGACAGATTTAAAATTTTGGAATAAAAAATGAGTATCGTCGATAAATTATCAAAGTAAATGAGTAATTATTTATTTATTTATAAATTACAAATCTATCACCATAAATCTTCACGTGAAGCTAACAAAGGAAGTAGGAGCAGTAGTAATAAACACACACTTGCAAGCAGTTGCTAATTGGTATAGGAGTAGTGGCCTCATATACACCACTTCTTCCACCCCCCCCCGACCAACTACAAAAAGAACATGCATACTTAATAGTTGGAATCATGAATTGCGCATTTCCAACTAAAAATGAAATTTGAATTTGTTGGAAGGTCAAATGGAATATTAAAATTGATCCAAGCTCTATTTAGTGTTTGCAACATCTGAAAGCTAAATGAGTGTAATATATATACACACGCGATGTTTCAAGATTATTCCATACTAAACAGTCTTGATCCTTCAGAAAATTAATTGGGGTAATGAAAAATATGTAAGAGGTAATATTAAGCAATTAATAGTCTATGTTTTTCTAGGAACAATTGAAATTTTATCTATGATAAGATGATAACCATACTAAACAGTTCAATTTTCTCTATGATAAAATGATTTATCAGGCTTTGCAACAGGTAATACAGCAGGATAAGAAGGGCTTCCATTGCTAAAAGTTGCAAGTTTTGTTAATGAAACAGAATAAAATACCATAAAAATCAATTAGTTTTATTTGATTTTCAGATTAACTATCCAGCTATGAGATGTTGAGCCATAAGAGAATTTGAGATGACCATTATTCATTTTGAGAAAATTTTCGACATTTGTCTCAATTAAAATTTGAAAAAAAAATGGAAAAAGAAAGTTCAGGGTGGAATTTGTGAAATACAAAAATGAGACAGAGTTTGTACAATTCCCAATTACTAGTTAGCTTTTTACAATTTACATGCTAATTAAATACGAGATGCAATAATCCAAAACAAGGGTTCATAGACCTTTTTTTTTATTTTTTATGGTTCCATTTAAAAAGATAGGTAGCGGGACATGGGAGAAGAATGAAATAGAAGAAAAAAGAAGAGGAAAAAAAGAGCAAAATGAAATCTAAAAATATTATAACTTGCGAATGATTCAAACCGAAAGATAATAAAAGCCTAATAAACTACAAGAAGTCCCAAAATCAGTGAAGGAAAGTGCTGAAAAATTAACAAAAGTGGACCAAAAGTGGCCTGCCATGGTTGCCATAACGTGAAGCTCCTCAGGATGCATGATTCCAATGCTTTTTGTATGCAACATGCCCAAGTGCAAAGTCAATTGCGCATTATAGTTCGGATAACTTCGTTTCTTCCTGTAAACATTAATTTCATAAGCATCCTAGATCACATGAAGTCTCCAAAATGATATAGGAGAATTATATATAAAGGCAAAAAGAATCAGAATAGTAAAATTCAAATTCCTAAGAAATTTAGCATACCACGATTTGCGTGAGCTGCTCTATCTCTTTCTCGTCGAAAAAGGCATCTCTGATGACTAACAGTTGCTTTGTGACCTCATTCATATCCATGCGATCATTTGGCAATGTTTCAGAACATTTGAGTCCAATTTCCAAGATTGAATTAATCCATTTTGTCCCGAAGTCTTCTCCGCTCCAGAAATTGGCAATGCTTCCGTTAGACTTTTCCATCTCTAAGATCACATCATCGTTTGATTCCAGTTCCTTGTTTTCCACTCCCAGCCTTGGACGAAGCAAAGGATCTAGAATCTCTAGAACACGATTTTGTACATTTTCTTTCACATAGTTATACAGATTCAAATCATTCGTAAAGCTTTCATCCGTTGGTCTTTTTTCTGTAAACATCTCCAATAAGATAATTCCATAACTATAGACATCTCCTTGAGCTGATGCATCGCAACCCATTGCGTATTCTAAAATTTGCAAACTCCAAGTCATTTCAATGTTAAAAATATATATATATGATTCTTATGATTCTTATTCTTAAAGGGGGGGGAGTCATTTTTCTCAGCAATGGATTAATAGCAAGGAGTCAAGTGTTTAATACAAACAAGCAATTTCATCAAACCACTTCCCAATAATCTATAATTCTTTTTTGAATTACATCTAATACAAATTCTAAAACACCCAAAAAGTTCATGATGTACCTGGAGCTGCATATCCAATGGTTCCTTTAATCCCAACCGAGCTGCTTGTTCCATTTTCTGAAGAACTATTGATGGTTTTAGGCAGAAGCCTTGCTAATCCAAAATCACCAACATGAGCAGTGAGGTCATTGTCAAGAAGAATGTTACTTGGCTTCAAATCACAATGAGCAATGATAAACTCGCAATAGTTGTGAAGATATTGCAATGCTGAAGCCACGTCGATTGCAATATTCAGTCTTTGAAGAAGGTTTAGATTCCTTAGCCTCATTCCATCAGCTGTCTTCCCATGCAACCACACATCAAGGTTACCATTCTCCATAAAGTCATAAACTAGGGCCTTGAAATCGTTACCTCTGGCATCAATGCTGGAGCAATAACTTAAGATAGAAACTAGATTTCTATGACGAATGTTCCTCAATGCATTGCACTCAGCCTTGAAACTTTTAGAAACCCCAGTTTTTTTAAGATCCAGAACTTTTACTGCCACAAGCTTGCCATTTTGCTGATCCAATTGTCCTTTATAGACAATTCCAAAACTTCCTGATCCAACTCTATTTTCTTGAGAAAATCCTCCAGTTGCACGTCTGAGTTCATGATAGGAAATTCTCAGGAACTCGTCATCTTTTGAGGGCACAGCAGAAGAATCATTTTCTTGATATCTTCTTCGGTAACAGTAGAGAAATGTGGTGGAAATCAGAATCAAAGTGAATAGCGAGGACACTATGATGATGATGATCAAAAGCTTCCAATTCCTCTTCCAGTGAATAGGGCATGAAGGTAATTGCAGTTCAGGAATGCCTCCACAGAGTTTAAAATTTCCAACCAACATAATTTGACTAGAATTGCAAAATACACCATTCCTAGGTACTTCTCCTTCAAGCTTGTTGAAAGAAAGGTTGAGATACTTCAAATTTGGAAGCCTCTCCAACTCTTGTGGAATTTCCCCAGTCAAGTTGTTCTGTGAGAAGTCCAAATATTCGATTGCCTTCAAGGATACTAATTTTGGTGGAATTGTTCCTTCGAAAGAGTTGCATTGCATACAAAAGATTTGTAAATCCGAACAATCACCAAGGGTTCCAGGAATTTTTCCGGAAAAATTGTTAAAGGAAACGTCATAGACAACGATATTTGTGAGTCTTCCAACTTCAGGAGGCAAAGAGCCTGTGAGTGAATTATGTGATATGTTTAGATATGTAGGTGAAAAGGAGTTGCCAAAAATTGCAGGGGATATAAAGCCCGAGAGTTTGTTTTCAGATATGTCTAATGTTTTTAAACTTCTAGAATTTCCAAGACATGGAGGTAAAGTGCCTTCAAGGTTATTGCTTTCTAAGTAGAGTTGGTATAGAGACGTTAAGTTGCAAAAGGTTGATGGTATCTCTCCAATCAACATGTTTATGTCTAAATTCAACACCTGCAAACTATGAAGTTTACCAAAATCCCTTGGTATTGTACCTCTGAAAAAGTTATTTTCGATGGTTAACACGTAAAGATTTTCAAGTCTCATCAGGCTTATTGGAATGGTTCCTGATATACTGTTGGATCCTATGGAGATCTCTCGAACTTCAAGTGAGAGATTTCCAATACTGTGAGGCAATTGACCTCCAAAAAAATTTTTGGCAAAGCTAAGTACTTGTAGACTACTGCAATTTGTCAATGATGTGACAAAATGCAAGTCCCCTGTAGCATTACGACCCAATAGATTGTCCTCAAAATTTAGCAATTGGAGACTTGGCAAATTTCCCAGATTAGTTGGAAACCGTCCTTCAAATTTGTTCTGGGAGAGATCAAGTCCTTCGAGATTAGTGGCATTGGTAATTGAAACTGGAATGTCGCCATCGAAATGATTTCCATCAATGTACAAAATTTGTAGATTTGGCAACTTGAGGCCTATGTCATCTGGAAGCTTTCCCTCGAAGAGATTGACTGCCAGAGAAACCTTAGACAGTGTGGAAATATTGTATATAGAGGATGGGATTGCACCAAATAATTTATTCGAATTTACTGACAATCCCCATAGGTTTCTCAAGAATCCAATTTCATTTGGCAAATTACCCTCCATATTATTGAATGAAAGACCAAGCGCTTCAAGCGAAGATAAATTCCCAAAAGAAGAAGGTATCTCACCGGTCAAGTTGTTTTGAGATAGGTGAAGGATCACAAGCTTCTTCAAAGAGCCTAACTCGGAAGGAATTTTTCCCACGAGTTTATTATGAAATATTCTCATGGTCCTTAATTCTAAGCATTGGCTCAAATTAACAGGAATTTCTCCAGTAAGAGTGTTGCTTGATAGATTAAGCATCTTTAGCCGAAATAAACGACCAATTTCTTGTGGAATTTCACCCTGAAATCTATTTTCTCCTAATTGGATAGACTTTAGAAAACTAAGATTTCCAAAATAAGGAGATATAAATCCGAGTAAACTTTTACCTCTAAGAGTTAAGTTAGTAACTCTTTGATGTCGGGCATCACAGGTGACCCCTTCCCAATTGCAATGCTGATGTGAATTATTCCATGAATTCAGAACTCCTTGTGGATCATCAGATATTTGAAGCTTGATATTCAGCAAAGCGAGGTGATCAGTCTCGTTCCTGAGATAGTTTCGAGCTGTTGCATCCTGTGCCATCAATGTTATGATGGCACCGAAAAACAGCAGAAGAACTTCAGCCGCCGACGAAAATTCAAGGCCCATGTTCTCTCTCAGAAAGTATTTTGCAATTTGGTGGACTGTTTGTGCTCTGGAAACGAAACAAAATACTTATTTATCAACATCTGGATGATGCATTTATTGCATTACTTTCTTCTGTACTATTATTTAACTCGCTTGACTTTTCCGTAGAAATTCTGGTCGACTTTTCCTTAAAAAATAACTTTATTATTGTGAATTTATTTAAAATAAAATTAAGAAATAAATTATAAAAATTATAAAATAAAAAAATTATAACAAATAGAGAAATAAGATAATCACTTAAATTTAAATTGAAATTCTATTTATTTACATAAAATTTCTATTTATAAATATTTAGATACATCATTTTAAAGGATAATAAATAATATAATAAATACAGTTTTATCTTATTCATAAAATTAATAACTTAAAAAAAAGAACTATTGCATTTATCTTTTAGATAAATAAATAATATCGCAAACTAAATAGTCACATCAATCACATAAATAAATCAATAACATCGAAAAGTGAACAATTATTTCTTATCTTTTATTTTTATAACACTCCTCATTAGATATTCATTTTTAAAATCTCGAAAATGTCTCATTCAAAACCTTTCTAAAAAAAACCACATGAGACAAAAACCTAGTAAAAGAAAAAAGAGTATACTTTTTGTTTTGGAGGAAACAATAATTTGTTAAAAACTGACAAAAACCAAGTAAGAGAGAATCTTATTTAGGAAAAAAAAGGTACAACATATATATACTCCCTTTCTTAATCGTATAATTCAAAATGACTTTATATTTTTCAGCCGACATATCTTAGTTTTATATATTAATTTTTCAAATGAAGTAATCGGTAATATCTTAATAAATAAATCTATCAGATTATCATATGATCGAATCTATTACACTTCTATTTCATATCTCTTCTGGAGTTCACGAGTAAAAAAAAAAATGGCGAAATAAGTTGTGTCCTATCTTCTTTAATATATCCACCTTTCGATTAAATTACACAAATTGCATTTATCTTTGTTACAAAAAATAGCAATAATATAAGGAATTAAAAGTAAGAAAAAAAATTAAAGGACATATAGAATTTATATGGTTCGGTCAATGCAACCTATATCCACGGGCAGAAAGAGAGATTTCCTATTTATTTCTGGAAAACTGTTACAAATATGGTTATTAATACTAGCACTCAAATTACATATTTATAGGAAATATATGTTACCACCACTATCCTAAAAAAAAAAAAAAAATTCCCCTTTCGAGTCGTGCTCCTAAAATTTTGAGTCCTAGTCGTGAATTCGGATCCATCATAATAATTTGAGGCAACCAACAATCTTCATAAAGAGGTGTTAAAATTTCCTTTTTAGAGGATAAACTATAATTTTCTCGAATATAATGGATCATTAATCTCATCACACAATTCTTGGCTTTTCTCATGAATAGCTATAATTTTAGCATAATTAGAAGAAGCAGCTATAGTAGATTGTTTTGTATAGTATCATGATATAGTAACGCCACCACATATAAATAAATAACCAATTTGAGAATATGTTGTATATGGGTCGGATAAATAACTAGTATCTACAAAACCAATCAATATTAGTCTAGCCTTATTTGAATAAAATAAATCTAAGAAAATGTTTTAGTTCTTTAAACTCCTTCATCTGGAAACAAATTGAGAGATTTGACCTAATTTGTTCAATGTCTTCTTTATCATCTCCAGTAATGATTAGATCTCCACATACACAAGTACTGTGGCTAGCTTCCCTTCTGGATCTTTAACGAATAAACTTGAATTAGTTAGTACTATCGAATAAAAAATTCTACAATTTTCTCGTACATGCTCGTTGTGCTTGTTTCAGTCCATAGAGTGTTTTATTAAGCTTACACTCATACTCTAGATGTGTCTTGTTCTCGAATCTTTTGGTTGTTGCATGTATATATCTCAATCAATCTCACCAAGTTCGTGACTTGCTTGCAGCTAAGGTAAGTAATACTCAAACCATGGTGATTTTTGCCACTGGACTGAGCATCGCATAGTAGTCTAACGCATACTGTTGTGAGAAACCTTGAGTAACCCATCGAGTCTTTTATCTGTCATTCGATCCATTTAGCCTGGTTTTCAATTTGTATACCCATTTGCAAGAGATAGAGTGTATATTCTTCGGCCTTGGCACAAGGTTCCACATCTCGTTCTACTTTAGTGCTTGTATTTCTTCTTCTATCATGTTTCTCCATTCCTTAATTTTGGACTCTTCTTCATGCGTTTTTGACTATCTTATAATATTTTCTATCAAAGCTGCATTTGCATGCTTTGGATTAGGTCTCCATTGTCTAGTGGACCTCTGAAGTTGTGGTTGTGATTCCTCTACTTTATCCATTTCATCATACCTGTTAGGCCTTCACGAACTCTTTAATTTGCTTTATGGTGACTCATTTGACAGTGATTCTCTACCATCCTCTTTAGTTATTTTAGATGTCAAAGTATCTTCTTATTCTTCTAGACTTTTTGCTAACTCTTCTAAAATTTCTTTTGATTGTGATAGCATCCCAGCCTACGGTGACCACAAAGATGACACTTTATTAAGCGTAACATTTCTAAATGTGTAGCATCTACATATGTTAGAATTACAACAAATCCATCCCTCTCATCTGAAATCATATCAACAAAGATGCAATAGAATGCCTTCTTCTCAAACTTGATCCTTAAATTATCGGGTACCAACACGAAGTATACGCACCCAAATACTCAGAAGTGTGATACAAAGGGTTTCTTCTTTTACATTTTTTCGTAGGGTGAGATCATGCCGAGCTTTGCTGATAGTAGGCGATTAGTGACATATACTGATGTCTTCATACATTCAGTCCAAAATTGTGCTTGAAAGTTCTTGACTTGTAGCATACTTTTACAAGTCTCTGCAAGGTTCCAATCTTCCCTTCTACAACTCCATTTTGTTGTGGAGTGTTCAAGCATGTCAACTATCATCAAATCTTTTGTTATTTCAAGAATTCTGTGAATTCCTGTAAAGTGTATTCCCCTCCATTATCTATGCGAAAGCACCTTATTTCACAACCAATGTCACTTTCTTTTTTCTCCTGAAATGCCTTAAACTTATTAATACTTCGGATTTTTCTTTCATGAAATCAAGCCAAACATATCAAAGATAGTCATCGATAAAATTTATCATACATCAATAACCACTTACTAATGGTAGAAGTCAATAACCTACAGGTGCAGAAGTTAATAACCTTTTCAACTCCTAAAAGCTCTTTTTGCAAGCCTCATTCCATTTGAATTGGACCCTTTTCTGATTAAGTTGAGTTAAGGGGGTAGCTATCTTGGAGAAATCCTCCACAAACTTCTGGTAATATCCTACCAAACCCAAGAAGCTCCTAATGCCAATCAAGGATTGCTTCAATCTTGTTAGGATCTATATCAACTCCTTTTGAAATGATGTGCCCCAAGAATGCCACAATCTTCAGCTAGAACTAATATTTACTGAACTGTGCATAGAGTTTCTATTCACGAAGCATTTGCAACACTATCTTGAGATGTTCCCGGTGAGCTTCTACTGATGGGAAATAAACCAAAATGTCATTAATAAATACTACCACGAACTTGTCCAACTCCTCCTCGAAGACTCTATTAAGTAACTCCATGAATATTGTAGGTGCATTAGTCAAACCAAAAGGCATGACCAAGAACTCGTAGTGTCCATAATGAGTCCTAAATTCACTCTTCAGTTGGTCAAACAAATCATTGATGTGAGGCAATGGGTACTTGTTCTTCACTGTGATTTTGTTCAGCTCCCAATAATTAATTCACATCCTCATGCTGCCGTCCTTCTTCTTTACAAACAAAATAGGTGCACCCCATAGAGAAACACTAAGTCGGATGAACTTCTTATTTAACAACTCTTGTAGTTGGGTTTTCAACTCCCTCAACTCTGTTGGTGCCATCCGGTATGAGGCCTTAGAAATTGGCTCAGCTCTTGGTACCAGATTAATCTCAAAGTCCACTTCTCTTTCTGGTGGCACTACAAAAAAAAAAAAAAAAAAGGCTTTTGGCAACACTTTTATTTGCAACATAGCAAAATATGTGGTAAAAACTTAGTTTTTAATACAGTTTTGAATTTCATGGCATATAAACTTTTTTCGTAACACTTTATTTTGCCACGATTGTGTTTCTGTAGTAAAAGTTCTTTTTTAGATTTAAAAATTGTGTGGGTAAAAATAAAATTTTACCACAGATATTTAAAATTGTTGGTGAAAGAATTTAATTACCCATAGTTTTACTGAAGTATGGAAAAAGAATACTTTTTCTTCTCTTATCAAATATTAAAAAATGTCAAAATAAAATGAAAGTTATCACTAAGCACCATTGTTGAGGTAATCATTTATATTCAAGTGGTCGTGTATTCAAATTTTTATATTTACTATTTTATTCATTTTTATATAACTTTTTGGACCAACTATCTATGCACACTTTTTGCCTTACTTTATTTAGCTAGAACAAAACTTACTTTCTACAATAAAAAAAAAAAGAGAATAAAAATAGAAAGCGGAAGTACATAAACTTTAATAGACTCCATTTAGCAACCATGGTAACGGGAGGGATGCTTTATTACATTTTAAATTTGCTAAATAAGTTGTACATTTTTTATTTTTTTTTTTGGATAGGGCGGCGGGTTTAGATGGATGAAAAAAAAAATATTACTTTATATTTTTAAAATTTTTATTTTTTAAAAAACATTTTTACCAAGTGAGAAGAAATAAACAGGACTTAATCTGATGTCGAATCTGAGACTTTCATCCTAGGTAATAGCTCTCCCACCATTATAACAAACTATTTCAACTATAAAATTGTTATTGTGTTTAAGCATATTTTGTATATTATGAGTTTAGATGTTCAAAACTTAATTTTTCTTAAATGAAGTTGTTATTATTAACAACAACAATAACAATAACAACAACAATAATAATAATAATAATAATAATAATAATAATAATAATAATAATAATAATAATAATAATAATAATAATAATAATAATAATAATAATAATACTACTACTACTACTACTACTACTACTACTACAACTACTACTGCTACTAGTAGCAGCAGCAGCACTAGTAATAGTAGTAGTAGTAGTAGCAGTAGTAGTAATAAGGTTCTAATTAATATTTTTTTTCCTATTTTTTATTTAGGGGACATACCAAACTTCTTTATTATTATTATTGTTATCAACAAATAGCTAAGAATCATTTACTTAATATTCATTTGTTTGGTTCAGTGGTTCAAATGTCTTGATTCATTTTCTCAACTTCATTGCCTAAGATCTTTTTTCTTTCTTATTAATTCTTTTTATTTTGTTTTTTAAGAATAAATCTTCATTCTTTTTCCTATTTTGATTTTTTTTTTACTAGATAACATTTTATCTTATTTAAGATAAGAATAGACACAAAAAGGAAATATAGAGCTTTACCTTAAATGGTGGAATAATTTTTTTTTAATTACTATCACAATTATGGACCAAATACCATGACAATCTTCAGAGTATTTTGCCACATAAAATAAAAAATTACTTCTTACAAATAATAAAAAAGAAATATGTAAACTTTAATAGATCCTTGGTGATTTTTACCTGTGACTCCTGTGTAGATCAGGCAGGGAGAGCTCGAGAGCTTAGCTGTCAGCCAAGAATTGGCTATCTTGTAACCTCTTATATTATTTGTTCTTGTGAGTTATAAATATCAACCGAGAGCTAGCTATTTTATAATATCTTATACTATTCTATTCCATATTCATGTGAGTTATAAAGTTAAAAGTTGAGTAGAATGCCCATAATTTTCCGTGTCTCATTTTTACTTGTACCTTTGATTATTATAGGTGTAACATTGAGTAGTTTAGTCGTGTTGGATTAAGTTGTTATCATCATGAGACAAAAAAAAAAAAAAAAAAGGACTTTGAATTTAACATTGTGACAGTTGGGTTGGCTAGCTTTACTAATGCCAATTATAAACCCAAATTTCTATTGTTCTCGCTGCTTCTGCTCAACTTTTGTTAAATTTTGAATTATTATGGTTTATTTAACTTTTATTATTTCAAAATTTGAAGCATTCGGAATTTATAATGTTTTTAAAGTTCACTTTGCTCTTTTTTTTCTACTTTTTTTTTAATCTTTCATGTTATCGTGGGCTATTTATCTTTCTAAAAAAGAAAAAAGTTTATTAACACTTGTTTTGGATTATTGCATCTCCTATTTAATTAGCATGTAAATTGTAAATGCTAACAAATTATTGGGAATTGTCCAAGCATTGCCTTATTTTTATATTTCACAAATTCCATCCTGAATTTATCTTAATTTTTTTTTTAAATCTCAATTGAGCAAGTGTTGAAAAATTTTTCAAATTTTTTTTGGGAAGAATTCCTACATTTGTCGTCGACACAATTCGACTTAGGAGAAGAAATTTGGATGATCGATGATGGAAAAGCTGTTTTTGTTCCTTCCAAAATCAATGATGCATGCAAATTTGGAATAACGTATGAAGTGGGTGCGAAAATCTTCAGTCTTTGGTGCACAAGGTGTTGAAAATAACTAACTTGATAGGCCAGACCCAAGGAAGAAGAAGAAGACGACGACTTCAGACTATCAAGTCTTCAACCCGATTGGAACGACACAATGATGGGAAAGCCCCCCCGGATCCAACTGTTTACTGTTGACAAAATCTTAAGATTTACTTACCATATAAGATGATTTTACATTTTTTTTTTCATATCCAAATATTTAGATTTTATCAATTTTATGACGGATAAAAATTTATAACTATTACTCATTAAGTGTGTATTGAGTAAAGTTCATCTTGTGATCTTAACTGAAAAAACTTACAAAAATATAAAATAGTTTAGTAATTTAGATAAGTCTTGATTGACTAATTCAATTGAAAAAATCAACGTGGTACGAAAATTTAAACTTGTGGTCTTTGGGCATTCGGATTTTATTATTTAGCCCTACTTTTCGTGCAGCAATTGTCAATTGGAAAACTGTATTGGCGGAATGACTCTCAAGGATTTTCTTTTCTATTATCTCTCCTGGTCTTTTTTCTATTCTTTTGAAAGTGTCATTTGTGTCCTTATTTTTCTTTTTTCTATTTCGTTTTTTCAATAAAAGGGACATATAGCAGTTTCATGGGGGCGAGGGTGAAGAAGGAAATAGAGGAGATAGTCCGAAGTGGTTTTTTCTTTTGTTTTTATTTTTTATTTTTCTTTTAAATGAAGCAACATTCTCTGATAGTTTACCCCAAGACCGTCATTTTTTTTTTATTGAGAAGAAATTTGAAATTTGATTAAAAAAAAAAAAAGAAGCAACGTTCAGCCCATCCTGCGGTCCAAAATTAGCCTAAATAGCCCCTTCATCCAGAAACACTTAGGATATTCTTCAGTCACTTAAAAAAAATAAATCAATAAATAAAAAGGGCTAAGACAAGTCCGTAAACTCTCTATTTTAAACGAAACTATGTAGGAGGTCCGAGCGTTGTTCGGAGTCAATAATTTTTTATGATAATTAATTAATTTTATTAACTTTGTATTCAATTTGATTTTTCTATTTTATATTTAGGTTCTAAAGGGAGAAAATCAAAATCATTTGTTGTTTTTCTACTTTTAATTATATTATATATCATAACATATCATTTTAAAATTTTTATGTTAATCCTTATTTTTTTTATTTAAAATATTCGTAATAACATATTTTTTATACTAATTATTTTTTATTTAAGTTAACTGCTTTGATACTTCGCCTCCTTTGTTCCCTTGGAAACAATGTGAATGGCTTGTTCATTTTCCATGAATTTAATGAACTTAGATGATTTCAAGCAATGTAAAATTTTGTTCGTTCATATATTATGCTACAATATATTTTTCATAATACTAAATTTATCTCAATATGTATATTGTATCATATTTTTATTTAGCTTGATATGATTATTCTTTTTTAATAATGTTAATTTTATTAAATATTTACTCTGTGTTTTTTTTTTTCAGGACTTGTATAAACAGTGCTTAAGTTTCTTTTTTTTTATTTTGTTTTTAGGGAATTATTTTTTTAATGTCCATGCATTTGAAATTCCCTTTTTTCAAAAAAAAAAAAAAATTGCCACAGAATGTTTATTAATAAAATTTGATAATGTTTTTTGATGTCTACCCGATTACTTCGATGACGAATAATTTGCAGTTCTAGTAGATTCAAATACAAGAAGCATTTCATTAGAGTAACAACATCATCAACAATTCAATCTTGAAAGCAATTTTTCATGTTCGTGCAAGTGGTACTCACATTTCGTTCGACGTTCGTTATCATTCTTCTTTCCAAAGGAAGAAGAAGGGAAAAAATTCTTTCCAGCGGGAGAAGAAGGGAAAAAACATAAGCAAACGGTCAGATTTCTAGCTTTCTATATATCCATCAAACAGAGGGAATTTAAGTGACAGGAAGATCTAATCAGAGGTAAAGTCATCTAGATTCAGCAAATAAGTCAATGAAGATTCATTAGTACCCTTAATGCTCATGAGTTTGATAATGAAAAGGCTACTTACAGAGAGACAATGCCCACAAATTCAATAACATCAATTCATACATCTCATATCATGTGGATATGACATGGCATCATATCCCGTATGCCAAGGTTGACCATCAATGCTCAAACAATTACAAATGCTAGACACACCTCCCAAAAAAAAAAAAGTCAAAACTTTGTCAAGCAAGTCAAAATGGAAGCTATGAAGAGGGACATATGGGGCATCATGATTGCAACGTCCTTGCAAGGCTCAAGAGAAATCGATTGAGGCAGCCAAAAAGCCTGCCTGTCCAACAATGGCAAACCCCTCCATTCAATTCAATTCCAAGAAAAGATGGCCAATTTGTATCCAGATCCAGTTGAAGTATCAAAAGAGAAGATAGAGAAATTATACACCAAACTCTGAAATTTTGAAAAATACACCAGTTAGGTTTCTTTTTTTTATTTTGTTTTTAGGGAATTATTTTTTTAATGTCCATGCATTTGAAATTCCCTTTTTTCAAAAAAAAAAAAAATTGCCATAGAATGTTTATTAATAAAATTTGATAACGTTTTTTGATGTCTACCCGATTACTTTGATGACGAATAATTTGCAGTTCTAGTAGATTCAAATACAAGAAGCATTTCATTAGAGTAACAACATCATCAGTAATTCTGTCTTGAAAGCAATTGTTCATGTTCGTGCAAGTGGCACTCACATTTCGTTCGACGTTCGTTATCATCCTTCTTTCCAAAGGAAGAAGAAGGGAAAAAATTCTTTCCAGCGGAAGAAGAAGGGAAAAAACATAAGCAAACGGTCAGATTTCTAGCTTTCTATATATCCATCAAACAGAGGGAATTTAAGTGACAGGAAGATCTAATCAGAGGTAAAGTCATCTAAATTCAGCAGATAAGTCAATGAAGATTCATTAGTACCTTTAATGCTCATGAGTTTGATAATGAAAAGGCTACTTACAGAGAGACAATGCCCACAAATTCAATAACATCAATTCATACATCTCATATCATGTAGATATGACATGGCATCATATCCTGTATGCCAAGGTTGACCATCAATGCTCAAACAATTACAAATGCTAGACACAAAAAAAAAAAAAAAAGTCAGAACTTTGTCAAGCAAGTCAAAATGGAAGCTATGAAGAGGGACATAGGGGGCATCATGATTGCAACGTCCTTGCACGGCTCAAGAGAAATCGATTGAGGCAGCCAAAAAGCCTGCCTGCCTAACAATGGCAAACCCCTCAATTCAATTCAATTCAATTCCAAGAAAAGATGGCCAATTTGTATCCAGATCCAGTTGAAGTATCAAAAGAGAAGATAGAGAAATTATACACCAAACTCTGAAATTTTGAAAAATACACCAGTTAGGTTTCTTTTTTCTATTTTGTTTTTAGGGAATTATTTTTTTAATGTCCATGCATTTGAAATTCCCTTTTTTCAAAAAAAAAAAAAAAAAATTTGCCATGGAATGTTTATTAATCAAATTTGATAACGTTTTTTGATGTCTACCCGATTACTTTGATGACGAATAATTTGCAGTTCTAGTAGATTCAAATACAAGAAGCATTTCATTAGAGTAACAACATCATCAGTAATTCTGTCTTGAAAGCAATTGTTCATGTTCGTGCAAGTGGCACTCACATTTCGTTCGACATTCGTTATCATCCTTCTTTCCAAAGGAAGAAGAAGGGAAAAAATTCTTTCCAGCGGAAGAAGAAGGGAAAAAACATAAGCAAACGGTCAGATTTCTAGCTTTCTATATATCCATCAAACGAGAGGAATTTAAGTGACAGGAAGATCTAATCGGAGGTAAAGTCATCTAGATTCAACGAGATAAGTCAATGAAGATTCATTAGTACCTTTAATGCTCATGAGTTTGATAATGAAAAGGCTACTTACAGAGAGACAATGCCCACAAATTCAATAACATCAATTCATGCATCTCATATCATGTAGATATGACATGGCATCATATCCTGTATGCCAAGGTTGACCATCAATGCTCAAACAATTACAAATGCTAGACACACAAAAAAAAAAAAAAAGTCAGAACTTTGTCAAGCAAGTCAAAATGGAAGCTATGAAGAGGGACATAGGGGGCATCATGATTGCAACGTCCTTGCACGGCTCAAGAGAAATCGATTGAGGCAGCCAAAAAGCCTGCCTGCCTAACAATGGCAAACCCCTCAATTCAATTCAATTCAATTCCAAGAAAAGATGGCCAATTTGTATCCAGATCCAGTTGAAGTATCAAAAGAGAAGATAGAGAAATTATACACCAAACTCTGAAATTTTGAAAAATACACCAGTTAGGTTTCTTTTTTCTATTTTGTTTTTAGGGAATTATTTTTTTAATGTCCATGCATTTGAAATTCCCTTTTTTCAAAAAAAAAAAAAAAAAATTTGCCATGGAATGTTTATTAATCAAATTTGATAACGTTTTTTTATGTCTACCCGATTACTTTGATGACGAATAATTTGCAGTTCTAGTAGATTCAAATACAAGAAGCATTTCATTAGAGTAACAACATCATCAGTAATTCTGTCTTGAAAGCAATTGTTCATGTTCGTGCAAGTGGCACTCACATTTCGTTCGACATTCGTTATCATCCTTCTTTCCAAAGGAAGAAGAAGGGAAAAAATTCTTTCCAGCGGAAGAAGAAGGGAAAAAACATAAGCAAACGGTCAGATTTCTAGCTTTCTATATATCCATCAAACAGAGGGAATTTAAGTGACAGGAAGATCTAATCAGAGGTAAAGTCATCTAGATTCAGCAGATAAGTCAATGAAGATTCATTAGTACCCTTAATGCTCATGAGTTTGATAATGAAAAGGCTACTTACAGAGAGACAATGCCCACAAATTCAATAACATCAATTCATACATCTCATATCATGTAGATATGACATGGCATCATATCCTGTATGCCAAGGTTGACCATCAATGCTCAAACAATTACAAATGCTAGACACACAAAAAAAAAAAAAAAAAAAAGTCAGAACTTTGTCAAGCAAGTCAAAATGGAAGCTATGAAGAGGGACATAGGGGGCATCATGATTGCAACGTCCTTGCACGGCTCAAGAGAAATCGATTGAGGCAGCCAAAAAGCCTGCCTGCCTAACAATGGCAAACCCCTCAATTCAATTCAATTCAATTCCAAGAAAAGATGGCCAATTTGTATCCAGATCCAGTTGAAGTATCAAAAGAGAAGATAGAGAAATTATACACCAAACTCTGAAATTTTGAAAAAGACAACATTCTATGCCTCAGAGGCGGACGAACAATTGTGCACAGGAAAGAAATAAAGTTTGCAAACAGCTTAGATTTTGAATTGAGAGATATAAGTATGCCAAATTGAAGAAGCGGGAATGGGGGGAAGAATTGCATTTATCTGGTAAAAATCAATTTAAGAACTGAAAGTCAATAATATTTGATCATCAAATATTATTGATGATCAAAACTAACCTTCATAGTTTACACCAGTTGGAGAAAGAGTAGCAGAAGAACCATTCATCAATATGAGCAACAGGAATACCACTTCGTGAAACAGAGATCACCGCTTTTCCATACTCGAACTCACTTCTCTTCAACACCTTTGCCTTATGTGCTAAAGCACCTGTTGCTAAAGGGAAAAATCACAAACATTCGCACTGGAAACCGCCATTTCCACATGTATTCAGTCCCTGCCTGAACATTTCCTTCTCTAAAATACTTCCACTAGAAAAGCAACAACCAGAATCAGAACCCAGTAAAGCAAAATCCACTGCTTACCATAAAAAGAATTGCACTTTACAGCTTCAATCTCCAAAACAACCTAAAAATTTCCCTTTAAAGAATTCAAGATAGCTTCATAAATTAAACAGCCCAAATGATAAATTTGATGCCTTACACAATTACACACAGTCTTACATCAAAATTGAGCTAAATGGCCACCATTTGGAGCAACGAGACCAACAAAGAGAAGGGATTTTTCTTGAGAAACAAACAAAGACTAAGCCTGAAATTCTGAAAGCCTTGAGATCTGGGAATGCTGTAGTGTGATTTTATGTGGTTGTAACTAATCCCCACAAATTCCATGTAGACTTACTTTACTGTTGGCTATTATCTTTCCTCCCTTAGCTCAGCTCTGCCACTATGATTCTTCCACACCATATCATTATCCTCTTCACATTAAGAAGATAATCTCATCAACCCATTATTTTCTTAGTTACATGTTATATACAATACCAAAAAGATACAATCACACAAAAAGGCCAAAGCATAAGGCCAAAAGGCCTTACACTTTCATCCGTGGAAAGGTACTTTAAGGCATCAATTTTTCTTTCAGTCAAATAGTACTAAGTGCTAACATGTTGACTGAGTTGTATAGAAATCTTTAACATGAAATGTAAATTGAAAAGGAAGAAGAAGAAGCTTCAAATATGACAAATAAATTGAAATAGAAGGAGCATTTTGATTCTTTCTTTGAGAAGTGTATTGTCTTTGGGATGGACATCTAAGTACGACTATTCTTGGGTATCATATATCTCATTCTCTCTTCTAGTTCCCTCCTGCACCCACAAACCCACCCCCTGTGGAACATATGCATTCCATTGTAGAAAATACAAAACAAAGCTGGCAGGTCATAAATTAAAAGTGGCAGAGTATTTACCCCTCTAAAGAAAGTAGAACCCCTTGAAGAATAGATTTGAAGGCTCTAGCAGCAGTTGCACCTATGCACATGATGAATCCATATAAATGGAATCTTGGTTCGCCTTGGCTCCACAAAAAATATTATATAATTTTAGTTCCACGAAATCCAAACCATGATTTAGTTTATTGAGAAAGCAATCAAATCAGTGAACTCCAATATCTAAAAAACCAAAGATCGTGAATATCCTATGTGCTTCCATATATGTAAAGTTTACTAATGCTAGACCACTAAAGAATTGTGGCTATTGCATTTTGTTTTTGATAAATAAGTATGCTAGTTATTTGATTAGCCTGTTTTGCAACACATAGAACCATGTTTATAGGCAGGCAAGTTTACTGTTTGTTGTGATAAATAAAACCTAAAGAAGCTCATAGTAGCATATTGTGGACATTGTAACATATCTAAAAAAATTAAAATAATTGGCTTCAAGTGAATGGTGAAAGTATCAAAATGTATAGGATTTACAAGTGGAGAAACTACCCTCAAAATTGATTCTTGCTGAGTAAATCATGCATTTGTTTGATGCTTTTCAGAACCCGAGAAGAAAAGCATGTTGGAGCATTTTACAAATCAACATATTGCTGAGGAACCTAACACTGATCTTTTCAAATCGATATGCCAAATGTTATCAAATTTGTTCCTATATCAGTCTTGGCTTTTTGCTAAATTTTACCAAGCGAACATGAATGAGATTATAAGGCAAAGGACTATGTCAACTGCTTAGATTAAAAAATAGGCAACACTGCCAAAAGATGCAACACACATTTGATCATTGCAATACTTTGGTTAATTTCCCTAACCAAACATTACAAAAATCTTTCCTTTGTAATCTAAGCTACAGTGAAATTTATTCATTCGTAAAAAAACAGTAAGAAACAAATTAGTACAAAAAAAAAAGACACAATATTTTTGAAAAAAAAAATGAAAAATAGGAATTAAAGAAAGTTACCTGTATTCCACTGGGTAAGTTCTGAGCTGTAAGGACTTGCTGCTGTATCTCCGTTTCCGAGATGGGCTCGGCCTGAAAAATCTTCACAGACGCAAAGTTCAGATCTCAATATTGACTTGGTTAAAATAATTTTCTACTTTAGTCAGCAGTTTTCTATTTCTATATTTTTAACTCACTACACCCACCCTTGAAAAAGAGAAGATACAGAAACTCTGGTAAATCAACACAGATTACTAGAACAAAAAATATACTTCTTGGAAAAGCCAAATGCCCAAGGAAGAAAAAAGTAAGATACAAAAGTATAGCAAAAATTGATATACAATATCCTCAAAATGAAACAAAAACACTTACACTGTTTGATTCATTGTTTCAGTATAAAAGAGAATCGATGATAATGTAGAAAGTTAAAAGGTACCTTAGGGTTGGGGTGGTGGCATATTGATGCAAGCAGGCCTGGGTTGGTGTTTGGAGCCAAGGGAAGCCAGATTGCAGTTGGCACGGTGGCCGTTGATGATCGGAGTGGGATCTACAGGCCTTTTTGGATGCCTCCGATTCCTTAAACGTCACTTGCAATGCGAAGAGATTTAACAAATGATCTATGGCTACTAGCTAGCACATGCAATACTGAGACTAATGTTTGTGGCTAGATTTGACTTATATATACTTACAAAACCATAGCCCTGGATCTGCCGGTGACCTTGTCGGAGATGATGACGGCCTCCAAGATCTCACCATATTTCTCAAAGTGCTCTCTCATAGCCGTTCTATCAAAGCCACTTCAAGAGGGCTTTGCTTTATGTTTCGTTTATTGAATTTATACACCTGAAATGTGCAAGAAGGGCCAGAGGTGGGAAGACACAATCCCCTTCTACTTCGCTGATCGGGGTATTACCGGCGTATTTGAAGGCTAAATCAGAGACGCAAGACAGAATCAGTTGAGAAATTTCCATTCCCTTCTACTTCGCTGATCGAAAATTTTCAACAATTTAAATTGAAATGCATTAATAAGTAGAATCTGTGTCAAACATTTTCAAAGCATATATAATAAGATATATATATATATATACTCGAATAAAGAGTTAGAGGGGGAGCAAAATAAGAAGCAGAGTGGCACGTTCTCAATCTATAGAGGTGTGAGGAAACGAAACTTGGGAAATTGGGTGTGCGAGATTAGAGACCCCAAAAAACAAACCACAATTTGGCTGGGGAGCTTCAATACACCTGAAATGGCAACCGCAACATATGATGCATCTGCATTTTTTCCTCAAGGGACCCAAGGCTCGATTGAACTTTTCTGACTTGGTGGAGAGGCTTCGTCGACAAGCCAGTTCAAATATTGATGATATTCGCGTGGCTGCTCAAGAGCCATCTTTACTTCTCAAGAAATTGAAAGACGATCAGCAAGGGGCAGCTGGAGGAAGTTCTAGCATGGCTAGCATTGCTCCTATCATGGTTGCAGAGTCTAAGTTTTTAGGTTAGTGCAAGCGGCTGGAAGATGGTCCATCTTCCATAGAAGCTCGAGATCTCCAATGCAATCTCGTGTGGAAGAAATGAACGTCTTTTCCTCTTCCTCAGCAGTCAGCCGCATTCTTGGGAAATAATATGACTTCCTACTCGGATGCCGTGTTTTGAAACCCCAAAATATTTAAATGTTTATTTGTGAATCTGGATAGTCCACCTCAATCAATTCCCAAAAACTGCAGCAATCCACAATTACTTATAAATATTGTTATTTCTACCTCATAAAGAATCTTCTATTACTAATCTAAAAAATATTCCCAAGTAACATACCCAAAGTATAAACATCTACAACAAAATTTGTTATTCAAACCAATAGCACTTAATCCTAAATCCATACCTAATCATCTCACCTAAGAGGAAATCCAAACCCCCAATGCTGATGTGTCACACAAACATTGGCCAATTAACCTAGTGAAGTTGATGTGTCAAACCCTAAAGACTTTACCCATCAGCTTTACTACTTATTAATTTAACTTTCAACACACGTGCGTGCACACATATGCTTATATATATATATATATATATGTGTGTGTGTGTGTATGTATATATATATATATATGTATATATTTATATATATCTTGAGGCATACATTAATTTCTATGTGTGGTACAAATTATATTGAGAAATCTTGATTTCATGCTTAGCATATTATTTACAATAGGAGATAATTGATATAATTGAAACTATTAAATTAAATTGAGCATTTGTAAAAAATTTGGAACATGGTTTGGATTCCAAGACATGTTTGAAACTTTAAACATAGATGGCTTAAACACAAACGAAATTAGCCACAATCTAAGTGAAAAATATTAAAGCAATAAGATATAAAAAAAAAATTGATAGGAAATTCTCATGTTTTCAAACAATAGTTTTGAAGTTAAGATTTGACACAAGATTAAAGGAAAAATAAAGAAAATTCAAAACCCAGTCCAGTTTGATTACTAAACAAAATATGTTAGTCACTTTGAATTTTTACAAATTTTGATTTCTACCCAAAATTTTTAAAACGTGTGATTTTACTGTTGAACATTTGAAACACCTAAAAAATAACCATTTCGTCAATTGAAACTATTAAGTGCTCACAAAAATTTTACATGACTTCTACATAGCATGTTTTATCAGTATTTTTGTCCACTTATAACCCGCATAATGTGGTGTCATGTTTTCCTCTTATTCTTACAAATTAACTTTTGTATACGATAGAAAAAGACTATTACGACTTGCACGTCTCTCATTTTTCCTTTTAGTTTTTTTTTTGTGGCAATTCACTTTTCCTTTCAGATTCATTCTTCCTTTCTATAGAGATGCTAAGAAAATTGTTGTACATTGAGAACTGAATTTGAATTTCTTTACAATCCATCGAGAATTAAATCTGATTTCTTTTTTTTTTTCATCTTTATATCTACATCTTGTTTATTAAAAGGTGAAATCTATTACTTTTGTTACATGGATAGATTATGTAATCTACTTCTATGAGCATTTAACTATTTAAATTGATAGAATGACCATTTTTAAAATATTTTAAAAATTCAAAAATTTAAAATTACACATTTTAAATTTTAAATTTTAAAGATAAAAATTAAATTTTAAAAAAGTTCAAGAATGGTTAGCATATTTTGTCATTGATTACTTAGCTGGATGGATAATATTACTCAAGACTTAGTCTTCGACCTCGATTGACAGGATGCAGTGGTGGGAAAGCTATTTCCTATTCTACCAAAGTCATTGATGGCTCTTGGTCATACATACAACATATTTGGTTTTGTGGGAATTAATGTGAATGCATGTTTGAATAATTTGTCTTGTATTTTCATTCTATTGGAGTTAGGCATATCAGATTGAATAACTCATTATTTTATTGTAATACTTGAACTATTATCTTTTTAAAAGTATTAAAAAAGAAAAATTTTTTTTTAAAGAATCTCCCAAATCCAACTTAAGTTTGAAAGGCATTAGGGATGGATTCTTTAGAAAATTTTATTATTTAATGAAAATTAAAAGAAATGAAAATTAATAAAGGAATCCATCACAAATCTATTCGAATCCCAAAAAAAAAAATTATTCAATAGAAAATATTAATTATGGAAGTTAAGAAGAAAAATATGATTATTTTTTAAATATTGAAATCCATTTTTGCATACTTCAAAATAGAAAGGTGAATATTTAATTTCAAATGGAGGAGGTGTTCTAGGTCAATTAGAAATAATTTGAATAAGTAGATGCTTAAATGTTTAAGCAAACTTTTAATAAATATATGAACCTAGAAATCATAAGTTAAAAAGTTATAAAATATCTTTTTACGAAAAATAGTGATAATCGAAGGAATTAAAACACAAGAAAAATTACAAAACATACAAGATTTACGTGATTCAGTCAATGTGACCTGCATCCACGTGTAAAGAGAGAGATTTCTTATATTTTTTTGAAGAATTGTTACAATGAGAGTTAATCTTGCAATTCCAAAAGGCCTCATGCTATGTGAACATTCACCAAGTCCAAACTATGCTTGAACTTCTCTGCAGGTAATAGTTTTGTCAATATATCTGTTGGGTTATCAGCCGTGGCTATCTTCTCTATGGAGAACAACTTATCTTCTATAATATCTTGAATGAAATTCAACTTGACATCAATGTGCTTTGATATTTCATGATAAATTGGATTTTTGGCCAAGTGCAATGCACTTTGATTATCACTATCAATAAGACCATGCAACCATATACCTTCTTTAACCCCTTCTGTTACAAACATACTTTGCTTTAGTTGTAGACAAAGCAACTGTAGATTGAAGTATTTCTTTCATGTAATAACACATCCATAGAGGGTAAAGATATAACATGTCAAGGATCTTTTTTTAATAAGGTCTACACCATAATCAAAATCTTCATAGCCAACAAGTCCACTAGTAAAACCATTAGTACCATAACCTAGACAAACATTAACCGTACCTTTTAAGTATCATACAATCCATTTTACTGCCTCCCAATGAGTTTTATTTGAATTACTCATAAATTTGCCCACCACACTCACAACATAAGCCAAATCTAGCCTAGTAAATACTATAGTATACATCAACCTTCCAACAGTACTAGAGTAAGGAACTTTACTCATTAATCCTTCTTTTTGCTTGTATTAGGTAATGCACTAGTATCAAATTTAAATTGCACAGCCAAAGGAGTACTAACTGGCTTAGAATATTCCATCTAAAAAGATTGCAGTAATTTTTCAATGTATTTCTTTTGAAATATATAGAGTAATCCCGCCCTTCTATCTCTCCAAATTAATTTCCATGTCCAAAATCTTCTTAGCTACACCCAACTCCTTTATCTTAAACTCATTCCTTAGCCAAATCTTTAACCTGTCAATTTCGACCTTGTTCTTCGCTGCAATCAACTATCATCCACATATAGTAACAAATATATAAATGAGACATCTAATAACCTTTTAGAGTAAACACAACGATCAAAAGAATTTCGTATGAACTCATGAGAAATCACAAATGCATAAAACATTTTGTACCACTGCCGAGGAGACTGTTTCCAACTATATAAGAATTTTTTCAACAAACACACTGAGTTTTCTTTTTCAAAATCAAGAAATTCTTTTGATTGTGACATATAAATCTGTTCCTCTAAATTCTATATAAGAATGTAGTTTTCACATCAAATTGCTCTAAATCAAGATAAAAAATACTCACCATAGCTCGAAGAACACGAATAGTCTTTTGCTTCACAACTGGCGAGAATACTCCATGGTAGTCTGTTTCCTCTTTTTGTGAAAAACCTTTTGCCATAAGCCTACCTTGAACCTAGCTAGTTCAACTTTAGGAATACCCTCGTTCTTCTTGAAAACCTGTTTGCATCCTACTAGTTTCACTCCTTTTGGTAATGATACTATGTCCCATGTTTTGTTCTTCTAATTAAGAGACTGCATTTCTTCATTCATAACAATCAACCATTTTTCTGCCTTTTTACACTGTACTGCCTCTTCATCAGAATCAATATTCTCTGCTACTACCAAAGCATATACAATTGATTAGTATCAATAACATAAACATAATCTGCATACCTTAGAGTATTTTTGATTTCTCATCTTTCTCTTCTTGTTGCTATACTTTGTGGTTCTGATTCCCATACATTCTCAGGTTGTTCTACAGTATTTGTAACTATCCTCTTTAGAGTTTTAGTATCAAACTCCACCTTCTGGTTAGCACCCTGATCTTTAATACTTGCAAGATCACCAAACTCCTCTCCCTGGCCAAACATAGCAGGCTCATCAAAAGTAACATTTCCACTAATAATAAATTTTAGAATCCTATTTGTTTTCAGTACACCACAATCTATACCTTTTAACTTCAATGCATATCTAGAAATATGCATTTCATTACCCTAAGCTCTAATTTATCATTATTAACATGAGCATATACAGGACAGCCAAAGATACGTAAGCCAAAATAATCAAAGGGAGAACCGAACCATGCCTATTGAGGAGTCTTAAAATCAATTACAGTTGATGGAGATCTATTCATTAGATAACAGGCAGTGTTAATTACCCAGAATTATTTCAAAAGTTTAGCATTCAATCGCATGTATTGAGCACGATGCAAAGTGTTTGGTTCATACGTTTTACGACTTCATTCTGCTGTGGTGTATGTCGTACAGTGTAGTGCCCCACTATACCTTTTTTCTTATAGAATTCATCGAATGGTGCGTTGTGAAATTCTAACCCATTATCTATTCTATGTGTCTTGACTTTTTCTCCAGTCTATTTTTCAACCATAGTCTTCCAATCCTTTAATCGCCCAAACACCTTATCTTTTCATTTCAAAAAATACACCAAAACATTTCTAGAGTAGTGATCAATGAAAGTAATAAAATATTTGCATCAGCCATAAGGCTCAACCAGAGAAGGACTCCAAAATTCTAAATGAATATACTCAAGGAAACTCGTAGATGTGTGTTTACTAGAACTAAATTTAACCTTGCACTGCTTACCCATAACATAAGTCTCACAAAATTTTAGTTTTCTTGTTTCTGCTCCATCTAACAATCCTTGTTTGCTCAATATTGCAATCCATTTCTCACTTATATGACCCAACTGCAATGTCATAATTCTGTACAATCATCATACTGATCTACTGAATGAGAGACTACCATTGTTTCCATCACTGAACTTCCTATGAAGGTGTAAATTCCATGCTGCAATTTACCCTTTATTATTATCAGAGCACCTTTTAGAACTTTATTTTGGCCATATGTACCAAAATAGTTATATCCTTATTTATTAAGAGCACCCAAAGAAATTAAATTTTGTCGTAAGTCAGGAACATAGTAAGCATCAAGCATTCTGACAGATCATCATCTATCTTAATCCGCATAGAACCATTGCCTTTAACACTAAAGTCCTTATCATCACCTAATTCCGCACTGCCTTTCCATTCCTTAAAGGAAGTGAACAAATTCTTTGAAAATGTCACGTGATAAGATACACCATTGTCCATGACCCAAGTATTTGTAGAACTTAAAGTACTAATGGTCAAAACATTATTGCTTGCTCTTCATCAGAACTTTCTTGAACTATAGCTGCACGAGCATTATTATTTGATTCATTCTTTTCGTATTCCTTTTTTCGCTGTGGGCAATCTTTTCTAATGTGTCCTAATTCTTTACAGTGAAAACACTAAAGTCCACTAGACCTCGATTTGGAACATGACTTATTCCTCCCTTTACTATTCCTTTCCTTGTTCTTGCCTCTGCTAACAATCAAACCTACATCTGATCCATTTTCATTGGAATTAGAGACCTTTCTCTTCATTTCCTTAAACGGAACATCCTTCATATCACTAACAGAAATACTGCTCTACCATACAACCTAGTATCGACAAAATTCTCATATGAATTTGGCAAAAAACACAAAAGAATAATAGCTTAATCTTCATCATCAATCTTAACCCCAACACCTTGTAAGTCTAGGATTATATGATTAAACTTATCAAGATGATCTTTTACTTGCATATTTTTTAACATTCGCAAGGTATACAAATGCTTTTTCTGATGTAATCAATTTGTTAAAGATTTCTTCTGAAACTTACTTTCCAACTTTTTCTATAGCCCTATAGCAGTCGTTTTATCAACTACCACTCTCAAGACTTCTTCAGACAAACTCAACAAAATCGCACTCTGCGCCTTGACTAAAATCTCTATCTTTTCCATTACCTTCAATCCTTCCAATAATTTTTCTTCTCTTTCTAATGTTGTTGTACGTCCCTTTAAACCAAAAGAGCTCGTATCTTCACCTTCCATAAAGTGAAATCATTTGGTCCATCGAATTTAATGATATCAAGCATATAGGACATCATTTTAATTAGCAAACGAAACCCTAGATACTTGAATTTGAATAGAAAATTCTAAGTAACTAAGTTGTGATACCACTTGTTATGGAAAATAGCGATAAGCGAAGGAATTAAACCACAAGAAAAATTAAAGAATACACAGGATTTATGTTGTTCGGTCAATATGACCTACGTCTACAGGTAGTAAGAGAGATTTCTTATTTCTTTTTGGAGAACTATTACAGAAAGGGTTAATTGTGCAATCCCTAAACTACATATTTATAGAAAAATACATGCTACCACCGCAAACCTTAAAAAATTTCCTCTTTCAGGTGGTGTTTACAAAATTTCGGGTCGAGTCATTAATTCGAGTTGCGCACAATGAATTTAAGACAACTAACAATATCTCTATCCTTGACTCCTATGGTAAATCCTTACCCCAAAAGTGACATTTCTTTTCTCTCTCTTTTTATGAAAAATGAAAGTCATAAATATCTTTTACCTTGAAATGACTTTAGGTATGAAAACTTTTAGAATATGTTATGGGTTGCATTTAGTTCAACAAAATGTTTACAGTTATGAAATTCTTTTGTTAGAAAGAATCATAGAAAAAGATCAACAAATGAAAATTTTACAAATAATTTAAATTTACATAACTATGTGAAGAAAATTTTATTAGAGAAAATTGTAGATATTTTGGATTCTTTGCTTGGTTCAAGGAAAGGAGAGAAAAACAAAGAATTGGAATTAAATGATGACGGGTTCATAGAGTTAGAAAAGTCTAATATATGGAAGCACTACAAAATTTGGAATAGAATACGGTTTGGGATGGATTACATTATGCCAATCTCTAAAATTGGACCAAAATGCCCTGAAACATCAAGAAATGTTCGGATGGATATGAATGAGGTCAAAAGGTAGTTGTTAGTCATCAATGACATCTTTGGTTCATGTAGAAAGAGGTAGAGGTAATTATGCAAATGCACTTAGACGGGTGCAAGTTGGTGGTAGAATTGATGAATGATCCTCAGGTGTATATTAGCACCTAGAATGTTTGGGAAGATTATGTGCATCGAGTTAAAATTGTGACTTAAGGCCAAGTTCTGAACTAACTTGGAAGATGATCGAGAGATGCATGATATAGGTGGACACTTAGTCAAACCTGTACTCTGTGTACACTCAGACAATCGAATAAAAGATTGATACATGAGTATAACTGACACTTTGACAAAACTATCTTGTTTTCAAGAAGAGTTTACTCTACAACTGAGTTAGAGTCTTTATCTTAAAAAGATAAAGATAAGTTTTTAAATGATAGGGGAATATTCTCGAGATGTAAAAGATAAACACTAGTAAGTTGACTTTGAATAAGAGTAAGTCTTCTAAATGTGGCTATTCCAAAGGAGCTCCGTAAATAGCCTGTGAATTCATTTGAAATCATTCATTCAAGCAGAGAAAGAGACCACTTGTGAAGTGAATATCACAAAAGAATTTAAAGTAGGTTTTGCAAAGGTCTATATTAGGTTGAGAGAACATAATTAGCTATCTTGTGTTTGTGAAAGGACACATCGATAAAGAATTGGATATCTTAAGGCTGAGAGAACGCAATTGGCTATCTTGAATTTCTAAGAGAACACATTGATATAGAGTTGGCTATCTTGTGTTTCTGAGAGACTCATAAAACACATTGATCTAGAGTTAGCTACCTTATATTTTCTGAGAGAATGTAATCATGAGTCAAGAATTGGCTATTATATTTATGAGAGAATGTAATTATCTGTGAAGAGTTGACTATCTTGCATTTCTAAGAGAATATATCAGTTAAAAACGCTATCCTGTATTTTTGAGAGAACATATCTTGTATTCCTATGTAGATCATGTTGGGGTGCCTTGCATCCCACACCAGGAAATCAAAGAATTCTTCACCAACATTAATGCTTTGTTTAGTACCAAAATCCCACATCAATTATGCAAGAATTCAAGATGCCTATTAATGAAAACTTAGTTTGGTTCTTTGAGAACAACACACAACACCAACACAAGAGTTTCAGTACCCTTTGAGGCATTTGATATTTGTAACACTCTTGTTCTCTATTAGTGATGTTTAGGGGGAATTGATAAGAATGGCCCCGAATGGGGCCATTCGTCTTCAACTGGCCGCTGTGCGGAAAATGGTCCTAAAATGGCATCGACGCATTCGTTGGTAGCGTCCTAATTAAATTAGGACACTCTTCATGATGGTGTCCTAATTAAATTAGGATGCTTTTAGTGAATGAGTCCATTTAACCTGTATCATCCCTTCGGTGAGTTGAAGATAAAGATCAGGACGCTATCAAACAACGCGTCCTACTATAGAACGCTTTCCAAGGAAGCGTTCTCTTAGTTAGGATGCTTTCTACAAGAGCGTACTCTTTTTTTTTTGACGCATTTGTTGATATATAGTTTTGAAGCATATATATTTTTTGAAATCAAATGCATATGATGCATTTTAGTGATTGTGTTATATGCCCAATTTATCGTCCTTTATGTTATTTAAATTGTTTGTATTAGTAGATGAAATTGTATTAACTTTAAAAAGTATAACAAAAGTGTGTGTAGTTAATGGATAAATAAAAATGGGATAAAGTCAATTGCGAAATGAATTTTATTATCATTAAATAAATTTTTTATAGTACAATTGAATCTAATCTAATTTATTCTCCAGATTCGAACTTAGCACTATTACAATTTCGTTTGCTATGTCCCGCTTGATGATAATTTTCATACCTTGGTGGAGACCCTTCATTTTGATAGTCCATCTCCCCTCGAAAACCTGTAGTATACCTCCGTCCATGTCTATTACCTTTAAGTGCTGGTGTGTAGCCCTCCAACAAAAAGTCAGCATTACGCCATAAATTTTCATTGTTGACTGGATAGAAGTCATTGTTGTAAGCCACAATGAATTTGTCCAAGGAGTAAATAGCCAGTACAAAAACAGAAGGTTGCCAGCCACGGTGTTAACAGATTACGAATACATGCGTGCACGGAAAGCTAAAAATACTCCATTTCGTGTAGCTGCAGTCTCGTGATGACATTTTTACCGTATAAACATTGTTTCCTTTCCCTCCAACTTTGCGGGTGTCCTAATATTGAAAATTCCAACTCATTCATTATATTGCACAACCCTATAACTTCTTGCCTTCTGCGAAGCTGCTTGGAATGTATTCCATATCAACGGAGGAAATGGTTTGTTACTGTGTGTGGCCTCGGATCGATGTACATTAAAATATTCGACAATCTTCGTGAATGTTGCATCGACATGGGCTTTGATTGGTAATGCTTGTGTTTTTTTGAGAACACTATTCAATGATTCGAATAAATTCGTCATCATGCATCTATATTGATTTCTGCCATCGTATGACAGTGACCACTTTTCAGGGTCAATACACATCAACCAGTTGTATACCTTCTGATTGTATTCTCTGATTTCGTTTATTACAGATTCAAACTTAGATTTCTTCCTCTTTGTTCCGACTTTGTACATGAGTCACTTCAACTAGGTGTTCTTGAACTGGTTGTTAAAATTAGCACAAATATGGCGTAGAAAGTACCTGTGAATTCCCATTGGCTCTGCCCACTCAGGCTGCCTCCTCATAGCTGCCAAGATTCTAGTGTGCTTGTCAGATACAATACAAACATATCTTTCGTGCGCCATATATCTCCAGAACAGTCTAAAAAACCATCCCTAACTCTTATTTGATTCATTATCGACAGCAGCAAAAGCCAAGTAAAAAATGTGATTATTGAACTATTTGTTAAAATTAGCATGAATATGGCGTAGATAGTATCTGTGAACTCCCATTAACTCCACCCACTCAGGCTATCTCCTCATAACTGTCAAGATTCCAGCGTGCCTGTCAAACACAATACAAACATGTCTTTCACGCACCACATGTCTCTGGAATAGTCTAAGAAACCATCCCTAACTCTTATTTGATTCATCATCGACAACAGCAAAAGCCAAGAGAAAAAATGCGATTATTAGCATCCCAAGTGTTTGCAATTAACATGACACTCTTATATCCCCCTCTTAAATAGGTGCCATCGATTGAAATCAGAGGACGACAATGCCTAAATCCGTTGATTGATGGTTTGAAAGCCCAAGATACGAAATTGAAAATATTTATATCTCCGGCATTAATATTGTGGTGTTTCTAATGTACTATTATACCAGGATTTGAATCCTGCAATGCCAACATATATGCTGGTAGTACTTTGAAAGTAGAGGAAAACGTGCCATATAGAAACTTAACAGCAGCCTTCTAGAATACCATCATTTTCGATACGAACATCCAATTTGGAATTTATCATGTACAACCCTTAATATGGTGTTGAATGTTAGGGACATGCCCTAAAGTCAATTTGTACTTATACTAGTATCATTATGTATTATGTAATAATACGAGGCATTTCTTTCTATGAATAATGCATTTAGTTTTGTGGTCATCAAGTACATGATTTGATAGTAAAACCCTACAATCAATACAATAACTATTCTTAAACTGTCATTGATCGATTATTATTAGTGGAACAATAATAAATTAAGATTAGTATGTTTGTGACTTGATGGATATATTTTATTGGTTATGGATATATGTGATATCAAGTCAAAACATAAATAAATGTTAGAGAATATTTTATTAGACATGACTCACAGTGAGAGTACTTTGTAAAACATGTCATAAGTACTTTCTAGCCATAATGATATTACAAGTCCTTCAACCTGAATTCATCATAGTTTCCTACTTGATAAATTCTATATTTTGACGTTATCTAAAGTTGTTTTTAACCAAATAATAAGTTAGACCACTGTTGGATATAGAATAAACCAGGGAGAGAAATATGATTGATAATGAAGGAATTTGCCCCTCTCAATTATGGGAGAGATATCCATTGGCCCCTTGATAAATTAGACTATTAAAATGCATGGCCGTGCTCAAATATATCAATTTGAGAATTGATATTATTTGTTTGAATAGTCTACAATGAGATAAAAAATTAATTGATTAAGTTTAATAAGGATGACATGATCTGTGTCTTATGCTTAATCTGGATATCGTGTGACAAAATGACTAAAATATAAAATTATAGTTTGGTTCAAAGAAATCACTAATCTTCATTTAACCTGGGTAGTTATAATGTTTTGTTAGAAACTGCTTATAACTTGTGGGCCATTTAAATGTGATTTGGGCACACTGCTAGTGTTAAATGAACCTATATGGTCACACAATAAGTTAGGTTATTTTTCTGGTAACCAGGTTCAATAAATCTGAAAATATGTCTAAGTTAATCGAACCTAAAAAATTTACCAGATATAATGAATTTGGAAATATGTCTACATTCGATGTATCTGGATGATATCCAGATTGTAAGAATATGACTCAGTAAATTAATTAATTAAATTACCGAGATAATGGCATGATCGTATCATATCAGTTTTAATTTAATGTGAATTTAAAATAAAATATGATAAGATATTATTAGAGTTGGACTCCAAGAGGTTCGGGTGGTTTTAAAAGAAAACATTAGCAGTCTTCTCAACAGAGCTCTCTGTTAATATTCGTGTCTCTATTCACCAAGAAAAAAAAGCTTCTCAAACCCTAGGAGTTAGCACTCTTGGGGTAACGAGTTAGTTCACAGTGTGTATCCGATAGAGGGCGTTTGAATACTGCAGCGTCTAGTGATCGTTCGGATTGCATTTACGACAGCAAAATCAGAATCGAAGGATCTTGATTATGCCGAATAGAGGTAATTCTGTAATCCTTAGATCATCTTAATCATTTGACTTGGGTTCTCAAAAGGGATTCATGGATGTTTTCACGTTTAGGAGTCCACGAATTCTAACATTGGTATCAAAGCAACTTGCTAAACGATTAGGTTGGTTTATCTGTGTTAATCGTATTTTTGAATATATGTATGATATATGTGAATTTAAATGGTGTATATCAGTATGTTCACATGATTATAATTTTTAGAATACTTATTATACGTCTTGAATTAGGTTTAATCTGTGCGACCTAGTTGTTTGAACAGAAACCAAATGATTTACAGATTGTCTGTAAATTGGTCTGTTTTAATATGATATGGTATCGTAAGCATGCTATCCGTTGTTCTATGTTGCAAATTGTTTGTATTAATCTGCCATGGTAATTTGTTATCTGTATCAATATGGTTAAAAGGGAATGCAGATTGTCTGTAATATGAAAATTCACGGCACTGCCCCTTGGACCCCGCCAGGGGCGCTGCCCCTTTAAACCCCAACTAACTGTTCATTGTGTGTTATTCGTTAGTGTTTTTTTATTGTAGTTGTGGATTATTTTGAATAGTGCATAACATGGCCCGTTTTACCCCATTGTGATTGGCAGGTTACATTCTGGTTGTTTTGAGTTGTAATTTTTTACAATGCGGCCTGCGTGTCATTTTTCATTATTGTAAAATTGTATTGTTTTCCTAGAATATGAATCATTTTAATTTTACTATCCAATGTAAAAGAAGACGGTGGCCTACATTTACAACTAAGGAGGAGTATGCTCAAGGCATTAGAGAATGCTCAAGGAATTCATATACCTAGATTGACCACCTTGATCTTCACTTTGCTCGTGATGATCAACATAGGTTATGAGCCATACTGTATCACTTTTATTTATGCCTTACATGCATATTTGATATGTTTATTTCATACTTACTACAATCAAATTTTTATTTTTTTTAAAAAAAATGTTAAGTGCCTTACAAAATCAAACACTTGTTATTACTTGGATCATCATATGGTCATTCCCGCCAAAGTAGAATGCTTTTGATTATCTAAGTGAGACAAGATGGAAAATAGTTTTTCATATATTTGATATGATTTGACTTAACTGGGCTATCAAAATGGTTTTGGGCTTAGGGCATTATATGAGATTTTAGCCGGGACATTTGATGTCTATATCATTTAAAATTTGAGTTTTATTTAATTATAAGATTAAAGTCAAAGCTTACTTATGATTAAAATTAAATATTTATAAACAAAAAAAATTTTTACCCACTAAGAAACATTAAAATGTTGAAGTTTTAAAATTTTAAATACTTTAGTGGGAGTTTTTCTTTAAGGCCTCAAAATTAATTACGTTGCATATTTTGTATGTAGATAATGGCAACAAATAGTTGGAATAACTCATTGCAATCTGTGCTCGAAAAAGATAAGCTTAGTGGGACTAACTTTCTTGATTGGGAACGTAACTTAAGAATCATTCTTAAGCAAGAAAAAAAGCTCTATGTTCTTGAAAATCCTATTCCCCTTACTCCAGCAAATAACACCCTAAAATCTAAAAAAGATGCTTATAGTAAGCACAAAGACGACTCCAATGATATTACTTGCCTCATGCTAGCAACCATGAACTCTGAATTTCAAAAACAATTTGAAGAAGTAGAGGTATATGACATGATTGTGCATCTCAAGGAAATTTTCCAAGAGCAAGCACGACAAGAGATATTTGAAACTCATAAGGCGTTAAATGCATGCAAGATGGTATCTGGCACCTTGATAAGTGCTCATGTCCTTAAAATGAAGGGCTATCTTGATCATTTTGAAAAGCTTGGTGCTCTTGTTAATCATGACATGGCCACAGATTTGATCTTGGGTTCATTATTTCCTGAGTATGACCAATTTGTCATGAATTTAACATGCATAATATGGAGAAATCTATTACTGAATTGCATGGGATGCTAAAACAAGCTAAACTGAACATTAAAAAGAATACTCCTAGTGTTCTAATGGTTCAAAAAGGGAAAGGAAAAATGAACAACCAAAAGGGCAAAGTCATGGCTAATAAGGGCAAGGACAAGGCTAAGTCCAAGTTCAAGCCCAAACCTAAGACCAAGACACCAAAGGAGGGAGCTTGCCACCATTGTGGAGAACAAGGACATTAGTTAAGAAATTGCAAGCTGTATTTGGAAATAAAGAAGAAGAAGGACATTGAGACTGCCGTTTCAGGTATTTATGTTATAGAAATTAATTTATCTATTTTTGATTCATGGGTATTGGATACTGGTTGTGGATCTTACATTTTTGTAAATATGTAGGTTCTAAAAAGGCGTAGAGTTTTGGCAAAAGGCGAGGTGGATCTACAAGTTGCGAATGGAGCAAAAGTTGCTACAGTAGCTGTAGGAACTTTTGAATTAATTTTTCCCAGTGGGTTTGTTTTAGAACTGAATGATTGTTTTTATGTTCCTGCTATGAGTAGGAATATTATTTCAGTTTCTTGTTTAGATTTAGAAGGTTTTGAATTTGTTAATAGGAATAACATTTGCTCCATTAATAAACATGGCATTTTTTATGGAGATGTCTTATTATCAAATGGGCTCTATATTCTCAATCTTCATGAATCTTCAAACAAGTCTATCTATAACATTAATACTAAGAGATTGAAATCCAATGATTTAAATCAAACTTACTTCTGGCATTGTCATTTGGGCCATATAAATGAGAAACGCATAACAAGGTTTCATAATGATAGGCTTCTAAATTCATTTGATTTAGAATCTTACGAAATATGTGATTCTTGTTTATTAGACAAAATGACTAAAGTGCCTTTTAAAAGACAAAATGAAAGGGCAACTGATGTATTAGGCCTAATACATACTAATGTATGTGGACTAATGAATACACATGCTAGAGAAGGATTTCAGTACTCCATTACATTTACGGATGATTTCAGCATATATAGCTACCTATATCTGATGAAACATAAATTTGATATGTTCTAGAAATTTAAAGAATTTTAAAATGAAGTACAAAATCAGCTTGGCAAAAGTATCAAAACACTTTAATAAGATCGATGTGGTGAATACTTAAGTCACGAGTTTGACGAGCATCTTAAGAATTGTGGAATTATCTCCCAATTAACTCCACCTGGAACACCTCAATGGAATGGTATATCTGAACAGAGAAATCGAACTTTTTAGATATGTTTCGATCAATGATGAATCAAACTGATCTTCCAATCTCCTTTTGGGGTTATGCCCTAGAGACTGTTGCATCCATACTAAATTGAGTTCCATATAAATTGATTCAAAAAACGCCATATGAGATATGGACTGGGAGATAACCTAGTTTGTCATTTCTCAAGATTTAGGATTGTGAAGTTTATATAAAGCATTTATTATTTGATAAACTTGCACTCAAATCAGATAAATGTATATTTGTGGGATATCCTAAAGAAACTAAAGGATATCAATATTATCTCCAAAAAAAAAAGAGTAATTGTTGCTCGAAATAGATTCTTTCTTGAAAAGGAATTTATTTCCAAAAGAATTAGTGGGAGTAAAATACATCTTGATGAGATTCAAGAGCCACAATTAGTATCCAAACCAAATAATGAACCTCGATTAGATGGCTCACAAGTCCAAGATGAGCCTAATTCTATAGAACAAGGACCTCGAAGGTCTGATAGGGTTCGTCAACAACCTGAGAGATATGGATTCCTCATCACTAACGATAACAATGCGGAGCTTATGGTTAATGATGATCCAACTTCCTATCAAAAAGCCATTAAGATTTCTGACATTAGAAAATGGTTAGAGGCCATAAAGTCTGAGATACAATCCATGTATGATAATCAACTCTGGACTTTGGTTAATCCACCTAAAGGTTCAAAAATCATTGAGTGTAAATGGGTTTTCAAAAAGAAAATAAACATGGAAGGAAATATGCATACTTACAAAGTACGACTGGTAGCAAAAGGTTATAAATAAACTCATAGTATAGACTATGATGAAACCTTTTCACCAGTTGTAATGCTTAAATTTATTAGAATTCTTCTTGCCATAGCAACATATTATGATTATGAGATTTGGCAAATGAATGTCAAAATTGCGTTCCTTAATGGAAACTTACTTGAGGATGTGTATATGACACAACCTGAGGGTTTTGATGATCCTTTGAATTCTAATAAAGTGTGCAAGCTTCAAAGATCCATTAATGGATTGAAGCAAGCATCTCGAAGCTGAAATCTTTGTTTTGATGAAGCAATTAAAGAATTTAACTTTATCAAAAATGAAGATGAGCCTTGTGTCTATAAGAAAACCAGTGGAAATGCAATAATTTTTTTGGTACTTTATATTGATGACATCTTACTCATTAGAAATGACATCCCAACTCTACAAAGTGTAAAGACATGGTTGGAAAATTGTTTCTCAATGAAAGACTTAGGTGGAGTTGCCTATATTTTATATGTAAGGATTTATAGAGATAGATCTAGAAAGCTAGTTGGACTACGTCAAAGTGCATACGTTGACAAGGTCCTGAAAAGGTTCAGTATGCAAAACTCTAAGAGAGGATTCTTGTCAATGTCATATGGCATTAAGCTCAGCAAAACTCAAAGTCCTTCCACAAAGGATGAAGAAGAGCGCATGAACAAGATACCATACACTTCCGTTATAGGATCTATCATATATGCTATGTTATGTACTCAACCCGATGTGTCATATGCATTAAGCATGACGAGCAGGTTCTAGTCAAATCCTAGAGAGCCATACTGGACTGCTGTCAAGAACATACTGAAGTACTTAAGAAAAACTAAAGATATGTTCTTAGGTTATGGAGGACAAGAAGGCGAGCTAGTTGTACATGGTTACACTAATGCTAGTTTTTAGTCCAACATAGATGATTACAAATCGCAATCAGGTTTTCTATTTTGTTTGAATGGAGGTGCTGTAAGCTAGAAAAGTTCAAAGCAAGATATCATGGCTGATTCTACTATAGAAGCTGAGTATGTAACTGCTTCAGCTGCAGCTAAAGAAGTAGTTTGGATTAAAAAGCTCATTACAGAACTAGATGTAGTTCCTAGTATTGTGAACCCAGTGGATCCTTATTGTGACAACAATGGAGCCATTGCACAAGCTAAGGAACCAAGATTATGGCTGTTCAAACTTGGATTCTAACTAATTTTTCGAATCGAACCGAACTGAACTTGTAACACCCCAACTAAAGGTAACAGCGGAAGCATATCAACACCGGGTGTTGCCCCTTCCAGTTATCTAGACAAAGGGTCTTTATAACGAAAAATCTAACAGAGTATTATCCAAAAGGGAAACGTCCGGACCTATTCTGCCGTCACTGTGGTATCGTCCTCTATCCGTAGGTCCTTCCAACTCTAGATCCTACAAAAAGGTAAGATAAAAGACACGTGTGAGTTAAATATCACTCAGTGAGTCCCGTGTGTACTAGTGTTTTACCAAAGAGGTAGAGTACACAAAACTTTTATGAAATAACATATCATTTGTTCATTAGAAATGAATCCAAAACTCTTTAATGAAGAGTGTATTCAGGACTCAATCATTTTTGAAAAAACTATATTTCATTTTTCAAATCATTGCCCCAATTTTCGAAATACAGGCACTTCTCCAATAGAATGTCGGCCTGTATGCAAGTCCCACAATCCTTGCCTTCGGCTACATGGTTTCTTGTGCCAGGGACTGCGCCTTACAATACGTCACCTGTGTCAGCCAAAATAATGAGCGTAAAAATATACCTCACCTTACACTTAGGGATCTTTTACTTGCCACCATAAACCAGGGGTCCTAATCCTGACGTCAATCACCATCGAGGTGGCAAAGGATTGAACACACCGAGTGTACCCGCCTGGTATCATGTGAACAATCCACCATCATAATCAATAGGCAATTGTCAGGCTCAAAACGGCTAGCCAGGATGACTTATCTTATTATCTTGTTGCCCTGTTTGGAGTAAGACAATCCTCAGAACTAATCCGGTTACTTGGGGTCGTCTATCTCTATCATGGGCTAGTACAAAGATCAGAGTCCTTGCTGAGTACTTAACGTCACCAACCCAGTCTGACTGATCAGGCTAGAGGGTTATCTAGTCTCATAGAATTTTCATAGCAAAACAGTTTTTATGGCAAAACAACATTTTTCCAAAATCATGATGAAACCAGATAAAGGGTTTAATTTACACATCAAAACGTGTTTCTAAGAGTAACTGGGTCATTTTCTCCGTACTCAATCACAAAATTCATTTTCAAGGGTATTCAGGTCATTTTACCGATACCCAATTTTCAAAAGGCTTTCCGAGGGTATTCGGATCATTTTACCCTTACCCGATTTGAGAAATATTCACAAGAGTTTCAATAAAGATATTTCGGTCATTTACCAAATACCTGAGTTTCAAAGGTTTTCATAAAATGTTCCAATAAGGACATTTGGAACATTTTTCAAATATCCGATTCCAAAAAGAAACTCATTTAAAGAAATCCAGAATTCTAATTCCAAAAGAGGATTAAATTCAATGTTTCCAAAAATATTTCCATAAAAGGTTCCATATGGTATATAATATAGCATTTCATGGAAAAACAATGCACACTAACATTAGAAAAAGTTTTAGAAATCCAAGAGACTCACCTCATGTCCTAAGCCTCTCATTCCATTCATGACCGTTTAACCTCCGTTCCTACCGTTTTTGACATTTCGTTAGCCGTTTGTCACTAAACCTACACCAAACATTGTTTTTGGATTAATTCATGTTTGGCTGAAAAATAGCTGACGGGTAGCCAACGTTCAACTGTTGTTTAGCCGACAGGGACCGACGGTTAACCGACGAGGCCGATGGTTAACCGACGGTCAAGGAAAACGTTTAACTTTCGTTCACGTCATTTTTCCATCATTTGATCAATTCTTTCGTTTTCCGTTTTCCACATCCTTCTTCCCTTTATAATCAAGGGATTCACGTCATGTTTTCCTAATTATTTTATCCAAAATCACATAATTAATCACCCTTAAGTCTATTCATTTTCGGACTACTTACTGGAATTTCACTAGTTTGGCACACCATTTTATTTTGCACATAACTTTCAATTTACAGCTACGATTTGGCTCCATGACATACCAAAACGACCGTAAGACTCTTAAATTTAATTCTGTACAGGCTTTTTTTAGGTTTCTGGTTTTAGTACTACGATACTGGGCAAAAACTGCCTCAGTAGTTTTGCCTTAGTTTCACTATTCATGCTTTCCTTAACATTCTGCAATTTTCCAGTTTGACACCATAACTTGTTTTGCCCATAACTTTTAATCCACAAATCCAAATGATGTCAAACCAGTTGTAAAATACCCTTAAGACATTCCTTTACAAGTTCCAATTTATGGAGTACCAATTCTGTTGTTCATTTTGTTCAGTTTTGAACACAAAGATCTAGTAATAAAATCTCGTTACTAATTTGGCACCTTTTACTATTTTCACCATAACTTTTGATTCGTAAATCCGATTAACCTCAAACTTGCTCCAAAATGCCTCTATGATCCTTATATACAAGGATATATACCTGATTTGTTCAAATCTGAAAATGTTACAGATTTACTGGACATAAAACCTCCCATAATTTTCTAGAATTAAACCCATCGTCCATCAAGACACATTATATCTTCATTCCTTATTTATTATATGAATTAATTCAATCCAATATCCATTTTATCACCCTTAAAGCTACTGATTTCTAGTCATACATAAAATAGCAAATTTCACCAAAGTACAACAAGAAAACCGGTAGCTTCAATCATAACATATTTTCACACAACTTCACCTTGTTAGTTTCCATACTTCATACATAACCTTTCATAATATGTATACCAAAATGATCTCCATGCATTATATAATAACTTTAATTTAAGCAAGGTAGATCCTTACCTTTTCTTTGCAGCGTTTGGAAGCTAAATAGCCCAAGCATCTTATTGTTTTCCTTCTCTCTCTTTCTCCTCTCTTTTACCCGAATTTCCTCTCTCTCTCTTCTCTCTTCTCTATTTTCTTTTTCCTTTCTCTTCTCTTTTCCTTCCTTGTTTGCTGTGAAAGTCTGGCTGTCTAAAGCCATTTCAGCTGGCCTTCATGGCCTATATATAGAGAAATATGGTCTTCGAGTCAAAGGTTCATTAAATGGTCTCAAACATTTGGAAGCTCTTGATTGGTCCACTTAGCTATTAGGTGTCATTTACAATATTCAAGAATTCTATAGTGATTTGGCAACTCTAGAAGCCCTTAGATCTTTATAGAATTCAAAAGAAAATTGTAAAATATCCTAGAAGGTCTTGGATTTACTTAGAACCTACAAGAGCATTGGTGAAGCTTGTAGAAATCCCTAGAATTCTCTAGACTAATAGATATTTTCTAACTTTACATGGTTAACTTGCTCTAATTAAATTTAACTTAATTAAGCTTGGTCAAATGAAGTCAAAAGGTGGTCCAACTTGGTCAAGATTGTCATGCTTGTGGGCCATCCTTATTTATTTCTTGTGGGCCTTCTAAATTATCTCAACATATCACAACCAATCAAATAGAAGCACTTGACCTCATTAACCAATCACTAAACAACACTTATTTTCATCCACCAATCATAAGAAGCCACACGTCCCATTTCCAACCGCAATTTCTATTTTCTTCAGAAATGATCAAAATCGGGCCCGTAACGGAAAAATATTTTATTTCACTATCCAACTCCAAAAATTCCACTGAATCCATTGGTAACACTTAAACTCTTCAATTCCCTCTCTACTTGGTCAAATTCGCGGTTAAAGTCATGGGCACGGTCAAAATGACGAAAATACCCCCGATACCCCGGGAAACATAATTCATACCAAAATGTGCGTCTCATTATACTAATCAATTTATCTTTCTAGAGTACCCTAAAATTCTTATTGTGTTAATCATAATAGCCTTCTAAAAATTTATAGTACGGGTAGAACAAATCTAATAATTACATTCAGGTCCCGACAAAACTTTATTTTACCAAAGTATTCGTCTCATTATACCGATCAACTTTTGTTCTAGCCATTGATATAAATTCTCATCCCATTACAGGTAGTAGCAAATCGGAAGTAAAAAGGTGGGGTGTTACAGAACCGAATAGATAAGTTCGGTTTGATTTTCTAAGGGTTACAGTTCGATTCGATTCAGTGCCAACAAAGGATTTAAATTTTGGTTCGGTTTTCGGTTCAATTGAATTAAAATTCAATCGAACCAAAAAATCGAAGTATCAATTATAAATAAAAAAATGTATTTATTTTTGTGAATTTTGTGAAATTGAATCGAAATCCTATTGCCTTCCTTTTAGTCTCTCTGCTGCCTTTCCTTCCTTCTTTACTACCCGAGTCCCGACCTCCCCTTTCACTTACAGCCCAACCGGCGACTCTGCTGCCATGCCTTTCCTTCCTCTTCCACTCCTATACTAAGCTCAGCTGAGTAAGCTCTGTCGTGCGGCATGCGGCCCGTGCCTTTCCTTCCTCACCGCCCGAGCTGACCTCCTCTTTCATTCATTGCCCGACCCGCGACAGTCGTGATACACACTTAGCGACTGTTATTTGCTTCTCATTCTCGCTGTCCTTCACTGAGCAACACTGCAACACACACTCGTGGTAATTTATTTACTTGTTAAAAGACTATTTATTTGCTTAAGATATTCAATTTATTTATTGTGGTAATTAAGTTCAATACTTGCTGAACACATACAAAGACCAATTAATACTTCTATATATGTTAACCTTGCAATGAATTAGACAAGCAATTTCACCATTAGATGGCCCCTTTTGATTTAAGAACTGTAACTTAAATCTCATAGATGCATAATTAGTTCCATAAAGAACAATAAATAAGCTTAAGAAACTACAATCTGCTTAGATGAGAACACCGATGGGAAATGGTCATCTTTACATGAAACTGAGAATATAAAGAAAAATGGTCATCCCCATGCCAAACTGAGAAAATAAAGAAAAATGGTCATCTTCATATGAATCTGAAAACAAGAAAATGTGTTAAAGACTAGAATTAATTCTGAAACATGTAACTAAAAAAAATGATAAGAATGAAATTACTCTTGAGGTTTAGCTATACTCCAATAGGACGCGTGCTATATATCAATTATAATGTCAAATTACTGATTCACTTGACAATTTGTGGATGGAAAAAAATTGAAGCATGAGAATGTTCAAACTAATTCCTATCCCTGGCTGGAAACTGATGGGCCTGTGTATGCTCGGTTGTCATTATTGGCAGCTTGTCAGCATATCTTTCAATAGATCTTTTCAATACAACATATCATTTTTAGGAGAAGAAGAAGAGAAAAAAGGCTGACAGTTCAGCTCACTATACATTATAAGAAATTGATGGCATATCTTATGATTGAGCTTACTATATGAGTTTGCCAAGTTATTATCTATGTAAAATGAAGTTTAGATGAATGTTTATAGTAAGGTTAATCTTCTTGTGGTGACTAGTAGATTTGTTCTCTTGGACTTGACCAAAACTTGGAAAACAATTGTTGCTTACTTAATTTCATACTACTTGAATTCTTTGAACATTTGAAAATTTGTGTGGTATTATTGCCTTGAGTAGTTGTCGATTGTAAATGGTGATCCTTGAAGTTCTGATAGCTAGAATTTGATAGGACTAATTGAATGCCATGAACTTCATTTTGAACTAAAATTGAGCTTGGAAAGCAATCGTACATGCTTGGATTTACTTTACTTGTCTCTTGAATTTTGAAAAGTTCTTGTGCTACCCTTACCTTGAGTAAATTGTAAGGTTGTAATAACACCATATTATCTAGAACTCCTTGACTTCATGAACTTTCTTTTATGCATACCAAGTATTTAATGAAATACTTAAGTGACTTTACATTTTATTATGTGAGTTCTTAGCTTGCATCTTTCATTTGCATTAAATTTTCATATCATAACTCTTGAGATTGGTGGGATGAAGTCCTAGAATTTCAAATTCTCGAGTCATTTGAGTTAGGATTGGTTAATCATTATTTATTTTAGCATCCTATCTCTTGTTGTCTTGTGAACTTGATCATTTGAAGAGTTTGCCTAATGATTATCATTTAAATTTTTTACTTACAGCCCCTAAGTTTATTTACATTTTTAGTTGTAGGATGTCAAATTAAGCAGACAGTATCCCTAAGAGTAATTCACAAGATGATCCAGCAAGTCATGAAGAGTATAATACTTCAAACAATAACCAATAAAGTTCAAAGAAGAGAAGGGAAATAACACCACGATCAATTGTGTGGTCGCATTTTACTAAATATACAACTGAACATGTAGGAAAAAAAAGCATGGTGAAATTACTCCAGTTTTTCTTATGCAGCTGATCCTAGCATAAATGGTACTACTTCACTGAAAAATCACATGAAAGGCTGTTTGAAAAATCCATACAATAATGAGGCTCATGCAACTCAACTAAAACAACAACCACACTCACTTACACATAGTGGTGGTAAATCCGATTTATATGTTACTTAGAGGTTTAATCAAACTGAAACTAGAAAGGCATGTGCATATATGATTATTGTGGATGAGCAACCATTTTTATTTGTTGAAAAAGAAGGATTTAGACATTTCATGTCCGTTGCTTGCCCATCTTTCCAAATTTCATCTAGAACTACCATTACAAGGGATTATTATGCTATATATTTGGAAGAAAAGACAAAATTAAAGGGTTTTTTTAGACATTCATCTAAGAGAGTTTGTCTTACCACTGATTCATGGAGTTCTGAATAGAAAATTAATTATATTTGTCTCACTACTCATTTTATAGATGATGATTGGGTATTGCATAAAAGGATTCTAAATTTTTGTCTAATAGATAGTCATAAAGGTGAGGTGATTGGAAAATGGGTGAAAAAATGCTTACTTGACTGGGGGATTGAAAATATTTTTTCAATTACTATTGATAATGAGAGTTCTAATGATGTTGCTATTAGTTATTTGAAGAAACGATTTTCTAATTGGAGTACTAATTTGCTTGGGGGTAAGTATCTTCATGTAAGGTGTATAGCACACATAATAAATCTTGTTGTGGTTGATGGTTTGAAAGAGATTTGTCCTTCCATTACTCGTGTTCGAGCAACTATTAGATATATAAGACAATCTCCGAGTAGGTTGAAAAAGTTTAAAAGTGTGTAGAAATGAAAAATATAGATCCAACCAGTATTATGTTTGGATGTTCCTGCCAGATGGAGCTTGACTTATTTGATGTTAGATACAGCTTTGACTCTTGCAAAAGCCTTTGAAAGATTTGAAGATTTAGATCCACATTTTAAATTTGACCTACTGGTTGATTATGGTGGGCTGCCTAGTGAGGAAGATTGAAATAATATTTCTCGTTTTGTAAAGTTTTTGGGTCATTTCTATGAACTTACATTACGAATTTCTGGCTCATTATATGTGACTTCAAATCAAGTGCTTCATGAATTTAGTGATGTGGTTAAATTGTTGAATATATGGGAATGTACTGATGATGGAGAGTTGAGTCAAATGGCAAAGAGAATGAGAAATAAATATAATAAGTATTGGGGGAATCATGAGAAAATAAATTTCATCATGTTTTATGCAGTTATTCTTGATCTCTGATTTAAATTGCATTATGTTAGGTGGGTGATTCAAAAGATGCATCCGGATAATATTACTCTTGGGGATAAGGTGAAGGAAGGTATTCATGAGCTATTTGAGAAATACAAGAGGTTAAATGTTTCTCAAGTTGATTATTGCTCACCACTGCCATCATCAAGTGCATCTTCAAGTTCAATTTCAGATCAGCATTCACAATATTCATTGAAGCCATCATTAAAAAGGCGAAATTTAGAAGTGGACACTAGGCGTGAGTATGATATGTTTCTTAATGAGGATGGAGGGGTTGATACAAAAAGTAAATTGGATAAGTTTCTTGGTGAAGAAAGGGAAAAAAATGAAGATGATTTTGATATTCTGAAGTGGTGGAAGCTTAATGCTCCAAGATTTCCTATAGTTGCTCAAATGGCTCGTGATATATTAGCTGCTCCAATTTCTACAGTTGCTTCCAAGTTAGCTTTTAGCATGGGAGGTCATGTTCTTGACACATTTAGAAGTTCTTTGACTCCAAGAATGGTGCAATGTCTTATGTGTGCCAAAGATTGGTTGTGCAATAAAGCAAAACTAGTTAATATTGAAGAAGACCTTGACATTCTTGAAAAAATGGATTATGGTAATCTATGTCATGTTTTATTTTATCATTTTAATACTTGTAAATATTTATTTATTTATTTATGTCTTAATTTGTTTTCTAACTTTTCATTTAATTTCCTTTTGTAGAATTTGCAAAATGTGGTCATGAATCAACTATTCTTGATTTTTGAAGAGAATTGAAGTGATTAAGAATTCAAGTAAGCTATTTTTCCTTAAATACATGCCTAAGTATAAGATTTTTAGTTAAATTTGTCTCTTGAAAACTTCAATTCACACTTGAGCATGTTTCAGAGGGACTTGGCTTTGAATAGGAGGAACTAAAAAAAGAAAATAGATTGATGTCCACTGTCCAAGGCAGAAATGGGTAACACAATTCTTTGTCTTACTTTAAGGTGGAAAGTGAAATGCTATATATGTTGTTGGAGTTTAACTATTTATGTTACAAACATATCTCTATTTTCTCAATGATTTACTTTTTCTTTGACACTTATATGATGCAATTTGAATGGTCTTATTTCTAGATGTTTGGATGACATTTGGATAAAGATATTGAATGATGTTTGGATGAATGGTCTCATTTCTGGATGTTTGGATGATGTTTGGATGAAGATATTGGATGATGTTTGGATTTTTGGATGAAGATATTGAGAAATATATGGATGTTTGGATGTTTGGTCTTCTTTTAGTATATTTTATTCATATCTGTTTCTATTTTTCTTTAAAGAAATATTCTGCTTTTCATTCAAATCTGTTGCAGCCAATAAATGTCATAGATGGTTTCAACAGATACATTGATTAGTCAGATGTATAGATGGTTTCAACAAACTCATTGATTAGTTAAGTGTTCAACATTACAATTTTAGTACCTTTTAGTAGAATTTTGTGTTTGAGTTTTATGAGTTTTAAATAGTCAAACATATATTGGAATTTTCAAATTTCACAATAATCATTTAGGGTTTGAGTATTTTTGTAGTCTATTTTGTAGTGAATTTGCTTGGTTGATTGAAGAGGTAGCTGGAATTTTCAATGAATAATTTGATCTCTTATTATTCATTTAGCCTTGGTTGGATAAGATGATCATTATATTTGCTTCGTTCAAGTGTTATGCGACCTGATAGTTCCTAGGTACAACTGCCAGAGTTTTCCTGTTTCCTGTTCTTTTTCTTTCTTTGATCTTTTTACAATCTAGATTTTACTTATATCTCAAGTCTAAATATGCCTCAGCTTCCTGAATCTCCTTTGGCATCATTTCAAAAACTTATAATCTTGTATCATTTTGACAGTATCAAAGGAAAGCAGACATAGGCAAGAGAAAGTCGAGGGTAAAGCCCCCACCAAAGATCTATTTCTGCTATTGGATGGCTGTTGATGAAAATTGGATGGCTAGTGGCTGCTGATGTGAATCATGTGATGTATAATATTTTTCTTTATGCCTATGTAATGTAAATGTAATAGTATTGGACCTATTGGTTACAATGGTTGGATTGGATAATGTGTACCGGGCCAATTTTAATATTTTGGGTTTTATATTGGATTTGGATTTTAGTGGATGTTTGTTGGACTTTGTTTAATGGGCTAGCATTTTTGGATTTCGATTTTAACCCAAACCAAACCAAACCGAACCGAATTCTTGTTTCGATTTTGACAAATGTTCGGTTCAGTTCGAATGTGCTGAAAAAAATTAAAACCAAATAAAAACCGAATTAAACAATCGAAAACCGAATCGTTAACCATTTGAACAGTCCTAACCAAGATCATATTTGTTGGGTATCTCACGCGTATCATATACGGCACAGCAAAAAATTAAAAATAAGATACCATCCCAGGATCCGCATATGTGTAGAAAACAAGACATATATATATAAAACAAAGAAACAAAGATAATAGCTTTTACCTTTCTTTGTTCGTGTGAAAAATAAAATTTTCCTTCTTCAAGTATGATAATTGTGGCGCGATCCAACAATCCTTTTGAAGAATCACCACGAGAGTTGTATGTCCAACCACTATAATCACAGTGTGTAATTATCTCTAATAGAAATCCACACGGAGGATCTCCCTCAAGCACCAAGATTTTCTGTGCTAGCAGAAAATAACAATGGTGGCTGGGTTTTTTCTTCCTTGTTCTTCTTGATCAGCAAAACTGGAGAAAGAAGAAGAAGAAGAGTCTTGGTTTCCCTCTTGGAAAGAGTCACACGAGAGAGAGAGAGAGAGAGATTGTCTAGAGAACTTAAAGATCATATCCTTATTAATCTCTTGTGAGGATGGCCCAACATATATTATCTCATGTGTGTTGATAAAAAACAGCATTGACACCCATTCCTTCATGCGTGCCCTTTTATTTTTGTATAATTGGATCATATGACCTTTGGTTTTCATGTTTTGTTTTTCTTGTGTGACCATTGAAGTCACATGAAAGCTCAACAATAAAACCACTTTGGTTATATCTCATATAAACAAAAGCCTCTACAAAAAGCACATTTGAGAATTCCAAATAATTCTCCAATTGCAATTGGAACCCATTAAGTTCTCAGAATTACAAATTGGCCCATCAATTATAACTAATTATAATTTGGCCACATCAATTTTTCTTTCTTGTAATAAGCCCCACTATGTTATCAAATAACATTTTGAGTATATATTCCTCTTTTGTGTGTGACCTATTAGGTTTCCCGGTCAATTAGTAGCGAACATGAATTAATCCAAACGTCTTTGAGATTAATAATCCTCAATTAATTAGAATTAATCCTATTAATTCTAATCAGGATTGGTTTATTAATTCATCAATTAATAAACCCATATTCTCAGATCATGAGCGGTATCTAGCAACACATCATGAGCACCTAAAAGTCCAGGAAGTCAAGTGGCTTGACATGAACCATTCAATAACAAATTACAGTGCAATTAACTCATTTCACCATACAATATCTCATTCAGTTTGGAGTACAGAATTAGTGCCAACTCCCTCCAATATATATATATATATATATATATATATATATATATATATTAATTCTGGTCCAAATATAACTATACTTGTACCAGGAACCCACTACTCTCAATGTATCTCAATCGGAACCCTTTCCAATACACATACGTCTTGGCCAAGGACTTATGAGTAGTAATTCCTACAAGTGACCGTGAGATATTTGCCCCTACTATTAGGAGTGGTGAATCCTTTACTTACCCTCTCAACTACTTTCGTTTACCTCATAATGTACCAAATATTCATCTCATAGGCAGCCCTCGATCGAGCTCCAGAGATTGGAATCAAAGTATAAGGCTCAACAAATAAAGTACTTTGGAGATCTCAAGTCTAAGAATACTTGTATGTTTGCTATGTAAAGATTATATCACTGATACTAAATAGTTATCCATGTTATTATCTCATAGCCAAGTCATCCAATGAACTTATTCTACTAACAAGTATCCATGTGTTAACTTTGAGTATCCCAATACTCACGGATATGAGAACCACCGCTTGATCAAGATCAGGAAGTCTTAACACATGCTAGTTTTAACACATTAATGATGTCATGTCTCATTAATACTATGACTAGGGACTATTTAAGTACTAACACTATACAGTGTAGTAGGAATCTCATATCATGATCTCTATCATGATCTCCTTAACACAGTATCATACTAGGGACTTTATCCAACAGTTATATTACTTAAAAGTAATCAAAAGAAACTATAAGATAAATAATGTCTTTTATAAAATAAAATGTGTCATATACAATATACAAGTGATTGCTTCTATGGCACAACACTAAGAATATCAGCGATCCAAACATAGACTTAGACGTTTTCATCTCATTTGATAAATTATTGATAGAGGAGATCTTAAAGTATGCAAGGTATCAACTGATAACAATGTTCCAGATCCACTGACAAAGCCTCTCCCATCGTCTAAACATGATAGTCATACTAGATCAATGGGATTACGGTTTATGTCAAATTGGTCTTAGTATAAGTAGGAGATTGTTAGGGATATGTCCTAAAATCAATTTGTACTTATACTATTGTCCTTATGTATTATGTAATAATACGAGACATTTCTTCTCATGAATAGTGCATTTAGTTTTGTGATCATCAAGTACGTGACTTGATAGTAAAACCCTACAATCAATACAATGACTATTCTTAAACTATCCCTGATCGATTATTATTAGTGAAACAATAATAAATTAAGATTAGTATGTTTGTAACTTGATGGTTATATTTTATTGGTTATGGATATATGTTATATCAAGTCAAAAACTAAATAAATGTTAGAGAACATTTTATTGGACATGACCTACTATGAAAGTACTTCATGAAATATGTCATAAGTGTTTTCTAGTCATAATGATATTACAAGTCCTTCGACCTAAATTCATCATAGTTTTCTACTTGATAAATTCTATATTTTGATATTGTCTAAAGTTGTCTTTAACCAAATAATAAGTTAGGTCACTGTTGGATATAGAATAAACAAGGGAGAGGAATATGATTGATAGTGAAGGAATTTGCCCTCTCAATTATGGGAGAGATATCTATGGGCCTCTTGATAAGTTAGACTGTTAAAATACATGGCCGTACTCAAATAAATCAATTTGAGATATTGATACTATTTGTTTGAACAGTCTACTATGAGATCAAGAAATAATTGATTAAGCTTAACAATGATGATATGGTCCATGTCTTATGCTTAATCTGGATATCGTGTGATAAAATGACTAAATATAAAATTATGATTTGGTTCAAAGAGATCACTGATCTTCATTTAACCCGGGTAGTTATAATATTTTGCTAGAAATTGCTTATAACTTGTGGGCCATTTATATGTGATTTGGGAACACTGCCAGTATTAAAATGAACTTACAGGGTCACATAATAAGCAAACTCGTTAGGTTATTTTTCTAGTAACCATATTCGATGAATCTGGAAATATGTCTAAGTTAATCGAACTTAGAAAATTTATCAGATACAATGAATTTAGAAATATGTCCACATTCGATGCATCTGGATGATGTCCAAATTATAAGAATCTAACTCAATAAATTAATTAGTGAAATTATTGAGATAATGGCAGAATCTTATCATATCAGTTTTAATTTAATTTGAATTTAAAATAAAATATGATAAAATATTATCAGAGTTGGATTCTAAGAGGACGGTTTTAAAAAAAAACCCTAACAGTTTTCTCAATAAAGTTCTCTGTTAATATTCGCGCCTCCATTCACTAAGAAAAAAAGCATGTCAAACCTTAGGCGCTAGCACTCTCAGGATAACGAGTTAGTTTGTTGTATGTATCCAATAGAGGGCATTCGCACATTGCAGCATCTGGTGATCGTTCGGGTTGCACGTACGACAGTAAAATCAAAATCGAAGGATCTTGATTACGCCGAACAGAGGTAATTTTGTAATTCTTAGATCGTCTTAATCATTTGGCTTGGGTCCTTGGAAGGGATTCGTGGATATTTTCTGCATTTAGGAGTCCACGAATTCTAACACTGACACTTGTCTCGGGGTCATCTCTAATAAGGTGCAATATGTGTTGTGCAATAAATTTGTGGGACAAATTTCGATTGTTGATGTTTATGACCTTTTGGAGATAAGTGTGCTCACCATTCCAAACTGAAATTTTACATCGTCCAGTATTAGCTTCTTAATGATTCGAATGTACCAACCTCATGGATTCTATTCAGTGTTATTCCTACAATAGGCGGTCCAAATCGTACTCTTACTTTTAATAATAGTGAACCGCATCCCTTATTTACGTGTCATAATCTTACAGTATGGACTGCTTCTAACTTATCTCGGAACTGCATTTTTTACCTTAACTTCCAATTTCTTGCTATCCATTCGTCTACACGCAAGTCATCACTGTCATAGAAAAAGTTACCTTTAGGTGCCTTGTGCCTATATCTTGGAAACTTTTATTCGTATGCATATTTCTTCCCTGGACTGGTGTCTGATACACTAGTTCTGGTGGAGCATGAATTGATGTGTGTCGAGGGCTACGTCATCCTGGTCACTGTCGCAACTGCTGCTGGGTGTCACTGTGGTCCACGTCATCGGTGTCAATTCCATATTCTCCGTTTGAGGCTGGTGGTCCGTTGATATTGGATGTTGGTGCTAGTGAGTCCATAACTGCAACCCCATTGATTATTGGTTGCTCATCAGCTTGCCTTGTTTCTGCCTCATTTAGAGGATCAGCATTTGGGTAGCTCTGTTGGTATGGCAACTAATTCTGAATGGTTGTTATTTCCAACCCCTCTTATTGAAGTAGTAAATCTATATAGGAACTAGTATGGGGTAGTTGTTGGGCAGGAAATGACGTTGACGATATGGAAATGCCAGCATCAGCTTAAGGAACTGTTGCCACACTGTGTCGTACATCTAAAGTGGGCTTTGTCTTTACATAAATATGTACTCCACCCTCCTTGAAAATGGAATGCAAAGTCTAAATGTTATCCATATCACTATCATTCTGTAATATAAGTAACCCCCATTGAATACGATCTCCATATACCCAAGGATATTTCATGGATATATCCAATCTAAATGATGTGCTATCAATGCGCATGTATGAATAGATTTTGTCGACAAGCATGCAAAATGATATTTTACGTTGTAAGACTAGCCTCTTCCTATACGGGCCCGCAAAACTGACTGAACTGCTTGCTTCGTATGAGAGCGTGCAATCTCAGAAAAAGCCAAGAGCTAGTGGTGTTTCAAGTGACATAATGGTAGTATTTAGAAAAAAAAAATAAAATTTGGTGTGACTATCCTGTGCATTTGTGTTTGGCACCGAGTCCGATGATTTTTTTTCCATAAGAATGAATGAAGTGGTTGTGAGATGAAATGGAGCTGTATAGGCAAATAGGACACTATTATGGATAGCGTCATTTTGTAGGACGCTTTTAACAATAGTGTCCTCTGATCCACGTCAAATTTGAAGTACGCACAAATCTCGTGTATCTTGTTTCAAAGAGAGAAACTTTTATCCAAAATGAAGAGGACACAACCAATAATAGCGTCCTACTCTGGGTACTTCCAAAAAAAGTTAGAGAATCTCTGGAAAAGCAAATGTTGTCGGAATAATTTTCAGAAAGGTTGGTATAAAGACGCAACTGACGATAACGTTCAATTTGATATGGAATCTAACTCCAGATACATCCAGGATCCAATTGCGGATACATCCGAAAAATGGCCGACCATGTGACATGTAGGACACTACTACTAATAGCATCCTTCTTAGTAGGATGCTATTAGAAGTAGCATCTTATGATGATTTCACGAATCTCTGCAAAAAAGGAAAAGTGATAGTTTTTTATGTGAATATTTGAAAAAATGTAAAACAGCGTCCTCATATGCCTATAAAAATCCAAACTTCATGACTATCTAAAACTATGAATGTTCAATAGGGTTCTATATCTTGATAGTTTTTCTTTTATGTAAGCATTCGACGTCTCTCTTTTGTGTTCTTAAAATGAATAAGATTTCTTTTTTTAAAACCATACGAAAGACGTGAACACCTGCGTTAAAGGTAGATTATCAGGACATGCTTGTAGTATAACTCCATTGATAATTGCTTCCCAAGGTTCTCTATGGCTTTTTAGGTAATATTGATTCCTTTTACCTATATTTGCTTTTAACATCCTGCATCTCAACAATCAGGACGCTTTAAAAAAATTATTTTTTTCTTTCCTACCTAGACCCTTTCGTCAAACTTTTATGGACAAACTACCATTAATTTCCACCAATTAGTGGTAGGGTAATGATGCAAAACTAGTGTTAGCACACAGAAAACAAAATAAAAAGGAGAAAATTTGCTATGCTGAGATGAAAAGCAAAAATACCTTTTTCTATTTTTATTTTGTTAATTAATAAAATCGATATTTCAAGATTAAAATTGAAATGATTTAAATTGAAATGTGCAAAATTTAAACATTGATGTAATTATTTATGCCAAAGGGAAAGGTATTTTCATGAGAAAGGCATTTTCACAGCTTTGCTGTGTGCATTTTCACGGGAAATGCGTTTTAAATATACCTCTACTGTGTGCATTTTCTAAAAAAAAATGAAATTTAAACATAATTATTTTAATCCTAACATAAAAGTTACAACCAAAGGGTTCCATAATAGTGTTACACAATTCTGCGCAAAATAAGATGTATGACGCTCTTATGGCTAGCGTCCTTCTTAGTAGGACGGAATCGGTAATAACGTCCTTCTTAGTAGGACGCTAGGGATGGCAATGGGGCTGGGCCGGGCCGGGGACTAGAAATCCCGGCCCCGTCCCCTCATATGCCCCCGTATCCCCATCCCCTGCCGATCCCCGCTACGGGGAAAGGTGGGGATCCCCGCCCTTGGCCTACCGGGGACAAAACAATCCCCGATCCCGGCCCGGGGAAGCGAGAGCCCGTTTGGGCTCGGAAATAATTATAAAGATTAAAAAAAAAATTGCCTCCAATATATTTTTTTTCAAAATTTTTTAATCATATAGAAAACTTTTGTAGTGATTTCCAATAATTCACATATTTATCATATCACTAGATTAGTAAGAGTAAAATTACTAATTTATAATTTATAATTTTTTTCTTTTTTTTCTCTTTTTTCTATTTTATTTTATATACATATATAATCTATCTTTACATATATATATAATCATATATAATATATATAATCTACCTATAATTTATATAATGTGTATATATATATATTGGTATGTATACATATGTAATATATATATATGTATATATATAATTTATATAATATGTATATATATACAACACATATATAATTCACCTATATGTGTGTGTGTGTGTGTGTGTGGATATATATATATATATAAAATATGTAAAGCGGGTCGGGCCGGGGGCGGGGATCATGCAATCCCCATCCCCGGTTGGCGGGCCGAGGAATGAAGCCCGTCTCTGCTTAAATCGAGGAATCCCCAGCCCAATCGGGCCGGGTCGGGTCCCCGGTTTAAGCGGAGAAATTGCCATCCCTAATTATCGATAGCATCCTATGCCTACCCAAGGATTCCATGAATCTCTGCAAAGGAAAAGTGATTCCTTTGATTTGAACGTTTGAAAAAATATTTAGCACTGGTTCAGTTGTGCCCATAACAATCGTTTGAAAAAAGAAAAATAAAATAAAAAATTTTTTATTTTGTGCCCATCGTTACTCCTTTTATAGCACTAGTTCAGTTGTGCCATAATGATTAATAATAAGGATATTATAATAAAAATGAATAAAAAAGTGCAAGTATTATAAGTCAAAATACAGAAGCTTAGAAAAAAGTTACTGTACATAGAATAAATGATATACATAATAACAAGACAGTCCGAAGATGAAGTCTATGTGATGCAGGGTCTGGGTCGGACAACACGTTTGGGCCTCATATGTCTATTTGCTACAGCATGTGCCTCCTCGGCGGGTACAATGAGATCTTCGTGATTTGGTGCTGTCAGATGATAATAACGTGATCGTCGCCCCTGCCACTGAACTCTAAATCCTGGTCTGTCCTGATCATCGATTACTGTGCACGGTGGTATGAACTCCGTAGATGGACCCTTCACGGACACCTGCATGACTAACCTTGGTCCTATATTAGATGCCTGCATCGCTGTGACTAGCCCCTACTCTATAATACCGTCCACCTCGTCCTTAATCGACGATGAAAGATAAATAGTGCCAAAGATCAAGGCATCTGGAGTCTGGGTGGCTGGCTTTCCAAATGATCCCGTCTCGAACTCCCCAGTCAGTCCAGCTAGTAGTAATACGGGATCTGGTGCAACTGGGGCTGCGCGAGCCTGCCTACCATCCTGACACTGACTCGAGATGGCCTGACCTTCAACCCGAGCCCAAGGGCCTCTAGTGGCTACCTACTCCAGAACTGCGGGTATACCCACTTCTGAAATGGGACATGTGATATAACTAGTAGGGTCAAACCCAGCCGCTATAAGAGAAAGTGTGCACGTGTCCCTAATACGCTCAAAAGCCGCCCTCGAATATGAGTCAGTCGTAATTAAAGTCTCCGTGGCAATGGATATATCTTTGTAAAGCCCATCTGACTGTAACAGTCATACAAAAAACATCTATGTTAATAGACATCGAGTAAGAATGATAATGATAGTCGAGAGTAAAACACAGATTACTGAATAATGTACTTACCATAATTGTGTATCCCGAACCAATCCCTTGGTAGCCGGCGACCTCACCCCTCAGTGGGGACGAATTATCAATCCACAACCTAGTCCTCAATCAGTACCAAGATGGATAGTCCGGCTCTACCCCAATCTCAAGAGCGCCATGCATGACTGTTTATTGTCGCAAACCCCACAATGCTATGAACGATAAATGGTGATGAACCTAATTAGTCATGTGATTCCCCAAAGTGCTAGTCGCGTGTAACTCAGCATCATACTCACAACTTGAGGAATGAGCTGTAACATACCAAACTGTCAAAACACACGGTCGGGGTAGTAGAATTCTGCAACGTCCCAACAAATGAGTGGAGTCCGTAATCGCCAAATGTCTAAACCCTTTATGTATCTAACTGACATGAACTTTAAGTCTATGGTATCATACGGACACCAAATAAATTGACACAATTTGAAATCGTTTAATTGAAACACTAAAATGACAATAAAGTAATAAAAAAAATTCTTTTAGAAAAGTTCAAAGACCTACGTGATGGTTCTGCATTGAGTCTAACTAATCTCTGTATGTAACTAGAACATGCATCGGCGTCCGATATAACCGTAGCTGCACATTCCACCTCGCACCGTACGGTGCAAGTGGAGGTCTATATCCTGGCTCAACCCTATCAGGGTGTAGGACAGGGATGTGCTCCTAAGCCCATAACTACATAGGGAAATAATACAAGTTCATCAAATTTTAGTAAGATTTTGCTAGAGTCTAAAGCATCTAAAGTAATTGGAATAGAAAAAATTAAAAGAAAAATTTAACCTGAAGCAAAACCATAGGACCACAAATCTCCCTCACGGCAGGGTCTGTTGCCTCGCAGAGGCATTTGTACATCCACGCTAGAGCCGCACTACCCCAGCTAAGCTGACCACAATAATGTAAGTCCGCAAGGAAAGGAAGAAAATAAAGGGGTAGCAGATGAGCTGATTTGTCCGACAAAATCATAATACCGATAAGAAGAAAAATGAATCCTCGTGCCGCTGCACCTATATATCAGAGGCATTATCCAAAAGAGGGAGTGATAGGTGCACCTCAAGGGTCGACTTCTCCAGCCGATTTCCCCTGAACTAGTTAGTCAGAAGTCGAAAGCCAAGAAGCATATGTATCAAATTCATCCATGCTATCTGAGAGAGCCCGTAAACCTTTTTAATGATAGGGTCACCATCAACTCTAAGTCCCCACAAAATCGCAACATCCCCTAGCGTGACGGTGGCCTCTCCTACCTATAGACAGAAGGTATGTGTCTCGGGACACCACCTCTCAACTAATGCAGTAATAAGGGCATGATCTACATGCAGATGCCCAACTCTACAGACTCTCCCAAAACCAGCTAGATCGATATAATCTATTACCCGAAGGGGGAATGGAAATGGCTCCCAAAAATGAGAATCACAATGTCTAAACGCTAATGGTATCTCACAGGTCTCAAAATGCCATAACCAAATCAATGAAGATCAATGCCTATCCTGCCTAGATATCAAACCTTGGTAAATAGGTCCGGAGACAGTATCGCTACGTTCTCAATCCATCCTAAAGGAGATTGTGAGATGTCAAATTCTTTTAAGGAATACAAGTATTAGTACTAATTTCTACATCCATCAATAATTGTTTTAATTAAATAGCGTATGACAATAATTTATTTACGGTCAAATTCTTTCTTAATTTTTTTTTTTTACTAAACAAAAACTGGACATTCAAATTTGTATGAATGAAGTAATAAATATGGGATTGATGACATAATTATATAACAATTTAGATTGCTTAATTACTTTTAATATTGCACACCAATATATCAGAACAAAAAAAATACAAATAATTTCAAAATTACCTTTTGATGAATTGAAAAGATAGGGATGAACAACATTTTTAAAATACTTAGTAAATTGATGTTGATATAATAGTTTTTTATAATGAATATATTTATTATAGAAATAATAAAGATGTATTGAAGAATAAAAGTATATAATTATGAACGACAAAATTGGCAATTAACTAATACATTTGTGGTTTTAGCACTCAAATATCACATTTAGGGAGGGTAAATGACATTTTTTTCAAATAATAGAAATCCAAATAAAATTGTAATAAATTTAACGAGAAATATGTTATATTATCCCTTTATTATTCCCAAACCAAACAAACAACATTTCACCAAACAAACAGAACAATGCCAAACACCAATACACAAAATAATAATAATAATAATAATAATAATAATAATAATAATAATAATAATAATAATAATAATAATAATAATAATAATAATAATAATAATAATAATAATAATAATAATAATAATAATAATTTAAGCAATTCCGCAACAAACAATGCCAAACTAATTCCGCAAAAACAGCATACTGCCTCAACACACATTCACCATTCTGCCTCAACACACAATGCCAAACCAATCAAAAAACAAGAAAATTAGCATTAACAAAAAAAAAAAAAAGCATTTCAACAAGCCAAACAAATTCTGCAAAAGCCACAGCAATTCCCTCATTTCGCCACTACACACAATCACCATTACAACCAATTCTCACAAAACAAAATTCATACTACAAATCATTACTCAACTAAAATAAATTCACATCTGAAACCCATTAATCATCACCAACCAATGCCAGTTGATTTATAAAAAAAGTTCAGAAATTTAGACCAAATACCTCGCCTGCTCGCAAAATACTGAGCACATGTCTCTATCACTGGAGCAACCTCACCGGAGTGGTGTCAGAGATGCCGAAAAATAGTGAACCATCAACTGGAAAATGGGGATGTCTTCACTTCGAATAGGTTAACAATGGCAAAGGCTCAACTGACAAAACCGAGGAACTCAATCATTAGAGGTCTATGCGGCTCCGGAGGATCGATCGGTGTGGTGTCTATTTGGAGTCCGTGAGGAAACTAAGGGAAGGAAATCGTGTGGTGAAATGGGAGGAAGAAGCTACACGGCGAAATTGAAAAGTTATAGAAACGGGAGGAAGATGATGAATGGGTAGGACGCATTCTTTGATATTCTCCTAACTTAATTAGGACACTTTTCGTGATAGCATCCTAATTAAATTAGGACGCTCTCCATGAGAGCGTCCTAATTTAATTAAGACGCTATCAACGAATGCATCGAGTCCATTTTAGGACAATTCCTCCACACAGGGGCTAGTTGAAGACGAATGGTCCCATTCGAGGCCATTCTAATCAATGGCCCGATGTTTAGTGGCTTAAGAATACTTTTCTAAAGCCTTATAAATTCTCTTTTTCGTAGTGAAATTTTGTTTCACTCTGCCCGTGAACGTAGGACATTTCACCGAACCACATAAGTTTTTGTATCTCTCTCTTTTATTTCCTTTCTCGTTATTTATTTTTTCTTCACATTATTTTCGCTATTATTTCTTTGTTATCATCTTGTGTGGCTTTGCCATTGGAGTTTTTAGTTTGTTCCTGGGGCCTATCCCTAACAAACTAGTATCAGAGCTACTTGATGTTTATGGATTTGGGTATAAAAATCATATAAAAACTAAGCACATTCCCAATCAAGTGTACATTAAAACGTTAAATCTAAATTACACATATGAGCAAGTGTACTCATCATTAACATAGCATAGGGCTCAAATGAGTTTCGATCCTCAAGAAACAAGTATACATTAATCACCATTCTTTTACTGTTTAACCAACTCGATAAAGTGAAAAGAAATAATAAAAAATAAAAGAAAAGAGAAATAAAAATATATACATGTCAAGGATGGAGAAGTATGCAACTCAAACCATTATTTCGACAAACATGATCTTAAAGAACCCAACCATTATCATAACTAATTATTCTCTTGGCATCATGAAGGATTAAAGTAGATTCACTTCGATGGTCAATCCATGAAATCACTATCTTCTAGATAAATTAAAATCACTTGTTCTCGTCTCAACTAATTCATCTAAAAGATACATTAAACATAGTCCTTAATTAAATTCCATTGGCCTCGAAAAATTTAAAACATGAAATTAATCAATGAACCCTTGGTCTCGAAAGACATCAATTAACCTTCAATTACTAGTTCTAAGCAATCAACCCCCTTGGTCTAGTAAGTTAATAGCCAACAGAATATAAAATTAATAAATTGAAACTACCATCAACCCTCTTGGTCCAGTAAGTTAATGGAAAGAATCAACCAACTAATCTTGTAATAAGCACAAGTAATTGAATACCAAGAATAATAATCAATTAATCAAAAGATCAAACAACTCTAAAAATCATGAATATCTAAAACAATGTTGAATTATAATAAAACAATTAACATATCATTGTTCAAGAAAAAGAAAACAAAGTAAAAGAAAGCACTCATAGACAAGCCTTCTTCTCTTCTTTTGAAGACCTTCTTGCACAACCCTCCTTGAGTTGAAGAATTCCTCATTTGATTGAGTGATTTTCTGTGATGATCAATGAATTCTCCTATTTTTCCTTATGTTTTCCATCTATTTATAGGCTTGGGAAGTGTCTAAACTCGTTGGTGTAATGTTCTTGGCCGAGTAGAAGTTGGAAGCTACTAAAACTCCACAAATTACCAAAAATCGCGTAGAAAAATCACAATCCCGCATTTTCCTCAGAGCACAACCAGCGCCGCCTTGGCTCTCGGAGCCGACGCCGATTGTGTTCTAGTTCTCCACTTGTTCGCCAATTTTTTTCCGAATTTCGCATAATGTAGTCGAACATGCAGCTGGCGCCGCCTTGGCTCTTGCAGGTGGTGCCGGTTCCACTCTGTTCTGCTCTGTTTTGATAATTTTTGTCACCTCGAATTTTGTGTCATCAGTGCATGGTTGGAGTCGGTTCCAGTACCTTAGTCGGCGCCGCCTCTCCTCTTGTTTTGCGACATTTTTGCTTCGTTTTCCCCGAAAAATCTGTAATACTGAACAAAATACCTTTCCAAGGGTAAAATCTCAAATATGAAAGAATATGACTAGTTATTGAATAAAATGTATCACAAAAGAGCCTCAAATAACTAGAAAAAATATGACTAATTTAGCCCCTATCATATTTTCCTACACTTAGCTATTTGCTTGTCCTCAAGCAAAGTATCAAAGATAAGTAGGAAAACACAAGGTTTCATCAAATCACTCAATCAATTTCAAAACAATATCTCTAATGCTTTCTTCATTCAAGAGTATAAAACACATGCTACTACATCTTTCACAACAAATGCAAGACTTGTGTAAGTGATAAATGACTTAGTAGAACCATCTCAAGAGTTCACAATATTCTCAAACCATTGGAAAGAATTTAGCTCAAAAAGAATATACATTCCATAAGCTTACTTTTCATACACTTTCTCCACTAATTCGAGACATATCATAATTCTACTTAGATCAAGTAGGACTTTTAAGCTGGTAATGTAAGGCTACGGGCTTGTAATATAGCTTATCAAATGAAGGATATAGAAGAATAAAATAGCAAAGAAGCTGAGAGTTCGCAAGAAAAGGATAAACAAATGAATCATTAATTTCCAACTCTTCTTGCTCTCCTATTCCAGAAATCAATCAAACCATAACCTTATTCAGCAATTACAACTCAACTCAAGCAAATCTTGCATTTTTTTTCTTTTTCTTTTCTTTTTTCATCAACTCTTTTCTATTACTTTCACAAGATCACTCAAATTTCCAGCAATGGTGTCAAGTACTTTATATGAACTTAACTTTTACAACTCCATCACCATCTCTTTTGTGATCTTTCGTCTCTCTTTTCCTTTCAAAAAGTTTTCTTTTCTTTCTTTTCCCTCTTCTTTTCACTCTTACTACTGCTTTTCTTTTCTTTCTCAATTTCTTTCTTTCCATCTTTTCTAGCAGTTGTTTCTTTTTCTTCTCTTGTTTTCAATCTCTCTTTTCTTTTTCCAGCTCAACACAACTATTGATCCATGACTGAAAGTAATGAGCCATGATCTTTCTCTCAGTATTCTTCCTCAACATTCTCTCTCATATACTTTCATCCATTAAGAGCATAAAGATTTGGAAAATTTATTCAAACTCTCAAAAATAAGTAATGGGTTTTAAAGAAAGAAATCAATAATTTAGGCTCAAAATAGGCACTAGGGATAATATAACAATAGGTAGGTTTGAAAAGCTCAAACTATCCAAAGAAGACCTATCACCATCATCCCTAAATTAAATCATGATTGTCTTTCTAATTTCGCCTCAAGAGGTATTCAAATAAGTTCTAGAATGCTCCATGATTTTTAGTAGAAAAACAGGTTTAAGAACAATTCAAAGTATTTGATCAAGAACTACTTCGTCCAAGTACGTGCAAAAAGTCATGTATAAGCTATAAATGATCTAGAACATATGCTCTATAATCCATCATAAAAATATGCATTAAAAATACCGCTTGAAATCTCAAAGAAAGTCAGAAAAATATTGAAAAATTTTTGCTCAAAATGTTTTGCTCCCAAGAAGGGTAAGGTGTATGTATAGAAGACTTGTCAATCAAATCACTCCCCCATACTTAAACTGGACATTGTCCCCAATGACCAAATAAATATAACAAGGAATAAACCATACCATGGGACCAAAAAAATAAATGGGAAAAGAGAATAAAGAAATTACTTCCATGAAGGAGTAGCTCCAATTTTCCAAACTTTGTGCTCAAAATAAGATTGATAAAAATTTGGACAAAGTATATCACCAAACCACTCCCCTATACATAAATTGGACAATGTCCTCCTTGGCAAAAAATAAACACAAGAAAGCATCTCCAAAGGGACCAAAAATAATAAAGGGGTAGAAAGTTTGAGTAATACTTCCCAAGTACAATAATGCTCCAATAGATATCCAATCTTGAGGTAAAGAGAAGGGCTTGTCCAAGAGGACTTTATTCCTATAAAACAAAACACAAATAAAAGTACAAGGAAAATATTAATAAAATAAAAATATAACTAAATAAAAGAAAACAAACTAAAGAAAAAGACTAAAATAAAAAATATAAAAATATAACAAAAACTTTTGACACTCATCATGCTTTCTCATCAATCTTTTGAAAAAGAGATTAAGGTTCCAAGTAAGCATAATGAATGTAGAAAGAATGGAGGATTTTGAATAATAGAAGGTTCATGAAAATGATTTGTCTCAGCAAAGCAACACACATAAACCTCATTCTCTAAACATTCCTTTAGACACATAAATATCTTTTTCAATATATGAGTGCACAGGGTATCTAACGGATGCATCAACATTGAAATCATCAATTAACCCTTCAAAAGAAGTTTTTTACAAGTAAAATTCCCTTTTAAACTTTGTATTTGAGTTCTTAAAGATGGGATTGGGAAATCCTTACTTTTCAATGCTTCTACAAATACCAAGTTACCTCCCTGAAATTGAGGTGAAGGGTAGAATTCGTCAACATCCTCAAAGGGTTTCTTAGAATGAATGATAAATCCAACTTCTTGGGATATGTTGAACTCCCTACATCATCATTGGAACCATTGGTCTCCAAGAAGTGAGAAGAGCCTAAGAAATCATGTGACAAAGAAATATTAGAATTATGAGCACATAGAGTAGAATCAAGTACCTCTCTTGCCACAGCATGCAATTGTCTCTCATAGTCGCTCTTTTTGTTCCATGGTCACTTGTACGGGCTAGAATGAAGTCCTGCGTTTCCTCAACAATCTTAACTAATTGTTTCCATTGATCGCACAATCGTTGGGAAGCTTCTTCATGCCACTGAACAGATGAATTTGTATTGGCTACAAAAGAATTCACTAATGTTTCTAATGACGTCTCACTAAAAACATCAATGTTAGCTTGTAATTTTGCCAATCTATCATCAATACACTAATGTTTTTTTTTTTTTTTTGTTGACAAATGAAATAAAAATGATGAACATGCAGCAATGATGAATAATGTAATTTAATTCATGAAGAAAGAAATAAAAATGAAACAAAATGAAATCTACTATATCGCCTTCAGGTCATTGGATCATGTATCAAGGCTAACACCTAGCAAAGACAAGACGAAAGTTAGATAACAGAATTCATAATTACTACAAAATTAAAAAGAATACAAAGTTAGTCAATAGAACATAGTCAAAGTTAGTAGGTTAGATTATAAGTGTATACACGATACACAAGATACAAAAGACAACACCTTTCTGTGAAAAGAATAATTGTACATATTTACATGGTTAAATCAACAAAATCCAAGCTTTCATGCTATTGTTCCCCGGCAACGACACCAAAAACTTGATGCGTATGGATTTGGGTATAAAAATTATATAAAAACTAAGCACATTAACAATCAAGTTTACATTAAAACGTTAAACCCAAATTACACATATGAGTAAGCGTACTCATCATTAACATAGTATAGGATTCAAACGAGTGTCGATCCTCAAGGAACAAGTATACATTAATCACCTTTCTTTCATTGTTTAACTGACTCGATAAAGTGAAAAGAAATAAAATTATATTAAAATAAAAATATATACATGTCAAGGATGGAGAAGTATGCAACTCAAACCATTGTTTAGACAAACATGATTTTAAAGAACCCAACCATTATCATAACTAATTATTCTCTTGGCATCATGAAGGATTAAAGTAGATTCACTTCGATGGTCAATTAATGAAATCACTATCTTCTAGATAAATTAGAATCACTTGGTCTCGTCTCAACTAACTCATCCAAAAGGTGCATTAAACACAGTCCTTAATTAAATTCCCTTGGTCTTAGAAAATTTAAAATGTGAAATTAATCAATGAACCCTTGGTCTCGGAAGACATCAATTAACATTCAATTACCAGTTCTAAGCAATCAACTACATTGGTCCAGTAAGTTAATAGCCAACAGAATATGAAATTAATAAATTGAAACTATCATCAACCACCTTAGTCCAGTAAGTTAATGGAGAGAACCAACCAACTAATCTCGTAATAAGCACAAGTAATTGAATACCAAGAATAATAACCAATTAATCAAAAGATAAAAAAAAACTCTAAAAATCATGAATATCTAAAACAATGTTGAATTATAATAAAACAATTAACATATCATTGTTCAAGAAAAAGAAAACAAAGTAAAAAAAAGCACTCATAGACAAACCTTCTTCTCTTCCTTTGAAGACGTTCTTGCACAACCCTTCTTGAATTGAAGAATTCCTCATTTGATTGAGTAATTTTCTATGATGATTAATGAATTCTCCCCTTTTCCCTTATGTTTTGCATCTATTTATAGGTTTGGGAAATGTCTAAACTCGTTGGTGTAATGTTCTTGGCCGAGTAGAAGTTGGAAGATACTAAAACTCCACATATTACTAAAAACCGCGTAGAAAAATCATAATCCCACCTTTTCTTCAGAGCACAGCTGGTGCCACCTTGGCTCTCGGAGCTGGCGCCAGTTGTGTTTTGGTTCTCCACTTGTTCGTCGATTTTTTTTCGAATTTCGCACATTGTAGTCCAGCATGCAGTCGGCGCCGGTTCCACTCTATTTTGACAATTTTTTGTCACCTCGAAGTTCGTGTCATCAGTGCATGGCCGGCGCCAGTTCCAGTACCCTAGTCGGCACCACCTCTCCTCTTGTTTTGTGACGTCTTTGCTTCGTTTTACCCCAAAAATCTGTAATCATGAACAAAATACATTTCCAATGGTAAAATCTCAAATATGAAGGAATACAATTAGTTATTGAATAAAATATATCAAAAAAAGCCTCAAATAGTTAGGAAAAATATGACTAATTTAGCTCCTATCACTACTAACTCTTAACTCTGTGGTAATGACAATAACAAAGTGTAAGGTAGAGAAATTTGATCAGGGTGCAAACTTTGGCATGTGGCAACTCAAAATGGAGGCCATCTTAATTCAAGACGGGAATGACTTAGCCTTGAAAGGAATAGAGGAGAAGCCAGCGAAGTTGACAACAATGGCATTTGAAGACCTGGATAAAAAGAGCGAGATAAGGTATCATTCTAAATCTCTCTAATGAAGTTTTAAGAGAAGTTGCTACGAGACTTCTACTAGAGCTATGTGGAAAAAGCTGAAGGCTTTGTATATGAAGAAGATAGTGGAGAATTGGCTCTACTTGAAACAAATTTTGTTTACTCTTCGGATGGCTGAAGGTACATCTATTACTTCACATCTTGATACGTTTGATTCTCTTTTTATGGATTTGAATAATATTGATGTGAAAATAGATTATGAGGATCATACCATTTTATTGTTGTGTTCCCTTTCCCAATCCTTTAAGTATTTTTGAGATACTATGATATACAGAAAGCAAACTATCTTGTATCAAAAAATTAAATCTGCTTTGAAATCAAAACAAAGGATTGACAGAGATTTAATTGGGGAGGTTAGTGGAAATCAAGCTAAAGGTCTAGTAGCCAGGGATAGATCCGAAAATAGAACTAGTGGCAGTGGTAAATCAAAATCCATATCCAAATTCAGATATAGAAATTTAGTTTGTAATTATTGTAATAAAAAAAAGGTACATTCAGTCTGAATGTTTTAAATTGAAAATAAGGATAAGCATAAAGAAAAATCTACTAATACTACTGAAGCTAGTATTGTAGCAGATGAGAGTGAATGAAATATTTTCTTTGTGACTGAGAAGATGACAAGGTCTGAAAATGAATGGATTTTAAATTTGGGTTGTTCTTACCATATGTGTCCCAATAGGGATTTGTTTTCCACTTATGAAGCTTATAACTGTGAAGTTATTTTAATGGGCAATAATATCATTTGCAATGTTGTGGGTAAGGGAATAGTTTGAATTAAAATGTATGATGGTATTGTGAGAACTCTCACTAATGTTAGACATGTTCCTAATTTGAAAAAAGAATCTCATCTCTTTGGGCATCCTCACTACTAAAAATTCAGCCAAATACGACGGCTACCTAGCCGTCGTATTTGATGGTCCAGTCGTCGTATTAGCCAAATACAACGGTTAAACGATAGTTTTACAGCCGTTGTATTTGATCTCGTCGTTTTTGCTCAACAACGGCTACAAAACCGTCGTATTAGGCTAATACGACGGTTTTACAGCCGTCGTATTTGTTCTCGTCGCTTTTGCTTTCCGTGGTCATTTTTTGCGACGGTTTTGAAAAACCGTCGCTTTTGGTCCCCAAATACGACGACCACGTGACCATCGTATTTGTCAAATATGACGGCTGTTGGCCGTCGTATTTGTTCTAGTCAAATACGACGGTTGCTCGGTCGTCATATTTGTTCCTGTCAAATATGACGGCTGCTCGACCGTCGTATTTGTTCCTCTCAAATACGACGGCTCAGTTGCCGTCGTATTTGATTGCCTCAAGCTAAAACGACGGTTGCAGCCGTCGTATTAGGCCTAATTTTCTTTGTAAATCATTTTTTATTTGATCAAAATCTTGTACACATACAATTTAAAGCCAAATGTAATAAAATAAACGAATTCAACACCAAATATAACAAAACACAATCTCCTCATTGCCAAACTCAAAAGCAATATCCTCAGTAGACAAATACAAACAAGTATATCCTCAGTATACAGAAGCTGTAGTACAAATACAAATTAGTACGAAATGAAAATGTCAGTCATCATGATGGATAGGCTGTCCAGGATCACTCGATCTAACAGGCAGAGAAGTGGAACCAACACCAGGAGATGCCGTAGAAACACTAGATGGAGGTATAGGTAGTACATCAAATGCGCCTGCATCCAATCTGCGCGCTAATGCTTCCATGGTAGTCTGAAGCGCAACTATACGTAACTCGTAAGCCTCTCGCTCACGCTGCATCTCAGCTCGCATCTCAGCCTGCATAGTATCTTGCATACTCTGCATACGTGCCTCAACCTCAATCCTGACGACCTCCTCAACATTTGCTGTAGAATTTGATGATTGACCAACTGACGTTGGTGTTGGACCCTTTCCTTTACACCTAACACGACCTCTTATTTTTTGATCGAACAATCGCTGAAATATATCATCCTTTGCTTCCTCTATGCGCTCAGACTCAGGCAATGCCTGCCACTCTGTCTCCAATCAGTCCTACAAAATTAAGAAATATTATATCAAATTTATATTAGGTTAATATAATGTCATAATCATATTTTAATAACTCAGAAAAATCAGCATTTGAATATAACTTACAATCATCTCTGCAGTCAAACCATCAGCCTGCCAACCATACCACCTTCGTGTCGCAAGGAACATATCACATTGTGATGTCGGTTGGCCTTGTGAGGTCATCTGTAAAGACGTGTCAAAAATTTCAAGCAAAGTAGATAAATTTCATCTGAATAGTGTATAACATAAACTAAATACCTGATCCTGTATAACAGAATGTGGCGTTCTTCCTGTGACCGGTGGATATGCCAAATGTGATCGATTTTTTCTATTCCGCTCGGCCTCTATCTGTGATTAATTATAATAGTTAACATATAAAAAATTTAAACAAGTTCTGAGATATAAAAGTAGTCAACTTCTATGGTACGACCTGTGTATTCTTCAAACACCAGTAATCAACTAACATCCTCCATTGATTTTTGTCAACCCGTTTATCTTGACAAACAATAGGCTCTGTACTGAACTGGAAAGGAACGTAGTATTTTTGTTTTAACTTCGACTTAAAATCCTTCCATGCTGCGCATATCATCTTCATTGTGACACTACGTCCTTCTGGTGGCATCATGGTATTGTCCTTGTACAAATTTTAACAAATAATTAAATAAAGAAAATGTTAATTTTTGAAGAAAACATTCTTGGCCATGTTAGAATAAAATTAGTTACCTGTATTTCTTGCCAAACTTCGTCCTTGAGGCTCTGAGGTATGGAATGCCAATCCCTGTAATTCAGAGGGAACCTATTGCTCATGCGTGCAAAACAGCCCACCACTGAACTATAACGAGATGTATCTAACCCAACAAGCCCTTTGTGTTGGTTAACACCAACATTATACTTTCGAAACCCTGGCTCACCCCATCCAGAATGTAACTTTCCACCCCCGCGAGAACTCCTCGTTGTGGAATCTACAAAATATCAACAGACTTATTAATTAAAATATCAACAGACATATCGTAATACCAACAGACATATCGTAATATTTACTTCATATTAACTTAGCACACCTTAGGCACTAAGGTCTAAGGAAGAAGGTCCAGTGCCACTGGGACCTACATCAGAAGTGGGTATACATGTGGCATGATTAGATTACTGATCCGTGGAACCTGTGCGAACACTTGCATGTGATCTCTGTCCAACCTCGAGTGCTGGAGCTGGTGTCTCTATACACCGTGAGGTACTAGCGCCTGATCTTGCGACAGCTATGGCATCCTGCATCGATCCCCGTCAGGCACGCTTGTTTACCATCTGCAAAATAAAAAGATTTAACATTGAGTAAAAGATTTTAACAACCGCAGCACATTTAGTACATGATTAAGTGATTTAAGTACATTTAAATTGCAGGGTGTATTCTTCTTCCATCTAAATCTACTTCCTCCCCAGAAATTCCATCTCTAACCCATACGGCATCTACTTCGCGCGAAACTGGACGAGAATCTAACTGCTGCACAGGAAAAGTTTCTAGATCATGGTCCCTTGAATACACATCATAATTATCCCTTCTCATCATTGGCATTACCACATGCCAATCTCTTTCTTTAGGACAACGAGAAAACCAAACTTATTCAGCTTGGTTTGCTAGTATGAATGGCTCATCCATCTCTTTATTTTCCCGGTACAACAAACGGTCCAGATTCACCAAAGTAAACTTTAGTTCGTCAACTCTAACACCTCGATGAACATCAACCCAATCACATTTGAATAACAGAAATTTCAGTTCACTACTATATCGGATCCTTATAATATCAGTAAGCACTCCATAGTAGTTGACACCAGCTGCTACAGGATTCATATCTCTTGGACTGGAATAACTCGTAGTATCAACTTTACACATGACGCCAGAATTTTGGGTTAACTTGTTAGCCTCATATGTTATTGTAAAAAATCAGAAGCCATTCACGTTCCATGCATTGTAGCACAACCCTTGATTGAAAGGACCATTTGCAAGCTTTTTAACTTCAGTAGGAATATCAGGGCATTCTTCATTCTCATCAACCTATAATAAATATAAGTGTTATAACAACTAATTGTTGTTGAGGAAAACTTGCTATATTGTGTTTGTTTTTACTTACATAATGACTGAGCCAACTGTAAAATGTTTGAGAATGAATACGTTGTCTGTCATGTAACCAAGATCTTGGATGCTCTCTATTTATGACAGACATGTGAAGACTGCAAGTAGAACACACGTCAAATTTTAGAAGTTATAATGAAAGAAGCATAAAAAATAAAGGACAATGGGTTGAAAGGAAAACTGACTCTCTATAAGGTTTAAGGATGTCAGAGTTGGCTAAAACCCACCGATGTGCTTGCATCAATTTTAAACTATCAAATATTACATCAATCCCTTTTCCAACTGGTTTACCCATCGGGTTGTCACCATCAACATATCGTGGAGGCCTATTATCTTTGCTCTCAACATCATCTAAATAGCTCGACACGAATATCATACATTCTTCCATTAAATATCCACTGGCTATCGAACCTTCAGGTCTAGCACGATTGCGCACGTAACACTTGAGAGTTTTCAAGTATCTTTCAACTGGAAACATCCATCGACATTGAATTGGACCAGCTAATAATGCATCATCGACCAAATGTATCGGTAAATGTTCCATTATATAAAAAAAAAACTAGGGATGAATGTCTTTTCAAGAAGACAGAGTGTAACTGCGAAACGATCTTGCAGATACTCGAGATGCCTCTCTTTGTTGACTTTAGAACATAACTGCCTAAAACATGAAGCAATCTCAATCAAAAGTTGCACTACATTCTTGGGCAAAGTTGTGCGGGCTGCTAACGGGATTAACTGTTGGAGTAAAATGTGGGAATCATAATTCTTCAAGCCTCCTAATGTCTTTCTCCTCATGTTTACCCGTCGAGAAATATTAGAACAATAGCCATCGGGGACTCTCAATTCCTTCAATACTGTCAAAAAAACTTCAAATTCAGACCGACTCATTGTGTAAGGAGCTGGTGGCAAACTGTATCCAGTTCCAGACGGTTTTAAAATTGGATGTAAAGACTTTCTAATATTCATTGCCTGCAGGTCTTGATGAGCTTTGAAGTTATCTTTTGAAGAAGTACTGTCACCCAGTATTGTAAACAACAGATTATCTGCAAAATTTTTCTCAATATGCATCGGGTCCAAGTTGTGCCTTATCAAATTACTCTCCCAATATGGCAACTCCCAAAAAATACTCTTCTTCTTCCAATTATAAGAATTTATGCCAAACTTCCGTTCATAGTCAGTCTGTATTCTAATTCTCATATCATCTACAACATATTCTCTTAAACAACCCTGAAGATGTGTCAAAATTTCTGTTCCCGTACTCCTTTTTGGTGCTTGTCGTAATTCCATTCCACCATAGAAAGAAACTTTGTCCCTACGGAGCTTATGTGATGGTTGAAGAAATCTACAATGATATAAGAAGTAATATTTACCACCATTAGGCAAACGGTAAGACAAACAGTTGATATCGCATATCGGACAAGCTCGCTGGTTATGAACACTATAGCCAGAGAGATTACCATACGCTGGAAAATCACTTATGGTCCACATAATAGCTGCACGCAGACGGAACATCTCTTTTGCCTCAGCATCATAAGTAAGCACACCGTCAAGCCACAATTGTTTCAACTCCTCGATCAATGGTTGTAAAAATATGTCAATTTTGTTTCCCGGACTCTTCGGGCCATCGATGAGAGTTGACAGAATAAAATAACGTTGCTTCATGCATAGCCAGGGTGGCAAATTGTATGGTATTAAAACAACTGGCCAAGTACTATATGGTATGTGCATATTTGAAAATGGACTAAATCCATCCTAAGCCAATCCAAGTCTAACATTTCGGCAGTCACTTGCAAATTCCAAATGCAACTCATCAAACTTTCTCCAAGCCTTCGAATCAGCTAGGTGTCTGTAGACTCCATCTTTCACGCGACATTCGTGATGCCACCTCATAAGGGATGCAGTTTTGTGAGACATGAACAATCGCTTCAATCTTGGAGTCAACGGAAAATACCTAACACATTTGCATGCAACTGTACTACCCTCTTTCTTGTACCTCGGAGCATTGCATACCTCACAAAGTTGTGCGGCCTCATTTTCCCTTCTGTATATTATGTAATTATTTGGACAAACATCCCAGACTCTGCATTCCATTCCTAACACATTCGTTATCTTACTAGCCTCGTAGTAATTCTTGGGAATTTTCACTCCCATCTCACTAAAAGCATCCGTTAGAAGCTCAAGTAGCATATCAATTGACTTGTTCGACCACCCATTCAGGACTTTTAAATTTAACAATCTCATAATGAATGAAAGTGAAGAAAATTTAGTACAACCGGGATACAATTCTATATTAGCCTCTCCCAACAATTCATGTATCTCTCTCAAATCATCAGGCTCTTCAGTTGCATTATCCAAGTCACTAATGCCACCAATTTCTTGAAGCATCCCAGCCATATCATCCCCATGTTCGTTTTCAGTCGAAGGGATGTTGCTAGAAGATAAGTATGTTTCCCCATGAACAACCTACTTTTTGTACCAACGCATGAAACCCCACATTTGGCAATGTTTGTTTGACATCGATTGTACTATAAAGATACCTATTCGGCACTTCATACAAGGACAATGGATTTTGGATCCATTAGGTTTGTCTCTTAATGCAAATTCTACAAAGGCATCCAAACCTTTATTATATTCATCACCTAAACGGTCTTGTAAGTAAATCCACGATCGGTCCATCTTCCTATTCATTTATCCATATTTTTAGTCGATCTACAAGTTTCGTTACGATAAACATATTCAAGAATGAATGGAAAATAAGGGAAATGATAAAATGGAAATAGGTCAAGAATTCAATCCCCATCAAATTAGTGTTCATTCTCCTTTTTAGTAGTGGAAATGATAAACATAGTTTTAGTAGTAGTTAAAACAAATAAATACACTCCTTGAGAGTTTTTAAAAGAGAGAAAATAAAATATTTAATTAATCAAGATATCTTGGAACGCCAAAATCCTCTGCCTCAAAAGAAAAAAAGTGTCTACTTAAACAAATAAGCTACTTAAAAAATACTTTAAAAAATCTACTTAAAAAATCAAGATAAACATACCACATATTTAGTAAATTATCGACTTAAAAAAATAAAATTATTTGTAAAAAATTTTCTCATAAAACTAAAAATTTGACAGAGTTTCCCCTATAAAATGAATATTTTCCAGGCACTAGGCCACCTCAAAATGCGCAATTATGCAATTCAACCAATAAAAAACTCATAAAACCATCCAACCATTCAATCATGTTTATAACAAACCTCTATATACAATGAAACAAAACTTAAGCTCTATATTCAAAGTCATTGTCAAAATCCTACATTGCTATTATCATTATCATCATCCCAACTTGACATAATTTCTCACCATGAAATCTCTACCAAATACAAGTCCTATCGATTCTCTTGTTTAACAAATAATTATTGACAACACCTGTGCAATGCCATAGTACATTTATACAAACTTTGCATGGACACCGAACCCTTTGGTATATTTTTTAGATTATCTATCATCAACATAAAGAAGAGTGCTACTGCTGTAAAAGATGTTCGATGAAAGATTTGTTGTAACTAGATCAATAGAGCCATGATTTATATACTAAAAAGAAACTTTCTTAAAGGCATGGGCATTTTTTCTTAAAGTTGCAAGAGTAATTCATGATGTGAAGCAAGTGAGCATGAATGCACCTAATTTCAGCAATGAGCTATGGAATTTAAGAGCCATATGAAGCTTCTTTAGATCCTCAAATAATTTGATAGAATGCATGCAACAAAGGTCAGAAGTGCTAAGGGTTTAATGGGTTTAAATCTGTATACCTATTAGAGTTGATCTAAGGATTGAAATTTCATCTGATGGAACTTTGAATACAGGCTTCTTGTTGGTCTAGTGACCTACTTCAGGGGACATTTGGGGTACATTTTTTGGTGTGAAGCTGTAAATCATATACCATTACAGTTGGGTGGATTGGAAAAACAATAAGAAAAAGATCTTCCAGTAAAACACTAAATTCCTTGCATCCTAACAGTTGATTTATATAGTTCTCTCAGTATTTAATTTTCAGCCATAAAACTATTTTATTCAGATTCTTTGAAAAAAATTTGAGGGATTTCCCATTTAAAATTCATTTGATGGTATATGATTGGAATCTATTATTCGGCTTAATTTTATCAGCCATTCTATTTGAGCTCCTGTTTTCATTTTCTGTCAACACTTTCAATCTTCAAAATATTGAGAGTCATCATGGATGTTACTTGAACTCAACCTCATTATCCTCAAGAAAATTAGTGATATGGGTGACACTTTATTAATGAGGGACCTTATTTTTCTTATGTATATCCTAAAAAATTGCTGTGCTTGGTCTTCCTTGGCAAATGGAACTCTAATAGCACTTGCTCATTACTCAAGATAAATCTGTATGACTTCATTTGTCAAGGAACTTTCAGTAGTCTTGTTACATGGCAAGTTTACAGTTCAGGGTACAAAGTACAGGATCTAAAACTTATTTTGTTATCCTCTCCTTTCAGGGACTGGCAATGGTGATGCACAAGAATTTGGAAGGACAAGCTATTTTTGAAATGCTATATAAGGCTCTTGAAGCTGCTCCTCATGAGAAAAAGGTCAATGAGGAGAGAAACATCAAAATATTAATTGGTCAAATGCATTTGGTTAAGGTAATAGTTCGGGAATTTCAAGTATTTACAATTGAACTGGTCAAGAATTAATCTAGGTATTGTGATAGTGAGAGAACTATATCAAATTCTGGATTTAGCATTCAAGCAGAATACCATATACAATGTGAATCTCAGTAATCTCAACTAGAATAGCTGAACAAATAAACAAGCAGCACAGATCTGAAGGACATACCCGGACGCAGAGGCGGAGGCGGAGCTAGGTGGCTGAAATGCGACGGAGAAGAAGACAGCTCGGAGAAGAAGATAGCCTAATCGAGAAATTTGATACGTGAAGAAGACGATGCGCAGAGAAGAAGACAACTCCGAGAAGAAGAGACGCAGAGAAGAAACAGCTGAAGCTCAACGAAGAATAGAGAAAGAAGACTACGCCGGGATCACTCGGAGTGATATAAAGGGTACATACGACGGTTGTAATAACCGTCGTATGAAATGAAATTAATACGACGGTTATTGTATAACCGTTGTATTAGGGAAACTGAATGCGACGGTTATTATAACCGTCGCATTAAATTGCCCTAATACGACGGTTATACAATAACCGTCGTATTTGATCCGATTTTTAAAAAATTTTAATTATTTTTAAATATATATATACATATATATATACACTAACATGACACAAAAGTACATTAAATTTAATTTAAAAATATTAATTATATTATATATATTACATAGATATATGCACACGCATGCATATATATTTGCAATTAAAATTTTTCATACACACACACGTACGTTTATGTGTGTGTGTGTGTGTGGGTGTATACAGACACAAAAAAACCATATCATAGAATAATTAACTAACAAAATGAAATTTAAACTCGTTCTTTAATACAAATATAAGAAAATTGAATTCATAAGATGCAAACTGTAGATTTATTTACAAGATTAATGATCTAATTAATTAATTACTATATATTAATTAGCTAGCTAGATATATAACTATAACGTTAAAACAAGTTAATTTAATTATAACAAATTTGAAAGTCATTAGTTTTATTTTATCACATTTTTTAGTAACACTTATAAAATAGTAATAAAAATAATGTATTTACAAGTATATATAATTATATATCAAATTAAGAACCAACCGAAGCATTAATAAAACTACTAACTAAATTTGAAAAAAAATAGATATAATTCAAACTACTTTTGATTCATTTTATTTTACTTCAAAAACATAAATTACAGTAATTTTGACTCATACAACGGTTGTTAAAGAGTGATATTTATAAAAACAGCCAAATTTAAATTAAATTTAACTCACATTATTTACGATGGCTAATACGACGGTTATACTAAAATCGTCGTATATAATGGTCTAATACGACAGCTCAATAACTGTCGTTAAAAATAGTCAATTACGATGGTTTTGTGGCCGTCGTAATTGATGTCGTCGTATTTGCTGGTTTTTTTTGTGGTGCTTGAGGCTCTTGGGTGTAAATATGCAACTGAAGGTAGAGTTATAAAAGTTTGTAAAGGTGTTCTTGTTGTTATGAAAGATTGTAGATCCGGTAGTTTGTATACTTTGCAGGGAACTACTGTCACAGGTTTTGTTGTAGCTTCTACATCAATTTTGTCTGATTCTGACATCACCAAATTATGGCATATGCATTTGGGGCACATGAGTGAGAAATGTCTGCACATGTTGAGCAAGCGAGGCCTTCAAGATGGACAAAATACCAGTGCATTGGACTTCTGTGATCACTGTATTTTCGGAAAGTAGAAAATGGTCAGCTTCAACTCACCAGCAATTCACAAGACTAATGGTATTTTGGATTATATTCATTCAGATCTTTGAGGTCGTGTCCCATCTAAGGGTGGTGCCAAGTATTTGTTAACTTTTATTGATGATTATTCAAGAAAAGTTTAGGTTTATTTTTTGAAAAATAAAAGTGATGTTTACTTAACTTTCAAACGGTGGAAAGTTTTGATTGAGAAATAGACAGGTAAACAAATTAAGCGGCTGAGGACAGATAATGGCATGGAATTCTATGAAAAAGAATTTGATGAATTTTGTAAAAATGAAGGAATTGTTCGACACTATATAGTAATAATGACGCCTCAACAAAGTGGTGTTGCAGAACGTATGAACAAAACGCTTTTAGAAAGAGCACGATATATGATATCAAATGCAGGGTTGACAAAGGATTTCTAGACAGAGGTAGTTTCTACAACATGTCACATTGTCAACCGTGCTTTTTCTGTAGCTCTTGATTTCAAAACTCCTGAGGAATTTTGGTCAGAAACGCCTGCTAATTACTCTGATTTGAAATTTTTTGGATGTCCAGCATACATGCATGTAAATGATGGGAAATTGGAGCCTAGAGCTAAGAAATGTATTTTCCTTGGGTATGCTTCGGGGTGAAAGGATACAGATTGTGGTGTCCAGATCCCAAATTACCAAAATTTGTAATTAGTAGAAATGTTACATTTGATGAATTATCTATGTTAAATTCCAAAAGGGAGTCTTCAAGTTCTTCTCGTGCAGATGAAAATGGTATGCAGGAGCATGTGGAGCCAAGAATAGACCGAGAAGAGAGATTTGACCACCTCAAAGATATACAAATTTAGTGGCATATGCATTGTCAGTTGTAGAAGACAAAGTTGAAGTTCGTGAGCCATTCAAAGAGTGCTTGGACTTGAATGGTGTTCAGTGTTCGTGATTTGTGGTCTTTGGACTTTTGTGGAGAAGGTGGAGCAAAACTACTATATTTGAGTTTGGGATACAAGTCAATGTGGAGATTTGTTAGGGTGCCTTGTATCCCATACCGGGAAACCAAAGAATTCTTCACCAACATTAATGCTTTGTTTAGTACTAAAATCCCACATCGATTATGCAAGAATTCTAACCACCTCAAGATGCCTATTTATAAAGGCTTAGTTTGGTTCTTTGAGAACAACACACAACACCAACACAAGAGTTTTAATAGCTTTTGAGGCATTTGATATTTGTAACACTCTTGTTCTATATTAGTGGTGTTTAGTGGCTTTGGAACACTTTCCTAAAACCTTGTAAATTATCTTTTTCATAGTGAAGTTTTGTTCCACCCCTGCCCATGAATATAGGTCATTTCACCGAATCACATAAATTCTTGTATCTCTCTCTTTTATTTTCTTTCTCGTTATTTATTTTTTCTTCACATTATTTTCATTATTATTTTTTTGTTATCGTCTTGTGTGACTTTGATATTGGAGTTTTTGGTTTGTTCCTAAGGCCTATCCTTAATAGATCAGGTAGGGAGAGCTAGAGAGCTTAGTTGGCAACCAAGAATTGGCTCTCTTGTAACCTCTTATACTCTTATGTTATTTGTTCTTGTGAGTTATAAATATCAACCAAGAGCTAGTTATGTCATAATCCCTTATACTATTCTATTCCATATTCTTGTGAGTTATAAAGTTCAAAGTTGAGTGGAATGCCCATAAATTTTCTGTGTCTCATTTTTACTTGTTTTTTTTATTATAGGTGTTATATTAGAATCCGGGGCCGCGCAAGTTATGGTACAGCAACTTGTGCGATCAGTTGAGGTTACATGAACATTTGACACAATCACATGAATATCAAAACAATGTCGTTTTGAATGGTCAAAACGACGTCGTTCTACTAAAAAAAATTTTTACATGCAGCTATCTTTTCACACGTTGAATTTTAGTTATTTTTCATCTAGGCCGTCAAATAGCCGCGCAAGTTGCCGTACGCAACTTGCGCGCCCCAGATCTGTTATATTGAGTAGTTTAGTCGTGTTGGATTAAGTTGTTATCATCACGAAGCAAAAAAATTTTGACTTTGAACTTAACATTGTGAGAGTAGGGTTGGATGGCTTACTAATGCCAATTATAAGCCCGAATTTCTATTGTTCTTGCTACTTCTGGTCCACTTTTGTTAATTTTTTCAGTAATTTTTCTTTGTTGATTTTTGAATTATTATGGTTTATATAACTTTATTATTTCAAAGTTTGAATTGTTCACAAGTTATAATATTTTAAAAATTCACTTTGCTCTTTTTTTTAATCTTTCATTCTTCTTCCGTATTATCATGGGCTATCTATCTTTCTAACTAAAAAGGAAAAGGTTTATTAACACTTGTTTTGGATTATTGCTTCTCATATTTAATTAGCATGTAAATTGTAAATGCTAACAAATAACTGGGAATTGTCCAAACATTGCTTTATTTTTATATTTCACAAATTCCATCCTGAATTTATATTAATTTTTTTTAATCTCAATTTAGACAAATGTTGAAAATTTTATCAAATTTTTTATTATTGTTCTTCAACATATAATTAGGTTATAAATTCGACAAACAAGACTTGAGAAGAATTCCTACCTTTGTCGTCGACATAATTCGACGTAGAAGAAGAAATTTGGATGATCGTTGATGGAAAAGCTGTTTTTGTTCCTTCCAAAGTCAATGATGCAATTTTGGAATAACGTGTGAATTGGGTGCGAAAGTCTTCAATCTTTGGTGCACAAGGTGTTGAAAATAACTAACTTGATAGGCCAGACCCAAGGAAGAAGAGGACGACTTCAGACTATCAAGTCTTCGACCAGATTGGAACGATACAGTGATGGGAAAGTCAGTCTTCGACCTCGATTGACGGGACGCAATGGTGGGAAAGCTGTTTCCTATGCCACCAAAGTCATTGACGGCAGTTTTTGAAATGTAAGAAATGGGTTAGAAAATCTTGGTCATACATACAATGCATTTTGTTTTTGTGGGAATAAATGTGAATTCATGTTTGAATAATTTGTCTTGTATTTTCATTCTATTGCAGTTAGGCATATCAGTTTGAATAGCTCATTATTTTTTATTGTAATACTTCAACTATTATCTTTTTAAAAGAATTTAAAAAAGAAAATAAAAAGTTTCTTTGAAGAATTGTTCATGATCACAGTGGCCGTCTACTCTCGACTGGCACACAAGCATCTCTATGACATCTACTTGAGTTTTTACTGAAAACATAATGATCCTGAAATTATGATATTATTCCCCTGTTTTTGTTGCCACTTGCTTAGTTACTGGGGAATTGTTGATTGAGTTATTGCCTGAGTTTGCCGTTCTCTTATTTTACCTGTAAATAGTTTCTTTGTTCTGACGATGGATAAGTAACAAAGTTGGACAGTGGCATAAAAATCATATACGGGTGATATTCATGGTAACATCCATGCAAGCAAATCTAAACTACTTGTATACTATTAGGTCGGGAAATTCAAAGGGTAACAAATGAAAAGAATAAGGAAAATAGGTTTTGACTCAAAGGGACTTGAAGTAATGCCTTTCTTACAGATTAAGACAATGAGACATATGACTAAATTTACAAGTAATTTTCGACTTTTAGAGATAAAAGAAAAGAAAAGAAATTTTAAGTTATGAGAGAAAATATGAGAAAATAAAATAAAGTGATATATATCCTAAATTGTTTGGGAGTTTAAGAGAAAAAAAGAAGGAAGAGCTCTTTTCTTATTTGGGAGTTTGGATAGAAAAGAAAGAATTACTCTCCATTTACCAAAATACCGTTAGAGAGTTTCATTAGGCAGCCTGGTTGTTTGAGAGACTATAGGTAATGAAGTTGAAGGCATGGAACATTTGAAACATCACTTGCAAATATGTTGGCCCCTGGCTTTATTTGTACTCGTAGGGAAAGCATGGTGGACTCTGCATAGGGGAAGGCAATTCGATAGTGTGGAATTAGAACATCACAGCTGATAAGTCTATAGGCAAAACTCACGGGTTATTAGTCTCTAATACTCTTCATGTAACATTTACACTCATTCAGGGATAGAACAAGGTCTTTACATTCCCTTAGAAACTGATTATTCCTTTTCCCTATCAAGATATGATTTTTGTAAGCAATTCTATTTTTATACTGACTGTTATACTTTGTTCTATCTGTACTGTGTATTGGTTTTCTCATACACAAGATGGACATCTAACTTATGTAGCTCAAGCTTTTGTTGTTTGAATCTCAAACTTCAAAACATGTATTGCAATCTAAATGCATCCATTTTCTTTCTTTTGTTCACTATGCCTAATACTATTTCTTCAATGCTGTTTTAGTAACGACCTTCTAAGTTGTCACATATGGTACTCAAGGAATCCACTTCAGTAGTTCTTGGTGGAAGTTTTAGGTTTATTATTTCAATGATTGCAAAGAGGAACATGAACATCAATAGCATGGATCAAAAACAAAATTGCTTATAGTTTTCCCTCGTGTCAAGCTACCAATCAACAATTAGCCACACCATTACAAGATGAGACTCCTAACCCTTTTCTTTTCTTTCTTTTTTTTTTTTTTTTTGTCACCTAAATATAAAGTACAAACAAGTTCTCCAAACATTTTGTCTTTATGTATTTACCCCTCAAGAAATTCTTGCATGAACCCGCATGGCCCTACTTGTGCACCGAGTGGGTCCAAACATCTTCAAAAGCGACACCTGTCCCATTTGAATAAAATATTCAAAAAATCAATCATGTGATGTTTTGATCTTTTTTCCAATTCTCAGGTTAACCATGGTTACCCATAGTTGTGAACTTTTTGAATGCCTGCCATCACACCAAATCCCTTTCTCTCTCACAATCTTTGATGGAGCCTGGTCGTTCTCTCTCTCTTTAGTTTTCTCTCACGCTTACTCTCGCTCTTTTGGCTCTACCTACTACCGGTACCCTCTCTCAGCTCTTTTCTCTTCCGGTAGCACCCCTTCCCTGGCTAGACTTTTTTGCGCCTCTTGCGCCGCTACCCTCCCCGCCATCACAAAACACACTCTCTGTTACTCCTCTCTGCCACCCACCCCCTCCCTTCTTTCTAACTCTCTGCCTCCCACCCTTCTCATGCCCATACCTCCTACCGCAGCTCCACATTCTTGGATCTGAACTCGTCGGTGCCATTCTGCAGTTGATTTTGCCACTAAATCCTTAAATAGCAACAGTAGCTTGGCTTGGCCACCATAGCAGCATTCCTTTAGGTAAGTTTTTTTTTTTTTTTTAATAAAATAGAACATATTTTTTTTTGCAAGTTTGTAATGATGGAGTTGGCTGGTGAAGCAGTTGTTTCAATGTTTTCTTAACTAGTTTGAGGCAGTGCTCTAAAGTGATTCAGATCTATGATTGTATGCTCCACTTTATATGTTTGTGAAAATTTTTAAGGCCTCTATAAATTTTAGAAATATAAGTCTAATATCATAAAATGAAGTTGAAAAGTAGTGGCTTTATAGTATTATGTGATTTGATGTTTTGTACTTTGTACTACAAGAGATAATAATGCAGAAAATCAAAGTAGTTTCTTCAAAGTGATTACTGTATTAATTTTGAAGTTGAAGCATTGAATGTTCTTTGGCCAATTGAATAAATCAGAAACTCTTCAACAGCTAAAATACCCTAAATTCATATTAGATAGTTAGAGACAAATGAGTCAAATTAGCTGAGAACAAGCCACGTGTGTTTAGATTTTCCTTATACATTAATTTGATTGTACATATCTACTTTTCTAATGAATGGAAGATTTTGACTTGTAAGAACCATAAGGCAAATGGCTTTTGTAACGTAGAATTATAATTTTTTCTTTCTTGAGAAAAGAAATTGTATCATTCTTAACAAGGATACATTATTTGAACTTGCAATTTCAGTGCATGATACAAGGGCATGTATACATAAAGAACCTAAATATGAAGATAATAATAGTTAATGCATTTTGATCCTGAGAAATCTTTCCATCCATGAGTTGGTGCTTCACTTCTAGTTACCAGGTTATTAGAAACAATGAGGCTTGGGAGGACTTTACAATGGCCTAAAGTCTTCTTTAATGGAAGCTACTATGTCACATGTAATTTTCCTATAGTTTTCTAATATATGAAATAGGATTGCTATTTCTTGTCTTGAAATTTTCCAATGTTCAAGTTTTCTGATATATGAATTTCCAGACTGTTGAGTAAATCTAGAGTTGGGCTAGTTTCTGCAGATGTCTTTAAGTTGGTCTCTGAGTTTTACTGTGTTGGAACATCTACTCAAAACTCCTTTCTTTAGATTTTGAAGAATATAATTTTCAGCAAAAGACTTTGAGCTTTCAATTGTAAAATGTTGAATATCCTTTGCATTGTGGCTTCACGTTTTTCTTTGTATGAAATTATTGCAGAGAAGTCTAAGTGATAAGAGTAGGATGTAGACTTCTGCCATAGAAGTATTGACTTCATGAAATTTAATTAACACAAAATGTTGAAGTTCTTTTCTGTAGATGTGTATTGACATTTTTTGTTGGCAGATGTGTACTTTTATCTTTTTGTATGGCTTTGTTGAATAATTAAGCTATACAGCTTTGGTTACCCATATGAGGTTTTCCTCGTCTGCTTTTTCCAGAAGCTTGTCTTCAACATAAAAAGCTAAAGATCACGGACCTAAGCCCTGATGATTCTAGTGGTGCTAAAATGAAGTCAACAGACATCATGAATGAGTTCCGACCATGAAAGCTGAGAATGTACAAAACAATGCAAGAGTTGTATTGACACTTGATGCAGTATAGTTGTACAGGAGGGAATTTTTATGTTGCGCTTGCATGTATTGTACCAGAAGATATCTAGTTCCGCTAATTGTTGAAAGACTATATAATAGTCTTGAGGACAGAGGTTTCTATTTTTCCATTGCCATGAGAAAGTCATCTCAAGAAGACTATTTGTACGACTGATTGTAGTGTTGTATGATACAGACAAAATATCTTGCTAAATGATTTTCTGTGTGATCAAGAGAAGAATTTTCCTCTAGTTCTACTTTGCTTTTTAGGAAATGTTTAATCTTGAACATCTCAAAAGCGGACAGATTGGTGTCTTTAGAATGATGTTTAGATTAGCAATTCATGCCAAGTACATGTGCGTTTGGGGATGGTGTATGACCAAAACAGAGTGAATAAATTTGAGCTTTATTAAATTGTAAGGGGATTCAATTCCCCCCAAAAAACAATTAAGAAACATCTACAAATATTTCACTGAATGAGAATAAATTTCAGTACACATTAAATTTCATTTTCACATTAAGAAACATCTACAAATGTTTCTAAATAGAGAATTTCAGCACACATTAAACATCTAAAAAAATTTCTACAGAGAATAAATTTCAACACACATTAAGAAACATCTACAAAGGTTCATTTTCCAATCAACCATTTCAAAAAACGGTTGTGGAGGTGGTGGTGGATCAAACTTAGTTTATGTTGATGAGGATGTTCTTTTATCAGTATCACCGTCGCTTGTTTTACGGGTTTCTTTTGTGCATCCTATATTAAATGATGTCCATGCGTGCTCCACTTCTCAAAGAGAGGGAAATGACTTGAAGACGTTCCTAAGATAGCCATTTATTGAATTATGGTAATCCACCCAATCCTCAAATATTCCTGCCCGTCTTCCTTTAAATACAACATAGTGTTTTCTTGGTTCCATTCACTGTAGAGCCAAAAAAAAAAAAAAAAAGAAGACAACATTACCTCTGTTGTTTCACATGTCTCAATATCATCAATAATTCCTCCAAGCAACTTAAGATGATGTGAAAAGCAAACAAATTCCAGAGATGTATTAGAGATCTTACAAGGTAAACAAATCCTTCTACAGCCTCAACAATTGCTTCCATGTGAGCAGTTGGGGTCATTGGAGTTGTCAGCAATATCTTAATAAAAAAATACAGAAAATAAACCAGACAAGCAATCAAATAATTATCTTATCAACTAGTATCATGTTGACCACATATGGCAAATTCAAGCAAAAATATGCAGGGTTGGCTTGAAATGGTTTTGATTGTAGTGTACCTTATGCATGATATAATCACTTTCCATTTACTTTTCTATTTTCATTTTCCATTTAAGTGTCAAGAACATTTTGCAACTTAAATGCAGTTGAAATAAACTTTCCCCATCCTTGGAAGATAAAGAAAGGAGAGAAAAAATACTCAAAATAGTTTTCACTTCATTTTTTCAGGGTTAGACTTAGCACTACCACCAATATTATAGGGAAGGGAAAAAATACCTTTGGTGCATGTTTTAAGACATAACTTCCATATTTTCATTCTATTTAAAGCTAAAATAAGATAATTCCCTACTGATTATTTAATTGAAGTCTTACACATCTTCCCAAGGTTACCTCATACCTGAGAACAGGTTTTCTCGTTCATTGTTTAGCATACGATGAAACACTAAGATATTTCAGTTCCATAATTCATAAACATGAGAGATTTTAGATTAGTCATAAGATTTTAAAAATGGTATTATCAATATTATGTATATCCATAAAAACATCAGGAAAGTTCTATAAAGGTGTAATACAATATGCTTGCTGCAAAAGCTTAAGTCCCTAGACTAAGAACAACAGATTAACGAAACCATTGTAGCTTGAGTCAAACATGTTAAATAGATTTTTAGGCTGATAAAACATTTATCTATGAGAGGTAAAACATCTATAGACCCAAAAAAGAAGAAATCATGAAAGTGATTGAGATGTTTAGAAAAATCCAAAAAGGACCATTAGGAATCTCTGATATTGCATATGAACTAAAAATTAAAGGAAGACAAAATTGTTTGAAGCCAACAGATAGTATATGATAATTCATGACTTGTACAAGATGGTCCATAATGAAGAGACAATGGAGGAAAAAAAAGATCATATAACAACCCTCGATGAAAATTCAAGAATATTTTAGCTTAGGTAATTGCTTATCTATTTTTAGTTGACAAGCCATAGCTTACGGCTCATTGAATTGCGACTACAACCATTCATATTTATTTTCTGAATTAGCCTTTTTATGTCACAAACTACAAGTCAGTCCCCCAACAAGAAATGAATTTGGTGTAAACAATTGAATGCTACCAAGCAAGAATAGGAAAATAGAAAGGTTATGCAACATGGCGTAATTGCCATGTCAACTAACATTTATGATCCATCCAGCTTGCTACTAAACAATTGCAAAGAAAATAACCTTGTGGTATCTTGTCATGAAAATCAAACCCAACTAGAAAACTAGCCCAACTAATTGAACAAAAATTCAACCAGAATGACATAAATAATAGAACACTCAGTACTTGATAAGCCCACAATAATGAATTGGCAACTTCTGTAGCTTAATCAATAAAAATACCCCAAGTTTTCATTTTTGATATTCTATTTCTACAAAATAATCATATAGAGCAAAGTTCCCGACAGAATAAAATTAAAAGGCAATTTTTTTATATATAAATTTACACATAAAGGCCGAAACCCACATGTACCATACAAAGAACTCGACACCATCTCATTGAGGATCTTCAGGTTCTTCACCGGCCAGCATTACAAACTTGCACCAAAAATATATTCTACTTTATTAAAAAACCAAAAAAAGAAAAAAAGAAACTTACCTAAGGGAATGCTGCTATGGTGGCCGAGTCAAGCTATTGTTGCTATATAAGGATTTAGGGGCGAAATCAGCTACAGAAGGGCGTCAACAAGTTTAGTGGTGAAATCAGTTACAGAAGGGCACCAGCGAGTTTACATCTAAGAATGTGGAGCAGGGGAAGGAGGTAAAGGCATGAGAAGGGTGGGATGGAGAGAGCCAGAAAGAGGGGAGGGGGTGGATGGTAGAGAGGAGTACCAGAGAGTGTGTTATGTGATGGCGGCAGCAACACAAGAGGCATGGAAAAGTCGAGCCGGAGAAGGTGGTGCTAGGGGAAGAGACGAGCTGAGAGGGGTACTAGCAGGAGGTAGAGACCGGAGGGGAGGGGGAGGAAAAGTGACAGAGAAATAAAGAGAGAGAATGACCGGGCTCCTAGAAGATTGTGAGAGAGAAAGAGATATGGTGTGATGGCGGGTATTCAAGAATTTCACAACTATGGTTAACCATGGTTAATCTAAAAATTGGACAAAGAAAAAAAATTTACGTGATTGATTTTTTGAATAAGTTATTCAAATGGGACAGGTGTCGGCTTCTTAAGGTACTTGGACCCACTCAGTGCACAAGTGGAGTTGTGCACCGGGTTCATGTAAGATTTTCCCACCTCCTTAGACCTCTGCCAATTGAACAGGCCGGCCAGAAGTATCAGAGTTATGGGCCAAAAAGGTTTCTAAACAAGCTTGAAAGAATATGCTAACTTAGAAGAGCCATGATTTTCATAGCAGACACAGCTTGAAGTAGTGATGACTGATCGATGAGTCATCAAATGGCAATCCTTCTAGAAGAATTTGAATCTGGAGCCAAAAACAACATACAGGCATCAGTTAATCTACCTGGTGCGTCCAACAGCGGTGGCATATTTGATGATTGTTCGCCACAACTCATCTTTCTTAGCATCCAAAAATTTGTCCACCTGGTTCTCCTCCTTGAAGAAAATGAATGTGGATAGCTTCCACTTCCAATTCGTCAGCAGCAACTTGCAAATAGAATAGTAGTCCAGGAAAGGAAACAAGCTACAAAACATGCGGCTGAACATGGAACGGAACAAGACAATAACAAAAGTTAAACAAAAAAGGGAGAGAATTTCAGCTCATCCACAAAAAAAAAAAAAGGGTGCAAAATACTATCATTGGAGATAAGAATCTGAGACTTCGAGTTATTGCAAAAGCAACTCCAGCACCACCAAAAAAAAAAAGGTGGTGTTAGAGTTTCACTAAGGCTGAAATTAAATGAATGCATGTAATCTCAACTCTTGGGTAAACTACGGAAGTAATGACAAACTTTTTCCTTTCTTTCTCTTCAGTTGGTTTTGCACAGAGAAAATTTATTGCAGATGACTTTGCCAAACCTTTTTTTAAAATAATTAAATATTTAAGTATTTTGATTCAACCAGGATTGAAAAATGACCCCAAAAAAATTAAGAAAACAAAAAGATTTTTACAGAACTAGTACGAAAAGATTTAACAAGCATGGTCACCCTTCTTCTCCAAATCAGTAACAGATCCTTTGATATCCTGCCTCAGCGAATAGTTATGAACCGTCTGCGAACAGTAAAGAGAAAATTTAATCCAATGCCCACTAACAATGAAAAATCGCACAAAACAAATAGAAGAAATTAATATTTATAGCAGAGTGCCCAAAATATCTAGAAGCGTACCATTCAGTTGTTGATCCAACAGCTATTCCACTAATGACTTAACGAGATAACAGAGAAATAAAGAAAAAAACAAGACAAAGCTGAACAAACATCCATTCAGCAGAGAGTGAGGTGCTTTGTGATCAAGGTAAGTTTCAGCTTCAACAAAGTAATAATAATAACTCCTCCCAATTTTCAAAGCTACATTGATATACACTGCACACTACCAGAAAAATATAATTTTGCGACTGAAATTTGCGACCTAATTTAATTCAGTCGCTAAATAGGACTGAATCGCGACCGAATTATTAATACCCTCGAATTCTTGGCCGGAATTATTCCCACAAAAAAAGTGACCGAATTGCAACAATTTTGTGACCGAAGTTTGCGACCGACTCAATTCGATAGCTATTCAGTCACTAAACCCTATACCCTAAACTATTGTCGTTGAATCCTAAACCATAAAACTTAGATCCGTCACTAATCGATCGCAAATTTGTGACCGATTTGCAACTGAATAAATTAAATTTTCAATTAATTAATTAATTAATTAGTTACAATTCAGTTACAGTTTGGTTGCAATTCGATAGCTATTTAATTAATAGTTTATTTTTAAAAATAAATTTAAAAATTTTATTAGATGATTTTTTTAAACCATCAAACAAATATGTTTTTAATATATAAAATTTTAATAGTGTTTCAAATAATGATTTGCATTATGGTTGAGAATTACATTTTGGTATGCCGATAAATACGTCGAAGGTCATAACAAGAATTAAGAGTAATTCAATTTTTATCTAAATTTGATAGTTTTTCTCCAATCATATTAAGTATTAATAAGTGTTTTTTTTTTTGCACTTAGATACCTTTTAAAATATTTGATGCTTAAATAAATAAATAACAAATATGAAAACATATATAGATTAATTGTTCGTTAATTAAGTTTTAATTTTTACAAAATAAAAGAAAAAATAGCAACATACATTGATAAAAATAAACTACTCAAATATATAAATATATATAAGATAATAAAAAATCATTTTCATTTAATTATATATAAGAGAATAAAACATAATTGTCATTTAATTGAAAACTATTTTTAACCATGGATATTACGGTTTTTTTTTATTATTTTGAATTAACAAACTATTATAATTCTTTATTCATCTCAAATATTATAAATCTGAATGACAAAAGTAAATCCTTGTATATGAACATGAACAAAATTTAAGTTAAATTTATGAAGTTACATATATGGCTTATAAATTAGTGTAATTTAAATTTCAATTATTATACTAATGTTCAAAATAATTATAAATTTTAACTTATAATGAATAATACTTTTAACAATATTTGATGCTCTAAGAAATAAATAATACAACTAAAAGATGAAAACATATCTAAATTAGTAATCCTCTATTAAGTTTTAATTTTTATAGAATAAAAGAAAAAAAATAACCTAGCAAAAACAAAAGAAAAAAGCCACATTATTTTAAAAAATTATTTAATATATAAATATAAAAAAGAATGAAAATAATTGTTATTTAATTATATAAAAAGGAATAAGAGATAATAGTAATTTAATTGAAAATTATTTTTAATCCTATATATCACATCTTTTCTTTAAAATTAATAAATTATTATAAATTTTTCTTTACTTAAAATACATTCAACTTAATATTAAAAATATTTAGAAATAAGTTGATAACTGAAAATGAAATGAAAAAAAAAAAGGTTACAAATATATAAAAAATATAATTTATGGTAACACTTGACACAACGACAGGTTTGGTAGGGATGGCAAACTTTAGCACATTGTGGATGGTTGGTCACATGTTCGAATCCTTGGGACGGCAGATTTCATTTTTACTTAATTTTATAATAGAAAATGCAGTTTCAATTTGCAACTGAAAAAAAATTTAGGTCACAAAATTGTATTAGCTACAACTAGTACGTGACTGGCAAGGTTTGGTGGCAATTCGATCGCAATTTAGTAAATAGCTACTGAATTGCGACCGAATTTATGGACAATTTTGCTTTTTTCTTGTAGTGGCTTGAACCAAAATTTTGGTTGTCTGGGCAAAACCTTCACAAAAATCCTCTTATGCATACCCATACCCTAACAACCAAAATCCCCACCATCACTAACCTACAAAACCACCGCAATCCCATTTAATGAGATAACCACAATCTTCTATGCATTTAGAGCATAAAGATTAGTTACAACAAAAAGCACCTTTAAGTGCATTGTCTAAAACAACTATACAAAAACTAAAATTTCAAGTGACCAAATTATATAAAAACATCATAGGATCATGACATTCTATACATATATTATTCCCAATTCAATAAAAAATAATTAGACCTTTACATGTATCGCCTCTAAGATCTAAAAAAGATAGACATTCCAGTCTAAAAAAAATGTTAAATCAAGTTTACAAGTAAACACAACCATCATCTTGAATAAAATATTATTTCTCCTTTCAAATAGACAGCCAACCCCCCCCCCTTGATTTATTAGGATTTTGAATAAGAAATAAATAGCAATCATCAATAGAATCAGAATCAACCCCACTAGCAACCAATTCACTAAAAATCTCTTCTTTTGAGAACACACGTGGCTTAGATTTTTCACGTACAGTATTTCCCACTCTAATAGCCTTGGCCATATTATTTAATGTACACTTCAAAATCTCAACTTCATTGTCATTTGAAACTTTCATTTTCTTACCTGTGTTGCATTTTTTTTGTTGGTAATTGGGATCCAATATTAGATGTCTTCTCTTTAATCCCTTTTGGTGTAGCATCAAAAGCTTCCAGTTATATCTTACTTTGAAAAAGTAGCTAATCAATTTCTTCTATTTGCTGCCCAAAAGATTCATTTGGCCATCTTTTTCGCTTTTCTTTAGCTGTTATTGCTCTCTCCCAAGTGATACAATCCTTCAAAAAAGTTCTTCCAAATTTTCATAATTGTTTATGGGTCTAGTTCTCCATTTTTTAGGATTAGGCTTTTCTTAACAATAATTAAGATTACATCACAAAGTATTGAACAAATTGTCATTAAACACTATAGCACAAGAACTAAACATAAAAAGATAATAAACAAAAAATAGATGTTCGTACCTTTAAAATAAAAAATTTATAGCAACGGCCTTTAATTACAAACTTAATTGTAATGTCATTTAATTATTTTTTAAATACTCAATATATGGATTTATTTTCATTAAAGCACAATTTCTAATTGTGTGTCAATGTCATAATTGGATTGATTTTCCCTTATGATTAGAAATCATTTTTTTAGAATGCCAAAAGCCTTTTCAATTGTATTTCATGCTTGTGCATGTCGATGATTAAATAGCTCTTGTTAGTTTTTGGGGGCTTTGCTGCCATCCTCTTTAATATGGTATCGTACACCTTTATATAGAGTGAGAGGGTTACTTCTTAGTAAGGTAATATTTTCCTATTATTATAAAATTTGAATTAGAATATTATAATTTAATAACAAACACATAAGTGCTTAGCAAAAACAAATTACCTTTAGGAATAATTGCCCTCTCTTTTAAGTGTATTTATTATTATTATTATCATGAATCTAATGCAGTTCCTTCCCAACCAAATAGGACATTTGTGAATTTTAGATCAGAAGAGTACGTAGCTAGTACATTCATTATAGAATGCTGCTTCCTACTACGATACCTGGGCGCATCAACACTAGAAACCTTAATTTGAATATGTGTTCCATTGATTGCTCCCACACAATCCTGTACTTTTCTATTTTGTGAAACATTAAATCAACTAATATTTTTTTAATAAATAGATACTACTATCACAAAAACTTCGCCTTAAGTATGGATAAAATCACTTATCTTGAAGTATTTATGGAGGGACTTGTAATCTAATGGGTTGTCGAAGACAACAATCTTCTATTGATATAAATGTTTAACACTCTATGGAAGTGATGTCCGAATATTTTACTTGATCGACGATAAAAAAAATGATATAATACTATTTTTTACTAACATAGCTAATATATGGAGGAATTTAGCAACTTGCTCTTCTACAACTGTTTTTTGTATAGGTTGAAGTTCAACATACATTTATAATAATCCACATAAATTTAAAAAGTTTTTGGTTTCATACGAATGACCTTATTTACTTGTCCGTTTGTCCTACGTTGCATTAAGATTTCATCTCTAGCTGCACGATGTTCCTCCGAAGCATAACCTATTGGTCAATCAACATAATTGTTACCGCAAGATGGCAAAAACTCTATGACACAACAAATCACTTCAATCTCAACTAATTGTTGACTTCTCTCATGCAAACATAATTCTTCTAAATCTCTATTTTTGTGCTTATCTATCTACAAAACAATTATTCCAAATGTATAGTTAGGATGCAAATCTATTTAGAACATAAAAATTATGTTTTAAGTTTTTGTATTCTGATTAATAAAACTAATACTTGTAGTAACAATAACATTAACTCGAAATAAATTAGATAAGAACATAAAGAAGAAAATGACAATAAAAATAGGGAAATTATGATGAGTGCTAAAAAATGAAAACAAATACCAGTTTGATATTTTTTATTTTAGTTTAGTTTTTTTTTAATTCTAACCACCAGGAGCATGGTTTGTTTGTATTTATGGAGAAAAATTGAAGAAATTACAAGGAGGGGGACATCAACCTGATCTCCGAGCTGAATGAAAAGAAGATCTAGCTGAAGGCACTTGCATCTTGTCAAGCAAATACAATCCTTTTATTTTAGTTTAGTTGTTTATGGAGTAGCACTATTTTTTTATTTTAATATATCCCTTGTGAGAACATATTTCTTATGTGAGTGAATCAGAGAACACTATATGATAGTATGAAAAAATTGTATTGCTACCAATTTATACCTCAAGAGGAGGAATCTCTTTCTTATGTAATCTCCACACAAAATGTGTCTTAAGCTTATAAAAGCTAAAAATACTCCTTCATATACCCCCTCCCCAAAAATAATTGGATTAAGTGAATAAAAAATGGTAGAGTCCATAAGAAAGAATACAAAATAGAATGCAAGACAGACCAAAAATAGAAGACAATATGCTTAGTCAACCACAAATGTTGGATAACTCCTTAGATACCATTATGTCCTGGGATCAATAGCATAAATTTAACTTAAACAAATTTCTCCATTTAAAAAAAAAAATGATTTCAATTAAAAAGATCTAGGAAGAGTTACTTAATCATGAACATAGCAATATTTGGATACATCCAAAACAAAATTATCCTCACTAAAAAGATGCAACAAGATTAATCAAGCATCCCCAGAAACCAAATTAATAAATATCAAGAAAAAAAAAACCATAAAATTGAAAGTAAAGAAGCCACATTCCAATGGTGAATTAGTGAATTTTCAAAACTAGCTAATGAGTGCTCATCATGCACATAATTCCTAAATGAATTGTAATTTATTTATTGTAAAAATAATACCTAAATGACAACTTATTCCCACATTTGTATATTGTTTTATGTAGGATTGAATAAAGGAGATTTGAGGAAGAACAAGAATACAAAGAATAAAAAATGGAAGCTTTGAAAAGTATAACCGGCCATGGCTTGTTATAGCCATGGCTAGCTTCAAGGAAACATAACAGGCCATGGCTTCGAAACGCCATGGCCAGCTTTTGTGAAGAAAAGAGTAGTAAAGCTGTCCCTGGCTAAGGTAAGCTAAGGACCGACTATGTGAATTCCAAAGGCTGGTTACTCCAAGCCAGGGTCAGTTTGGAGAAGAAAAAAAAAAAAAAAAAAAAAGCCGACTCAAGCACATTCAATAGCAAATTTTGTGAAGAGAAGTGAAGAAACTAGGCATTCCAGAAATAAACAAGCACCAGTTTAACATATAAAGTAGAGAAAATCAAATTATTGGGAATAACAGGCGCTGATTAAAATACTCTTTCAGGCGACGATTGGTTACGCAAAAACATTCTATCTAGATTTTTGCACACAAATTTTAGGGCTTTGGGAGGCCTATAAATACAATCTTTTGGGATAGAAAAGGGTGGCCATTTGAGAGAAAAAAACACCCACACACAAAGGAGAAGAACTTGGAGAGATTGAAGTATTGATTCAAGGTAGGATTGAAGATTGAAGATGAAGAGCCCTTGTTTATGAGTTCTCTTTTATCTCTTTCTTTTGTTTTTCCCTTGTCAATTTCTATTTTATTGTTTAATTGTTTTTGAAGGAATGGATACTAGTTTGTTCTTGTATTTCACCATTCTTTGATTTGTTGATTTTCAACTTTTATTGAATGATTACTTGAATTTATTATGTTAGATTCATTATTTGGTAAACTCTCTTTTTAATGAATTCGAGAAATGGGATTAGAAGTTCAGTACCAAGCTAATGGGTTCAATATTTGTGTTTCCCTTGATTAACTCAAGAGAGAGGTTAAAGGATTAGAACTTGGTAATCATTAGGTTCTTGATATCACCTAGAGATAGGGGTATTAGGTTCTTCTAGATAATTAGGGGTTTTGTACTTAATATTTCTTGTGTTAGACCCCGCTAATAAGTGTCGCAATAAGGGTCGGGGATATCGCCCCACCCTAAGGATTAGGGATCTTTATAACTAGGTGAAAAGGATAAAGTATGAAACTTAACACAAAAGGAATACATAACATCAAAACTTAATACAAGGTCTCAGAAATAAAGTTTAAAGCATACAAATCCAAATCCAAGACTTAAATAAACAATGTCTAAAATAACAAGTATTCTCTCATTCCCGAATAAATAACAAAAGTATCGAAACTTGAACAGCTCTTATCTCTATTAAATGCCCACTTCAAGTCTAGTACTTCCTCAAATATGATAGAGAAAATTGCATAAGAAAGGAATTTCTCAATAAGTCTTGTATGTGCGAATGGGTCAATTTTAGAAATACCTTCATGATGCAATTTTAAACAATTAACAGAAAGCTTTTGCAAGTCATCAATTATATAAATCCTGAGTGCTTCCAAGTTTCGCAAATACTTCACAAGATAGAAAATTTGAATCTGGATAATCAAAGTAAACATGTTTCAAAAACCAAACCACTTGTATTACAATAACATAATTTCATAATTGCACAGTTATGAAACCATGCATCATGTCTAGCCACTATGAAACTCTATATCATAGTGAAGTGGGTGAACAACACAGTGGGGAGAAATACTCCATCTTCCTCCCCAAACTTACCGGTCATATAGTTTCGGTTAACAGTCCCATCCAGAGCATATTGCTAGCATGGACTGGCCTGACTTACTAGTACTGGCATCTTATCCTGAAAGAGTTCATCTCCCGGAGATGGCCACCTACCGGGAGACTACCCTTAATTCTCAAAGACTAGTATTAGAAGCCAACCCTAATTGAGTACTTAACGAATCATATCCGATTTAGGATGTTCTCAACAAAAATAAACAAACTGTTAAATCAATCAAACATGGGAATGTGATGATTTTTAAAAGATATCCAAAATGCTTGCCTCACGTTTGTACAAATAATATTTTGACTAAAATATCGTATTGTACCCAATGTGTAATTTTTCCATGTTCAATCATCAAGGCAGTAAATAAATATTTGATCACGATGACTTATAGTTATGTGCATTATTTTTTTCAAACAATTATGCAAGGACTTACTGGATTAGGGTCTCTTGGAAAGTCTTAAGCATAGCATAGCCATATCCGGAGATATATAATATAGACTGACAATGAAATGAACATTTAATAAAATCAATTTTTGGTAGATAAACATAGGTTTCCAAACAAATATTATTTATCAGCCCTTTACAGTAATTATCCAAAATTGTTTAAATATTTAATTTGGACCTCCATTAAAATAGTAGCTACCACAACAGGAAAAATCACTATTTGTGACGGATTTTTAGTGATGGCCAAAACAACAATCGCAATTCGTAGCGAATCCCTCACAAATTAGTGTGGGTTTTGCGACAGACTTTTCATAATATTTAAATAAAAAAATTTGAATGTTCATCGCAAAGCCCTTGCAATTTGTGAGGGTTTTGCGATATTTTTTTTAAAAAATATTTAAATAAAATTTTTTTTGAATGTCCATCGCAAAACCCTCGCAATTTGCAAGGATTTTGCGACGGACATTTCACATTACAAAGAGAAAAATCTAGAACGTCACAAAACCCTCGCAAATTGCGAGGGGTTTTGTGATGGTCGAATATTTTTTATAAAAAAAATTTTGAATGTTCATCGCAAAGCTCTTGCAATTTGCGAGGGTTTTGCGACCATCAAATATTTTTTATAAAAAATATTTAAATAATTTTTTTTTGGAATGTCCATCGCAAAGCCCTCACAATTTGCGATGGTTTTTTTTAAATATTTAAATAATTTTTTTTTTGAAAATTCATCGCAAAACCCTTGCAATTTGCGAGGATTTTGTGACGGACTTTTCACATTAAAAAGATAAAAATCTAGACCGTTGCAAAACCCTTGCAAAATTGCAAGGGTTATGTGTGCGAGGGTTTTGCGTCGGCTGATTGTTTTTTATGAAAAAATATTTAAATAAAAAAAATTTGAATGTCCATCGCAAAGCCCTCGCAATTTGCGAGAGTTTTGTGATGTTTTTTTTTTTTTGAAAAAACATTTAAATAAAAAAAATTTTTATTGTTCATCGCAAAACCCTTCCTCTCAATTTGCGACGGACTTTTCACATTTAAAAGAGAAAAATCTAGACCGTCACAAAATCCTCGCAAATTGCGAGGGTTTTGCGACGGCCGTTTATTTTTAATAAAAATAATATTTAAATGGAAATTTTTTAAATGTCCATCGCAAAATCATCGCAATTTGCAAGGGTTTTGCGACAGACTTTTCATAATTAGAAAAAAAAAAGAAAAGTCTAGATCGTCGCAAAATCCTTGCAAATTTGCGACGCTTTTGCGACGAAATTTTAAATTACCCGCCTTTTTCATAAGTGAATTTTCGGATTGAAATTTTAAATTTTTGCACAAAATGAATTGTATATTCTTTTCCGTCGATTTTTTGAATTTTTTAATGAAAAATCTGAAAACCCTAATTCATCGTAAATTCGTCGCAAATCCGTCACTAAATGTGATGAATTTGCTTCTTCCCTCGCAAAACCGTCGTAATTTACAAGGGTTTTGCGACAAAATAGGGTTTTAATCTATATTTTTTTAAATTTTTAAATTTTTATTTATGTGTTTGTGTGGTAGTGTATTTTGACAAATTTACTGAAATATTTTTAATAACGTGTCTCAAATTGTGCATTTTATTATAATTTTATATATGCAATTATGTTATGTTATACACCTAATGTATTACATAAGTAAATATATATATATATATAGTTAATTCTATTATGTTTTATACTTACTTTAATATATAAATATATGTATTTGCTTATGTAGTATACAATATATATATATATATATATATATATATATAAGTATCTCTTTGGTTTAGTATATATATATTATAACATGTATGTATGTATATACATATGTCTAATTTTTTTATCTATCACTTTGATTTAGTGATGTATAAATTAAAATATATAAAGAAAAATAATTCAAATACTGTTATTATTGTTGAGATCACTAAACAAATGATGAAAATTATAATGTAGAGATCGGTTTGTAATGTTCTTCATCTCCTACATGTTAATATATATTATACAATATAGCTATGTATATACATATGTCTAATTTTTTTATCTATCCATTTGGTTAATTGGTGTATAAAGTAAAACATATAAAGAAAAATAATTTAAATACCATTGTTATTATTGAGATCATTACAAAAAATTGTGAAAATTGTAATGCATAGATCGTTTATAATGTTCTTCGTATCAATTTATGAGAAATTAGTGAGGATTTTATTTTTCGTCACAAATTGCAACGAAATAGCTAGGAATTTTAAAAAATTAAAAATTTCCTGAAAATTTCCACTTCCCCCTCTTTCTTTCTCACACTCTTCTTCTGCTACCCACTGCCCCCGCCCCCACCCCCACCCCTTCCCCTTCCCACAGCCGCCCCCTCCCTTCCCGAGCCCTCCCCCCAACGCTCCCCCATTGGCTATACCATTAAGCTTTGTGATTTATCTATTCAGGTTAGCAATTATATATTTATATATTTGGCTTTCTTTTTTATAGTTTGTTTTCTGGACATTTTTACCTTTCTGCACAGCAGGTAAAGTTTAGAGTGTGTGCTTTCTTAGAGATTCAAATCACCTGAACTCATTGCCTTGCATAAAAAATGATTTATTCTGTAAATGATCTTTGGTTTTAGGCATGTTCCTAGGCATTTTTTTGGTCTTTTTGTTTTCCCAACAGTGATCTTTACATTATTGTATTCTTCTTGTAGCAAATGATGTCCAGACATCCAATCTTTGTCTATGGTCATTAACAGAGTTTTGTCTTCTTTCCTTTGTAGACTTTCATAATTTGCTATCCAATTTTATATGTCTGCAGATTATATTTCACCAAGTATTCTTATTGTTTGATTGGCTTTGGTGTCAACAAGAGGGAAAATATTCGCTTATTAGTTTACAATTATGTATATTTGGGTTCACTTTTTTGTTCTATTTGGAGAACAATTATGTTCAGTGGATTCACTTTTGGCAATTATGCCTTTTTTCGTGAACTTTTTCTTGTTTTGTAGAACTTTATGGTTAACAGTTAGGGGAAAGAAAAAAAAAATAGGGCAAGACTAAAAGAACTCTCTTGATTTTCAGCAAATCTGTGCCAAGCCTATTTAAATGAATGATATAGGATATGGAAGTGAAGCCTTGTTATGTGAAGAACTCATTTTCTTTACTTGTTATGCTTGAAAATCGAAAATTGCACTAAGCTGTCCAAATTTATTCTTAATAGTGTAATGCTGTGTTCTTTGTGAATTTTGTCTGAAAGAGGAGTTGGATTTCATGGTAATGTGATTTATGATGTGTGTATAGGCTGGTGTGAATGAATTTGGTGGTTTACTTTGTATTTTGAGAAGTATGGAGGTGATAAGAAAGTAGAGTATTGCTGGTTCAGTTCAAAAGCTGAAATGGGTCTAAATTTTGAGATAAAATTTGTTAATAGCTTGGCTTATGTGGATTCCCGAAGTGTCCTATTATGTGTTAGGAATATTATGGTGTATGCCTTGTTTAAAGTAAATGAAAAAAACTCAAGTTCATATATATATGCTTGGTTATATATATATATATATATGTATATTATGCTTGGTTTTTTTTTGAATTAATAGTTTATTATTCCCATTGTCCTATGATTTCTGCTACATTGATCTTAGTAGGCTAAATTTCATCAAAAACTTCTTTACAAAAGGGATAATTTCATATAAATTGCCTTAGTGTTGAATTCATATGTTGGATTCCCCGTGAGTAATGTGTGATTACTCCTCCTGGATAATGGGTGATTACCCCTAGTTTTCTTTTTTTTTTTCTATAAATGAATGATCTGTCTTTGTTGTTTGCAATCGCATTTTGATTGTCAAATTTTGAGGTGGCTTCGTGCTTGGAAAATGTCTAATTATAGAGGAGACCCTGTCAAAATTTTTTCAAAATCTGCCACTATTTACTGTGGAGTAGAATAACTACCCTTATCCTGGAGTGTGTTATTCAATTGAACATGAGTACATATCCCATAATAATAATAATAATATTATTATTAAAAATAACATTGCTAATAACAATAATAATAGGACTAATACAATGAGTAATAAAAATAATAATAATATCATTAAAAATAACAATGTTAATAATAGTATGAATAATAAAATAATGATAATAATTTAAGCATCAAAAGTAACAATAATATTACTATTCTAATCATATGGTGCAACAATCTCTTCTAATCACATAATCACAGTCCACAAAGATTATCCCATATAATTTATTTAGGCCTAATTTAAATTCATTTACAATTTATTTGTTTCACATTTCAAAATATTTTAATTTCTTTTATTTTAAATTCCATCACATACAATTTTTTACCAAATTTTGTCTAATTGTTAGGAATCTCACCTCCTTCTATTTTTGTAGGAATCTTCCGTTTAGACTTACACAGGCCGGAGGAAAAGAGATAGATAAAACATAAGGCAACTATATCTATGTCTGGTGTAATATGGTGTATCCATATACATGCTTGCTATCCATATGATTTTTTTTATTAGTCCTTATTATATTCTTTTGTGGTGTAAACAATAAGGTAATTTTTATAGTATATTGTTGCTGTATTAACAGACAATTCACAAGGATAGAGGCATTTATAATTTTTTGCTTGGTTTTCACTATGTCTAACATTTCAATTGGAACCCCATGAGTGATGGGTGATCACTCCTCTTAGGTAATGGGTGATTACCCCTAGTTATCTTTTGAATTTTTCTATATTTGAAAGATCTATCTTTGTTGTTTGTAACATCGTTTTGATTGTCAAAAGGTGACCATTGCTTCTATGTATTTGGTCGCAGATGCCAAGCAATGGTAGAGAACACACTTGACAGATAAGAACCTGCCGAAGATAGTGGATTGGGGGGAGCTCAAAGCAGAGTTGAAACAACAATTCTTGCCAACAAACACATTGTGGTTGGCAAAGAGAGGCCCTAAGGAGCCTCAAGCACACTAGTTTTGTGCGGGACTATGTGAAGAGGTTCAGTTATTTAATATTATATGTAAGAGAGATATCCGAGGAGGATAAGCTCTTCAATTTCATGACAGGATTACAAGCCTGTTCTCAAATAGAGTTGAGACGACAAGGAGTCTAGAACTTGGCACAGGCAATGGCGGTTGCAGATCGTCTGGGGGACTACAATGTGATGCCTAGTCCTAACCAAGGCAAGAAAGCCAATCCTAAGAAGAAGAAGAGCTAAGCCAAGGGGAAAAGGAAGGCTCCCTAAGGTAAAGACATTAAGAAGGATAAGGACGGTAGTCCTAAATTCTGCCAGGGTAAGGACATTAAGAAGGATAAGAATGGTAGTTCTAAATCCCGAGAGGCCCCAAAAGACGGCTACTATATGTGTGGGAGTCCTTATTATGCAACATACTGCACCGAGAAGAACAAGAATTATGGGAAGCTCAATACGGTCCAAGTCCAAGAGGACCAAGGATTGGCAACACCACATGTCAATCCATTGTAGTTGCTGAATGCCATGTCTATGGAGAAGACTCACTACAAAAAAAAAGGGTAAATACGACGCTGGAAAATACGACGGTTGCCAAACTATCGTAATTAAAGACTATATACGACACTTCAAAAATCGTCGTATTTGTTTAGGTAAATACGAAATAAGTATAAACCGCCGTATTTATCCAACAAGTACGACCATCGTATTAGGTGTACAACAAAAATGACGGTAATTTCAGGCCGTCGTATTTGTTCAGACAAATACAATGTTTTACCTAAGCGTCGTTTATGTATCAATTTAATACAACGCTTTTACGATCGTCGTATTTGTTGTCAAATATAACAAAACCCTTTAGTAGCAATTTAAATTGTATCCTATTACCTTTAAATTTGGTCATAATATTTTTTTAGTAATTTTAACAAATTTAATAGTTGGATTGTTAATTTGATATATTTATAGTAATAAATGCCTTGGAGTTTTAGGGGTCATATAGAAATTACGATAGATTATGTGGAAAAAAAAATATGATTACATTCAAATTTGGTTATAATATTTTTATTTAACTATTTCAACAAATATATCAACTTTATCATCATATCTAATGGTTGGATTATTAATTTGAATGGTAAAATTCCTTATACATCACATCTCTTATATATCTATGCTTAATTTGTATACGATAAATGTTAATTTATTTGATTTACTTTAAATACACTATTTCTATGTTTATAAGCATGATAATAATCATTTATCGATTAGTTACCATTAATCATGCTACAAAATATATATAATTTATTAATTATATACAATGTATATTATATATGTATATATATATATGTATGTATATATATATAAGAATTTATTTTAGTTATTACATTAATTTATACATATAAATGCACTTATACATATATCAAATTATCTTAAAATTTGATTATTAAACTTGTTTGAACTTTATTAACACATCTAATAGTTAGATCATTGCACTTTTATATACATCCTAACTCTTCATATATCTATGCTTAATTTGTATACGATAAATACTGATTTAATCTATTAGATTCAAATTTTATCATAACATCATTCTAATTAACTTTCTTAAGATATTATTTTGTTCATGTAATACTATAAATGTATAGAAATAATATTCTTTGTGATCTAAATATATATAAATGTGTGTGTGTGTGTGTATATATTCCACACACACACACACACACACACACATACATACACACATACACATATATAATAAAATATATCTTAAGTATTATATTAATTTATACATATATATGAACTTATACATATATATTCTATATATAATTATTATTGTAAAAGTGAAATATATATATATATATATATAAGTATATTTTTGTAAGTCACATAATTAATTTATATATTTATAAATAAATAATAATATGATAAAAAATTATATTCAAAAATAAAAATAATATATAATTATATAAGAATATAAAATTTTATTTTTAAAAATTAAAACAAATACCAGGGCTTTGAACCGTCGTATTTGCTAAATATGATAGTTTTGAAAAAAAATAAGGGCGCACTTAAAAATGAGAGCGTAACAAAATTTTTACACTTTTTGATTTTCTGCTTCACTCTCGTTTTCATTATCTTCTTCCCCCTTTTCAACGGGAAATTCTTATGTGGACCGGGTCCACCGTAGACCGGTGCTTTAAAGTGTTATACTTTTCTAGAAGTGTACAACACACAAAGCACGTGGTACAACACTAAAAGCACTCGGTCTACGGTGGACCGGGTCCACATAAGAATTTCCCCTTTTCAACTACAGAGAGAAAGCAAAGCCAAAGTTTGAACTTTTCTTCATTGCTTCAACTATGCAATCAAGAAATCAATCCGATAAAGTGAAGTCTTTCTAACAAGTGAAAGATTATTCCATGGATGACTCCTCCAAAAGCATCAGCTCTGCCTGGGTTTCTTTAGTCATCAGTCTTTCCAACTTGGTGCAAGCATTAGGTTGAGGATTTGATAAAACTTCTGATATTGGGCTTCTTATTGCAAGGGATCTCTTGGGCCTCAATTAGTTTACATAGATGAAGAACATACTAAGGATCTTTTAGTCAGTGTTGCAGTTTGAATCCCAAATGTCTCTGTTGATATCAAGTGCTCCAGGGGTAGGAGAACCACTGAAACCAGTCCTATTTTGAGCTTCCATGAGGTCAGCTCCTGATATAATTCTTCATTTTGTTACCTTGTATTTTTTTTTTTTCAGATCTCTTTTTCCCAGGTCATCGCTCAACATTGGGGATTTGTTATTGTTGCTTGTTATTTTTGGTTCCATGACTCTGGATTCTCTTTTTGATCCAGTAAGTATATAGAGTAGCTAAAATTGTTGATTTCTCTGCTATATTCATTTTGTTGGAAATTTATGCAACAAATTGTGTTTTGGTCCTTCAATTCTACTATGGTATTACTGATGGACGAAGGTGCAAACTCGTTATTTATGCAACTGTGTTTTTCGTGAATCACTGGTTGACATTGTACATAATAAAAATTTAGGTAAACTTTGGATTGTTGACAATGTCAATCACAGTCATAGATTTTTAATTCCTATTCAGCCCAGCCCTCCTAACCCGGAAAATTTTCCCTTTGTCGTGTTGGGAAATAAGAAGATGCCAAAGTTACAAAATACTGCTGAGATCTTATTATTTTTGTGATCTTTGTTGTTGGTTTTTTTAATGTTGATAAAGAAATGAAATTCCACATTTATACAGTAACTAAATCTGTTTTCACTTAGAGATTTATCTTCCATATGTTACTTTAGCTATTTGTTTGTGATCGTTTCCTTTGAGAAAGCTTAGATATTCTCTCTTCTTTATATTGCATCCCCTTCCTCCATGTGTTTAGATGGTACTTAATTTTCTGGAAGCACCTCCTTATTAAGCAATAGGTCTTGGGTTTGATCTAATCCTTCCTATATTGTTCATAAGAAAGAAAGGAAAAAGAAATCTTCCTACAAAGGCTTTCGGTTTTCAGAAATTGTATAATTGCTAGTTTTCTCATGATTGTTTTCTGCTAGTTTAAATATATGTTTTACATTGTACTTTTTGATATTTAGGTTTCTGAAAAGAGGGCAAGGGCTTGGTGTTCTTCCAAAGGAGATATTCCTTACTTTGAGACCTCTGCAAAAGAAGGTTTCAATGTGGAAGATACTTTCGAATGCATAGCCACAAATTCTCTCGAAAATGAACCTCAAATTGCACTACAACAAAACAGGTTATTTCCTATCAAAAGTTTCCTACCAAAGCTAAATGGTAGCAAATCAGCTACCCATTTCCGACCAACGAAGTAGTTGGTAGGAAGTTCCCAACCACACTAAATTTTGTAGGAAATGGGATTGGAAATTTCCATCCACCATTCTTGTTGGTAGGAAAATATACGTACATTTCCGTCCAACATACATATTGGTAGGAAACTTTGGTTACATTTCTATCCAATTTCCAGCAACATACATTTTGGTAGGAAAATTAGTGACATTTCCGTCCAAAGTACATGTTGGTAAGAAAATATAGTTATAATTTCCTTCCATCGTACTTGTTGGTAGGAAACATAACTATATTTCCGTCCAAACATTTATGGGTAGGAACAGTAGTAGAACATTTCCTACCAAATTGATATTTGGTAGGAACAGAATAAATTATTTCCAACCAATGCTATTTTGGTAGGAAAATATAGCTATATTTCCATCTAACTTATATATTGTTAGGAAAATATAGCTACATTTCCATCCAAACGTTTATGGGTAGGAATAGTTATAAAAATGTTCCTACCAAATTAAAATGTGGTAGGAAATTAATAAATTGTTTCCAACCAATGTTGTTTTGATAGGAAAATATTGCTACATTTCCGTCCAACTTACATGTTGGTAGGAATACATAGCTACATTTCCATCCAAACGTTTATGGGTAGGAATAGTAGTAAAAACATTCCTACCAAATTGAGATTTGGTAGGAAACTAATAAATTGTTTCCAACCAATATTATTTTGGTAGGAAAATATAACTACATTTCTGTCCAACTTATATTTTGGTAGGAAAACATATCTACATTTCCGTCCACACATTTATGGGTAGGAATATTAATAAAAACTTTTCTACCAAATCTCAATGTGGTAGGAAAATGAGAAATTATTTCCTATCAATACAATTTTGGTAGGAAAATATAGCTACATTTACATCCAAAAGTTTATCGGTAGGAACAATAGTAAAAATGTTCCTACCAAATTGAGATGTGGTAGGAAAATAATAAATTATTTCCAACCAATGCTATTTTGGTAGGAAAGTAAAAATGCATTTCCAATTAAATAATTATATTGGTAGTAAATGAAAATTTTAAATTATTCATTTTGTTTCTTCAAAAAAATATTTGTTCCCAACTAAAATTAATATTGGCAAGAGTTTAAAATATATTTTCCAACCATTCAGAAATCTGGTAGGAAATATGAATTAGTTCTCTAAAAAAATATTTTATTCCTCAAAGGTGAAAATTAAATTTATGATTTAAAAATATTTTTTCTTGAAGAAAATGTAATTTCCAACAAAAAGTAATTTTGGTAGGAGTAAATTCTGTTTTTCAGCCATCTTGAAATTTGCTAGGAAATATGATTTAGTTCTCCAAAAAATTTATATTTTGTTTCTCAGAGATGGAAAGTAATTAAATTTATAATTTTAATTTTTTTGTTGAAGAAAATGTAAATTCCAACCAAAATGTAATTTTTGGTAGGAAATGGATAATTATTTTCTAACCACTTTAATTTGATGTTGGATATTTAATTAATTTTAAAATTTTTGGTTGAAAATTTAATTTAATATTTATTTTACTTGAAGTATATGTTCTAACCAATTTGTATTTGGGAGGAAACTGAAAAAAAAAAACGTTTCTGACCGCATTATTATGGATATGAAATTAATTTTTCAAAAATATTCATCCTAATTTTTAATTCAATTGAAAAAGATAGTTAAAAAATGAACATAGTAAATTAATTTTTGAAGAATTTTCCTTAGATATATTAACATGTTGTTAGAAAGTAATTAGTTTTATTAGATAAAGTAAATGTAGTATTTTTGTCATTTTGGATTATTTACATTTGGTTACAAAAAGAATTTCATCAAATGTTCTAATAAAAAAGTAGTTGATGTATCTCTAGACTTTTTACTTTTTAATAAATAAATAAAATATGAAAAGAGGTATCATTTTGGTTTTAAAAAATTGAAATAGGTACATCCTCCGTTCCAGTTTGAATATTCATATTTGACTAGATAAAAAAATTAGTCAATTATCCTTATTATAGTTGTGATTAATTAGTTGCGGGACCCCAAGCTTAGTTAGTGACATGCAATTCCTTTAAATTAAGAAGATTGTTAGTAGAAATTTGGTGGGAAAATATATGTATTATAAGGGAACATTCAATTGTAGACATCAATTAAAAATGTTGATATGCAATTTTGGATGGAGAGAGTATTACTTTTCTTTTTGAGTTAAATGATTCATATATTGATTTAGTCATTCCGTCAAAATATTGAAGTAAGCCTAACATTGATCCATCTTTTAACATTAACCCATCTTCTATTGAAGTAAGCCTAAAATTATATGATGTGATTAATTAATTCTAGTCACAAATGGTTATTTGATTTGACTATTAATTTATTTTAATAATCATTATTTTTAAAGTATATGTAATATCATACATATTTATTGGGATAATCTTATGTCAAAGGCTCATAATACACACACACACACACACACACACACACACACACACACACACACACACAGGAACGTTTTCATTTTTAACCGTATCAATTTTTTGTTATAAAAAATTAACATTTAAAATTTTATTAAATTCAAAAAGAATGAAAAATTTATTAAGTTAAAATGATATCATTGTAGTAAAATAAAATTATAGAATTTTATATGTTTTATAATTTTATTACATTATTAAAAAATTATTTGTTTTTTCTATTTATAAATAGGTTGTGTAAATTATGGATATCTATGAATAATTATTTTTTAAAATTTTTATATATCTAAATTATTTTTTAAAATTTTGTATATACCTAAATTATGAAGTTTTAAAAAACTTTTTTTTTTTTTTTTGGAAATCATCCCCAATTCCCTCCTCGTTTTGGTGCTTTAATTTTTTTTCCCTCTTCTTCCCGATTCTACCTCTTCCTCACACGACTCCCACAATTCACCATCTCCGTCTGTGTTATCATTCCCGACAATAGTGGATTTGGTAGTGGTAAGCCAAACATTAGGGGTTTATTCGGGCAGAACCGAGCTGTTCTTTGTTTATTCGGGCAAAACCGTCTCCGTCTCCGTTTGTGTTGTTGTTTTGCAAAGCGGGTGGGAAGATAGTTAACAAAGCGCAAAAAAGATGGCAAGGGGATCAAAATACCTTGTTACTGTTAAGAGGATGCAACAGGTAAACTTCCTATGTTTTCCCTTGTATTGTCTGAATCTTTATCTTGATATGGATATGTACTAGGATTTTGATTTGAATATACTATAGAAAAAAGTGTTTTATTTTGCAGAAATATCTGGGTTTTATTTATATTATTGTTTGGGTTTAATGTTAATGGTTTCTATTTGTGTTGTTTTGATGCTGTTGATCGTATGGTTGAGTGTGGGGTGTGTTAGGAGTTGGGTGGGGGAACGAGGTTTTGAGCAGTTTGCATCTGAATAAGCATTTTTGGAATACAATGAATTGAACTATATCCAAGTTTTGTTGACTGCCGAACCTGGAAGTAATCTGATTCTATTTCTATTTCTATTTCTGTTTTGTTCAGTATTCTTCTGTTCCTATTTCTATTTTTGTTTTGTTGACTGCCTTCTTCTGTTTCTTCTGTTCTATATTCTTCCTTTTTCTGTTTATGTTTATGTTTTTATTTTGTTTCTATTTCTATTTATGTTTCTATTTGATCTTGCAGCAGTAAGTTGGAACAACCAAAATGCAGATTATATAAGGATTTACTGTGATCAAAGATCTAATGCATTAATTACTAGCAATGAAACAATCTAAAATGGAATAAGGATTTGATCAGGTATGGGAGTTCAGTGTACCTTTCTTAGGGTAGAAACCTAGCAAAAAGAATATATGGGAGTTCAATTTTTTACATTAACTTGGACTGTTGGACATGGTTCCCTTGATACACTTTGGTTGATACATAGTTATTTTCTTGGAATGTTACATGCTGATTTTGGATGGTTTCATCTATCTTCATATTTAAAAAGAGGAGATCCTATATAACTTGTGGTTAATCTTTACTGATGGACATACAAAGTAGCAAAATTCCACCACTGCTGTGGAAATTGCAATCCTTAAACTACTAAAACAAGAGGAAGCAAGATAAATATTCTCAGAAAAGAAAGTACGTACAAGCCTGGAGTCTCTAATAATCAACAAATTCCTCTTTAAAGTTATTGAAACCTTACAAAGTATAAGTACTTGCGACTTCAAAATCTGATAACCAAGATTCATTTCTTTAGCTTGCAATCTATTAGTGAAGTTAACTAAAGAATAGACCGTCACTGTCCACTAATAAATTAGAAAATACATCACCAGATAAAATCCAGTATATATGTCATACAAAATCTGAGGAAACATAAATAAACTGTAAATGTCTAAAAAAAACTTAGCATCAAAAGATATTATAGCAAGAAAATTTCAGCCAAACTTGCGCGCATTAGCACCACATGAATCCTACCAGCACTCCCATATCTCTTAACTACACCATGACCCTTCTTAATAGGGGAGGCGTAATCACATATGACATAAAAAAAAATTGTTGTAAGTTGACACTCTCATTCTGTATATTCTGAAATATTCTCTAATATGAGATAAAGCTATAACATGGAATAAGCAAATCATGCATTGATGAATTTAACTTATAAAAAGTTTCACGAAGAAAGTGTTACCTATTAGCATAGAGAATATTAGTGAAGAAAATGAGACAATTTACATGAAGAAAGGTTAAAAAGTTTATTGGACAAGAATGTTGTACATAATAGTGTTACCTATTAGCATAGAGAATATTTCATAAGATTCTATTTTACCAAATTCTGGTCATCCCAAATAAAAATCTGAAGATAGCCTCCCTAATAACATCTTATCCCAACTCTCAAATTGTGAGTAGAAAACTCAAAAAGTGTGTAGCCATGAAAGAGCTATCCTTATTAGCAATTACATCACAAGTTGGAAAGAATAGACAGTTCAATTTCTACATTTTCTCAATTTCTATCTGATTTGTATTTAAACTTTCATTCTAATTGTGCTATATATTCCTCAATGCATTCTTTTTTCAACTTATCCATGTAAATAAACTAATAATTTTTATACACCACAATGAAAATGTTAGTGAACTCGATGGAGATAGTTTTCTTTTTTTTCTAGATTATTAATTAAACATGAGAGAGGATCGTAGTTGGATATATGATAGACTTAACCCAGGTCGTAAAGGTATAGTGCGAAGGTTTCATGAGGGGCTACAAACATTTCGTGCTTTTGCTTGCCAGCAAGATACATTCAAACCGGGAGGGGGGGGGGGGAACAATTAGATGTCCTTGTTACAAATGTAGAAATTTGCGATATGCCACAGCAGATGAAGTTGAACTTCATCTTCTTCAGTGAGGTTTCGTGCTGATTATTTTATTTGGACATCACATGGTTGAACTTTAAACAAACAGTCAGAAGGAGTAGGTGTAAATGATCCAATATTCATGGCAAGTAATGATGGGGAACCAAGAAACCAATTTATAGAAATGGTGTGGGATGCTATTGGCCCTTCTATAATGCCACAATCTAAAGAATCATAGTCAACTGGAAGCACTGTGGAACTACCAAATCCTACAGCAAAATAGTTCTTTGATATACTTGATGCTGCAGATAAGTCGTTGTGGCCTGGTTGTAGTAAACAATCAGTATTATCAGCGGTGGGGAGATTGCTGAGCATTAAGGCTGACTATAATATGTCTGATGGATGCTTTGATGCAGTAGCTTCTTTCATTAATGAATACTTGCTAGAGGGGAATAATATGCCTATGGACTTCTATAGCACGAAAAAGATGGTTAAAGGTTTGGGTTTGCTTGTGAAAGAATTTCATTGTTGTGTAAATGGATGTATGTTATATTGGAAAGAAGATGTGAATTTGATGCAATGTTGATTTTGTGGAAGTCCTAGGTACAAACCAAAACATGCCAAAAAACGTTATGATGTTCCATATGCTAAGATGCATTATCTTCCTCTAACTCCAAGACTTCAAAGATTGTACGCATCTATAGCAACTACGAAGCACATAAGGTGGCACAATGAACATGTGCAATCAGAACCTGGGAAAATCATTCATCCATCTGATGGAGAAGCGTGGAGGCACTTCAACCAAGTTTATCCATTATTTACTAATGAAGCAAGAAATGTAAGATTAGGTCTTTGTACTGATGGGTTTACACCTTATGGACAATCTGGAAAGCAATATTCAAGTTGGCCAGTTATTATCACTCCGTACAACTTACTACCTTGGATGTGTATGAAGACCCCTTACATGTTCTTGACTTGTTTGATACCAGGTCCTTCCAATCCTGAAAAGAAAATTGATGTTTATTTGCAACCATTGATAGAGGAATTGCAACATCTTTGGGAAACTGGTGTGCAGACTTATGATGTGTCAATGAAGCAGAATTTTACATTAAAGGCAGCTTTGATCTGGACCATTAATGATTTTCCAGCTTATGGTATGTTGTCAGGATGGAGCATAGCTGGAAAATTATCTTGCCCTTATTGTTTGGAGAAAACTAAGTCATTTACACTGAAGCATGGGAGAAAAACTTCTTTCTTTGACTGTTATCGCCAATTCCTTCCAAGTGATCATTTATTTAGGAGAAATAAAAATGCCTTCTTTAAAAATCGGGTTGAGAATTCACCTCCACCCCCACGGCTGATTGGCGAGGAAATATGAGAACGGGTTAAAGTAATGCCAAAAGTTGTGCCAACTGGGAGTACACAAACTAGAGAGGGTTTTGGACATACATACAACTGGACAAAGCAGAGTATTTTTTGGGAATTACCTTATTAGAAAACACTGCTAATAAGGCATAATTTAGATGTTATGCATATAATAAAAAATTATTTCGATAATGTGTTCAACACGGTTATGGATGTTAAGGAAAAAACAAAAGATAATGTGAATTCAAGGAAAGATTTGAAGGAATATTGCAAACGTAAAGAATTGGAGTTGAAAGATCGTAATTCCAAGAAGCCATTTGCGTCTTACACATTAGATAAGGATGGTAAGCGAATTTTGCTAGATTGGATTAAAAACTTGAAGTTTCCAGATGGCTATGCATCCAATTTGTCTAGGTGTGTTGATATGAAGGAAAGTAAGTTGCATGGAATGAAAGGTTATGATTGTCATGTTTTTATGCAAAGATTACTTCCAATTGCATTTCGAGAATTATTACCTGAAGACGTGTGGAAGGCTCTAACTGAGTTATCTTTGTTCTTCAAAGAAATTACATCTTCATCATCACAAAAGGCACATGTTGCGTATTTGGAAAAGAACATTCCAGTTATTCTTTGCAAACTTGAACGGATATTTCCATCGGGTTTTTTTTATTCAATAGAGCATCTTCCAATTCACCTACCTTACAAAGCAAGAGTAGGTGGTCCAGTACAATATTGGTGGATGTACCCTTTTGAGAGGTATACTCGTTATCTCTTAATTTGTTCTAATTTATGCATGAGAGTACTAATTCTTACCATTATGATTAGGTTCTTACACCATTTAAAGAAAAAGGTCAAGAATAAGGCAAGAGTAGAAGGCTCTATTATCAATGCATATCTGGTGGAAGAGGTTTCCAATTTTTGCTCATATTATTTTGAGTCCCATGTTCAAACGAGAAGTAGGAGAGTTGGGAGAAACGATGACGAAAGTGAATTACCAACAAATTCTCCCAATCTTTCAATTTTCACATATCCAGGACGGCCTAGTAGAGAAAAAAAAAACATGGATTGAAGATAAAGATTTTGATATCGTCCATAGATATGTGATAATGAATTGTGAGGAGTTGTTACCTTATAGAGAGTAAGTGACTGTTTACTGTATTCTGGTCCATGAAATTTAACTATATGAATATTTTATAACCTTTACTGTGTATTTATATTTTACATTAGGATCTTCGAAAAAGAGTTGGGATCTAAGCATCCTCAGATTCAAAGACACACCATAGATTTGATATTTGAAAAAGATTTCTCAAATTGGTTCAAAAATTATGCAAGCATAATGTTCTTTTTATTTCCATTCTTTAATATTAAGTTTAATGTTTAACTAAGTAAAAGTAAATTGATAAAATGGTTTTATGCTTAAATTAGGTTGAAGACCCATTGAACAATGTTGAAGACAATAATATCAAGGATATAGCAAGAGGTCCTATGCGTGCAATTATTACATATCCTATGTACTTTGTAAATGGCTACAACTTTCACACGGTGGATCATGGAAGGGGAAAATCAACCATGAATAGTGGAGTGTGCGTGAAAGGGCCCACTGATAGTGATGATGATTACTATTATAGCATGCTCTGAGAAATTGTCCAGCTTGAATATATAGGAGTACCGGATAAATTTGTGGTCCTATTCAAGTGTGATTGGTATGATTGTTGTGGTACTCAAAGCATAAAGGTGCATCGTGAATATTGGCTTGTGGACATTAATTCAAAAAGGAAATGGCCTAAATATGATCTATGCATACTAGCACAACAGGCTCATCAAGTTGACTATATCTCTTATCCTAGAAAAAAGAAGGATAAGGATGCGTGGAGGGCTATATGTCAAATTAAGGCACGAAAAACTATAGATGATTTTGCAGTCGAACCTACTTACCAGGAGGATCAAATGCATGCCATTGAAGTTGTTATGCCACAAAATGAGGCTTGCCCCCTTGTTGTAGAAGCTGCTATGGATGAGATTGTGCAAGTAAATAGTGATTTTCAAGTTGAATCTAAGGAGAATGGATTACTTTTGGACAAAGATGATACCACTAACAGTAGTGCCTCATTTGAAGAGAGTTTATTTGAGTGTAGTGATGAAGATTAGCTACGAAAAAGATATAGACAAAGAAATTTCTTGCATTTTTTAAATTTGTAAATGAAATTGCTTTTGAGAAATATTTCATTTATTACTAGTTTTTTCCCTTTTTGGGTGGTTGCATATTTTTTTTCCTAGTACTATCTTTATGCATTGGCAATTCTTCTTGAATTTCTGTGATAGCTGGTCTGAATTTCTTCTTGAATTTCCTGATTCTGGTTTCAACTTGCCAAAAATGCTTATATTAGTCTGGTTTCAAGCTTCAATAACATAACTAGCAGTGCCCAAATATGAACGTAAGAAGAAACTGGTTTCAAGCAGAACCCAACAATGGGATTCAGGAATACACCTTATGATCATTTGAACTCCTGGTTGGTAGTTCAAGTGATAGATGTTTGGCCCAACTCTTCTGCTTGTCCTACATAGGACCAAACCATATCTAATCCGTTATTCATTTGCTATTATCTGGGATTCAAATCTTGCCCTAGTCTTCTTTATACACGTCCACAGTAATCTTGCCACTGGTCCAAACCACTGCAAGTTAAATTAGAATGGAAAACTGAAAAACATATAGAAACACAAAGTAGTAGAAGCAAAACCTAGACAACTAGCATTGTGGGCCCTGTCATGGCAGGGAATTCATACACATCAAGCACTTCTCTTCACATATATAAGTTCTGTCCATCGAGAAGTTTGTTACCCCACTCTTATTGGTGATCTAGAATTGCATAAACAGTTAAAATTCTTGCATAACTCCATTATCCTGCTTTATTCTGGATATACTGGGTAAGTCTTTGTGTGCATCAATCCTCACTGAATCTGAATTTTTAATTTTTAAATATGCACTGAATTTTAATTCTGCACTGAATCTGATTTTGCTGCACTGCATTTTGCACTGAATTCTACAAGTGCTACACTGAATTTTGCACAGAATTCTAATTTTGCGGCACTGAATTCTGCACTGAATCTAATTTCAACTTTGCACTGAATTTTTAATTTTACATCCTCTGGTCCACAACAAGAGTAACCGGATGCAGTTTGGCTCAATTGTTTTAGACTTTCCCAATCTCTACTGGTAGTTGGAAAGGCATTCAATCCTTTTTGAACTGAATTCTTCTTAATTTGTTTTTTTTAAGCTTGTCATGATGTGTAATATGCAGAAAGTCAAGCACTTATTAGCCTTTAGTTACTGTGCAAGTGTTCATTATTTTCAGAACCCAGTGAACAAAACTAATGAAAATCTGCAACTGTTGATAGGCTAAAATAAGCACTAGTTGAACCATAGCATTCCAGAATTGGAACAAATGGGATAAGGTTCAAGAAATAAAGAGAGGAAATAGATAGCATAAGTTTTTTTTTTTTTTAAGCATTACAACTATGCTCATATAAACCTACCTCCATGCTTTGAAGCAGCCTCATGTTTATTGTCTGGTTTTCTTAATTTCATTAATTTATCTACTATTACAAGATAAAGCAAGTCATTGTACAACATTCATTGACTTACCAAGATTGAATTTGCAGTTATCTTTTGTTAAAGCTGTCCCCCCCATCTTCATTAACTTAGGTTTGATTAAAAGCATTTTATGTTGGAGGAAATATATGTTGAATTTGGTAACCATGGAGTCTTTCATGTGTCATTGTACAACTTTGTTTGATTTGAACAGGTTATACCTAAGTTTGCATTTTTGTTTTGGATGGTATTCAGGAATATACCTTAGGATCATTTGAACTAATGGTTGGTGGTTAAAGTGATATATGTGTTTTGTCGTGTGGAAGGTGAATCTTTAGAACAATTGTGCTGAATTGGAACAAATACATCTCTTGATTTTGCTTAGCTACATGATGACTTGGTATTGAAGTATGAAGACAAATGTTTTATTCTTTTTTTAATTTGTAATTTTAAATTAGCACTGAATCTTATGGCTCCTCCAATTCAAGTTAATTTTACATCCTCTGCACTAAAACTGAATTTTTAGTTTTTAATTCTGCACTGAATCTGATTTTGCTCACTACATTTTGCACTAAATTCTGAAACGAATTCTGATTTTGTTGCACTGAATTCTGATTTTGCTACAATCTGGTCACTGAATAAACTGAACAAAATGGCCATTAATTCTGAACCCTAATGCAGTGGACTTTATAGATAAGTGTCATAGGAACATTTTAGGACAAACTTGACTTGATTTAGATGAGTAGAAATGCTGAAAATGCAGTATGATTCTATGATTGTTAAAGATCAAAGCTGTAAAAATGGCTTGGAGTTTCGTAAAAGTGTCTTACATGGTATACAGCCAAAATTGTAAAAATGGCTTCCACAGCTCCGGCTGCTCCAAGTAGATGGCCAATGGCACCCTGTAGATGACATACAACTATAACAAATCATTATCTGTGAGCACTAAACAGAAAAGAGTTTCCAACAATTTAAGTGAAAACAAGGATGGTGTAATAGATTTGGACTGGATAAATGAAATTAACAAAAATTGGAAGCAAAAACTAACAACCAGACTGAAGCATACATAGAGAGAGCAAAATATTATGATTCACCCTAGTATAGGAGACATTACTTTCCTGACAATACTCCTTCCTACCATTCCTGCATGCATATATTGGTGTACTAGGTATACAAAAATTACCTTGATACTTTATTTTTTCCTTTCATGTTATCTTACAGCACAACTGTATGCCTATTACTTCAAAGATTACCTTTGAAGAGGACAAAGCCAAAGCACCTGATGGTGCATGACTAGAAAATACAACCTTTATTGCATTAGCTTTTGATGCATCACCTAAATATTTGGTGATGTACAAATAAATATTCAACATCTCATATAACCAATTTCTGGAAGTTTACAGCACAGAGTTCTATAATAGATAGTTACCTAGAGGTGTAGATGTAGCATGAGCATTAATATAATCCACTTGATCAGGACAAAGGCCAGACTGTCATCCAAAAATAATCAAATGGATGAAGTCTTTATTTACATCACAATATTAGCATGATAAAAAGAATTTTCCCCAACCACTCCCCCTCCCCCCAACAACCAAAAACCAACCCCTAAAGAGACAACCAAAACAGAAATAAGAAACCCTAAAGAGGAAATCCAACCCACTCCGGCAAAGCAGAGAACGAAATGCAGAAAATGATAGAGAAAAAGAAAAATAATGCAGGGGCCACAGAATATGGTTCGCAACTAAGTAGAGAATAACACTAAGGAAAGACCTTTCAGATGCATAATGATAATGCAGTAACGGGAACTGGTTATAAAAGAACTATTTATATAGAATTTTGAAAGTTCAGAATCTACATGAGAGTACATTCCAATAAGAAAGGGATTAGTTCCATATCAACACCTTAGGAATTAGTTCCTTCATCAATAACTCAGGAGAGGATTAATAGGTGTAGCTTATTTTGATTTCCCTAATTATCAAACACCTTTTCACCCCAAGCAAAAACAATTGCCAGTATCATAACCTAAGAAGTACTACTAATTTGAAACTTCTTCAATCCCTCTGTTGACCTATTTGATACTCCAACCCAGCTATAAAAAAAAGAAGTGGGCATTCCAACCCCTATCAAACTCAAGTGTTACCTCTTCGTCAAAAGTCTGGAAGACATAGAAGACATTATGTAATTGAAAATTGAATAGGATACCACTGTTTCAGAAGAATATTTGTGTTGCTGGTGGTGATAGAACAGTTGCAGAAGAATATTTGTGTTGTGGAATATTTGTGTTGCCAAAATGGTCTCATGAGGGTATTTCTGGATAATTGGACTTTCATCAAGTATGTGGAATAATATTCACGTCGTTCAATCTGTAAGCATCTAAAGGCTGCTTATAGTTTTCCTATTGCTTTATTCCTGTTTGGTGGAATTTAAGAAGGTTGAGTCACCTCCTATGATTACATGGACAACCTCTTCTTTTTTGCTTATACTTTTTCTAAAGCTTCTGAGAAGAAGTGATTAGTGAAAAACAGTTTGAAATTTATATAAATTTTCAAATGTAACTATTTTCATAGAAAAATCAGCTTAAAATGTCCCTTTCATCTTTTTAAAGCTAAAATCATATTGAAAACAAGCATATTTGAGCACCTCAGTGATAGCTTTATCTTGAAAATGGCCAAAAGCATATTATTTAAGAAAACAAAAGGCCCTAAACATATGTTGTGGTCATTTTCCGTGACTAGCCCTTCAACCTTTCTGAGATGTGTCACTTTTATCTAGTTTTGCATTTAATTATTATCAGTAGCAGTCAACAATCCAAAAAAGCAAATATACTTGGTACCTAAGAATAGAAGCTTGTAGCGGTCATTAAAAATTAGCTGAATATAGTTCTAGCAAAACTCTTTTCTTGTTTTCTTGAACCATGTGGATTTTATGAACACTTAATTACTAAAATTGTTCTCATGTTGGTTCAGAATTATGCAACTACTTAAGACATGGTTTGATGCTTGGTGAATCTATTTATGGCCTCTCCTAATGGTATTTAAGATTTCCTGCTGCCAATTAAACCAAGATATTCATTTTTGAATATTTTGGCATTTATTTTCTTTCGGATTCATCTCCTCGTGACAGGAAATGATATATCCCTCATGTTCCTGTGGCATTTATCCTGCTGATGGTTTGTATAAAATTTACCCTTGTATTGCAAACTTATCGTCTACCCTATTGAATACACTGACTAAGAAAATATTAGCCCTAAAATTTTGATGACCTGTAAAGGACACACTCACTTTTGCAATTGGTGACTACCTTGTGTAGAAAACTTGAAAAAATTTTGCAAATTGAGCCATGAAATAAAGATCACCCTACTTTTGCATATGTTGAAGGAACAATCCTGGTTTTAATTCAAGAACTAGGAGTACATTTTGAAAACAGTATTAGCATGCTGGTATTTACCACTTACTTTGTGAGAGTACTATAACGTTGTTTTACACTGTTAGTCTATCAATTAAGGATTGAAATAATCGCTAGTAATTTGCTATGTTCATGCTATCATTTACTTAAGATGAACTGCTTCCATTTTTCTATTTTGTTTATACTTTTTATATCACAAAATTTTCTCTAGGTCTTCTATTATTAACTAAATAATGGCTGAATTCTATTCTATTAAAATGCTTAAACTTCTGCTAAGACCAACTGCAAGTTTTTCTCATATTCGCTCAAGTTTCTTCTGTTGTTCTAGAAGGAAAAGATGTGTCTTCTTCTGCATGTATCGAGGTTACCAACATGTTTGCAATTGCCACTACTCATGGTAAGCAATTTTCCCTCATTACGTTAACCTTAAACTTTTGGTTATTATACTGTGTTTTTAAAAGAGCAACGGAGTTTTAGCTCAATGTAAGCTATGTTTTAATCATTTATGTACTTGATGTTAGTTGTTAAGTTCTGTGGAGCCTATTAAAAAAATCCTGTAGCTTCAAACCTCACATGCTACATTAAGTTGTGAAGCTTTGGATAGGGAAAATGTTGTGATTTACTTGTTGGAGGCCTTGTTGCTATTGTTAATCAGTGGGTTGTTAAGTTCTCTTGAAATGCTACACCTTTAAACATCACAGACTGTATTTTGTTTTTGATGTTTTGGTTTGGCAAAAATGTGGTGATTCATTAACTGTAGGTTTCATTGCTACATATTATGATCTAGATTGTAAATAACTTGAGTGATTCATGATTGGAATGGGTATGGTGTAAAAGTTGAATATGTTCTCAAAGGAAATCAAATCTATGTTATGAGTTAGAGTTTACTTTCTAAGGGAAAATTATATGCTTCCTATCACTGTGGTGCTTGAAAGTCAATAGTTACATCTTAATTATATATAATTTATGTTTTTTCTTGTTTTTTCCCTGATGTAATACAGGAGTTCAAATGGCTATAAGAAGTTCTCAGGTTGATGGTAGCTTATCCTTTGGTACAATAAACAATGGATCGACAAGGATGGTTTTGCCCTTCCAACCACTCTCACTTGCATTTAATCATGTCAATTACTATGTAGATATGCCTACTGTAAGTTTTATTCATTGCTAACTTGTATTTATATGCACATGTGGATTTATGCATACAACACGAATACAACACCCTAATAGTTATTATGACCTAATGATTTGGCTTGTGTAGGAAATGAAGATTTAAGGAGTTGAAGAAGATTGACCACAATGGGTGTCAGTGGTGCTGGAAAGAGCACCATGATGGATGTCCTAGTAGGTAGAAGAACTGGTGTTGTATTGAAGGAAGCATAAGCATATCAAGTTACCCAAAGATCCAAGCAACTTTTACTTGGGTCAAGGGCTACTATGAAAAGAATGACATCCATTCAGCTCATGTAACAGTCTATGAATCTCTCCTCTATTCTACCTGGTAGCATCTTCCTACTGAAATAAAGACAGAAATGCAAAATGTATGTAGTACGAAATTCAAGAACTTTCTATCACTTGCAATATTAGATCTGTTAAATTTCCTCTGTTTCTTGAGTATTTTCAAACCAACCGAGTAACATCTTTTGACTAAAATATGGCTTACTCCTTACAGATATTTATTGAAGAAGTCATGGAAGTAGTTGAGCTCGGTCCTTCGAGGAATGCTTTTGTGGGACTTCCGAGAGTGGACAATGTTGAAGTAGCGGGATTGGACATTGATGAAGTAGAATAATTAGTTGTAAGTGATATGGGGAATATGACATTGATGAAGATGCTACAGCTCAGATCTGAATAAATCATTCTTGTTAAACTTTTAAATTTGGATGTCATGAAATTTATATTTAAATTTGATCTTCTCTTTAATTTGGTTTACTTTTGATTGTTTTGACGTTTATTAATGAATTTAGTAATTGTATTTTATTTGTGGATAAAACAGCTGTATGTATGTATGTATGTATGTATGTATGTATGTATGTATGTATGTATGTATGTATGTATGTATGTATGTATGTATGTATGTATGTATGGAGAAAAAAAAATCCTATCATGGCATAAAAAGAAATGTTAGAAAAAGTTTCATTTCCTACAGAATATTTGGTAGGAAATAATTTTTTAAAACAATTCCTTCCAAATATTTTGGTTGGAACCATTTACATATGTTTCGAAAAATTCTTTCCTGCAAAATCAATTTGGTCTGAAACATTATTATTATTATTATTATTATTATTATTATTATTATTATTATTATTATTATTTTGAAGTAAATTTTCCTATCAAATAATTTGGTCAGAAATTTAATTTAATTTATTGAAAATATTATTTTAAATAATTTCCTACCAAAATCAATTGGGTTGGAAATGTTTTTTATTTTTTGGAAATAATTTTTCCTACCAAATAATGTGGTTGGAAATTTAACTTACTTTTTGAAAATATTATCTTTTAAAAAATAATTTTTCCTACCGAATAATTTGGTCAGAAAATTAATTTTTTTTTAAGATATTATATTTTAACTATAGTTTCCTACCAAATATTTTAGATGGAAGTTTTTCAACTGTTTCCTACCAAACAAAGTTGGTCGGAAACAAATTCTCAGCTTTTTTAATTACTAATTTCCGATTAAATATTTATTTTCCTACCATATTTTTTGCCCCAAATTTCCTACCACATACAAATATTTGGACGGAAAATGTTTTCCAACAAGGGTTTTTCCTACCACTTAAGTTTGGATGGAAAATGGTAGGAAAATGCAATTTCCTACCAAAATTGTGAATTTTTGGTAGGAAATTTTGATAGGAAAAACAATGATTTCTTGTAGTCCACCTTGGAAAGAGTGAAAATATTTTATTTAGATTAATACGGAGAATATATTATTATATAATTAAATATTTATAATTTCCATATTTATTGTATAATTTCTCACATAAAAGCTTACTATATGCTTATCATATTTGTTTTGACAATTACAGATTTGATTGCATTGATAGTGATAAAGTGGTGTGGAAATTAGCTATTTCTTTCAAATGTAAGTTTGAAGATGCATATCCAACTTGGAAACAAGTGCCACAGAATATGAGGGATTTGTGGTTTGAGGAGTTTAAGGTATTACTTGGTGAGTTAAATATATTTATGGAAAAATTGTTATGAGTATATTTTACTGACTTACATTAATGAAATGCAGAAATATTGTACTTGGGATCCTGAAATGGAGCCTTCTGTGAAGTTGACATTTGAAAAAAAAGGGAAAAGGAGACTGACTGACACACTGTATGAGGCACGAATAACAGGGAGACCACCATGGATGTTAGAGGAAGTTTATAACAAGTATACACAGTATTGGGAATCAGAAGAATTTAAAAAAAATCTCGGCAAAAAACAAATCAAACAAGAATATAGATCAAGATGGACTTGGTCCTTCAAAGCATACAAGTGGCTAGATTTCATTTTCTTTGACAAAAAAGAGGCTGGTAGGAATTGATTTCCATGTAAACAGTTTTACATAATACACTATCAATTATGAACACTCATAAATTTTTTTTTTTTTTAGGAGAATAAGCTAAACAGGGAAATCACTCCTTTGGAATTGCATGATTATGTTCATTTGTCGAAAAATGCTCGTATTGAACCAAGTGCTCCATCAGCTATTGGCGATGAAGGGGAGGAGAACATAACAGATAGGCCAAATATTACTGTTCGGACGTTTGTGGATGAGAGGGCTCGAATTGTTTCTATAAGTGCATTCATGTATAAATAATGGTGCTCGAATTGGTTACAAAAAAAATGAATTATCTTGTTGCTATGTGTACTTGAATTTGACCATGGGTTTGAGAAATGATTAAAAACAAAAAAGAAAATTTTGGTCAAATTGTGGATAATCTTACATTTCAAAATTGACCTCCTTTGTTACCTGACTGATGTTAGTTTAATGTCTTGGGTATGTAAATCATTAGAGAAATGTCAAAGCCTTTTAACCCTTCCAATTGAATTTAGCAATTGGGGTCTATAAAGAATTCATATTTTTAGGAGCTTGGAGGTGCACCTCTCTGGAGTCTAGCACTTTCTACATTCAACACCTCTCTGGAGTCTAGCATATATATAGTTGAACTTTTTGAGGAGCTTGCATTTACGAGTCTTTATAAAAGTAGATCTCCCCATATATTATCAACAACAAAAGGTCGTGTTTTGAGAATGCTTTTCATCTCTAACACTTAGTTATTATGTATTGTTCATTATGGAATTTGAGATCATAGAGTGCTTTACAGTTTCTTATGCTCCTATTGAGCTTCATGACATGGTTAATTTTTTGTAGGAGAGAGGTCATGAGTTATATGATAAAGCTTATAGTGAGACAGTGGCAAATATAGAAGACAGTGACTCGAGTAGGCCTCCCACAATTAATCATATAGCAATATGGTTAGAAACTATTAGTGGCATAAGACATGGACATGTTTACGGCCTTCATTCAGTTGGACATACACTCACCTAAGCATCTTCTTCACGAACATTTAGAGCACAGAGTGATAGTCAAAACCATTCCTCTCACTACATGGAGATGATTGAGTAGCTTAAAACTTAAGTTACAACCTTAACGGAGCAACTCCGAAAAGCAAGTGAGGATAAAGAGGAGCTCATGACTGCATTTAGCGAATCCAACCAAGACAAGAAGGAGCTAATGAATGCATTCAACAGATCAAATCAAGACAAGGAAGAGTTAATAGCTACATTTAACAAATCAAATCAGGAAAAAGAGGAGTTAATGGCTGCAGTAAAGGAGTTTATGCAACTTAATTCAGGTAAACGTGGGAGTTCTGGCTCTTCCTGTTCAAGATTTGGTTGATAATTACTTATACAGTTTAGAGTTGTTGAAAATTTTAAGTTGACAATTTACAATCATATTTTGTTGAGTATATTTTGGATTCAGGATATATGTTTTTTTAAAATATAATATTATTGGCATTTGTTTATTCACATTATTTTGTTGGTACTTACTTATAAAACTAATTTTAAAATTCTGTACAGGGATTTTGTTTTTGATCAAAATGTGGTAGCAAAAAAAAAAAAAAAAATTCCACATAAAACTATTTCCATCCAAAACTGTAAGGTAGGAATATAGTTTTTCCTACCAAATAGTTTTGGAAGAAACAATACCATTTAATAAGAAGATTAAATTTCCTACCAAACATTTTGGTAGGAAAAAAAATTCCATTTCCTACAAAAATATTTGGTAGGAAATATTTTTCAAAAACATTTCCTTCCAACTATTTTGGTTGGAAATTTAAAAAAAAAATAAACGTTTCTTATAAATTTAATATTAATTCTAAAATAATTTCAAAATGATGTTTCCTACCAAATATTTTGGATGGAAACATATTTATTTTTTAAAAATAAAATTTCCTACCAAATAATTTGGTTGGAAATTTAATATATTTTTGAAAATATTATATTTTAAAAATCATTTCCTACCAAATATTTTGGATGGAAAAATTATTTATTTTATGAAAATAATGTTGCCTACCAAATTATTTGATAGGAAATTTAATATATTTTTCAAAAATATTATATTTTAAAAATTATTTCCTACCAAATATTTTGGATGGAAAAATTATTTATTTTACAAAAAAAAATTCCTACTAAATAATTTGGTAGGAAATTTAATATATTTTTCGAAAATACTATATTTTAAAAATCATTTCCTACCAAATATTTTGGATGGAAAAATTATTTATTTTACGAAAATAAATTTTCCTACCAAATATTTTCGTAGGAAATTTAATTTATTTTTTTACAAATTATTTTTATTAAATAATTTCCTACCAAATCTTTTGGAAGGAAAGTGTTTACATTTTTTCCTACCCAACCAATTTGGTAGGAAAAAAATTCAGCTTTTTTATTCACAGATTTCCAACCACATACCAAACTTCCTACTATAATTTGGGTCCCAAAATTCCTATCATATACTAGAAGTTGGACGGAAATATTTTTCTGACGAGGGTTTTTCCGACCACTTAGGGTTGGACGGAAAATGGTAGGAAAATGCAATTTCCTACCAAAACTGTTAATATTTGGTAAGAAATTTTGGTAGGAAAAACAATGATTTCTTGTAGTGTTGGATCCTACTTTTTATCATCTTAAATGCAATCTACAGACACATGTTGTTGTTGCTTCGTTTAAAATTTAAATTGCCAAACAGTTTACTGTCCGCAAGAAATCACCTCAGAGTTGTTATGCTTTTCCAAATGAGATACTTTTATCTTTGCCTATTTAAGTCTATAGTTCCATCAAAATTGTGGAACAAGTTAAACTTTATCAGCTTCTAGTAGAAATTGGAGTTATATGAGAATGGGGTAATTGTTTGGTGTTGGATTGAAAGGTGTTCAATATACTTGTGTTGGAATTTCTAAATGTACTTGCAGGTTGGTTTTTGCTATGGTAGTTATGCAAAGCAATCTTTTACTTGCTCAAATGTGTTTTTTTTTCCCAATGTACTTTTGTATTTAGAATGAAAACTTCATATTAATTCCTTAATGATACATTTTTGTTACTTTTCTTTTTTTTTTTCTCTCAAGGATTGATAAATGAAACTCAATATGACATAGTGAATCATTTGTGAAGAAGACCATGGAAATGATATTGGTTTATCATGGGCATGAGTGAGATTGTCTTGTGGGAGATATGAAAATGATTTAATAGGAGCAGCATATTGTGGTTTTTTGGCAACTTTGGTCTCCTAACATTTTCATATATACTATATTTGGAGGCAATAAAAAATGTTAAACTAAAAGTTAAATAAAGTTAATTTAGGCACAAGTTTTGCTGAAGGTTAGAGGATATGCTTAAAAAGCAATTAAAGTGTCAAAGAACAAAGAATTATGGCTCTTTATAATGTACTACTACTTGATGTGGAATATTTATAAATTATCTAATCTTTTAGATATGTGATAATGAACTTTAGTACATATAAGCTCAAGTATACAAGTTTGCTAATGATGAATAGAAATTGTAGGATATGGATATCCAGATCTTTAAAATGGCTTTTAAGGGTAGGATGCTCATCATCAGTTTAAACGATTACAAATAAATGAATACACAGAAGGTTCTGTGCACAAAACTTAATAGCCTTAGGTTTTAACTTTGTAAACATTGTAAAGTTTTATGCTGTAGCACAATTTCAATATATTCAAAATGGAATAGAAGATTTGAAATTAGTTATCATTTTAAAAGTCTTTGTAAATTTTGAGTGTTATAGAAAGCACCAAAAAATTTTCTTCATCCTTTTTTTTCTGGTTGGTTGGTACATGTTCTTGATTTCTCTATGGACTTGAGTGCTACAAGTGATACCGCAAAAGAATAAAGCTTTATTGTGTGATGACCACTAGATGAGCATTGGCACTAGAAGTTTCAAAGTCCTAGATTTTTGAAGAAACTACATGATTGGATCCTGATTCCTAACTAGTTTTTCATGCTTCCAAATAAGACTTAATTTCTGTAATTTGGTAGAATTGTTTTAACCAGTTGAGAATTAATAGGCTTTTTCCATTAGGCTACAAAAGAAGGATTTTACTAAAAATGACATTATCTATTTTGTGTATTAGTCTATGTAGTACTGTCATTGTTCTTTCTAAACATCAAGAATATCTTTTATTCCTTGATAAATGTAATATTATTGAATTATATAAGTCTAACATTACTTATTCTTGGATTTGTAGTATTTTCTTGATTTGGGGACATTATAGTTATGATTATGTTTGATATTCAGTGATTGAGGAGATTATATTTATAATTGGTGTTGGTTTTGTTGAAGAGATTTAAAAGGTTTAATTGTTGAAATTTGGTTTGGTTGGTTTTAAATTGTAGGTGGATAGGGTTCAAATAACTAAAATACCAAAAAAAAAAAAAAAAACAAATATGACAGTTTCAAAAAAAAGCATCATATTTGTTATTCAAAAAGCAAATACGATGTTTTTGCTTAAATAAATACGACGGTTTATAATCGTCATTTTTATATGTATATACGGCGCTTTTTCTTATTATATACGACAGTTTAGTTAATTATTACTTTTAAATTTTTCAAAAGAACTTTTACGACACTTGTAGTTAACTGTCATAATTAAACATCATATTTACTTAATACGACGGTTATTTAGCTGTTAATTTTTTAAAAACGGTCGTTTGACCACCGAAAATACTAAATACAACGGTTTGTGACCGTCGTATTTAGTCCAATTTTTAGTAGTGACTCCACCTCGTGGGTTTATGTATGTCAAGGCTCAAGTCATTGGGAATGAGATATTGGCTATGGTGGACTCAAGGAGCAACTTACAATTTTGTGGCAGACCGTGAGGAGAGACGGATAGGGATCAATGTTGCAAAGCATTCGAATCGATTGAAGGCAGTGAACTCGAAAGCTAAGCCAATGCAAAGGATGGCAAGTGTAAATTTACAAGTTAGGACTTGGCAAAGTAATAGAAATCTTATGGCAGATCTTATCCAAGGGAAGGAGTTCCTGGTGATAGCGAAAGTGGCAGTCATACTACATGTTGGGGGAGTGATGATCATGGATGAGTCGGCCCCTTCCTTTGTTCAAGGTATCTATTTGGATAAGGAGAAATGGGAGCTCAGGATAGTATATGCCTTATAGGTTAAGTCCGAATTGAGGCATGGTGAGTTGACTTACCTAGCCATATTGGTGGAGATCAAGGAGGATGTTTACTAAGAGGTCCCGGATGAGGTAGCCAATGTGTTGGATGATTTTACTAATGTGATGCCTAAAGAGTTGTCCAAGCGATTTCCCCCTAAATGTGCAATGGACCATAAAATCGAGTTAGTCCTGGGTGTTGTTCCTCCAGCACAAGCACCCACTGCATATCATCTGCTAAGCTGGAAGAGTTGAGGAAGTAGCTTTTATTGGAATGAATGTCCAAAAATAGCCTATGTATTTCTGTATTTTGGATATGCACATTAAATGTCCAATTGTGTTAATAAGTAATTTACGTGATTGGGTTGAACTTTTACAGTAAGGTGTAGATTATGGACTACTACTACATAAACAAAAAATTATTCTTGATTAATTGATGGAATTGCGTACATCATCAAGGTTTAGATCATTATACAATGATTTCTAAATGGGGAATGGTTTATCTTTAACTAGTGAGTAGTCCTCTCACACCAATAGGGTAGGTGTATTTGGAATACGTAGAACTAGGCCACAGATAATAATCTTTATATAAGTACTAAACTAAATAAAGATTGGTTCATCGTAGCTATTGCGTGGACGAATACCCTAAGACTTGAGTATATAAGTTGGTTGTCTAGTGAAGTTGGACTTGTACATTTTGATATATGTTTGGTGAGGTCTTATCACAAAGCTAATAATCTTGTACGTTGAGTGTATGACTTTAGTTAATTAAATGGACCTATATAATAGAATTTCCATACTTCATTACGTGAAGAAATCACTCTCTTGTGATTGTCCGAAATAATCTAATAATTCAGAACTTTGGAATACGTGACTAAGTATGTACATTTTTTGGTAGTTCCATTTGCTAAGTGAATACATACTGGAAGTTATTGAGAAAGGTATTAGTGTATTTTTCCTATATCAATAATGGGTGTTACATAGAGAGGTATTTTCGTCATTATACCTGTAGGTCGAAGACACTGCACTTGTAATATTTTTCTCGGGATCAATATATTCATATGGTGATAAATGGAATATTTAAAATGATTAAAATACCGTTATTTGTTAGCATTGGTATTTTAGTCATTTTAGTAGCCAAGACCAATATGTCTTTTGGTTTCCAAAATACCTCAATTAACCTTAGTAAATTTATTTACTATATGGGCTTATTGGGTAAATTTATTATTAGAAGAATTATTTTAGGAGTCCAAATTATTTATTTGGGTTAGAATAATTAATTGGGCCAATTTAATTAATTGGTTTATTGATTAATTATCTTAGATAATTTTATATTAGGCCCAAGTAAATTAATTAATTAATAAGATAGTTATTTAATTAGTTTTGGACTAATTAAGATATCATGGCCCATCAGGGTATGATGGTGGCGGCTACACTATGTTTCTTAACATAGTGTAGCCACCATGTGAAAAGGGAAAAGAGAAATAACGAAAATAAGAAGGCACTTGTTTTGTTAGAAATGGAAAAGGAAAGCAATTTATATAATTATGGTTTTGTTATTGTACTGGTGTTGACTGGATTTTAGAAAACAAAGAAACGACTTTGGTTCTTTTTCTTAGAACAAAAACAAGCCACCGTTTTCTTGTCATTTTTCCTTTACTGTTTTAGTTCTTCCGTTTTTCTTCCAATCTTCTTTTTATTAGTTCTACTTTCACCAGTAGAGGTCTATAGAGGTTAGAGAATACTCTAGAAGGTCAAGAGCTAGCAAAAGTAGTAAGTTCTTAATACGAAGGAGCCGACGGTTAGCTAATGTTCCCACGGAACAAGTAGATGTTCCAGTCCAGAAAGCATCGTCAAATCTGAATTCTTCTCCAGTTATTCAAGTAAAAAGCCCTAGAAATAAGTATTCTTAGACTTTGACTTGAGAAAATTTTTAATTTGCTATCTTCTACTACGTATTTATTTTTCCTACAATCCTTCAAGTGGTATCAGAGCCATAGTTAAATCTAGGAGCATACTTAGGGTTAATAGAAAATATAGTTCCTTTACCAATAAAAAGTATGATCTTTGTGATTGTATGGATCTCTCGTGGTTTTTATATGGGTAGATTTTGTGTACGCCTTGCGCATCGAGGCATAGGCACTTGTAATTTATTTTTAATCGCTTTTCGTAGAATTTGTGTACACCTCGTTTTGAAAGGCATACGTGTTTGAAATTATTTTCAATTTAAGTTTACGAATTCTGTAACAAATAAATAGTGCCTGGATCATCCCTTAAGAAAAACCTGAAGAAGAAAAGGAAAATAGAAGAAAACGGAACTGGGTCGAGGAAGCCCAATTGTGGCTGGTTTTCCCAAAGTCGCAGCCAACTAGGGATATTTTTCACTCACAAGCTATGGCCGGTTCATTACCATTTGCAGCTGGCTCCAGCAAAATTTTTCCATAAAATCATGGCAGGATGCAATGGAGCCACGGCTGGTTTTCGGTCTTGAACATGAAGCCACGTCCGATTCAAGCAATGCCGCGGTTGGCTTTTTCTTGTTTTACCATGACGCCGCGCCGGCTTTTTTGATATATGGGATTGGTTTTGGTGTTCAACGGGTCGCAGGTTGCCGATTCCAATTTGGATTTTTTCTGGAGTTTATCCTATTTATTTTTCTTATAATTTCTTTTCTTTTAGGCCCATATCATACAATGTTATTTTCTTACAATGGTTTTATTTATGAAATTAAATAATTTTGCATGAGAATTAGGATTAAACAAGATCATTTCAATTTTATTATTATTATTATTATGATGTTTAGTCCGTTATTTAGTCACATAAGAATTAAACGTTAGAAATAACATGTAAAAAGTTTATTTTTGGGCATATCTATTTTATTTAATTTTGTAATCAAATGCACAAAGGTTTTTGAAAAATTAATTTTTTCTCTAGATAAAACAATTATAAAAAACATTTTAAAATTGGAACAAATAATTTAAAATATTCCTAGAAAATGGTTTTAATTTAAGTAGTCAAATAAAAAAAAATCATAGTTTATTCTCTTAAAAGGTTTTATCCTTGACATAGAGAATAATGGTTAAATTTTTGGATTTTCATTAAAATTAATAAAAACCAATTAAATTTTAAGGAAACATTTTTTTCCTAAAAATCCTATTTTTCTGAAAAGATTAAGTGTGAAAGGGGTTTCAATAACCCCACGGCTTCCATCATGAATTTCTATTAGAGATTGTGGATTTTCTTATGCCATTCTAAGTATGACCCCCTATAAGATGGATTTTTATGAGAATCTAGAACTAATGGAGAAATTATAATTAAAGCCTAAGATAAGTGTTAGTGTCAGCCAGCCTATCGTTAGAGGTATTAATGTTGGATTATCCGTAAGTGATGAGAGTAATGACCATCCTATCGATGGAACTATTTCTAAACCATTACCTATTAAGGAAGTTTAATTTGTGATGGTTATACACTTAACTTAGAAAATTATTAGCCTTCCTACAAAACTCTATCAATTTTTCTAAGAACCAAAATTTTCATATTTTTTATAATAGTTTTAATAGGTTAACCATATCATAGAAATAATATGATATTTTAAATGTGCATTTCTATATGTTTTTTCAAAACAAACATTTTTTTTGAATGAATTTTTTTTTTCCAATCAATAGAAATCTCTAGTTTCAATCATTTGTCCAATATTCTCAAGGAGAATAAGTTAATTGGACCTGACTATGCGGACTGAAAAAGGAATCTGAACATAGTACTTATTGTGAAAGAGTACAAATATATTATGATCGATCCTTGTCTTGAAATTGGGGAAGATTCCACAGACCAAGATCGTGAGGCAAAAAAGGCATAGAGAAAAGCTAATGAAATGACTCGATGCTATATGTTGGCTTCCATGTCTAATGTTCTCCAGTCTAAGCACAAAAACATGACTACTACATAGTACATCGATATTTCGTTGCGCACCATGTTTGCTAACAAGAGCTGGTCCACAAGTCAAGAAGCTCTTAGAGTAATCATGAACACTAAGATGGCTAAGGGTACATCAGTTCACAAGCATATGTTTAAGATAATTGCTCACTTCGAGGAGGTCAAGGTTTTAAGGGCAACAATTGATGTTGAGAGCCAAATTGACATGGTTCTTGAGACTTTTCCAAATTTATATTATCAGTTCAAGTTAAATTATAACATGAATAAGTTGAATATGTTTTTGATTGTGTTGATAAAAAACCTTTAGGCTGCTAAGAAAATTATGAAGCTTGAGTCAAAAATTTTGGTTACTCTTTCTAGTTCATCTTCTAGAACTGGGCCTAAACCCAAGAAGTTTAAGAAGAAGAAGGTAGAACAATGCAGGGGCCTAGCCCAAGAGATCCAAGCCCGGTTTGTCCAAGCCCAGTGATAAGCCCAAGGGCAAGTCCTTCAAATGTGGCAAAAAATGACACTTCAAGAAGGATTGTCCGAACTTCTTGGCCAAGTCCTCTTTAGATTTTGCTTTATACTTAGAGTCTATATTAATAGTTTGATCATCATTCTCTTGGATTATTGATTTTGGAGCCACTGACCATATCTGTAACTCTTTATAGAGGGTCAGCAAGATAAGTCGACTCAGTAGAGGAGAGTAAGGACTAAAAGTGGGCAACAGAGCACAAGTGTGGGCTGAAGCAGTGGGAGACTTGGAGCTATTATTTGATTGTAATAGGATTTTAGTTTTGAAAGATATTTTATATATTTCTAGTTTTAAATATAATTTGATTTCAGTTTCAAGATTAATTAATCAAGGATATTCTATTTCTTTCTATTATGATATGTTAATCAGTAAAATGGAAATATTTTATGTTCTGGAAACATGTATAAAATCTTTTCTATATTAATCCTTTTAATTGTCAAATAAATAATACTCAGATAGAACTTAATAATAAGAAGAGAAATGCCACATCAAATAACTCTTATAACACTTGAGATTAAGACATATAAATCTTAATTGGATTCAGAGGTTAATCCAAAATAGGTCCTTGGATTCATTAAAATTGGATGAATGGCCTCAGTGTGAGTCTTATCTTATAGATCAAATGACCAAAAGGTCCTTTACCCGATATGCGAAAATGGCCAAGGAAATATTAGATGGAGTTAATCCATACTGATATTTGTGGTCCTAGTCTTCATTGTTAAAGGAGGTTATGAATACTTCATCACATTCACAGATGATCACATGTGTTTTTGTTATGTTTACTTGATGAGACACAAGTCTGACTCTTTTAATAAATTTAAGGAGTTTAAGACTGAGGTGAAGCCTCAAACAGGTAAATTGACCAAGAAGCTAAGATCGGATCAAGGTGGAGAGTATCTCCTTGGTGAATTCAAGAACTACTTGGAATATCAGGGTATAATATCTCAACTAACTACACCTGAGACTCCCCAACAGAATGGAGTAGTTGAAAGAAGAAATAGAACATTGTTGAAAATGGTCAAAAGCATAATGAATCATACAACTCTTCCTATTTCTTTTTAGGGATATGCTCTAGAAACAACAATATATATTCTGAATTTGGTGCCTTTCAACTCGGCACCTAAGACACCCTATAAGATATGGACTAAGACTGTGCATTCAGTTTTTGATTTTTAAATTTAGTTTTTATTTTTTTTAATTAAAACCAAACCGAATTGAAAATTAAAGAAAACCGATATAAATTTGGTTCGGTTCTAAACCGATTTTGAATGCCTTTTTTAGTAAATCCATTAACCCAATATAGATTTAAGCCTAAACAAGTAAAGTTCTACATAAACGACAATTCAAATCTAAATATAAAAGGTAATATAAACTAAAATCCAAACATTTTAAAGATTTGGGTCAAACATTTTAGCAGAAAGTTACTGTTACGGATGCAAATTGCAAAAATAAAGATCGTAGACTTAATTACCAATAACTTTATTTTGGACAAAACCCAACCGAATTGAACTGAATTTTTTTTAAAAAAATCATAATTTATAAAAATAAATAATTAATTAATTGATAATATTTTAATATTAATTATATATTTTAATTTTTAAAAATATAATTTTGTTTTTTTATTTTTATTTTTATTATTTTTTATTTTAAAAAATAAAAAATGAAATAAAATTTTATATAAATTCCAAAACCAAAATCGAGCCGAACCGAATTTCATTAAAACCGAACTGAAAACTAAATTTGGAGTCAGTTCAGTTTAGTTTTTCAATTCAAACCGAATAATGAACACCCCTAACATGGACTGGACGAAAGCCCAATATAAATCTTCTCAAGGTATGGAATTATTTAACTTATGTACTGAGTAAAAAAAGTAAGCTAGACCCCATATTAGAATTGTGCTACTTTGAAGGGTATTCAAAGGAATAACTAGTGGATACTTTTATCATTCCAAAAGCAAAAGGTACGTATTAGTACTCATGCTAGATACTTGGAGGATGAAAAAAATGTATCTACTAAGGTTTCAAGTAAGGTGGAATTGGAAGAGAAGTTGAGAGACACTTCAACTTCTAATACCCTAATTAAGGAACCTAAAGAGGTACAACCAAATGTTCCAATACAAAATGAACCACATCGTAGTGGAAGGATATTTAGGGTTCCTAAAAAATGAATTGGAAAAGCCTTTAAGGTAGTCTCCGACTATCAGAAATAAGATCCCACTAGATATAATAAGGCCATTGCTGATGTTGATGCAAACAAATTGCAAATTGAAATAGATGCTAAGAATGAGTCTATGCATCTCAATCAAATCTGAAATCTTGTCACTGCACCTAAAAGGATTAAACACATAGAGTGCAAGTGGGTATACAAGAGAAAGAGTGGTACAGATGGAAAGGTGAAAAATTTTAAAGTAAGGTTGGTAACAAAAGGTTATACTCAGAAAAAAATGATTGGTTATAAAGATACATTTTCACCTATTTCCATGCTTAATCCATACGTATTCTCTTAGCCATCGCATATTATTATAACTATAAGATATAGTAAATGGATGTCAAGACAGCCTTTCTTAATGGCTATCTTAGCGAAGACATCTACATGACCTAACTTGAAAGCTTTATTGCAAAAAAGCTATAGCATTTAGTCTGTAAGTTTAAGAAGTCTATTTATGGACTTAAGCAAGCATCACGGGCATGGAACATACATTTTTTTTTAGATTGTAAAGTCTAATGGTTTCATACAAAACGTAGATGAGCTATGCGTGTATAGGAAGACAAATGGCAACAACGCGTCTTTTATGATACTTTACATAAATGACATTCTACTCATTGGGAATGATGTAGAGATATTGTCATCTATAAAGGTTTGGCTATCAAGTCAATTTAGCATGAAAGATATAGGAGAAGCTAGTTACATTCTTGGAAAAAAGCTTCTTAGAGATAGGAAGCAAAGAATGTTAGGCTTATCCTAATCTGTTTACATTAACAAGATATTAGCTAGGTTTAGCATGGATCAGTATAAAGAGGCAATCATATCCTTTAGGCACGGGTTGACCTTACCTTCTAAACAGTGTCATAAGATACAGGAAGAAAAGAAAAGGATTAGTAGGATTCCCTACGCCTCGACAGTGCTTTGTCTCATGTATGCCATGCTTTGTACAAGGCCAAATATCTGCTTTGCAGTAAACATAGTTAGCAGGTATCAGTTGAACCCTAGAGAAAAATATTGGCAAGCTGTAAAGTATATTCTCAAATACCTAAATGGAACAAGGGATTATATGCTTGTTTATAGGACCGATAACTTAGTTCCTACTGGGACTCAGACATCCAGGCGGATAAAGATGAAAAAAAATCACTAGTGGATATGTTTTCACTGTGTCTAGATGGGCTATTTCATCGAGGAGTGTCAAGCAATCTTCTATTGCGGATTCTACCATGAAAGTTGAGTATGTGATAGCTTCAAAAGTTTCTAAAGAAGCATTTTGGCTTTGAAAGTTTCTTACAGAATTTGTAGTTTTGCCATAAATGAATAGGCTCATTACTATAAATTGTGACAATTCTGGAGTTGTGTCACAATATAAGGAGCCAAGAAACCACCGAAAGGGCAAACACATTAAGAGGAAGTATTACTTGATCTGGGAGTTTATCCAAAAACATGAGATAGTGGTTGACCAGATTTCATCTACAAACAATCTGGCAAACCCATTTACTAAGCTTTTGACAGAGAAGGTGTTTCGAAGATACTTGATGTCATAGGGGTAGACATATATAGACTATCATAGTCCATTTAAATGTATGCCCAAAAATGGTCTATGTATTTCTGTATTTTGAAAATTGATAAAAGTTTTATTCATTAATAGTTGTTTGTTTACATATATTGCACATTAAAGGTCTAAATGTGTTATTAAATAATCTACGTAACTGGGTCGTATTTTCACAATAAGGTGTAGATTATGGGCTAATAATACATAAGCAAAAAATTATTCTTGATCAATTAATGGAGATGGTGTAAAACCCCAACTAAAACCAACCATAGAGTAAGGGGGTGCGGATGCATATCATATTTTTTTGCATGCATAAATATATTTTTGTATGATTTTATGTGCTTTGGATTTGTGATTTGTAGACTAGAAAGCTTAATTGTGCTTATTGAGTAGGAAGGGCAAAATAGTAATTTTACTTGAGGAGGAAATAGGGAGATAGCTTGAATGTTAAATAGGAAAAATATTTGCGAGAGAAAATAAGAAACAAGAGTTGTTGTAGTTTAGTGGTTAAAGCTTTGGAATAAATCCTTGAGGTCTTGAGTTCAAATTCCATCATTTAAGTTTTAACATAATTAAAATATATTTTTGATAGGTAGGCTATTTTTGGCCTTACATGCCTTAGGGAGGGGTAGGAGTGTTGTCTTAGGGGAGACATGAAAGGAATGTTCTAATTCCACTCTTGTGCTCTACAAAAATCCCTAAGGGATTCATACCCTTTTTGTTCTTTAACTTACCTTAATTCTTGACCAATTAAGTTGCTCAATTTATTCAAGCCATTTTATTTCCAGAAAATTCCAGCAAGCTTCCTTGATCTTGGAGTTTCAAAATTACCTATGGGAGGGTAGCATATTGGCCAAAAATGGGGAAGAGTTATTAAAGGTTCCCAAGAGAATTAATCTCTATGGTTGAACCTTCAAACTCCACCCTATGAGTGATCATCTTCTTCTTATTGTAAACTGAAAATTTTTCCAGTTTCTTGATCAGTTCAATTGTCAAAACCTTCAGCCATCTCTCCCTCTCAAATACTGTCAAAAAAATAACCAATTCACTCAACTTAAAGACTGAAAACTTCAGCCAAAACCGGACTGCACAAAAGTTGTGCAAACCAGAAAAATCCCTGGACAGTTTTCGCAGCTTGGTCAGCCAAGAACCAAGCTGTTTCTTCCACCTTTCCGACCAGCAATTCAACCCTATCTTTCCTCCATAAAGAAGGCTGGAAACCAGTTTTAAAGGACCATCCAATACCCCTTTAAACCTTCTGCAAGTTGGCTAAAGCATTGCAGAAAAATTTGCACAGAAATTCCAACAAGCCATGCGAAAAAACCAACCAGAAATTCCAGCTTTGTTTCTTCTTCACCCTTATCCAAAACTTACTCCATTTTCTCTGTAAAACCAACCTTAGTCAGCCATGAACTGAGCTTCATCATCTTCTCCATTGGTCTGCTTGAATGAAGCTCCATAGCAGTTCCTAAAATCCCTCCATTAATCACTATAATCAAGCCATCGATTGGAGTCCAAAATTCCAGCAAACTCCCATGGATTAAGTCTCAACTATCCAGAAAATTCCTTCACCATTGCATCCCATCATTCGGCCACTAGCTCTTGCAAGCATCATTCATCTCAGCAAAATCCCAGCCAAATAGTCGGCCATTGAAGCTCCCCAAAGACCTTCACCAACCGAGATATTCCTACCATATTTGCTCCCTAATTCACTCCCTAAATTACTCCATTTTGAATTTCAAACAACCAGCTTTCCTTCTTTTCCCAAATCTGAAAATCAATTACCAGAATTCTCCAATCCATTCGGCCACCCTTCCCAAGCAAAATTTCAGCCAGCTTTCTTCCATTCTCTCCATTCTCTCCAAACATCCAAGAACACAAACCATCATTTTCCACGCCTAAGACCACCCTAAACCCCTTCAATCTTCTCCAAAAACTCCAGATCACACCTACTCATCCTCTTGAATCTATTTCTGCAATTTATAACATCAAACACTGAAATCAAGATTTTACTTTCGGATAAAAAAATAGAATTTTCATTGAAGGCTCAAGAACACTCTCAAGGTAAGCATGAATGATTATGTTCATTTTCCTTCCTCTTCAACCATTAACAAAATATACTAATAATCTCTCTCTCTCTCTCTCTCTCTCTCTCTCGGCCGAATGGTTACTCCAACCATAGCCATTTTTCTTCTTTCTCCTTGGACGAATCAAGCTTTCCAAGCGTGAGGATTCTTTTGAAACTTCTTCATGGTAGTCATCATTCAAGTAAGTCTCTTCAATCTTTTCTTTAAATTCAAGATTCATGTCTCTTGGATGTAGTTGGATGAGGATGGAATATATTTGGAGATTGAGTATGTGTTTATATGATAGAGTTGGGATTGATGCAAGGATGATTGGTCTTAGTTGAATTTTATGATGTTTTAGGGTTTGTTGCATGCCTTCATGTCGTGAGTAGTATGAATGATTAAGCATGTTAGAGATTATATCACCTTTGGTGAATAAGGTTTTATGTTCTTTTATTCTTGTTGAGGCCATGAATATGAATATGTTTAGTGGAGTTTGGTTCATGTGTTGGTAGATTTGGATCTATGCTTTTATTCATGATTTGGATGGTTTGTTGATTGGTGTAGAGTGTATGTTCATGTTTATGGATAGCAATAGGAATTATGATCATGACCTTGTTGTTCCTAGGCTATTTAATTTAGCCAATTTGATTTCATCAATAAAAATTAATACTATATTCCTTCTAGTGATTTCGAAAACCCTAGGAAAATGTGGATTTGGACTTTTATATGAAATAATGATATTTTAACCAAATAAATGGTACTTTTTATTAAAATTAAAATATAAAAATATTATATATATATAAAATAATAGCATTAAATAAAGCTTTTTGTATAAATAATCATAATATGCAAAATATTAATCTTATAAGTCATATATTCATAAATACTATTAAATTTTATTATTTTTTAGTCAAGACATATTAAAATTTACTTATTATTAATTTTATTTACCAATTATTTTCTAACCATTAGTTATTATAAATCATTATTTTAAATAATATCATCTAGGACCTAGGACCCTTCATTAGATAAACCCTAATTCATTTATAGCAAGATTTAAACCTACAACTTATTAGTAACTATTTCACAAACCCTAGTTATTTTAATATCAAGCTAGATTTATTTTATAAGCCCTTTATTTATTATCTAGCCTTAAAGTTTGGGACACTAGGGTCATGGTTGTAGTAAGTTGAGTTAGGATTATTTATGAAAGTAAATTTTGGTTTGAGTTTAATTATGGCTTGTGTTTACCCCAAGTGGGGTTAGGTTAGCTTTTGGAGATCTTTATTTTACCTCGAGCAAAGGATCAGGTAAGCTCCTGCATAAAACTTATTTGTTGTAAAAAGTTATTATGGCAAGCTAAACACGAAGTTTGTGAACACTGATTTGGTAAAGGCAATTAGAGCCTATTTCCTTTCTTGTTTTAATTTCGACAAGGACTTTGGAAACCCTTAATTGCCATTTTCAAGTAAAGCTATGTTTTATCAGTTTTCTCCCAAAGTGGGATAAACTACGTTGAGTACTCAGTAAGGGTAGGCTAGTAGTACTAGTTTTGAAGAGCAAGAGTGAGTCTTCTAGTAGAAGCCACCTCCAGAAGATGAACTCAACTTAGAGAAACGTCAGTACTACTTAGTCATGCCGGTCCGAGCTAGCAGGTTTGGTCATGTAGACTGTGTGTTGCCGGAATGGACAACCGATTTTGTTTGGGTGTAGAGAAAGAAGAGTATCTTACCCGGTAAGCCGATCACCTACCTTTTTGTCAGTCTGCACAAAGTGTGGCATTCTGACCATTGTATGGTTATGGGGTCCAACGTGTGGTAATTCATGGCCGTCCTTTTGAGTGGTTGATTTTATTGTACATGTATGGTTGGAAAAGCCAAAACGCTACTCTTGATTTTGAACATTATTTATTGCTTTCTAGTATTTTTCTTAAGAAGTTCTTACACCTTGCATTCATGAACTGTTTTTACTGGACACTCAAAGCACACATGGACTTACTGAGATTTTTATCTCATCACCCTTTTGCCATGTTTTCAAGTCGGTCTTGTTGTGGAGATGAGTAGATAGTTTGTACTTGCTTTGAAGGCCTTGTGTTATTTTCTTATGTATTACTTTAAGAGACGAGAGTATTCAATGTATTTATGAATTTGTCTTGAATTTTTGAATTGTAATAAATTTTAATTTTAAATTATTGTTTTATTTTTGTTTGTGTGACCTAGTTATAAAGACCCTTTGTCCTTTGGAGGGGGCGACATCCCCAGCTCTGTTGGGCCTAGGTAGCAGGGTGTTACAGATGGGCACTTCATCAAGGTTTATGTTGGAATATATACCCTCTAAACTAGATTATCTGATGCAATTATCGAATTTATTAATAAAAAAATTATTATCAAAATTTATTTGTGAATTTATATTTTATTTGTGTACGATCTTTTGGAAAAGACCCATTGTATTTAAGTAAGGGATCCATGTGAATGGTAGTCTTTTACAGTAAGGTATGAATCACGGGTTACTTAACACATAAATGTTTGTTCTTAATCGATTGATGAGAATGGGAATCTCATTATGTATAGGTTATTGTGTTATGAATTTCAAATGGGGAATAGCTTACCTTTAGTCAATGAGTAGTCCATTCGCTTCATAGCATGAGCGTATTTCGAATACATAGAACAAGACCTGTAATTGTGGTTTTTAAAAGTACTATTTTAAAAAAACCCAGACTGTTGCTGCTACAACGTGGACTAATACTCTACCGCTTGAATATGAGTTGGTGGTCTGACGAATATAAAAGTATATACTTTGATATACTGTAGTTGAGATTTTTTCGTAGAACCAATATACTTGTATGTTGGGTATATGTGACTATTTAGTGAAGACAGACATGTACAAGATAGCTTCTACGCCATATCGCCCCTTATGACTGTTCAAATGATCTAATTATTCAAGGCTCTGGGTAACATGATTTGGATGTTTACTTTAGGGTAGCTCCCTTGAAAAGTAAAAACATTGCAGGAGTCGTGGATCATTGGACTAGAGGTCTAAGGATGGTAGATGTCTATTAGAGATGTGTTAGTACACTATTCCTCTTTAATTGCACGGCAATGTGTAGAGGGGTATTTTAGTTATTACACCTGTAGGTCGAAGACTTTGCTATCGCAGCATTGTCCTTGGGGTCAATATTTCCTTATGGTAATATTAGAAAATATTTAAAATGTAAAATATAGCTATTTATATGGTAGGGGTATTTTGGTCATTTTAGTAGCCAATGCCATGTGTCTTTTGGTCCCCGGAATGACCCTTAAGTCATGAAGGATTTGGATTAAGGAATTGGTCTTGATATTTATGGGTTTTTATTTTATTAGTCTAATTTATTATTGGACTGGAATAAAATAAAATATCCAAGAGATAGTATTTATTTTATCTATTTTAATTGATTATTTAATTAATTATTTAGGGCCCAAGGCCCATATTGAATAATTACAAAATTAATCTGGAACTAGATAGAAGGTATGAAATTTTATTTGGTCTATTTGGGCCTGTTATTATTTATAGGGCTGTTTAATAAAGTTCAGAAAATAAATAATTGAAATTTATTATTTATGGATGTTCAAACCCAAGAATAAATAATTTTTCTGGCCCAAAGAATAAGACCAAGGTAAAATAAAATTTATAAAAATAATTAATTATTTATTTATTTATTAATTATTTATTTATTTTTAAAAAAGAAGGATAACACGGGGTGGATCCCGTGTTGTTCTGCGTGAAGGATAACAGAAAGTATGTGTGCTTTCTATTTTTCACGTAGAGAAATAATTCTCTCTCGGTGGGTGTATATGGATGGCAAAGGAGCGAAGGTCTATAATTGGTTTTTGATTCGGTTGCTTTGGATTTACAGAAGCAATTGAAACCCTGTGTATTTCAGTTCACACTCCCAGAAGCAAAATCCATTTTCTAACTGTTGAAAAAGTTAATCAAAACCCAAATTTCAAATCTTCACTGGTTGTGCTACGGGTATCATTTCGGAAGATCGAAAGCTTCGCGAGGATGAGATGCAGTAGGCGTTTGTAAGGACTGAGCCACTAGTCTCGAATATTATTATACAGACATCTACACCAGTCCGAAGAGGGCCACTTCATACAAAGGTAAAATTTTCGTTTTCCTAACATGACTTCATTTTCATTATTTTTGCCATTTTAAGCCTTTAATTAGTATCAGAGCTATGGTTTAGCAAATGTAGAAATTATAATGTGTCCGGATTTGGGTATAAAATATCATATAAAAATAAGCATATTCTCAATTAAGTTTAAATTAAAACGTTAACTTCAAATTACACATATGAGTAAGCGTACTCATCATTAACATGGCATAGGGTTCAAACGAGTGTCGATCTTCCAGGAACAAGTATGCATTAATTCATTTTCTTTCATTGTTTAACTGACTCAATAAAGTAAAAAAAATAAAATAAAAATATATATACATGTCAAGGATGGAGAAGTATGTAACTCAAACCATTATTTTGACAATCATGAACTTAAAGTACCTAATCATTATCATAACTAATTATTCTCTTGGCATCATGAAGGATTAAGGTAGATTCACTTCATCCCTATCTTTTGGATAAATTAGCATCATATATCCTGTCTCAACCAATTCACCTAAAAGATGCATTAACCACAATCCTTGATTTAATTCCCATTCCTGGCAAATTACACATGAAATTAACTAATGAATTCATATCCTGGCAGACATCAATTAACCTTGAACTACTTTGTCCCTACTCTTCACCCCTTTGTCCAAACAAGTTAAGAGCCAACAAATATGAAACTAACGAATTGAAACCACCATCAACCCCTTTGTCCAAGCAAGTTAATGGAAAGAACCAATCAATTAATCTCGTAATAAGCACAAGTAATCAAATACCAAGAATAACAATCAATTAATCAAAAGATCAAACAACTCTAAAAATCATAAATATCTAAACTAATGTCAAATTACAATAAAATAATTAATACATCATTGTCAAGAAAAAGAAAACAAAGTAAAAGAAAGTACTCATAGACAAGCCTCTTTCTTCTTCCATTGAAGACCGTCTTGTACAACCCTCATTGAATTGAAGGATTCCTCATTTGATTTGAGTGATTTTCTATGATGATCAATGAATTCCCCCTTTCCCCTTGTGTTTTTCATCTATTTATAGGTTTAAGAAATGCTTAAACTTGTTGGTGTAATGTTCTTGGCCGAGTAGAAGTAGAAAAGTACTAAAACTCCACAGATTACCAAAAACCGCGTCCAAAAATCATGATCCTGTCTTTTCCTCAGGGCACAATCGGCGCCACCTGGGTTGCTGGAGCTGGCGTCGATTGGGTTCTGTTTCTTCCTTTGTTCGCCGATTTTTTCTTGATTTTCACGCACTGTTGTCCAGAGTGCAACCAGCGCCACCTTGGCTATTGGAGTCGGCGCCGGTTGGGTTCTATTCCTCCCTGTTTCTACAATTTTTCGTCGACTCGAATTTTGTGCCATCAGCACATGGCTGGCGCCGATTCCTCTGTCTTGGCCAGCGCCGCCTCTATTCTGTTTTGCTACGTTTTTTCTTTGTTTTACCTCTAAAATCTAAAATAATGAACAAAATACCTTTCCAATGGTAAAATCTCAAATATGAAGGAATATGATTAGTTATTAAACAAAATGTAGAACAAAAGAACCTCAAATAACTAGGAAAAATATTACTAATTTAGCCCTTATCAAAGTATGATAGGCTTAACTAAAACAAGAAAATATTTGTTTTGGTTAAAATCTGTGATCATTCATGTTTACTGCTATGGGTAGTTTCACTGTAAGCTTCGCAAGTGGAAGTATAGGAACAATGTATTTTACTTGCTTTCATAGATGTAGTGTAAGCCCAGTGTTTTTAAGGACATGGGCACTTGTTTGGATGAGTTTTGATAAAAAATGGAGGAGAAAATCGCATCCAAAAAGCTTGAGAAATAGCAGAGGTGCATTCTGGAGAAGAAGCACTATTGAAGCCATTTAAGCCGAGCCGCACCTCTGAGCCAAGCCGCCAAAACTGTGTGAGGAGCTGCTGGGAAGCCGAACCGCTAAGCTACTCCCTTCTGTGAGCAAAGCTTCCTTGCGGACGCTAAGCCAAGCTTCCGCGAGGAAGCAATTTCAATTTGCAATGCAAATTGATCAGGCGGTCAACGATTTTGACCGTGGCTAGGGCGGGCGCTGACGGGCAGACAAGCAGGTCCACCCCGCCCGGATCCAACCCATGGGGGCGTGATCCAGTGTGGTGGGTGCATGGACCCACCCGAATTATAAAAAAAAAATTGATTTTTGGTCTCATACCAGGCAAAATTATTTTTATTGTAATAATTAATATTCTTTGAATATTTTGTATGAAAAATAATAGTAAAGGAAATTTTAGGATTAAACAAGAGCATTAATTAATTAATGTGTTTAATTCTATTATTTGGACACTTAGGTTAAAAGAATAGAAAAGCATGAAAACATTTACAGTTTTCTAGCATGCTTATTTCTTTTTGTACCCTATGTGCGCGTTTTCTCAAAGACCAAAGTCTTTAGGAATTTTTTACAAAGAAAAACATTTTTCTTAAAATTAAATGGTTAATTTTAATTCGGACAAAAATTAATTCTTGGATATTTTCTCAAAGGATTTTATTTTTGACATAGAAAATATATTGAATTTAGATATTTTTGTGAATTAAAATAGAAAACCATTTTGATTGAATTTTAACAAGAGAAATTGTTTTTATCAAAAACTTGAGATCAAAATCTCTCGAAAATTTTATTAGAAATTTCTTTTGAAATTATTAAGTCTATTAACTTAAATAAAATTAATCCATGAAAAAATTTCTCAAAGGGTATAAACCTTGACATAGAAATTTTTATGGGTTTAGATATTTTATTTTGAGTTAAAAGAAAATTTAATTGAAATTTTCAAAATATTTTTTTCCAAGAAAAACCCTTATTTTAAAATACTAAATGGAAGAAGGGTTTCAATGGCCCCACAACCTCCATCACGATCCTCATTAGAGATCGTGGGTCCCCTCGCGTCACCATGGGAGTGAACCCGTATAGGATGGGGATACCACAAGGATTTGGAACTAATGGATGAATGTAAATAATAACCCGAGACATATGCTATGATCGGCCAGCCCACGTTGGAGGTTATAGTGTGGGGTATGTCCATAAGAAATGAGAAGAAATGGTCATCCCACGATGGAGTTATCTTCTGAATCATTACTTAGAAGGGAAATTAATTTGTAGTGGTTAATACACTTAATTAGAAAACTGTTAATCTTCCTAGGAAGTTATGTTAGTTTTTTCTAAGAGTCAAATTAATCATATTAAAGATAATAGTGATAGGGTTAACTATTATCGGATTTAATATGAGGATAAAGTCACAATTATTTTATTTTTTCACAAACTAAATTTTCTTTTATTTTCGATATTTCAGAAATGGTTGGTGGAGGTTCTTTTAGTCATTTGGCCGTTATTCTCCGCGAGAATAAGCTAATGAGACCAAACTATGTGGACTAGAAAAGGAACTTGGACATAAGTATGTCCTCTTTGAAACCTGTGCTATTTTTGGGGAGGGTTCCACCATAGAAGATTGTGAGGCTGAAAAAGCATGGAAGAAGGCCAACGAAATGACTCGATGCTACATGTTGGCCTCCATGTCGAATGTGCTTCAGTCAAAACATGAGCACATGGCCACTGCATACGATATTAGCCAATCATTAGCCACAATGTTCGCCGATAAGAGCCGGCCCACAAGGCAGGAGGCTCTTAGGACTATCATAAACACTAAGATGACTGAGGAAGTATCAATCAGGGAGCATATGCTCAAAATGATAGCTGCTTTCGAGGAAGCGGAAGTCTTAGGGACTGTTATTGACCTCGAGAACTAAGTGGACATGGTTCTCAAATCTCTGCCGAGCTCTTTTACTCAGTTCAAGTTGAACTACAACATGAACAAATTGAACATGACTTTATTAAGTTGATGAAAGAGCTCCAGGTGGCGGAGAAGGTCATGAAGCCACAATCCAAGGCTATGATTGTGAGGACTTTTTCTTCTAGAACTGGACCCAAGCCCAGGAAGTTCAAGAAGAAGAAAGCAAATGCACAGGCCCAGCCGAAGAACCAGCCCAACAAACCCAAAGGAAAATGCTTCAAATACGGACAAAAGGGACACTAGAAAAATGAGTGTCCAAAACTTCAGGTCAAGAAAAACCTTACAAGTATTGTTCTCTATCTTGAGTCTATTTTAATGGTTGGATCAACTTCCACTTGGATTGTTGATTCTGGTGCCACTGATCATATATGTAACTCCTTGCAGGGATTTAGCAAGATAAGAAGACTTTGGAAGGGCGAGTATGGACTACGAGTAGGAAATAGAGCACGAGTATGAGCCCTTACAGTGGGAAAGCTGGATCTTATTTTTTATTGTAATAAAGTAGTTGTATTAAAAGATATTTTATACGTACTCGATTTTAGATAGAATTTGATTTCAGTTGCAAAACTAATAAATCATGGATATTTTGTTTCTTTCCATTCTAGTATTACTATCAGTAGAAATGGAGAAGTCTTATATACATGACACATGTATGAAAATTTATTATTTTTAAATTCTACAAACAATCAAATAAATAACGTTCAATCTGAATCTTTAAGTAAGAAGAGAAAGACCAATGTCAATGACTCATATCTTTAGCATCTAAAGTTAGGCCATATTAACTCAATCAGGATTCAGAGGTTAATCCATGATGGGCCCTTAGACTTATTAAGATTGGAAAGTTGGCCTCAGTGTGAATCCTGCCTTATGGGAAAAATGACCAAAAGGCCGTTTATTCAAAAGGCTAATAAAGTCAAGGAGATATTGAGTCTTATTCATACTGATGTGTGTGGTCCTTTGTCTACTCAAGCTAGAGGGGACTTTGAGTACTTCATCACTTTCACGGATGATTGTACAATGTTTAGTTATGTCTACCTGATGAGGTGCAAGTCTGACTCATTGGACAAATTCAAAAGAGTTTAAGGCTGAAGTGGAGCGTCGAACAGGTAAATTGATCAAAACCTTACGATCAGATTGTGGTAGAGAATACCTCCTCGGTAAGTTTAAGGATTACATGGTACATCATAGAATAGTATCCCAACACTCTGCGTCGGGTACACCCCAACAAAATAGAGTAGTTGAGAGAAGGAACAGGACATTAATAGAAATGGTCCGAGGCATGATATCTCATGATACTCTTCCGGTCTCTTTTTGGAGATATGCCTTGAAAACAACGGCATACATTCTAAACTTGGTGCCTTCTAATTTAGTACCTAGGACACCCTATGAGATGTGGACTGGGCGTAAGCTAAGTCTAAATTATCTCAGAATATTGTCTAACTTATGTACTGATCAAGGGAGACAAGTAATGTGTTCGGATTTGGGTATAAAAATCATATAAAAATAAGCACATTCCCAATCAAGTTTAAATTAAAACGTTAACCCCAAATTACATATATGAGCAAGCGTACTCATCATTAGCATAGCATAAGGTTCAAACGAGTGTTGATCCTCAAGGAACAAGTATGCATTAATCAAATTTCTCTCATTGTTTAACCGACTCAATAAAGTGGAAAAGAAATAAAAATAAAAATAAAATAAAATGGAATGAAAGAATATATACATGTTAAGGATGGAGAAGTATGTAACTCAAACTATTATTTTGACAAACATGATCTTAAAGAATCCAATCATTATCATAACTGATTTTTCTCTTGGCATCATGAATGATTAAGATAGACTCACTTCTTTTTCAATCCATGAAATCACTATCTTCTAAACAAATTAGCACACATATTCTGTCTCAACTAATTCACCCAAAAGATGCAATAAACACAATCCTTGATTAAATTCCCATATTCTGGCAAACTTAAAATATGAAATTAACCAATGAATCCATATTCTGGCAGACATCAATTAACCTTTAGTTACTCTGTTCTTGACAATCAACCTCTTTTTCAAGCAAGTTAAGAGACAACAAATATGAAACTAATAAATTGAAACTACCATCAACCTCTTTTTCAAGTTAAATTAATGGAAAGAAACAACCAATTAATCTTGTAATAAGCACAAGTAATTAAATACCAAGAAGAACAATCAATTAGTCAAAAGATAAAAAAATTCTAAAAATCATGAATACCTAAAACACTGTCGAATTACAATAAAACAATTAATACATCATTGTTCAAGAAAAAGAAAACAAAGTAAAAGAAAGCACTCATAGACAAGCCTCCTTCTTCTTCCTTTGAAGACCTTCTTGCACAACCCTCCTTGAATTGAAGAATTCCTCCTTTAATTTGAGTGATTTTCTATGATGATCTATGAATTCTCCCATTTTCTCTTGTGTTTTCCACCTATTTATAGGCTTAGGAAGTGCGTAAACTCGTTGGTGTAAGGTTCTTGGCCGAGTAAAAGTAGGAAGATACTAAAATTTCACAGACTACCAAAAACCGCGTAGAAAAATCAAGATTCCATCTTATCCTCAAGGCACAGTCGGTGCCGCCTTAGCTTTTGGAGCCGGCGCCAGTTGTGTTCTGTTTCTTCCATTGTTTGCCAATTTTTTCTTGATTTCCAAGCAATATTGTCCAGAGTGCAGCCAGTGCCGCCTTGGTTACTAGAGCTAGTGCCTGTTTGGTTCTGTTCCGATCCTGTTTTAACAATTTTCATCATCTCGAAGTTCGTGCCAACAGCACATGGCCGGTACCAGTTCCTCTATCCTAGCCGGTGCCACCTTTATTCTATTTTGCAACGTTTTTGCTTTGTTTTACCCTTAAAATCTGAAATAATGCACAAAATACCTTTCCAAGGATAAAATCTCAAATATGAAGGAATATGACTAGGTATTGAATAGAACGTATCATAAAAGAGCCTCAAATAACTAGGAAAAATATGACTAATTTAGGTCTTATCATATTCCCCCACACTTAGCTCTTTGCTTGTCCACAAGAAAAGTATCAAAGACAAGTAGGAAAACACAAGATTTCATCAATCACTCAATCAATTTTAAAACAATATCTTCAATGCTTCCTTCATTCAAGAACATGAAACACATGCTACTACATCTTTCACAACAAATGCAAGACGTGTGTAAGTGAATAATGACTTAGTAGAACCATCTCAATACTTAACAATATTCTCAAACCATTGGAAAGAATTTAGTTCAAAAAGAATATGCATTCCATAAGCTTACTCTTCATACACTCTCTCCACTAATCCGAGACATATCATGATTCTACATAGGTTAAGTAGGACTTTCAAACTTGTAATGTAAGGCTAAAGGCTTGTAATATAGTTTGTCAAATGAAGAATATAGGAGAATCAAACATCAAAGAAGCTGAGAGTTCGCAAGAAAAGGATAACCAAAATGTATCAATAATTTCCAAACTCTTCTTGCTCTCATATTCCAAAATCAATCAAAACCCATAACCTTATTTGGCAATTACAAATCAACTCAAGCAAATCTTGCATATTCTCTCTCTCTCTTTCTTTTCTTTTCTTTTTTTTCATCAACTCTTCTCTATTTTTCACAAGATCACTCGAATTTTCAGTAATGGTATCATGGACTTGATATGAACTCAACTTTTATAGCTTCAATCACCATTCCTCTCGTGATCTTTCTTTTCTTTTTCTTTCAATTTTTCTCTTTACTTTTTTTTTCTCTCTTCTTTTGTCTTTCACTGCTGTTGTTCTTTTCTTTCTCAGTTTCTTTCTTTCCATCTTTTTATTTTTTAGCAGCTTTTTGTTTTCTTTTCTTGTTTCCAATCTTTCTTCTCTCTTTCTTCTGTTTCTTTTCTTTCTTTTTCCAGCTCAACACTATTGATGCATAACTGAAAGTAACGAGTCATGATCTTTCTCCAAGTATTCTCCCTTAACATTCTCCTTCATGTACTTTTATCCATCAAGAGCATAAAGATTTGGAAGAATTATTCAAATCTCATAAAGAAGTAATGGACAAAGTATGATAACGGATTTTAAGAAATAAATTCACCAATGTAGGCTCAAAATAGGCACTAGGGATAATATAAAAATAGGTAGGCTTGAAAAGCTCAAACTATCCAAATAAAGCCTATTACCGTCATCCCTAAGTTAAATCATAAATATCTTTTTTATTTCGCCTCGAGAGGTATTCAAGTGAGTTCTATAATGCTCAATGAATTTTAGTCTAAAAACAGGTTTAAGAACAATGTAAAGCATATACTCAAGAACTACTTAGTCCAAGTGCGTGCATAAAGTTATGCATAAGCCATAAATGATATCGAACATATGCTCTATGATCTATCACAAAGTCATACATTAAAAATACATCTTGAAAGTCAGAAAAAATTTAGAAAATTTGCTCAAAGGTGCAAAGAAGAATTTCAAGAAGAATAAAGCATAGAAGAATTCTTATTCTAACCACTTCCCCACACTTAAACTGGACATTGTCCTCAATGGCCAAATAAATAGAGCAAGGAAATAGTTCCATGGGACCAAAAATAAAGGAGAAAAGATAAGAAAGAAAATACTTCCATGACGGAGTAGCTCCAATTTTCCAAACTTTGTACTCAAAATAAAATTGATAAAAACTTGGACAAAGTATATCACCAAACCACTCCCCCACACTTAAATTGGACAATGTCCTCATTGGCAAAAAATAAACACGAGAAACCATCTCCAAAGGGACCAAAAATAATAAAGGGGTAGAAAGTTTAAGTAATACTTCTCAAGTGCAATAATGCTCAAATAGATATCCAAACTTAAGGTAAAGAGAATGGCTTGTCTAAAAGGACTTTATTCCTATAAAACAAAACACAAATAAAAGCGCAAAGAAAATAATAATAAAATAAAACAAACCTAAATAAAAGAAAACAAGCTAAAGAAAAAGACTAAAATAAAAAATAAAACAAAAACTTTTCCCACTCATCATGCTTCCTCATCAAACCTTTTGAAAAGAAATTAAAGCTCAACATAGAAGATAGGCATGATGAATGTAGAATGGAGAGAGGTTTTTGAAAAATAAAAGGTTTATAAAAATAATTTTTCTTACTAAAGCAAACCATATAAACCTCTTTCTCTAACATTTCTTTAGACACACAAATATTTTTGTCAACATATAAGTACACATGGTTTCTAAAGAATGCATCAAGTTTGAAATAACCTTTTATCCTTTCAAAAGAATGTTCATAATTAGAATTCCCCTTTAAACTTAGTATTTGATTTCTTAAAGATGAGATTAAGAAATCCTTACTTTTCAAGGCATGGTCTACAAAAACTAAGTACCTCCCTGAAATTAGGGTGAAGGGTAGAGTTCGTCAACATCCTCAAAGGGTTTCTTATGATGTAGCGTTGAAAGATCCAACTCCTTGAGACATGATAAATTTAACACAACATCATTTGGACCCTTATTCTCCAAGAATTGAAAGGAACCTAAAAAAATCATGTGATGAAGAGAGATTAGAATTATTAGCACGTAGAGTAGAATTGAATATCTCACTTTCCACATTGGACAATTGGTCCTCATATCCTCTCTCCTTTTCTTGGAGATTCTCTTGTTCAAGCACATGGGCCTTTATGGCATCCTCAACCAACTTGGCTAGTTGTGTTCTTTGATAACTCAATCGTTGAGACGCTTCTTCATGCTACTGAACAAACGAATTTGTATTGGCAACAAAAGAATTCACCAATGTTATTAATGACGTCTCACTAAGAACAATAATGTGAGCTTGTAATCTTGCCAATCTAGCATCATTGTAACTCCTTTGATTTTGTACTCAAAAATAGTTGTCCATGATGATATCAACCTCGCACAAAAATCAAAAAAGATAAAAACAAACAAATATAATAGAAAAACAAAGAAAAGAAGAAAGAAAAAAAAACAAAAAGGTAAAAGCAAAGAATAGAAAAAATAAAGAAAAAAAACACACATACATTAGATATATTCACAAGCTACCTAAACAACAAAGTCAGTAGTATTTATAATACAACATGAAGTATGTTAGTCAATTAAGTCAAAGTTAGTAAGTTAGATTACAAAGGTATACAGAAGATACACAGGATACAAAAGATGGCACCTTTTTGCAGAAAAAACAATTGTACATAATTACATATTCACATATTTACATATTTACATATTTACATGGTTAAATCAACAAAATCCAAACTTTCATGATATTGTTCCTCGGCAACGGCGCCAAAAACTTAATGTGTTCGGATTTGGGTATAAAAATCATATAAAAATAAGCACATTACCAATCAAGTTTAAATTAAAACGTTAGCCCCAAATTACACATATGAGCAAGTGTACTCATCATTAACATAGCATAGGGTTCAAACGAGTGTCGATCCTCAAGGAACAAGTATGCATTAATCTCTTTTCTCTCATTGTTTAATCGACTCAATAAAGTGAAAAATAAATAAAATAAAATGAAAGAATATATACATGTCAAGGATAGAGAAGTATGTAACTCAAACCATTATTTTGACAAACATGATCTTAAAGAACCCAATCATTATCATAACCGATTTTTCTCTTGGTATCATGAAGGATTAAGATAGACTCACTTCTTTTTCAATCCATAAAATCACTATCTTCTAAACAAATTAGCATCACATATTCTGTCTCAACTAATTCACCCAAAAGATGCATTAAACACAATCCTTGATTAAATTCTCATATTTTGGCAAACTTAAATATAAAATTAACCAATGAATCCATATTCTAACAGATATCAATTAACATTTAATTACTCTGTTCTTAGCAATCAACCTCTTTTTTAAGCAAGTTAAGAGACAATAAATATGAAACTAATAAATTGAAACCACCATCAACCTCTTTTTCAAGTAAGTTAATGGAAAGAAACAACCAACTAATCTCGTAATAAGCACAAATAATTAAATATTAAGAAGAACAACCAATTAGTCAAAAGATCAAATAACTCTAAAACTCATGAATACCTAAAACAATGTCGAATTACAATAAAACAATTAATACATCATTATTCAAGAAAAAGAAAACAAAGTAAAAGAAAGCACTCATAGACAAGCTTCCTTCTTCTTCCTTTGAAGACCTTCTTGCACAACCTTCCTTGAATTGAAGAATTCCTCCTTTAATTTGAGTGATTTTCTATGATGATCTATAAATTCTCCCATTTTCTCTTGTGTTTTCCACCTATCTATAGGCTTAGGAAGTGTCTAAACTCGTTGGTGTAAGGTTCTTGGCCGAGTAGAAATAGGAAGATACTAAAATTTCACAGATTACCAAAAACCGCATAAAAAAATCAAGATTTCATCTTATCCTCAAGGCACAGCTGGTGCCACTTTGGCTTCTGGAACAGGCACCGATTGTGTTCTGTTTCTTCCGTTATTCGTCGATTTTTTCTTGATTTCCACGCAATATTGTCCAAAATGCAGCCGGCACCAGTTTGGTTCTGTGCTGGTCCTATTTCAACAATTTTTCATCGTCTTGAAGTTCGTGCCAATAGCACATGGCCGGCATCGGTTCCTCTGTCCTGGCCGGCGCCGCCTCTATTCTGTTTTGCAACGTTTTTGCTTTGTTTTACCACTAAAATCTGAAATAATGTACAAAATACCTTTCCAAGGATAAAATCTCAAATATGAAGGAATATGACTAGTTATTGAATAGAATGTATCACAAAAGAACATCAAATAACTAAGAAAAATATTACTAATTTAGGCCCTATCAACAAGCTAGAACCAAGATCAGAATTATGTTACTTTATTGGGTATCCAAAAGAGATCAAAGGAGGTTTCTTTTATCATCCTAAGGAGCAGAAAGTACTGATAAGTACCAATGCTAGATACTTAGAGGATGATCAAAGTACTTCCACTAAAGGTTCAACAAGATTGGAATTCGAGGAGATGTTATCTTTGGAATCAACTTCTTCAGACCCTATTATGGAATAAGAAGAGGCACAACCTCAAGAACCTATACAAATGGAGCTTTGTCGTAGTGGGAGGAAATCTAGAGTTCCAGAAAGATGGACAGGAGAGACCTTCGAGCTGGTCTCTGACCATTAGGAACAAGATCCCACTAGATATGAAGAAGTTATTGCTGATGCCGATGCAGATCTATGGCATGAAGTAATGAAAGTCGAGATTGAGTCTATGTACTTCAATCAGGTTTGGTATCTTGTAGCTTCACCTGAAGAGATAAAACCCATTGGATGTAAGTGGTTATACAAGAGAAAGAGAAGAGCAGATGGGAAGGTGGAAACCTTCAAAGTTAGGCTTGTGGCAAAAAGTATATTCAGAAAGAGGGAATCGATTATGATGAAAACTTTTCCCCAGTAGCCACGTTTAAGTCAATCCGTATCCTCCTTGACATTGCATGTCATTACGACTATGAGATATGGCAAATGGATGTCAAGATGGCATTTCCTAATGGCCATCTTCATGAAGACATCTATATGTCCCAACCGAAAGGCTTTATTACTAATGGCCAGGAACATATGGTTTGCAAGCTTAAAAAGTCCATTTATGGACTTAAGCAAACATCTAGAATATGGAACATTCATTTTGACGAGACTGTGAAGTCTTAGGGTTTTATTCAAAACAAGGATGAACCATGAGTGTATAGGAAATTGGAAGGCATAAATGTGGTTTTTCTTGTCCAATATGTGGATGACATTATCATCTACTATGGTTTGGCTATCTAGTCAATTTAGTATGAAGGATTTGGGAGAAGCCAGTTACATTCTTGGAATTAAACTTCTTAGAAATAGGAAGCAGAGAATGTTAGGATTATTCCAAGTGACGTACATTGACAAGATACTGGCGAAGTTTAGCATGAACTCATGCAAGAGAGCTATAATCCCTTACAGACATAGGTTGTCTTTTTGTTTTAAGGACTATCCTAGAGGAAAAAGACAAGATGAGTAGGATTCCCTACGCTTCGGCTGTGGGAAGTCTCATGTACGCCATGCTGTGCACTAGACCAGATATCTGCTTTGCTATAGGCTTAGTTAGCAGATATAAGTTAAACCCTGGGAAAGTTCATTAACAAGCTATAAAGCATATTCTTAAATACCTCAATGGTACAAAAGATTATATGCTGGTTTACAGGGCTGATGACTTGGTTCCTACTGGATACACAGACTCAAATTTCCAGGCGGATAAGAATGAGAGAAAATCTACTAGTGGATATGTCTTCACCTTGTCTGGGGTAGCTGTTTCATGGAGGACTATTAAGTAATCTTGTATTGTTGACTCAACATGGAAGCTGAGTATGTGGCAACTTCGGAAATGTCCAAAGAAACAGTTTAGCTTTGGAAGTTCCTTTCAGAACTTGGAGTTGTGCCACATATGGACAGACCGATTGTGGTGTATTGCAACAACTTTGGATCAGTCTCACAATCTAAAGAACCTAGGAACCACAAGAAGGGGAAGCACATCCGGAGGAAGTACCACCTAATCCGGGATTTTATTCAAAGTCGGGAAATCGTGGTGGAACAGATAGCCTCGGAGAATAACCTAGCAAATCCCGTCACCAAGCCTTTGACTGAGAAAGTCTTCAAGAGACACTTAGACACCATAGGAATGGGCATCTACATACTTTCTTAATTTTAGAGTGTAAGTAGGAGATTGTTGGAATATATGTCCTTTAGACTATATAATTATCAAATTTATTAATAAAAGAATATATTCTCAAAATTTATTTGTGAATTTACATTTTATTTGTGTACGATCTTTTGGAAAAGATCAATTGTGTTTAAGTAAGTGATCCATATGAATAGTAGTCTTTCACAGTAAGGTATGGATCATGGGTTACTTAACACATAAATGTTTGTTCTTAACCAATTGATGAAAATGGAAATCTCATCATGTATAGGTTATTGTGTCATGAATTCCAAATGGGGAATGACTTGCCTTTACCCAGTGAGTAGTCCACTCGCTTCATAGTATGAGCGTATTTCGAATACGTAGAACAGGACCTGTAATAGTGGTTTCTAAAAGTACTATTAAAAAAAAACCCAAACTGTTACTGCTACAGTGTAGACTAATACTCTACTGCTTGAGTATAAGTTAGTAGTCTGACGAAGCTAGAAGTATATACTTTGATATACTGTAGTTGAGGTTCTTTCATAGAACTAATATACTTTTATGTTGGGTATATGTGACTAGTTAGTTAAGAAAGACTTGTACAAGATAGCTTCTACGCTATATCACCCATTGTGACTGTTCAAATGATCTAATTATCTAAGGCCCTGGGCAACATGATTTGAATGTTTACTTTAGGGTAACTCCCTTGAAAAATAGAAACATTCCAAGAGTCGTGGATCATTGGACTAGAGGTCTAAGGATGGTAGATATCTATTAGAGAGGTGTTAGTACACTATTTCTCTTTAATTGCATGGTGATGCAAAGAGGGGTATTTTAGTCATTACACCTGTCAATCAAAGATTTTGCTAATGCAGCATTGTCCTTAGGGTCAATATTTCCTTATGGTGATATTAGAAAATATTTAAAATGCAAATATAGCTATTTATATAGCATGGGTATTTTGGTCATTTTAGTAGCCAAGGCGATGTGTCTTTTGGTCCCCGGAATGACCCTTAAGTCATGAAGGATTTGGGTTAAGGAATTAGTCCTGATATTTATGGGTTTTTATTTTATTAGTCTAATTTATTATTAGACTGGAATAAAACAAAAGGTTTGAGAGAGAGTATTTATTTTATATATTTTAATTAGTTAATTAATTATTTAGGGCCCAAGGCTCAGATTAAATAATTAAAAAATTAATCTGGAACTAGATAGAAGGCATGAAATTTTATTTGGTCTATTTAGGTGTGAAACCCCAGTCGAAACCAACCTTAGAGTAAGGGGGTTGGGATGCATATCATACTTTATTGCATGTTTAAATATATTTGTATATGATTTTATGTGCATTGAATTTGTGTTTTATAGTCTAGAGGGCTTGATTATGATTATTGAGTGAGAAGAGCAAAATAGTAATTTTTACTTGAGGTGAAAAAAAGGTGATAGCTTGAGGATTGAATAGGAAAATATTTTTAGAGAGAAAATAAGAATAAGAGTTGTTGTGGTTTAGTTGTTAGAGCTATGGAATTAATTCTTGAGGTCTTGGGTTCAAATTCCATCATAGGAGCTTTAGCTTGATTAAATTTTATTTTTGTTTGGGAAGTGTTATTTTCGGCCTTATGTGCTTTGGAGTAGGGTAGAGATGTTGTCCTAAGAGAGACATGATAGGAGTATCCTAATCTTACTCTTTTGCCCTACACAAAATTATTAAGGGGAATTCATTTCCTCTTGATCCTTAATTTTTCGTATTTCTCAATCCATTAGGATGTTCAATTTGTTCAAGTCAATTTTATTCTAGAAAAATTCCAGCAATGTGCTGTGGCTTTGAAGGTTCAAAATGTCTTAGTAAAAGACATCTTATGGACTGAAACCATAGAAGAGGGGGAAGGATTTCAAGTGAATTAATTTCCCTAGTGAACTCTCTAAAACTTCACTCTAGCTAAGTTCATTTTCCTTCATGCATAGAACTGAAATTTTTCCAACTTCTTGTACCTTCAAGGTGTCGAAATTCTTAGCCATTATTCCATCCTAAATGCTGCCAGAAAATGGCCCTTTTGATCAGCTTGAAACCTGAATTTTTCTGGCCATTTTCGGACTGCAAAAAAGCTGTGCAAAACCAGAAAAATCCCTGGGCAAAATTGCAGCTTTAGAGGTCCGAAACCAAGCTGTTTTCTTTCAATTTTTGTTCAGCATCTTAGCCACGTTTTTCCTCCATAAAGAAAGCTGAAAACTAGCCTTGAAAGTCCCCTGAAATCCCCTTCAAACTCTCTACAAGCTGACTGGAAAATGGCAGCCAAAAACTGCCCAGAAAATTCCAGCCTTGCGAAAATTCTGTGCAGGAAAACTTTCCAGCTTTGTTTCCTAATTCATCCCTAGCCGAAACCTCAGCTTTCTTCTACACAAACCCTCCTTAAACAGCCATGAGCTGAACTCCATTGTCCTCTCCAAGCTTCTGCACGAAATTTAGACATGACTACCCGAAAATCTCTCCAACAAATCTCTACAATCATGCTTGATTAGTTACCAAAATTTCAGCCACCATAATTTAGCAACCTTCCATAAAATATCCCTCAAACAACCAGACCTTTCCTCCACCATTACACTTCTTATTTTCGGCCACCCTTAGCCTCCTTCAACCAGCTTCCATCCAGCCAAAATACTACACAAGCAGTCGGTCATGGCAGCTTTCCAAAAGCTCTCCAATAATCAAAGATATTCTTGTCATATTTAGTTTCCAAATTTGCTTCCCAAAAATATTCTTTAAGAATTTCAACAACTAACCTTTCCTTTTCCCTTCCAAACCAGAAAATCATCTTCCAAAACCCTACAAGAAATTCAGCAGCCCTAATCCCTACAGAAATTCGGCAGCCTCCAATCCCAAAAACTCTCTATTCTCTTCAACATTCAAGAACACATAGCACACCAAGAACACCTACTCCTTCCTTTCGCCTAATACCTCTCCAAATCAGTTCAAACTCCTTCTAAAAATTCCAGATTTCATCTGATCACTACTGTGAGTCCATACACACCATTTTTTACATCAAACTCCAAAATCCAACTTGCTCTTTTGGATAAAAAACCAGAAATTTTGTGAAGGCTCAAGAACACCTTCAAGGCAAGTTTAATCAATCAACTTCATCTTTGTAAATCTTCAATCTCTAATGAACATATATGTGTTTAAGCATACTAATGGACTTTCTTCTTCTCTTCTCTCTCTCTCTCTCTCCCTCTCTCTCTCTCTCTTGGCCGAATGATTTCATCAACCATGGCCATGCTTCCTTCATCTTCTTTGGACGGATTTAGACATCTAGGAGTTGAGATCCATTCGAAACTCCTTCAAGGTATTCATCAATCAAGTAAGCCCTTTTAACCCTTCTTTTAAATTCTAGATTCATGTCTCTAGGATGATGTTGATAGAAGATGAATCATGAATAGGGTTGAGTATATATTGTTATGATGAGTTGAGAGTGAAGCATGAATATATGTATGAATACGTTGGAGATGGGATTTATGCATGAATGGATTATCTTGGTTGATTGTATGGTGTTTTAGGGTTTAATGCATGTCTACATGTCATAGGTAGTATTTGTGATCAAGTATGCTAGAGATTATGTCACCTTTGGTGAATAGAATTTATATTCATGTTAGATTATTGAAGCCGTGATTATATTTATGCTAGTAGAGGTTAGATCATGTCTTGATAAATTTAGATCTATGCTTATATGCATGATTTGGATGATTTGATGAATGGAAGGGTTGTATATGTTCATGATTGTGGTTAGCCATAGAAATATGATCATGATCTAGTTGTCCCTAAGCTAATTTTTATTTCATTAATAAAATATTTAATATTATGATTTTGCTAGAAAATTCGAAAAACCCTAGGAAGTGGATTTGAATTACTAAAAAGATATTTTAGCCAAATAAATGGTAGCGGTTATTCAAGAAATAAAATATATAGATATTATATAAAATGATAAAATCAACTAAAGACTTTTTTGAAAATAATCATAATAAGTAAAATATTTATTATTAAAAATTTAATTATTACCTTTTAATCAAAACCTATTAAATTTTATTTATTATTTTTCAAGCAAGACTTATTAAAATTTATTTTCAACTAATTTTAGTTATCAATTATTTTCTAACAACTAAATTATTAATAAATCATTATTTTACCTAATACCACCTAGGACTCTTCATCAAATAAACTCTAAATTTTTCTTAGTAAGATTTAAACCTTCAACTTATTAGTATATATTTCCCAAAACATTAATTATTTTAAATATCAAATTAGGCTTAGCTTATAAACCTATTTATTTATTGTTTGGCCTTAAAGCTTGGGACACTAGGATCATGGTAGTAGTGAGTTGCGTTGTTTTAAATTGAGAAAGTGAATTTTGGCTTGAGTTTGATTGTGGTTTGTATTTGCCCATGTGGGGTTAGGTCAGCTGTTGGAGGCCTTTTATTGTGAGCAAGAATCAGGTAAGTTCCTGCATAAAACCTGATTGATGTAAAATGTTTATTATGGTAAGCCAAATGTAGAGTGCATGGACACTCATTTCGGTAAAGGCGATTGAGGATTGATTTCCTCCCCATTTCAGTCAAACAAGTTATTTGAAAATCCATAAGCAGTTTTACCTAAACTCAAAACTCTTTCTAAAACTGATTTTGATAAGGACTTTGGAAACCCTTAATTGCCATTTTCATGTGGAATGGTGTTTTTTTCATTTTCTCCCAAGTGGGAAACATCGTTGAACACTCAATAAGGGTGGACTACTAGGGCTAGTCTTTGAAGGGTTAGGGTGAGTCTCTCAGTAGGTGGCTACCTCTGAGGGGTGAGTCTTGCCCGAATAAGATGGCAATCCAGTAGGTCATGCCTATTCGAGCTAGCAGTTTATTTTTCAGTCAAGTGACTGTGTTTTGCTGGAATGGACACCCGGTTGTTATTTGGGTATAGAGAATGAGGAGTATCTTGCCCGGTAGGCCGATCACCTACCTTTTTTGTCAGTCTGCACAAAGTGTCAACATTCTGACTGGTTATGGGGCCCAACGTGTGGTAACCCATGATCATTTCTTTTGAGTGGTTGATTTTATTGATTATGTATGGTTGGAAAAGCCAAAACACCACTCTTGCTTTTGACTAATGTTTATTGCTTGCCAGTGATTTTTATTTTTATTTTTATAAATAATTTTATACTTTGCATACACGAACTATTTTCACTGGACACTCAAAGTACAAATGAACTTACTGAGATTTCTGTCTCATCATCATTTTTACTATAATTTCAAGTCGATCCTGCTGTGGGGATGAGTAGCTAGTGTTATCTGCCTTGGAAGAGAATTTTGTCATTTATTTTTATGTATTGCTTTGGGGAGTTGAGAATGGATGATTTTATTTATGGATTTGTGTTTCTTTTGGGAATTTGCGGACTTATTCTTGGATTTAATCTTGAGTTGTAATAAATTTTTAAGTTAAAGTATTATTTTTATTCTGCTATTTTATTCGTGTGACCTAGTTATAAAGACCCCTTGTCCTTTGGACGGGGCGACATCCCCGGCCCTGGTTAGCCTAGGTAGCGGGGTGTTACATTGGGCATGTTATTATTTATTGGGCTGTTTAATAAAGTCTATAAAATAAATAATTAAGATTTATTATTTACAGGTATTCAAACCCAAGAATAAATAATTTATTTGGCCCAATAAATAAGACCAAGGTAAAATAAAATTTATAAAAAAATAAATTTAATTATTTATTTATTTAAAAAAATAAGGACAACAAGGGATGGATCCCGTGTTATTCTGCGTGAAGGATAATAGAAAGTATGGGTGCTTTCTGTTTTTCATGCAGAGAAATAATTCTCTCTCCGTGTATGTATATGGATAGCAGAGGAGCGGAGGTCTATAATTAGTTTTTGATTTGGTAGCTTAGGATTTACAGAAGCAATTGAAACTCTGCGTATTTCATTTCACACTCCCAGAAGCAAAATCAATTTTCTAACTGTTGAAAAAGTTAATCAAAACCCAAACTTCAAACCTTCACCGGTTGTGCTACGAGTATCATTTCGGAAGATCGAAAGCTTCGCGAGGATGAGATGCAGTAGACGTTTGTAAGGACTGAGCCACTAATCTCGAATATTATTATACAGACATCTACACTAGTCCGAAAAGGGCTACTTCATCATAGAGGTAAAATTTTCGTTTTCCTAACATAACTTTGTTTTCATTATTTTTGCCATTTTAAGCCTTTAGTTTAGATCATTATACCATGGTTTCTAAATGGGAATGGTTTACCTTTCACCAAAGAATAATCCTCTCACACACATAGTGTAAGTTTATTTGGAATACGTAGAACTAGACCACGCAATAATAATCTTTATAAAAGTACTAAATTAAATAAAGATTAGTTATCGCAATTACTGAGTGGATGAGTACCCTAAGACTTGAGTATAAGTTGGTGGTCTGGTAAAGTTGGACTTGTACACTTTAATATATGTTGGGTGAGGTCTTATCGCAAAGCCAATAACTTTTTACATTGGTTATATGACTCTAGTTAATTAAGATGGACTTATACAGTAGAATTTTTATATTTTATTACTTGAAGAAATCACTCCATTATGATTGTCCGGGATAATATAATAATCCAGGACCCTAGAAAACATGACTAAGTATGTATATTTTTGGGTAGCTCCTTGTGCTAAGTGGATATATATTAGAGGTTATGGATTATCAGACTAGTTATTAAAGGATAGTAGATGTCATTAAGAAAGGTTTTAGTACATTTTTTCTATCTCAATTACGGGTATTACGTAGAGGGTATTTTCGTTATTATACCTGTAGGTTAAAGATACTATACTTGTAATATTATTCTCAGGGTCAATATTTCCATCATGTGAAAAAGGAAAATAGAAATAAGGAAAATAGAAGGAAAATAGGACGGCGGTTGTTTTGTTAGAAAAGGAAAAGGAAAGCTATTTATATAAGTATTGTTTCGCTACTGTACTGGTGTTGACCGGATTTTACAAGACAAAGAAACAACTTTCGTTCTTTTTCTTAGAACAAAAACAAGCTACTGTTTTCTTGTCATTTTTCCTTTACCATTTTAACTCTTCCATTTTTCTTCTAATCTTCTTCTCCCTAGTTCTACTTTCATCGGTAGAGGTCCATAGAGGTACGAAAATACTCTAGAAGGTCAAGAGTTAGCAAAACGTAGTAAGTATTTGATGCGAAAAAGCCGACGGTTAACTGGTGTTCCCACTAAACAAGTAGATATTCCAGTCCAGGAAGAGCCATAAAATCCGAATCCATTTCGGATTATTCAAGTAAAACCCCCTAAAAGTAATTATTTCTAGACTTTAGCTCGAAAAAAAATTTAATTTATCTTACGCTGTGTATTGATTTTTTTCGCTGTCTTTCAGAGAGTTGCTAGAGGCAGGTTGATGGTTCCCTCAGAAGCCCCATATAATGCCTCGGCACTATTTCAAAAGAAACTAAATGGATCACTCCAGTTTTGTGTGGATTACCGGGCGTTGAACAAGCTGATAATGACGAACAAGTACCTAATTCTTAATACTACAGACTTGTTTGATCGGTTGGTAATGGAAGGTACTTCACGAATATTGACCTTTTGCCAGGCTATTGGCAAATGTAGATTATCGAGGAAGATGAGGCCAAAACCACGGTAGTAACAAGGTATGGCTCGTATAAGTTCTTGGACGTGATCAGTCAGGGCCAGATCAAGATGGACCATAAAAAGATGGAAGCTATTTTGAATTGGTTGGCCCTAACAAAGGTGCCAGAGTTGTGGTTATTCTTAGGTCTAGCTAACTATTATAGACGGTTCATGAAAGGATATTCCAGGATGGCTACCCCACTAATGGACTTACTGAAGAAGGATCGGAAGTGGGATTAGAATGTCAAGTGTGACAAAGCATTCTAGAACATAAAGCAAGCTATTACTTCAGAATCAGTTTTGAGTTGCAAACTTCAATCTCCCATTTAAGGTATATATTGACACCTTATACATAGCTATTGGTGGTGTTTTGATGTAGGATAAACAACCAGTGGCATTTGAGGTTGGAAGTTCAACGAGCTGTACTTGACTCATGAAAAAGGAGATGACAACAATGGTGCATTGCTTGATAACATGGAGACATTACTTGCTGGGAGATTTCACAGTGGTGACGGATAATGTGACAAACATTTATTTTAAGTCCCAAAAGAAACGGAGTCCCAAGAAGGCATAGTGGCAAGAGTTCCTGGCGAAATTCAACTTTGATTGAATGTATAGGCTGGGAAGGGAGAATGCTGTGGCAGATGCCCTGACCTGGAAACAAGTGGGGGAGACAGTGGCGGCCCTCACTATGGTGGAATCTGAATTTCTGGATCGGATTAAGAGATTTTGTCATGCAGACTCAGTCTATGTGAAATTATTGGACCAAGTGTGGAAAGGGCTGGTGAGGCACTACTGGATAGAGGACGGCTTATTCTATGCCAAATGAGGTAAAGACTATGTCCCAGTGGGGGGATTGTCAACAACAACTCTTAAGGCAGACCCATGATCCATAATGGGCTGGTCACCTAGGCATGGAACAGATGTGAGCATTGTTGTTAAGAAGATTTTTCTAGCCTAAGATAGAGTAAGACATTAAGGCATCTGTGAAGTCCTATTTAGTGTGCTAACTGGACAAGTTGGGGACAAGAAAGGAAGCTGGATTGCTACAACTTTGCCAATCCCAGATCATCCATGGTAATTGATTTCTATAGATTTCATCTCCGGCCTTCCTAAGGTGAAAGGCATAGCTTCGATCTTTGTGGTGGTAAATTGTTTGTCAAAATATACGGTCTTGCACCTGCTGCTAAAGTGTGTTCAATGGAGGAAGCTGTTGGACTATTTGTAAGCACATAATGAAGTACTTTGGGATTCCAAAGGATATCATCAGTGACCATGATACAAGTTTCATGTTAAGGTTCTAGATAACTTTATTCGAAATATTGGGATCATAACTGAAATTTTCTACGACAAACCATCCCCAAACCGATGGATAGACTGAGAGAATTAATGATTTGTTAGAGGATTATTTGAGACATTATGTCACTGCTAGCCAGAAGAATTGGGGTGGACTTACTTGATGCTGCACATGTGAGCTATAATCTGTATAAGTCTTCATCGACTGCCATGACCCTGTTTAAGTTGGCAATGGGTCAGCAATCGATGATGCCCCATGAGATTCCTTTGCAATGAAGTGGGGGTAAATGTCCTGCGGCTTACAAGTTTGCCCAAGCAAAGCAAAAGCTGGTGGATGAGGCTCGAGATAGCTTAACATTAGCCCAACAAAAAATAAAGAAGTACGCGGATCAGAACAGGAAGGATGTAGAATTCTAAGTAGAGGATCAGCTGATACTGAAACTGACTCCCTAAATTAGGAAGAAAATCAACAGTAAGGATGTATATTGGTTCCTAAGTACGACGGCCCCTTCGAGATCTTCAAGAAGGTTGGAAGAGTAGCTTCTAGGTTGAAGCTACCGGATAGACTGAAGATCCATCCTACCTTCCATGTGAGCTTGTTGAGGAAGTTCCACCCAATGGATATAGAATAGACGATCCGAGCTCTACTAGTTATCCGAGCTCAGTATGATAAGTAGGTGGAAAATGTGATTACTCACTTAACCAAAAGACAAAGTAAAAAGAACCCACGAATGGAGTGATTGGTCCATTAGAAGAATGAGAGCGTTGCTGATGCTACTTGGGAACGGGTCGTGAACTTATGGCAATTTGAGAAGGAGATTGTTGAGTATTGGAAGACTCAGCAGCTTTCAACATTGACGAAAATGCCAACCTCTCCAAGTGGGAGAGGTATGTCAGACATTTGAGTTTAACCCAGAAGCACGCGAGACGGTGCCTGGACCATTTACGGGCCAAACTATGCTAGCCGATAAGCAGACTTGAAGGATAGGAAGGCTTTGTTGAAAGTGAGGGATGGGAAAACAGAGGAAGCATGCTTGAACCGGAAAAAAACAGAGAGAAAAAAAATGCAAGCCTTAGAGGCTACACGGAAGCGTGAAGATCATACATTTGCGCTCCTTAAGCCTACTAGGTTGAGTAGGAGTGGATTGAACGACAGGAATCGCTTCGCTTTGCCCACTTGAAGAAGTTTCTGGTTGAAAACCCGCTAGCCTCCTACTTCGCCTGGTTTGCATGAACGCCAAACCTTTCAGCTCTCGAAATATACCATAGCCCTACCTCTAGTCGGTGAACACAACGGTGAAGAAGAACGGTCTCTAATCTCCTTGGTTCTCTTGCTATTGATTAGCAAAGAAACAAGAACAACAGAGGAGAGGTAACGTGAGAGAGAGAGAGAGCTAGACGCGAGAGCTTATTTTTGGTTAGGAGATTAGGGTTTTCTTTTTCCAGAGACTTGTTTTATTGGTTAGCTAAAACTAGGTCTCTTATTATCAGATAAACATATCCCCGGGATATCATATTTCAAACACCCGGATGTTATCCTGAGAATAAGTTTGGCATAGCCCTAAACTCTTCTTAACCGTATCTAGAAAAAACCTAAGGTCCAAGCTATTGGGCCGGAAAAATATTTATTATTTCTCTTAGACCCAAAATGCCTAAAATAATAAACATTAATTATTTATTTCCTGGGCTTATATAAATAATCCAATAAATAATTAATGAGCCCAAATGAACTAAAATAATTAATCTTTAATTATTTATTTCTTGGGTCTATATAAATAACCCAATAAATAATTAAACATTAATTATTTCTCCTAATTTAAGCCCAGGTTAATTTTCTAATTATTCATACTAGACCTAGCCCTGAATAATTAATTAATCAATTAAACTAGATAATTAATTTCTCTCAACTCCTATTTTATTTTATTTATTTATTTTATTCCAGCCTAATAATAAATTAAACATCCTAAATAAAATCAAATAAAATAAAATCCTCTTGAACTGAGACCAATTCCTCAACCCAAAAATTAGTTAGGACTTACGGGCTATTCCGAGGACCAAAAAGACACATCGCCTTGGCTACTAAAATGACCAAAATACCCCTGCTATATAAATAGCTGTATTTTGCATTTTAAATATTTCCTAATATCACCATAAGGAAATATTGACCCCAAAGACAATGTTGCATTAGCAAAGTCTCCAACCTATAGGTGAAATGACTAAAATACCCCTCTACACATCGCCGTACATTTAGAGAGGAAGAAGTGTACTAACACTCATCTAAATGACATCTACCATCCTTAGGCTTCTAGTCCAATGATCCACGATTTCTTGGAGTGTTTCTGCTTTCCAAGGGAGCTACCCTAAAGCAAACATCCAAGTCATGTTTCCCAGGGCCCTGGACATTTTAGACCATTCGGACAACCACAAGGGGCGATATAGTACAGAAACTATCTTGTACAATTCTGTCTTAACTAACTAGTTACATATACCCAATACACAAGTATATTGGTTCTACTATAGAACCTCAACTATAGCATATCAAAGCATATGCTTCCAACTTCATCAGACCACTAACTTATACTCAAGTCATAGAGTACTAGTTCACGCTGTAGCGGTAGTAGTCTAGGTTTTTATCATATAATACTTTTAGAAACCACTACTACAGGTCCTGTCCTACGTATTCAAAATACGCTTATGTCATGAAGTGAGTGGACTACTCACTGCCTAAAGGTAAGTCATTCCCCATTTGGAATTCATAACATAATAACCTAAACATGATGAGATTCCCAATCTCATCAATAGGTTAAGAACAAATGTTTATGTGTTAAATAACCCGTGATCCATACCTTACTGTGAAAGACCACCATTCACATGGACCACTTATTTAAATACAATGGGTCCATTCCAAATGAAAATTGTGCCAAAAAAAAAAGTAAATTCACAAATAATTTCTGAAAATAAATTCTTTTATTAAAATATTCGATTTTACATCAGAAATCTAGTCTAAGAGGACATACAATCCAACAGAAAGTTGGTGCCAGGATGAGATGATGGAATCGTGGAGGACTTGGATGCGGGACAAGCTATGGAGCTAGAACCAAAGCTAAGGTTTAGGCAAGATTCTCGGACTTAACAAAATATTAAACCAAGACATGATAGGCAGACTTGGCTATTGTGCGTGGGCCAGACAGACATGATGTGCACATAGGCCTAAGTTGTGGCGCGGACCTACAGATTGGTTCATACCTGATAGGCTTGGTACACAGGCTTGGCCCTCGGGGAAGAGGCAGAGTCCAAGTGGGAAATAGAGACTTATCCAAGACAAAGTCCAAGACCTTATCTCGAAGGGATATGGATAAGGTGGGTTGATCTGATGGTGGAGATCTACCGAAACTTAGGGATAAGCCCACGTAGCTAAGTTCAAGTCGGAGTCAATTTCCTGATGGCTTGAGGACTACTCCAAGGAAGCTCTATAAATAACCTAGGCATTATTTTGTAATTCATATCATATCATCTCATTCATTGTTATAGAGAGCTCTTGTATAGAAAGAATACACGAGAGATTAGATAATCTTTGGGAGAAAGTCTAATGCAGGCTGAGTGAGTACCTGTAGCCATAAAAATTCAGCATTATCTCTTGTAAATCTTGTTCGTCATTAATAAAAGTTTAAGGTTAGGCGGGGCCCGTAATTACTTTGCATTCTTTCTTCTCTACTTCTATATAATGTACACTGTGTTGTTGTATAGGTTTGTAGTAAGGCTGAGTAGCTTGGATTGGTCAGGATCAAGTTGCTGTCAGTGCAAGTGTATTGAAGTCTAGATAACGGACTCAACCTTGTGACACCTACCATGGTTGCCATAACATGAAGCTCTTCGGGATGCATGATTCCAATGATTTTTTGTTTGTAATATGCACAAGTGCAAAGTTAGTTGCACATTATAATTTAGATAACTCCGTTCCTTCTTACTAACATTAATTTCACAAGCATTCTAGATCACATAATGTCTGCAAAATGATATAGCAAAATTATATATAAGGCAAAAAGAATCAAAATAGTAAAATTCAATTTCCTAATAAACATATCATACCACGATTTGCATGAGCTACTCTATCTCTTTCTCCATGAAAAAAGGCATCTCTAATGACTAACAATTGCTTTATGACCTCATCCATATCCATGCAATCATTTGGCAATGTTTCGAACATTTGAGTCCAATTTCCAAGATTGAATTAATGCATTTCGTCCTAAAGTCTTCTCTACTCCAGAAATTGGCAATGCTTCTATTAGACTTTTCCATCTCTAAGATCACATCATCATTTAGTTCTAGTTCCTTGTTTTCAACTCCCCGCCTTAGATGAAGTAGAGGATCTAGAATCTCTAAAACTCGGTCTTGTACATTTTCCTACACATAGTTATACAAATTCAAATCATTTGTAAAGCTTCCATCCATTGGTCTTTTTTTTCCATAAACATCTCTAACAAAATAATTCCATACCTATAGACATCTCCTAAGCTGATGCATTACAACCTATTGCGTATTCTAAAATTTGCAAACTCCAAGTCATTTCAAGGTTTAAAATATATATATATATATATATATATATATATAATTTTTATGATTCTCATTCTTACAAGAAAGGAAAGAATGGGGGAAAAATTAATTTTCTCACCAATGTATTAATAGCAAGGAGTCAAGTGTTTAATATAAACAAGCAATTTCATCAAACCACTTCCCAATAATCTATAATTATTTTTTGAATTACATCTAATACAAATTCTAAAACAGCTGAAAAGTTCATGATGTACCTGGAGCTGCATATACAATTGTTCCTTTAAGCCCAACTGAGCTGCTTGTTCCATTTTCTAAACCTTTGATGGTTTTAGAAAAAGCCTTGCTAATCCAAAATCACCAACATGAGCAATAAGGTCATTGTCAAGAAGAATATTACTTGGTTTCAAATCACAATGAGCAATGATAAACTCAAAATAGTTGTGAAAATATTGCAATGCTGAAGCCACGTCAATGGCAATATTCATTCTTTGAAGAAGGTTTAGATTCCTTAGCCTCATTCCATCAGATGTCTTCATATGCAACCACATATCAAGCTTACCATTCTCCATAAAGTCAAAAACTAAAGCCTTGAAATCGTTACCTCTAGCATCAATGCTGGAGCAATAACTTGAGATAGAAACTAGATTTCTATGACGAATGTCAGTTTTTTGAAGATCCAAAACTTTATTGCCACAAACTTGGCATTTTGCTGATCCAATTGTTCTTTATAGACAATTCCAGAATTTCTTGATCCAACTATATTTTCTTGAGAAAATTCTCTAGTTGCACGTATAAGTTCATGATAGGAAATTCTCAAGAACTCGTCATATTTTTAGGGTACGGGAGAAGAATCATTTTCTTGATATCTTCTTTGGCAACAGTAGAACAATGGGATGGAAATCAGAATCAAAGTGAATACAGAGGACGCTAAGATAACAATCAAAAGTTCCAATTCTTCTTCCTATGAATAGGGCATGAAAGGAACTAGAGTTGACAAATGCCTCCACATAGTTTAAAGCTCCCAACCAATATAATTTGACTTGAATTGCCAAATTCACCATTCCTTGGTACCTTTCCTTTTAGGATGTTGAAAGAAAGGTCAAGGTAATTCAGACTTAGTTGCCTTTCCAAGTTTTTTGGAATTTATCTAGTCAAGTTGTTTTGTGACAGGTCTAAATGTTCAATTGCTTTCAAGGAAGAAAATTTTTGGGAAAATTTTTCCTTAGAAAAAGTTGGATTTCATACTAAGTATTGTAAATTTGAACAATTGCTAAGGGTTTCAGGAAATTAGTCTTGAAAATTATTATATGAGACATTTAATAGGATGATATTTACAAGTCTTCCTATTTCAGGAGGCAGAGAGCCAATAAATGAATTATTTGAGAAATCTAGATCCATGGGTGCAAAGGGGTTGCTAAAAATTGCAGGGCTTATGATGCCAGAAAGTTTGTTTCCAGAGATGTGGAATTTTTTCAAACTCTTAAAGTTTGCAAAACATGGAGGTAAAGTGCCTTCATGCTTATTGAGTTGTAAGGAAAGTACGTATAGAGAGGTTAGGTTGCAAAGGGTAGATGGTATCCAGCTAAGATGTTATTGTTGAGGTATAGCTCTTGCAAACTTGGAAGTTTATCAAAATCACTTGGTATGGTACCTATGAAAAAGTTATTTGGCATGGATAGCTGGTAAAGATTTCTAAGTCTCATCAAGCTTGTTGGTATAGTTCCGGATATACTCATGGATCCTAAATATATTATTTGAACTTGAACTGAAAGATTTCCAATGCTACGTGGTAACTGACCTCCAAAAGAATTACCTCGAAGGAGAATTACTTTTAAACTACTGCAATTTGTCAATGATGTAATTGTTGAGTTTTTCTCAATCCCACATGGGATAATTTAAAGAAGAGTAAGGAAGGTTTTCCCTATAAATAGGTTAGTGTTGTTTTAGGGAGAGTGCACCAACTCATTGAGCCTAGTAAATTGGGAGATTTTTGGGTCTTGAGTTATTTTGTGAGGGTTTATAATTTTTTCCGTCCAAAAATTACATAGTAGAGTGTTTCCCTTCGGGGTCATAGATGTAGGTCTAATTGAGAGACTGAACCACGTTAAATTTTTGTATTGTGTTTTATTTATTTATTTTCTTTCCTCTTTTCTATATATTTATGTGTTGCTTCCGTTGCCTATCCCAACAAGTGGTATAGAGCCTGGTTCCATCTTAGGAGAAGAGCAAAGGTTCCGGCTTGGGGGAAGAGCAAGGTTCGGGTTTAGGGAGAAGAGAAAGGAGCAGGAGGTGCTTTATCAGTAGTTCTGAGTAAGAGGTAATTTTTTTTTGTCACGTGGAGGTAAAATATTTTATTATGGATTCCTTAAATATTACATATATGAAGAATGGGATTTTACCTCCATTGTTTGATGAAAAGATTGACTTCACTCTATGGCAATGCACAACTCAAGACTACTTACTGTAGCAGGGTCTTGATTCTGCATTAGAAGATGAGAAACCAGAAGGGATGAAGGATGCATATTAGAGTATTATTTAAAAAAGGGCGGTCAGTACTATTTGATCAGCATTGATTCCACATATTAAAGTTATAGTGTTGAAGGAGACATCACGTATGAAGATGTGGGAGACTTTAGATAAAAATCATGCATCGAAGATACTGACTAACTGCTTGATGATAAAGATGGATCTATATTCGCTTAAGATGGAAGAAGGAGGTAATATTATTGACTATATAAATAAATTTAATGAGTTAGTATCTCGACTTAAAACTTCAGGGGAGAAGATTGAAGATGAGGAACAAGCATTGCTCTTGTTAGCTTCTCTACCCAAATCTTACACGCCATTGGTGCAGTCACTGCTAGCAAGAAAAAGCACATTGCAACTGAATGAAGTGTTGAAGTTGTTAAAAGAAAATCATTAGATGATAAAAGAAAATCACTATGAAGATAGTCGAATACTAGCTACAAAGAGTTGGAGAAGAGGGAGAAGTTGAAACAAAAAAAGAGGTGATCAAGGAAGAGGAAAATCCCACCAAAGTGATAATAGCGACCTTGAGTGCTATTATTGTGGGGAGATTGGTCACATCCAAAGTCGTTGCCCAAAAATGAAAGGGGATTTAAAAGCTCTAAGAGAACAAATGAGGAGCAAGGCCAAAGTAAGTGGTTCCTTTACAAATATGGTCATAGGCGATGATCTATTATTGATGAGATGTTCGGATAATACTGTTGATGAGAAGTAATCAAATTGGATAATAGATTCTGCATCGGATTTGCATATCTGTAAGGACCAACACATGTTCGATAATTTTCAATTAGAGAATTTTGGCCACATCAACGTGGGAAACAACTCTAAGATAAAGGTTGAAGGCGTTGGATGAGTCCGCCTTAAGCTCCACAATGATGAAGTCAAAATACTTCCTGATGTAAGGTATATTCTTGATTCTAGTGTCAATATTATTTCATTAGGTGTGATGGCATCAAAATGATACAAGTATATTGGAGTTGGGAAGTCTTGCAAAACATACAAAGGGAATTGTCTGGTTATGCAAGAAAGAAAGAAGAGCAAAAACATCTGCCATCTTGATGGTCATTTCTTGAAGAAGCGACTTGAAGGAAGTAAAATGGAAAAAGCAACAGAGAAGAAGACTTCAAAGACTGGGAATAGAGTTAGGTTTTTAGATTCTATTGTAATTTGGAAAATTAAGAAAATAGAGGATTTGTTGAGTTTTTCTCAATGCCACATGGGAAAATTTAAAGAAGAGTAAGTAAGGCTTTCTCTATAAATAAGTTAGTGTTGTTTTAGAGAGAATGCACCAACTAATTGAGCCTAGTAAATTGGGAGATTTTTGGGTCTTGAGTTATTTTGTGAGAGTTTGTAATTTTGTCCATCCAAAAATTACATAGTGGAGTGTTTCTCTTCGAGATCGTGGATGTAGGTCAAATTGAGAGATTGAACCACGTTAAATTTTTGTGTTGTATTTTATTTATTTATTTTGTTTCCACTTTTCTATATATTTGTGTGTTACTTTCATTGCCCATCCCAACAGTAATAAAATGTAAGTCCCCTATCACATTACAACCTAAGAGATTTCTCCCAAGATTTAGCAATTGGAGACTTGGCAAATTTCCCAGATTAGTTAGAACCTATCCTTCAAAATTATTCGTGGAAATATCAAGTGCTTCAAGATTAGTGGCATTGGTAATTGAAACTAGAATACTTCCACTAAATTGGTTTCTACCAATAGACAAAATTTGCAAATTTAGAATCTTAAGGCCTATGTCATTTGGAAGCTTTCCCTCAAAGAAATTTTCTATTAGAGAAACCTGAGACAGTATGGAAATATTGTATATGGAGGGTGGGATTGCACCAAAAAATTTATCCGAACATGCTGACAATCCCTCATGGTTTTTCAAGAATCCAATTTCATTTGGAAAATTACCCCCCATATTATTGAATGCAAGACCAAACCCTTCAAGTGAAGATAAATTCCCAATAGAAGAAGGTATCTCTCCGGTTAAGTTGTTTTGAGATTGGTGAAAGATCAAAGCTTCTTCAAAAAGCCTAATTCAAAAGGAATTCTTCCCACGAGTTTACTTTGAAATATTATCATGGTCCTTAACTCTAAGCACTGGCTCAAATTAACAGGAATTTCTCCACTAAGAGTGTTGCTTGATAGATTAAGCATTTTTAGCCGAAGTAAACGATTAATTTCTTGCAAAATTTCACCATGAAATCAATTTTTCCCTAATTGGATAGATTTTAGAAAATGAAAATTTCACCAATTTTATCCTCAAACTATTTTAGTTTGGCCATTTTGACCTCTAATATTTGTTTCTCAATTTTTACATCCCCAAAGTATTTTCATTTTACCAACTTGATACTTCCATGCAGTTTTCCTTTGACATTCACATTTTTTAAGGATAAAAGTAAAAATTTACTTCCCCCCCGAACACATCTCTGCAAATCATGCAAATAGAAGGTCAATATCCATAAAGTTCCCCATAGGCTCTCACACGTATTATCTATCTCTAGCTAGTCTCCCATTTTCAATAATTTACCAATTGTTATGAACTTTTGGTAGTATTAGAATAAAATCTACACATTAAAAAATCTCTAACTATTCTTTGCACAAGAATTTCTTTAAACTTCTCTCTTTCTTTTCTTTGACAATTTTCTCTAACAATTCTTTCACAAAATGATATATCTTTCAAGCTTGGGAAGAGCTCTATTTATAGAGTTCTTATTAGTGGAATACATCATCTTCCATTAATATGTATTAGTGGTGTCTCCACTAAGTGATGGACATCCATATCATCCATAATTAATGGAGCTTCCACTAATTCAACAATTTTCACAACATTCTCCCTTGGATGTCCATTACATAAAGAATATGCCTCGTTAAAACCTTACTAGATAAAAACTCAGTGGAAAAAAAATCTAGTGAAGGAAAAAGAGTACATTATTCTATATGTCTGTTTATTACTCGCCCTGATGAGATGATTCCTTTAAATCTTTTAACTGACACATACCAATTTTATATCTCAACTTCTCAAATGTTGTAGTCGATAAAGTCTTTGTGAAATATCTGCGAGGTTGTCACATGACCGAATTTGTAGCACATCAATTTCACTTTTCTTTTGGAGTTTATTAATAAAAAAGAATTTTGGTGAAATATGTTTTGTCCGATCTATTTTAATATATCCTCCTCGTAATTGAGCTATGCAAGCTACATTGTCTTCATAAAGAAGAGTTGGAATATCTCTTATCGATGATAATCCATAACTTTCTCGGACATAATGAATCACTGATCTTAACCATACACATTCTCGACTTGCTTCATGAATAGCTATAATTTTAGTATGATTTGAAAGAGTAGCTGCTATAGATTACTTTGTAGAATGCCATGATATAGTAGTATTTCCACATGTAAATAGATAACCCGTTTGAGAACGTGCTTTATGTGGATCAGATAAATAATTAGCATCTGCATAACCTATAAATGTTGGGTTATTTTTATTTGAATAAAATAATCCGAGATCAATTGTACCTTAGAGATATCGAATGACTTGTTTAATTCCATTCCAATGTCGTCGTATTGGTGAAGAACTAAATCTTGCTAATACATTGACAGCAAAGGCAATATCAGGTCATGTATTATTAGCAAGATACATCAATGCACCAATTGCACTGAGATATGGTACTTCAGGATCAAAGAGTTCTTCATTATCTTCTTAAGGTCGAAAATGATCTTTATTCACATCTAATAACTGGACGATCATTGGAATACTCAATGTATGTGCTTTGTCCATGTAAAATCTTTTTAGAATTTTTGCTGTATATGTTGATTGATGAATAAATGTTCTACTTTTCAGATGTTCAATTTGTAAACCAATGCAAAATTTAGTTTTACCAAAATCCTTGATTTCAAATTCTCTTTTTAAATAATCAATTGTTTTTTGGAGCTCTTCAGGAGTTCCAATAAGATTAATATCATCAATATATATAGCTAAAATCATAAATTTAGAATCAAATTTCTTAATAAAAATACATGGACATACCTGGTCATTGTTAAATCCCGCTTTCAATAAATATTCACTAAAACGATTGAACCACATGCACCCAAATTACTTCAAGCCATATAATGATTTCTGCAACTTGATGGAGTAATTTTCACGAGAATAATGTTTATATGCTTCAAGCATGCGAAATCCTTCGAGGATTTTCATGTAAATATCATTTTCTAAATTTCCATATAAGTAAGCAGTGACAATATCTAACAGATGCATATCTATCTTTTCATGTACTACCAAACTGATAAGATATCAAAGTGTAATAACATAAATAATAGGAGAATAAGTTTCTTCATAATTAATACTTTGTCTTTGTGAAAAACCTTGGGCTACTAACCGTGCTTTATATCGTACGATTTCATTGTTTTCATTGCGCTTTCGCACAAATATCCATTTGTAGCCAACAGGTTTTACACCTTCTGGTGTTTGGACAGCAAGTCCAAAAACTTCACGTTTTGTCAATGGGTTAACTCCGATTGAATCGCATCTTTCCATTATAGCCAATCTTTTCTATGCCGACATTCATCAACTGATATTGGTTCATTATCCTGTATAACATCAAGAGATATATTGTATGCAAACATATTATCAATAATTGTTTCTATCCGATTCCAACGTCTACCAAAAGTGGCATAATTGATAGAAATTTCAATGTTACTTTCATCAACTTCTAATTCTTTATCATCAGTTCTTTATTGGTCTTTATCATTCTTTACTTCAATATGATCATCTGGATCACTTAATCCTCTTTTCTTTCGATGATTTTTATCTTTAGAATCAAGAGGTCGGCCACGCTTTTGGCGTGCTTTTGACTCAACAGTTATAAGTATAATCTTTTGTTCTGCTGAAACTTCAATTCGAATAGGAGCATTTATAGTTGGAATATGCGATTTTGTAAATCTTCTGGAGTCAACAAAAGCGTTTGGTATTTGATTTGCAATACTTTGGAAATAAATTATCTTTTGAACTTCAAGTTCGCATGCACTTGTGCGTGAATCAAGATAATTTAATAATGTTGTCCAAGCAAGATCTTTCTTATGTTGTTTATGTTCTTCCCCTAATTTAGGGAATAATGATTTATCAAAATGACAATCAGTAAATCTTACTGTGAATACATCTACTATCAAGAGTTCAACATACCTGATAATAGAGTGAGAATCATATCCAACGTATATCCCCTTTCTTCTTTGAGGACCTATCTTTGTACGTTGGTTTAGTGCAATTGGAACATATACAATACATTCAAAAATTCTTAAATGAGCAATATTTGGTTTTAAACTAAAAGCCAATTGTAAATGAGAGAATTTATGATAACTAGTTGGCCTTATACGTACAAGTGCTGCAGCATGTAAAATAGCATGTCCCTAGGCAGATGTTGGGAGATTTGTTTTCATTAATAATGGTCTAGTAATTAATTGTAATCTTTTAATAAAAGATTCAGCAAAATCATTTTGTGTATGAACATGAGCTACAAGATGTTCAACATTAATCCCAATTGACATGCAAAATGCATCAAAAGTATGTGATGAAAATTCACCAACATTATCCAAACGGATATTTTTAATGTGATGGTCAGGAAAGTGTGCTCATAATTTAATTATTTGAGCAAGTAATCTCGCAAACGCCAGGTTGCAAGTAGATAATAAACATACATGTGACCATCAGGATAATACATCAATTAAGACCATAAAATATCTTAACGGTCCACATGGTGGATGAATAGGTCCACAAATGTTTCCGTAAATCCGTTCAAGAAATGTAGGACTTTCAACTCCTATTTTTACTGGTGATAGTCTAATAATTAATTTTCCTAGGGAACATGCAACACATGAGAATTTTTCTGATGTCAATATCTTTTTTATTTTTTAATGGATGACCATGTGTATTCTCAATTATTCTTCTCATCATAGTAGATTCTGGATGACCCAACCGATCATGCCAAATGCTAAAAATAGTAGGAACAGTAAACTTCTGATTTACTAGATGATGAATTTTAATTGTACGTATTTTTGTAAAATATAAGCTAGTAGAAAAAGACGGTAGTTTTTCTAATACAGATTTATTACCCAAATTAATTTAAGTAATATAAAGATGTTCAATACTATTTTCCTCATTTGTTTCAACGTGATACTCATTTCTACGGATATCTTTAAAACTCAATAAATTTCTTTTAGATTTTGAGGAAAATAGTACCTTATCAATAATAATTATTGTTCCTTCAGGCAACAATATATTAGTTCTTATGGAGCCTTCAACCACATTTGTACTATCATTTACAGTATAAATATTTATTTCTCTCATTTTGAGATAAGAAAAATATTTCTCATTTTTTAGTATGGTATGTGTAGTTCCACTATCAATAATACATACATCATCATTAACAACAACCATTTTAACAAAAATATATATATACAAACGTAAATATTATTAAAATATAATGAAAATTCAAAAATATCAAGGTGAGGCATTAGTTCTTTTGTACACTACCATTACCAATTAAATGGTCTATCCTATCGTTTGGGTGTTTCAAAAAATCAAATACATCCATATGGGTAATATTGATATTAAAATCTTCAGGATCAATATCATCATCCCTAGCATCATTTACTGGATGTTGAGAAAATTTGCTTCAACATTTTTATTTTTCTTTTTCAATAAAACTTGATATAATTCCACTAACTACTTGGTCGTACGACAATTATATGACCAATGACCTTTCATGCCACATCTATAACACTTATCCTCATCATTTTCTTCCATCTCTTTTCCCCCTGATGAGATGATTCCTTTAAATCTTTAAACCGACGCATACCGATTTTATATCTCAACTTCTCAAATGTTACAATCGGTAAAGTCTTCGTGAAAATATCTGCAAGGTTATCACATGACCGAATTTGTAGCACATCAATTTCACCTTTCTTCTGGAGTTCATGAGTAAAGAAGAATTTTGGGGAAATATGTTTTGTCCGATCTCCTTTAATATATCCTCCTCGTAATTGAGTTATGCAAGCTGCATTGTCTTCATAAAGAGGAGTTGGAATATCTTTGATTGATGATAATCCACAACTTTCTCGGATATAATGAATCATGGATTTTAGCCATACACATTCTCGACTTGCTTCATGAATGACTATAATTTCAGCATGATTTGAAGAAGTAGCTGCTATAGATTGTTTCGTAGAACGCCATGATATAGCAGTATTTCCACATGTAAATAGATAACCCGTTTGAGAACGTGCTTTATGTGGATCAGATAAATAACCAGCATCTGCATAACCTATCAATGTTGGACTGGTTTTATTTGAATAAAATAATCCGAGATCAATTGTACCTTGGAGATATCGAAGGACTTGTTTAATTCCATTCCAATGTCGTCGTGTTGGTGAAGAACTAAATCTTGCTAATAAATTGACAGCAAAAGCAATATCAGGTCGTGTATTATTAATAAGATACATCAATGCACCAATTGCACTGAGATATGGTATTTCAGGACCAAGGAGTTCTTCATCATTTTCTTGAGGTCGGAAAGGATCTTTATCCACATTTAATGATCGGACGATCATTGGAATACTCAATGGATGTGCTTTGTCCATGTAAAATCTTTTTAGTACTTTTGTTGTATATATTAATTGATAAATAAATGTTCCACTCTCCAGATGTTCAATTTGTAAACCAAGGCAAAATTTGGTTTTACCAAAATCCTTGATTTTGAATTCTCTTTTTAAATAATCAATTGTTTCTTAGAGCTCTTCAGGAGTTCCAATAAGATTAATATCATCAACATATATTGCTAATATCACAAATTTAGAACCAGATTTCTTAATAAAAACACATGGACATACCTGGTCATTTTTAAATCCCGCTTTCAATAAATATTCACTAAGACGTGTGAACCACATGCGCCCAGATTGCTTCAGGCCATATAATGATTTCTGCAACTTGATGGAGTAATTTTCACGAGGATAATGTTTATATGCTTCAGGCATATGAAATCCTTCGAGGATTTTCATGTAAACATCATTTTCTAAATTTCCATACAAATAAGCAGTGACAACATCTAATAAGCGCATATCTATCTTTTCATGTACTGCCAAACTGATAAGATATCGGAGTGTAATCGCATCAATAACAGGAGAATAAGTTTCATCATAATCTATACCTGGTCTTTGTGAAAAACCTTGAGCTACTAATCGCGCTTTATATCGAACGATTTCACTCTTTTCATTGCGCTTTCGCATAAATATCCATTTGTAGCCAACAGGTTTTACACCTTCTGGTGTTCGGACTGCAGGTCCGAAGACTTTACATTTTGTCAGTGCATTTAACTCCGATTGAATCGCATCTTTCCATTGCAGCCAATCTTTTCTATGCCGACATTCATTAACTGATATTGGTTCAGGATCATCATTATCCTGTTTAACATCAAGAGATATATTGTATGCAAATATATTATCAATAACAGTTTCTATCCGATTCCAACTTCTACCGAAAGTGGTATAACTAATAGAAATTTCAGTATTACTTTCATCAACTTCTGGTTCTTTGTCATCGGTTCTCTCTTGGTCTTTATCATTCTTTTCTTCAATATGATCTTTTGGATCATTTAATCCTCTTTTCTTTCGAGGATTTTTATCTTTAGAACCAAGAGGTCGGCCACGCTTCTGGCGTATTTTTGACTCAGCAGCTATAGGTATAATATTTTGTTCTGCTGGAATTTCAATTCGAATAGGAGCATTTATAGCTGGAATATGCGATTTTGTAACTCTTCTGGAGTCAACAAAAGCGTCTGACATTTGATTTGCAATGCTTTGCAAATGAATTATCTTTTGAACTTCAAATTCACATGCGCTTGTGCGCGGATCAAGATAATTTAATGATGTTGTCCAAGCAAGATCCTTTTTATGCTGTTTTGGTTCTCCCCTAATTTAGGGAATAATGATTCATCAAAATGACAATCAGCAAATCTTGTTATGAATACATCTCCTGTCAGGGGTTCAACATACCTGATAATAGAGGGAGAATCATATCCAACATATATCCCCTTTTTTCTTTGAGGACCCATCTTTGTACGTTGGTTTGGTGCAATTGGAATATATACAGCACACCCAAAAATTCTTAAATGAGCAATATTTGGTTCGACCCAAAAGCCAATTGCAAAGGAGATAATTTATGATAACTAGTTGGTCTTATACGTACAAGTGTTGCAAGCATGTAGAATAGCATGTCCCCAGGCAGATGTTGGGAGATTTATTTTCATTAATAATGGTCTAGCAATTAGTTGTAATCGTTTAATCAAAGATTCAGCAAGACCATTTTATGTGTGAACATGAGTTACAGGATATTTAACATTAATCCCAATTGACATACAATATGCATCAAAAGCATGTGATGAAAATTCACCAGCATTATCCAAACGGATATTTTTAATGTGATGATCAGGAAATTGTGCTCGTAATTTAATTATTTGAGCAAGTAATCTCGCAAACGCCAGGTTGCGAGTAGATAATAAACATACATGTGACCATCGAGATGATGCATCAATTAAGACTATAAAATATTTGAACGGTCCACATGGTGGATCAATAGGTCCACAAATATCTCCGTGAATCCGTTCGAGAAATGTAAGACTTTCAGCTCCTACTTTTACTGATGATGGTTTAACAATTAATTTTCCTAGGGAACATGCAGTACATGCGAATTTTTCTGATGTTAATATCCTTTTATTTTTTAAAGGATGACCATGTGTATTCTCAATTATTCTTCTCATCATGGTAGATCCCGGATGACCCAACCGGTCATGCCAAATGCTAAAAGTAATAGGATCAATAAACTTCTGGTTTACTAGATGATGAATTTCAATTGTACGTATTTTTACAAAATATAGGCCAGTAAAAAAAGACGGCGATTTTTCTAATACAGATTTCTTACCCAAATGCATTTGAGTAATAAAAAGATACTCAATCCCATTTTCCTCATTTGTTTCAACATGATACCCATTTCTGCGGATATCTTTAAAACTCAATAAATTTCTTCTGAATTTTGAGGAAAATAATGCCTTATCAATAATAATTGTTATTCCTTTAGACAACAATATACTAGCTCTTCCGGAGCCCTCAATTATATTTGCACTACCGTTTCTCGTATAAATATTTATTTCTCCCATTTTGAGATCAGAAAAATATTTCTCATTTTTTAGTATGGTGTGTGTAGTTCCACTATCAATAATGCATACATCATCATTAACAACAGCCATCTGAACACAAATATATATATGCAAACGTAAATATTATTAGAATAGAATGAAAATGAAAATACAAAAATATCAGGGTGAGGCTTTAGTTCTTCTGGACACTGCCATCACCAATTAAATGGTCTATCCTACCGTCTGGGTGTTCAAAAAAATCCGATACATCCATATGGGTAATATTGATATTAAGATCTTCAGGATCAATATCATTATCATCAGCATCATTTATTGGATGTTGAAAAAAATTTGCTTACACATTTTTATTTTTTAATGAAGCTTGATATAATTCAACTGAATGCTTAGCCGTACGATAGTTTCGTGACCAATGACCTTTCATGCCACATCTATAACATATATCCTCATGCTTTTCTTCAATTTCTTTTTCTTTTCCCTTATGATCTTTTCTGTTCCACTTCAGGTGGCCAGTATTTCTCACAGTTTGATTATGATTGTGATAAGGAAAAAATCGAACGTGTCTACGACCATAACCACGACCACGGCCACGGCCATGGCCACGACCACGACTATAACGATGGCTTCTGCTAGAGCCAACAGTATTCACTTCTGGGAGTGCTGTTGAGCCAGTTGGTCTGGCTTCATGATTTTTCAATAATAACTCATTATTCTTCTCTGCAATGAGGAGGGCAGTAATTAAATCTGTAAATTTTGTATACCCCTTTTCTCGATATTGTTATTGCAGGACAATATTTGAGGCTTGAAAGGTGGAGAATGTCTTCTCCAACATATCTTCATCAGTCATTTTTTCTCCACATAATTTTAATTGAGATGTAATTTTGTACATTGCGGAGTTATATTCATTCACGGTTTTAAAATCTTGCAACCTCAGGTGCAACCATTCATACCGTGCAGTGGGTAGTACGATCATCTTCAGGTGGTCAAATCTTTCTTTTAAATTTACCCACAGGACATATGGATCTTTTTCGGTAAGATATTCCATTTTCAAATTTTCATCGAGATGACGACGAATAAAAATCAAAGCTTTAGCCTTATGTTGTGCAAATGCACTATTATTTGCTTGAATAGTTTCACTAAGGCCTTCAGCATTTAGATGCATTTCTTGCATCGAGAACCCATGACATATAATTTTTTCCAGAAATATCAAGGGCTACAAATTCGAGTTTAGCGAGATTAGCCATAGAGATCAATAAATGCGTACCTGTCTTTTGGTTTTGTTAACGGCAGAAACTCGTACTTAGTCTTTTGGCTTTTGTACAGGTAGAGACTCGTGCTGATAACGTGTTATAAAATTAGGGTAGTGTTAGAATAAAATCTACACACTACACACTAAGAAAATTCTAACTATTCTTTGCACAAGAATTTCTCTTCAAACTTCTCTCTTTCTTTCTCTCACAATTCTTTCTCTAATCTTTCTTTCACTAATCTTTCTTTCACAAAATAATAGTGTATTACAAGCTTAGAGAATAGCTCTATTTATAGAGCTCTAATTAGTGGATTACATCATGGCATACATCATCTTCCACTAATCTTAATTAGTGGTGTCTCCACTAAATGGTGGACATCTATAAAAATCTTTTATAATAATTCACATAAATCCATAATTAGTGGAGCCTCCACTAATTAATAAAGATTCTAATAATTCATAACAGTATTTATTTTTCTTTGTTTCTTTTTTTTTGGGGGGGGGGAGGGGCTGTGGGAGGGCCTAATTTCCCTACACTGGTTTGTCTGTGCGTGTCTGTGGAGAGAGCAGGGTGGAAGAAGAGGAACTCACCATTTAATTAGATATTGAATTTTGCCCTTCACATTTTTGCAGCATTATGCGAATTTCCCCAGACCCCGAAGATACAATGTGCCACAATAAGCAAAAATCAGAACTAAACGAACCTTTCCAGAAAACAAACACAAGCAAAAAGGCACATTAAATAATCAATGCAAGTAATATCCAGAGCAAAGCATTAGCCTAAAATTCTTTGTTATCTATCCTAAATCGAACTAACCACACTTTCCAAAGAAAGACGATAAAACCAAATAATGAATGAGAAAATTTGCCTTTCGAACCCTTTTCTTGCGTACAGCCTCAATCTCATAATACCCTTCTGCAAGCTTAGGCCTCTCCGCCTCTCCATCGTCTTTATCCTCAGCCCCCTCAGCCCCTTCAGTTTACATGTCCGTAGAATGGTCATCCCCCTTCTCACCCCCCTCTTCTCCCTCTTCTTCCCCTATTTCCCCTAACGAAGAGTCCACAGCAACAGCCTCCTTTCCATCACCAATAGCAGCAGCAGCAACTTCCTTTTCTGGATTCTTATGATTTTGTGTCAGCCCTTTTTCTCAGACACATCAAGAAATGGAGGGGCATTCCCCTGACCATCCACACATTTTTCTCCACCACCATCCCTCGCCGTGACAGGTGATATAGGTGGTGGTGGTTCTTGGGAGTTTCTCTATCCTCTCCAAGAAGTAAATGTTCACTTTTACCCTTAAAAAATTAAAAGTAAACCAAAACCAAACGGAAAATTACACCGAAGGATGAGATTGGCAAAACAAAAATAGTTTAGAGATGAAAAAATTCAGAAATAAATATTAGGAATCAAAATGACAAATTATCAAGTTTAGTCTTTGAATTTTTTATTTTCGGTAATATTGTTCCCTCTTTTTTGTTTTTAACTTTTTAAGTTTCTTATTTTTTTTATTATTTTTTTTATTCCGACAAATGTAGTTCTTCTAATCAATTTCAGACCAATCAACCTTGGTCAAAGGATCAACTCCGGCATTGGCTATTTTTATAAGGGCAAATATGTCATTTTACTGTATACAAAAGGATACAAAAGTTTCAAGCTAAGTATCCATTTGGTCGTCAAACCACGTATCCATTTTCTCTTTACTATTGCAATAATTTATTACAAAAAAAGAAATCACTTCGATTCTTCTCTTCTTCTTCTGCTTCATCGAAGTAAATAAAAATTGTAGCTTTGCTCTCTTCTTCTTGATCCAACAATGGTGTCTGAAAACCCTAATCCTAATCGGTTGCCAATGTACCCTCAAGTCATTGATTCTAATTACGAACCTACCCCTCCCCAATTCTCTTCTTCTCGGTCCAATCTGTACCCAACCGTTAACATGAAAGATCTCGTCGACGTCCTCTTCCCGAACAGCCATCCAGATTCCCCTCCAGCGCCTTCTATGCCTCCCGAGTCTACGGAAGAAGTTCTTCTTACTTTCCCAGCGCCATCCTCCACTTGATCGATAAACAGTACTCCATTGAGCTCACTGCAGGGGATTTACTCATTATTCGTCTTTGTCAGGGTGAAAACACTATCACCGTCCTCGCTCGTGTTGCCAAAGAGACCCAATGGCCTTTGACAAAGGATCTGGCAGCTATTAAACTCGATCAGTCACATTATTTTTTCGTGTTCCATACTCCAAAAGATTTGGATTCGGATTCAAGCAACGACGAAGATGAAAAAACAAAGCAGAAGCAAAAACAGAAGGGGTCGAAAAATGATTCGCAGGATGTGTTGAGCTATAGTTTGACAATAGCGTCGAAGGATCAGAAAGGTTTGTCAAATGAGTTAGATAAAATTTTGGAAAGTTACTGTAGCTTTCAAGGTCATAGAGCGGAGGAAAAGGCAGTGGCAGCATTGGGCAAGGCCATGGCCAATGAGCTGCCCCCAGCGGATTTAGAGGTGGAGAAGAAGAAGGAGATTTTGGAGGAGCGGTGCGCAACCTATTGGACTACCCTTGCACCCAACGTGGAGGAGTACAGTGGGACAACGGCAAGGATGATAGCCATGGGTTCAGGTCAATTAATAATGGGAATTTTGTGGTGTGGAGATGTTACAGTGGATAGGTTGAAATGGGGGAATGAGATACTAAAAAAAGAGGATGAATGAAAACAGGTACTAAGGCTGAGGTTGATCCTCATACCTTGAAAATGATAAAAAGGTTCGCGTTTTAGCTCTCAGGTTGGCATTTCTATTCGTTTTTTCCTTTGTTTTTTTCCTTGCTTATAGTTTCTTTTATATATACATATATATGTATATATATATGTGTGTGAATAGTAAAATGACCGAATTACCCTTAAAAAAATCAAGGTCCAAGTTGATTTTTCTGACTGACTGTTGACTAGTCAAAAATTGATCTGAATAATTACATTTGCCTTTAAAAAAAAAGAAGAAGAACTAGTGTTTTAAAAAAATATATAGATAGGAAACCTAATAAGTTAAAAATAAAAAAATGGATCAATATTATAAAAAATAAAAAGTTTAGAAATTAAATTTAATAATTTGTCAATTAAAATAGGTAAATTAAAAAAAAAGTTTGAAGACGAAATCGATCAATTTAAAAAAATTAAAATTTCCAATATAAAATAATATACATGCTAGTAGACTTTTACTTTTAAGAGTTAAGTTAGTAACTCTTTGATGTCGGGCATCACAAGTGACACCTTCCCAATGGCAGTGGTGAAGTGAATCATTCCATGAATTCAGAACTCCTTGTGGATCATCAGATATTTGAAGCTTGATATTCAACAATGAGAGGCAACCAGTCTCGTTTTGAGAAAATTTTCGGCTGTCCCCATTGCCAATCCATCAATGTTATGATGGCACTGCAAAACCGCAGGAGAACTTAAATTCAAGGCCCGTGTTCGCCCTCCGACAGTCGCTTTCTTTTGCAATTTGGTAGACGGTTGGTGTCATATATTTATCAACCCCAGGATGGTCCCCGCCTTTGTTACATTACTTTCTTCTGCACCATTATTTAATTCGGCCTGACTTTCCCACAGCAATTCTAGTCGACTTAAAATTTATTTATTCAGAAAAAATAACTTTATACTATTTTACTTTTGCAAGAATAAGCTATTTATTATTTGAAAAACATTCATACTGTTCATCAAAAGAAAGGATAATGCAGTAAAAAATTGTAAGCCCATTTCCTACGTTTCCAAAATTTCCATTATGACTTTGGTAGAAAACAGAACAGCTTGCCCATCATTGTACCGTGCTAGTCGGGTCGAAGACTTGATGATCCGCGGTTTTTTTTTTTTTTTCATTTTAAGGTTTTTTATAGAGGAGAGATGGCTTTTTTTAATTTTTATAACATGTGCTTTGGGTATACGTTAATTTAGGTAAAATAAAATATTTATAGTAACTAATCAATATCTGAAATCAATTTAATCTTCATAAGATTAAATTTAGATTGAATAATTATTATACACTTTTACGAAGATTTATTTACGAACTGCACAAAATAAAAAATTAATCATGAATTATGAAATCAATTCAAATTAAAGAAAGTACGATAATGTATTTATTAAAAATATATATATACAAGTACAATTGATGAATGGATTCATCTATTAAAAAATAGGAACTACTACTATTGAAGAAGACAAATATTACATATCATTAGGATATCTATTTTTAGGATGAAAAGAATTTAGATATATTAAGACTTATTTAATAACTTAACTAAGTATTTAAAATTCATGAAGTAATATTTATTTATTAAGCATGTTTGATAATGATAAATATTAAGTGCTTAATTACTTCAGTATGTTTGATATCAAAATTTTTATATTACTTAATTGATTAAAATATACTAAAATCTTACTATAAATTTTAAGTAAATTAAAAACTAACAACATCCGGATTAAATTAGATTACTTAGGGCTATTAAATCTCTAACAAAACTAATATAAGGGCGGAACCCTTACAATAATTTTGATAAGGACTTTCAACATTCACATTCAATTTTATTACAAGCCCCAATAATAAAATTAGAATATTTGAATATTCAACGGATGAATGTTAAAGTCTAAAATGTATATCTTGAAAATAAAGTTCCATCACTATTAAAGAAATAAAGTGAAAATTTGCCTATTTAGTCTCTAAGATAAGTAAACACTTATATAATGGTTCCAAATTTCATTGTTCGTGACTATAGCTTTCAATAATAAGTTATTAGTAACAAAAAATAGCCAGACAACAATTTTTTTTTCAATATCAAAATAGTCAATCCAAAATATTCTTATTTCTCTTTTTCTTTTTCTAAGGCAATAATACTTCATGTTACTTACGTGAACAATTCTAAAATTGATCAACATCTCTCTTTCAATGTATAGAAGAATAAAAGAGTGAATACATCCTTCATTATATATCTTAAATAGTCTCTATTTTTTTTTCCTCAAAAAAAAGTTTCAAGATGTAATTTCTTCTCTCTGGCATTAGTGTAGGATTATATTGAGTTTTTTTTTATCTAAGTATAATTTTAAAATTTATAAATAATTTTATATACTCAAAGATCAATATTGTAATTTATTTAGTGTAAATAATAAAATAGTTAATATTTTACAAATAAATTTCATTTATATAAAGTCTATTTTTCGTCAAAAAACTGTAAAGTGGTATTCACTTGAAAAAAAAAATTGCAAAACAAGCACAACATTTTTTTGGGTTTAAGCTGTAATGTTGATTATGACAGAGCTATTCTTTTATCTTTCCCCTATCTCAGAAGGCCTAGTGTGAAGTGCCCCCAGAATTTTTTGGACTGGCAACAATAAGTAGAAATTCCTGTCAATTTTATGTAGAAATTGAAATTATTATGAATTTTCGATATCTTTTAAAATCCAATCACTATTAACTTTGTTTTAAAAGAATATCCGATTAGTATTACAATTATTATCATTTTTACATTGACTTTTTATGTGAGATTTTATTTAATAATATTAGTAAAAAAAAAAAAGATAAAATTTCCCAGTAGCAATGATGATGGGAATCAATCCATCATTTCAGCGATCCTTGTGGATCATCGGATATTTGAAGCTTGATATTCAGCAATGCAAGACGGTCAGTCTCGTTCTTGGGATCGCTTGCAGCTCTTACATCCTTTGCCATCAAAGTCACAGTGGCAATGACGAACACCTTAACTTTAGCGGCTAACCATAATTGAAGATCCATGTTTGCAATTTGAAATGAAAAGTAGTACTTTTTCAATTGCTTTGGTACCCAGAGAGTGTTCTGTAAATGGCTTGAAATTTGTACCACTTAAAAAAATTTACTCTGCACTTTGACAGGAACCCAATTAAAAATAATTTCAATCCAGATGAGTTCCAATTCTTATAACTATTCTTAATTTTCAAAAATTGTCATTTATTTTTTAAAATTACATTCAAACTCCTCCTTGATCCCAAATGATCTCATATTTTTCAATTTAAACTTCTTCTTAACTCAAACCATTTTTTATTCAATGAAATCTTACTGCTCAAGTACCAGCCTCCACTTACCTAAATTGAATTGATTAGCTTGACTTAGTAAATATTCGTTTACTAAGTCAAATTTGTTAAGCCAAGAACTGAGCTAATTAATTCCAACTAGTTTGATTCTCAGCGCATTGTACGAATTGTTATTACATCTGATTTTAATAAATTTAAATAATCTTCATATTTCATTTAAGAAAAAAAAAAGATAATCTGATTTTATTTTAAAAGAAAAAAGTAATCTTAAATTAAATATCATGTACGTAGAATCATTTGTATCTAATTAAGTGAGATAACATTTTATTTGATTAAGAGAAGTATTAATTTGCAAATAACTTAAATTACTAGATAAGTATTACTCTTTCCATCCCTATTTATCTCTCACAGTTAACTACTTCACATAGTTTAAGAAAAATTAATTAGTATCTTAAATTCATACAATTTTATTTATACATTCTAAAAGTACCATTGAATTTTGTTTGTTCAACTCTCTCTCTAAAGTTATTACACTTTCATTTTTCAAAACTATTTAATACAAGGGTATAAAAGTAAAATTAACATAAATGACACCTAAGTTTTTTCAATGTGACAAATAAAAAGGATACTAAAATTTTTTAATTGTGATAGATAAATAGGGACGGAGGGAATAATTTTTAAATAAATTAGTTTAACTTAATTGAAAGAACACTTGTTCTTTATGTAAACTTAATATTTGTTAAGATTTGAATCCATTAAATTCAGAAAAATTTAATATCTTAAATTAAAAAAACTCTTCACATTTAAAAAAAATAAAATAAAACACATCCTCTTATTCTTTATGTAAACTTAGTGTGATATATATATATATATATATATATATATATATATATATAATATATATATATATTGACTGAATTGAATTGACTTATCCGTCCAATCAGTCAACTCCAATTTTCACAAAGACTTCCACCATTCCTATTCGATTTATTACCACCCCACTAATAAAATTAGATTAAGAAATTCTAACGGGGACCCAGTTTACACGGACGATATGTAATAAAAGTTATACAATATAATTTCTCAATATATATAATCCACGAATTTATAGTTTATACAAGAATTTCTTATTTAAAACATATAAATATTTAACACTGTTATGAATTATTGGAATCTCCATTAATTAGTGGAGGCTCCACTAATTATGAATTTATGTGAATAATTAGAGAAGATTTTTATGGATGTCCACCATTTAATGGAGATACCACTAATTAAGATTAGTGGAAGATGATGTATGCCATGATGTAATCCACTAATTAGAGCTCTATAAATAGAGCTATTCTCTAAGCTTGTAATACACCATTATTTTGTGAAAGAAAGATTAGAGAAAATTGTGAGAGAAAAGAAAGAGAGAAATTCTTGTGCAAAAAATAGTTAGAATTTTCTTAGTGTGTAGTGTGTAGATTTTATTCTAACACTACCCTAATTTTATAACACGTTATCAGCACGAGTCTCTACCGGTACAAAAGCCAGAAGACTAAGCACGAGTTTCTGCCGTTAACAAAACCAGAAGACAGGTACACATTTATTGATCTCTATGGCTAATCTCGCTAAACTCGAATTTGTAGCCCTTGATATTTCTGGAAAAAATTATATGTCATGGGTTCTCGATGCAAAATGCATCTAAATGCTGAAGGCCTTAGTGAAACTATTCAAGCAAATAATAGTGCATCTGTACAACACAAGGCTAAAGCTTTGATTTTTATTCGTCGTCATCTCGATGAAAATTTGAAAATGGAATATCTTACCGAAAAAGATTCATATGTCCTGTGGGCAAATTTAAAAGAAATATTTGACCACCTAAAGATGGTCGTACTACCCACTGCACGGTATGAATGGTTGCACATGAGGTTGCAAGATTTTAAAACCGTGAATGAATATAGCTCCGCAATGTATAAAATTACATCTCAATTAAAATTATACGGAGAAAAAGTGACTGATAAAGATATGTTGGAGAAGACATTCTCCACCTTTCATGCCTCAAATATTGTCCTGCAACAACAATATCGAGAAAATGGGTATACAAAATATACATATTTAATTACTGCCCTCCTCATTACAGAGAAGAATAATGAGTTATTATTGAAAAATCATGAAGCCAGACCAACTGGCTCAACAGCACTCCCAGAAGTGAATGTTGTTGGCTCTAGCAAAAGCCATCGTTATAGTCGTGGTCGTGGTCGTGGCCGTGGTTATGGTCGTAGACACGCTCGATATTTCCCTTATCACAATTATAATCAAATTGTGAGAAATACTGGCCACCTGAAGTGGAACAGAAAAGATCATAAGGGAAAAGAAAAAGAAATTGAAGAAAAGCATGAGGATATATGTTATAGATGTGGCATGAAAGGTCATTGGTCACAAAACTGTCGTACGGCTAAGCATTTAGTTGAATTGTATCAAGCTTCATTGAAAAATAAAAATGTGGAAGCAAATTTTTCTCAACATCCAATAAATAATGCTGAGGATGATGATATTGATCCTGAAGATCTTAATATCAATATTACCCATATGGATGTATCGGATTTTTTTGAACACCCAAACGGTAGGATAGACCATTTAATTGGTGATGGCAGTGTCCAGAAGAACTAAAGCCTCACCCTGATATTTTTGTATTTTCATTTTCATTCTATTCTAATAATATTTACGTTTGCATATATATATATTTGTGTTCAGATGGCTGTTGTTAATGATGATGTATGCATTATTGATAGTGGAACTACACACACCATACTAAAAAATGAGAAATATTTTTCTAATCTCAAAATGGGAGAAATAAATATTTACACGATAAACGGTAGTACAAATGTAATTGAGGGCTCCGAAAGAGCTAGTATATTGTTGCCTAAAGGAACACCAATTATTATTGATAAGGCACTATTTTCCTCAAAATCCAGAAGAAATTTATTGAGTTTTAAAGATATCCGCAGAAATGGGTATCATGTTGAAATAAATGAGGAAAATGGGATTGAGCATCTTTTTATTACTCAAATGCATTTGGGTAAGAAATCTGTATTAGAAAAACCGCCATCTTTTTCTACTGGACTATATTTTGTAAAAATACGTACAATTGAAATTCATCATCTAGTAAACCAGAAGTTTACTGATCTTATTACTTTTAGCATTTGGCATGACCGGTTGGGTCATCCGGGATCTACCATGATGAGAAGAATCATTGAGAATACACATGGTCATCCTTTAAAAAATAAAAGGATATTAACATCAGAAAAATTCGCATGTACTACATGTTCCCTAGGAAAATTAATTGTTAGACCATCACCAGTAAAAGTAGGAGCTAAAAGTCCTACATTTCTCGAACGGATTCACGGAGATATCTGTGGACCTATTGATCCACCATGTGGACCGTTCAAATATTTTATAGTCTTAATTGATGCATCATCTCGATGGTCACATGTATGTTTATTATCTACTCACAACCTGGCGTTTGCGAGATTACTTGCTCAAATAATTAAATTACGAGCACAATTTCCGGACCATCACATTAAAAATATCCGTTTGGATAATGTTGGTGAATTTTCATCACATGCTTTTGATGCATATTGTATGCCAATTGGGATTAATGTTGAACATCCTGTAGCTCATGTTCACACACAAAATGGTCTTGCTGAATCTTTGATTAAACGATTACAACTAATTGCTAGACCATTATTAATGAAAATAAATCTCCCAACATCTGTCTGGGGACATGCTATTCTACATACTGCAACACTTGTACGTATAAGACCAGCTAGTTATCATAAATTCTCTCCTTTGCAATTGGCTTTTGGGTCAGAACCAAATATTGCTCATTTAAGAATTTTTGGGTGTACTGTATATATTCCAATTGCACCAAACCAACGTACAAAGATGGGTCCTCAAAGAAGAAAGAGGATATACGTTGGATATGATTCTCCCTCTATTATCAGGTATGTTGAACCCCTGACAGGAGATGTATTCACAGCAAGATTTGCTGATTGTCATTTTGATGAATCATTGATTCCCTAAATTGGGGGGAGAACCAAAACAGCATAAAAAACATCTTGCTTGGACAACATCATTAAATTATCTTGATCCGCGCACAAGCGCATGTGAACTTGAAGTTCAAAAGATAATTCATTTGCAAAGCATTGCAAATCAAATGTCAGACGCTTTTGTTGACTCCAGAAGAGTTACAAAATCGCATATTCCAGCTATAAATGCTCCTATTCGAATTGAAGTTTCAGCAGAACAAAATATTATACCTATAGCTGCTGAGTCAAAAACACGCCAGAAGCGTGGCCGACCTTTTGGTTCTAAAGATAAAAATCCTCGAAAGAAAAAAGGATTAAATGATCCAGAAGATCATATTGAAGAAAAGAATGATAAAGACCAAGAGAGAACTGATGACAAAGAACCAGAAGTTGATGAAAGTAACACTGAAATTTCTATCAATTATACCACTTCCGGTAGAAGTTAGAATCGGATAGAAACTGTTATTGATAATATATTTGCATACAATATATCTCTTGATGTTACACAGGATAATGATGATCCTGAACCAATATCAGTTGATAAATGTCGGCATAGAAAAGATTGGCTGCAATGGATAGATGCGATTCAATCGGAGTTAAATGCACTGACAAAACGTGAAGTCTTCGGACCTGCAATCCGAACACCAGAAGGTGTAAAGTCTGTTGGCTACAAATGGATATTTGTGCGAAAGCGCAATGAAAAGAGTGAAATCGTTCGATATAAAGCGCGATTAGTAGCCCAAAATTTTTCACAAAGACCAAGTATTGATTATGATGAAACTTATTCTCCTATTGTTGATGCTATTACACTCCGATATATTATCAGTTTGGCAGTATATGAAAAGATAGATATGCGCCTATTAGATGTTGCCACTGCTTACTTGTATGGAAATTTAGAAAATGATGTTTATATGAAAATCCCCGAAGGATTTCATATGCCTGAAGCATATAAACATTATTCTAGTGAAAATTACTCCATCAAGTTGCAGAAATCATTATATGGCCTGAAGCAATTTTGGCGCATGTGGTTCACACATCTTAGTGAATATTTATTGAAAGCAGAATTTAAAAATGACCAGGTATGTCCATGTATTTTTATTAAGAAATCTGGTTCTAAATTTGTGATATTAGCTATATATGTTGATGATATTAATCTTATTGGAACTCCTGAAGAGCTCCAAGAAACAATTGATTATTTAAAAAGAGAATTCGAAATCAAGGATTTTGGTAAAACCAAATTTTGCCTTGGTTTACAAATTGAACATCTGGAGAGTGAAACATTTATTCATCAATCAACATATACAGCAAAAGTGCTAAAAAGATTTTACATGGACAAAACACATCCATTGAGTATTTCAATGATCGTCCGATCATTAAATGTGGATAAAGATCCTTTCCGACCTCAAGAAAATGATGAAGAACTCCTTGGTCTTGAAGTACCATATCTCAGTGCAATTGGTGCATTGATGTATCTTACTAATAATACACGACCTGATATTGCTTTTGCTGTCAATTTATTAGCAAGATTTAGTTCTTCACCAACACGACGACATTGGAATGGAATTAAACAAGTCATTCGATATCTCCAAGGTATAATTGATCTCGGATTATTTTATTCAAATAAAACCAGTCCAACATTGATAGGTTATGCGAGATCTCTGGTTATTTATCCGATCCACATAAAGCACGTTCTCAAACGGGCTATCTATTTACATGTGAAAATACTCGCTATATCATGGCGTTCTACGAAACAATCTATAGCGACTACTTCTTCAAATCATGCTTGAAATTATAGCCATTCATGAAGCAAGTCGAGAATGTGTATGGCTAAGATCCATTATTCATTATATTCGAGAAAGTTGTGGATTATCATCAATCAAAGATATTCCAACTCCTCTTTATGAAGACAATGCAGCTTGCATAGCTCAATTACGAGGAGGATATATTAAAGGAGATCGGACAAAACATATTTCACCAAAATTCTTCTTTACTCATGAACTCCAGAAGAAAGGTGAAATTGATGTGCTACAAATTCGGTCATGTGATAACCTTGCAGATATTTTCACGAAGACTTTACCGACTGCAACATTTGAGAAGTTGAGATATAAAATCGGTATGCGTCGGTTTAAAGATTTAAAGGAATCATCTCATCAGGGGGAGTAATAAACAGACATATAAAATAGTGTACTCTTTTTCCTTCACTAGATTTTTTTTCCCACTGGGTTTTTATCTAGTAAGGTTTTAACGAGGCATATTCTTTATGTAATGGATGGACATCCAAGGGGGAGTGTTATGAATTATTGGAATCTCCATTAATTAGTGGAGGCTCCACTAATTATGGATTTATGTGAATAATTAGAGAAAATTTTTATGGATGTCCACCATTTAGTGGAGACACCACTAATTAAGATTAGTGGAAGATGATGTATGCCATGATGTAATCCACTAATTAGAGCTCTATAAATAGAGCTATTCTCTAAGCTTGTAATACACTATTATTTTGTGAAAGAAAGATTAGAGAAAATTGTGAGATAAAAGAAAGAGAGAAATTCTTGTGCAAAGAATAGTTAGAATTTTCTTAGTGTGTAGTGTGTAGATTTTATTCTAACACTACCCTAATTTTATAACAAACATGTGCATATTAAAAAAAATATTAGCAAAACAAGTGCAACTGTTTTGTGTTTAAGCTGTAGTGTTGATGATGACAGTGCGTTTCTGTTATCTTTCCCCTGTCTCGGAAAGCCTGGTGTGAAGTGCCCATAGAATATTGTTCAACTTGCAGCAATAAACAGAAATTCCTGTCAATCTTATATAGAAACTGAAAATATTGAAAATTTTCAGTATCTTTTAAAATCTAATCACTATTACCTTTTTTTTTTCCATAAAGAACATCCAATAACTATTACTATTATTATCATTTGTACATGGACTTTTGAAATCTTTTACGGGAGATTTGTTTAATAATATTAGTTTTAAAAAGTAAAATATCCTTTAGATGGTTTTTTTTTATTTCCTTTTTTTAAAATTATTTTGAACATATACCTTAAAGTGTTATAGCGTTTATTTTTACTCTTTTAGACTTACAAATAGAAATAGGGAAGTTTTTTGAAAATTTTGTTAAATAGTGAATCTAACATCTAACGTAGAAAAAAGTAACAGTCAATCTAACATGTATTTTTTCTCCTTTATTTATTTAAAAGGATAGGTAGCTCACGACGACATGAACGAAGAATGGAAGAGAGGGAAAAAAAATAAAAAGAGCAAAATAAAGTCTACAAATATCATAACTTGTGAATGATTCCAACTTTGAGACAACAAAGGAAAAATGCTGAAAAATTAACAAAATAGCAAGAATAGAATTGGCACCAGTAGAACCTGCCATGGTTGCCATAATGTGAAGCTCTTCAGGATGCATGATTCCAATGCATTTCTGTCAAGGTCAATTGTGCATTTTAGTCCAGATTTCGTTGCTTCCTGTCAAACCAAACATTAATTTCACAAGCATTCTAAATCATATGAAATCCACCTATAAAATGCCAACTTATATAAAATCCCCGCTTATATTAGCTAAAAAAAAACAGAATAGTTGAATTCAACTTCCTAAGAAACATAGCATACCACGAGTTGCATGAGCTGCTCTATCTCTTTCTCTCTGAACAAAGGCATCTCTAATGGCTAACAGTTTCCTTGTGGCCTCAATCATATCCATGCGATCATTTGGTAATGTTTCACAGCATTTGAGTCCAATTTCAAAGACTGAAATAATGCAATTCATCCAAAATTCTTTTCTAATCCAGAAATTTGCAATGCTTCCATTCGACTTTTCCAGCACTACTATCCCATCATCATTTAATTCCAGTTCCTTGTTTTCCTCTCCCTGCTTTGAACAAAGCGAAGAATCCAAAATCTCTACAACTCGTTCTAATAAATTTTTCTTCACATAGTTATGCAGATTCAAATCATTTGTAAATTTTTCATCTGTTGGTCTTCTTCCTGTGAACATTTCTAACAAAAGAATCCCGTAACTGTACACATCTCCTTTGGCGGATGGCGCGTAACCCATAGCATATTCTAAAAGTTTTCACACTCCAAGTTAGTTCAAGGTAAAAGAAATTTACAACTTTCATTTACAAGAGAAGGGAGAGATAAAAATCACTTTTCTGGGCTTAACTGCAAGAACTCGAGGAAAAAGAGATCACATAACTTTTAGGCTTACATGTACTAGGTTCATATATATCAAAAAAGTTTTGCATCTAACAAAAATTCTTAAACAGCAAAAGTTCATAATCTCCAATCATTTAATCTTTCAAAATTTGATATCCACAGCATTCTTACTTATAATTAGTATATGTATTAATGTTGTTACCTGGAGCTGCATATCCAATGGTTCCCTTGATTGCAACCGAGCTGCTTGTTCTAGCTCCTGAGGAACTTTTGGTGGAATTAGGAAGAAGCCTTGCAAGTCCAAAATCACCAACATGAGCAGTAAGATCATTGTCGAGAAGAATGTTGCTCGGTTTCAAATCACAATGAGCAACGATGAACCCGCAATGATTGTGAAGATATTCCAATGCCGATGCAACATCTATTGAAATATTCAGTCTTTGGAGAAGGTTTAGATTTCTTTGCCTTGTTCCATCATGTGTCTTTGAATGCAACCACATATCGAGACTACCATTCTCCATAAAGTCATAGACTAGAGCCTTGAAATCGTGCCCACTGGAATCAATACTAGAGCAATAACTTACGACAGGAACTAGATTTCTATGACGAATATTTCTCAATGCATTGCACTCAGCCTTGAAACTTTTAGAAGCTCCATGTGTTTGAAGATCCAGAACTTTTACTGCCACAAGCTTGCCATTTTGCTTTTCCAACTGTCCTTTATAAACTACACCAAAATTTCCTGATCCAACTATATTTTCGTTGGAAAATCCTCCAGTTGCATGTCGGAGTTCATAATAGGAAATTCTCAGGAGCATATCTTCTCTTGAGGTCTTGGGAGAGGGAATATTTTCTTGGTATCTTCTTCGATAGCAGTATAGTAATGTGGTGGAAATCAAAATGAAAGTGGATAGCAAGGACATAATAATGACGATCAAAAAATTTGAATTCTTCTTCCTATGCAAGTGGCAAGAAGGTAAGCAAAGTTCAGGAATGCCTCCACAGAGTTTAAAGTTCCCAACCAATATAATTTGACTTGAATTGCCAAATACACCGCTCCTTGGTACCTCTCCTTCAAGGTTGTTGAAGGAAACATTGAGATAATTCAAACTTGGCAGCCTTTCCAGGTCTATTGGAATTTCTCCAGACAAGTTGTTTTGTGAGAGGTCCAAATGCTCGATTGCCTTCAAGGATACCAACTTTTGTGGAATTTTTCCTTGGAAAAAGTTGCTTTGCATGCTAAGGTACTGTAAATTCGAACAATCCCCAAGAGTTCCAGGAATGTTTCCCGAAAAATTATTATAGGAAATATTAAAACGAATGATATTCACTAGTCTTCCCACTTCAGGAGGCAAAGCGCCACAAAATGAATTATGTGATAAATCCAGATCTAAGGGTGCAAAGGAGTTGCCAAAAATATCAGGGGACAGGACGCCAGAGAGTTTGTTTATTTGGATGTGCAATGTTTTCAAATTTTGACAGTGTCCAAGGCATGGAGGTAATGTACCTTCAAGTTTATTGCGTTCCATGTATAGTTCGGATAGAGATGTTATATTGCAAAAGGTATATGGGATCTCTCCAATCAGCAGATTTTTGCCTAGACCCAATGCTTGCAAATTCTGAAGTTTATCAAAGTCCCTTGGTATGGTACCTGTGAAAAAGTTATGTTCTATGGATAACGCATAAAGATTTGCAAGTCTCATTAGGCTTACGGGGATTGTTCCTGATAAACTGTTGTATCCCATATATATTTGTTGAAGTTGATGCGAGAGATTTCCAATGTTTTCAGGTAATTGTCCTCCAAAGAAGTTACTGTCAAAGTTAAGCATCTGTAGATTACTGCAGTTCGTCAATGAGGTAATAAAATGCATGTCCCCTGTTGCATTATGACCTAAGAGATTGTCCACAAGATTTAGAATTCGGAGACGAGGCAAATTTCCCAGATTAGTTGGAACCTCTCCTTCGAATTTATTCATGGAAAGACTAAGTGCTTCAAGATTAGTGGCATTGGTAATTGAAACTGGAATGTTGCCAAAGAATTTATTGCCACCAATATACAGCAATTGCAGATTTGGCATCTGGAGACCTATGTCATTTGGAAGTTTTCCCTCAAGGAAATTTTCTGGTAGAGAAACTACAGAGAGTGTGGAAATATTGTATATAGAGGGAGGGACTACACCAGAAAATTTATTTGAAGTCAGTGATAATAGCCCTAGGTTTCTCAATGATCCAATTTCCTGTGGCAAACTACCCTCCATGTTGTTGAACGCAAGACTGAGGTTTCTAAGCGATGATAAATTCCCAAAAGACGAAGGTATCTCCTTCGTCAAGTTGTTTTGTCCAAGGCTGAGGGAAAGAAGCTTCTTTAAAGAGCCTAACACAGCAGGAATCTTTCCCACAAGTCTATTGTATGGTATTCTCAAGAATCTTAATTCTGAGCATTGGCTCAAATTTGCTGGAATTTCTCCACTCAGGGTGTTGAATGATATGTTAAGATTCTTCAATCGAAACAAGCGACCAATCTCCTGCGGAATCTCACCACAAAATCTATTTTCCCCCAAGTCAATAGACTTAAGAAAACTAAGATTTCCAATATAAGGAGATATAGATCCTTGTAAACTTTTACCTCTCAGAGTTAAGCTTATAACTCTTTGATGCCGAATACCACAGGTGACTCCTTCCCAGTAGCAATGATTATGGGAATCATTCCATGATTTCAGCACTCCTTCCGGATCATCGGAGATTTGAAGCTTGATATTCAGCAAGGCAAGGCGATCGGTCTCGTTCTTGGGATAACTTGCAGCTGTAGCATCCTTTACCGTCAAAGTCACAGTGGCAATGACAAACAGCAAAACTTTTGCTGCTGACCAACATTGAAGATCCATGTCTGCTCCCAGAAAATCAGTGATATTTCTAATTTGGTGGTTTGTATATGGGAAATGGAAGCAAACTACTAAAGCTTAATTTTATTAGTCCGTCAGAAGGTGTCGTATATATTGCATGGAAGAAATCGACTTAACTGACTTGCTTCTCTTTGATGGTTCTAACATTATTTAAAACATTTCTGCCCCAAAATTAAATTTTAAAAATTAAAAAAATTACATGACTTACTTTTGATCTATTGGTCCAATATTATTTATTTAAAAATTTTAATATAAATTTAATTTATTTATATTAAAAAATTATATTATATAATTTTTATCATATATAATATAACTCTTTAAAATTATTAGACCATGCCCATCTAATATTAATAAGGATGTCCTTTATTTGTTTCTTTCCAGTGCCAGGGTAAACGGCTGGTAGTAGTAAACAAAATAGCCTTCCCATCATTGCATCGTGTCAATCAGGGTCGTCGACTTGACAATCGAAATGTCGTCTTCTTCCTCCTCCTAGTCTTGATTTGTGGGGTTATTTTCTACCCCTTGTTGACCGTCTTTCGTACCCATTTCCTACGAAGGTGGCTCTTGTGGAATCTCTTGTCGGAGTTAAGCTTGTAAGTCTACGATGACGGATATCTCAGGTAACTCCATCCCAGTTGCAATGGTGATGTGAGTCATTCCATGATTTCAGTACTCTTTCTGGATCATCCGGGATTTGCGGCTTGATATTCAGTGATGCAAGGCGATCGGTCTCGTTCGTGGGATAACTTGCAGCTGTAGCATCCTTTCAGTCAAAGTTATGACTGCAATTACAGCAAATCTTTTGCTGCTAACCAAAATTGAAGATCACTGTTTGCTCCAAGAAAATTAGCAATTTCTGTAATATGGTGAACTTTTTATGCTCTTGAAAATGGAAACAAACTTCTACTGCTTAATTCTTCTCGTATCAAGAAAGTGTCACATATTTATGAACTAAATTGGATGTATCATTTATTACTTACTTCTGTTCTACTGGTCTCACACTAATTTGGCATGACTTTTTCACCTTAAAAAAAAAAAAAAAGGCTTGATTTTCCGAAACAAAAAGGAAAAATAACCCATTTAGTTGCTTAACTTTTATGTTGGGTGGATTTGGGTCCCTTTCTTTTTTTTTTTTAACTTTTAAAATCCCGTAACTATTATTTTTTTTCATACCGTCAAAAAAAGGACCTAACCAATAAAAAATATTAATTAGGGGATCTAAAAAGTTATAAAAAAGACCCAAAATGCCAACAATAAAAATTAAGGGATTAAATTGACAAATTTTTTGTTACACACACACACACACACACATATATATATATATATATATATATATATTATTTTTCACACTCACTAATATTTATTGAGTAAAAAGAAATTTTCTAATTCTACAAAACTACTTCCTCTCATATGCAAATGCTTGAAACATAAGAGAATATATGCATAAGAAAACTTGAGAAATATGACTGCTTTGATGGAAATTGATTTCCTTTGTCGTAATTCATTAATAGCTTACTTTTTTGCATAATCAATACTTTCAACTTATCTAAGAGTACATTGTTTACTTTTCTTAATGTAAAACAAAGGAAACAAGTTTGTCTTTATGAGAAATTGGTTTTCACTCATAATAGTTAATGTTGATACATGTTGAAACCTTAGCAAACTCAAATGATTGTTCTTCTACCCCTGTAATTTCACATGATTTGTATAATGCTTTCTAGACAAAAAAAAATATGCCAAGAACACTATAGGAAATGGAGGAAATTGCAACGACCAAAATGTCGTGACTATTAGTGATGGCTTAGCAATGGCATCATGCATTGGAGACGAGTTGATCGCTTGTCGAGAAATTGTCGCACAATTGCGAAGGCAGTGCGATAGCAATGAATATTCTTGCAAATTAGTGAGTAATCTGCAATGGTCATCCTCAAAGATAATGGCAACTTTTTTTTTGAAAAAGCTATCACTATGCCCTCGTAATATTGCTACGGCTTTGTGATAGCAAATTGTATTAAGGAATAAATGATGAGATTTTCAATCAAGAATCCAAAAATTGTTGCATAGCCCATGTAGATTAGCAAGAGCTTTGCGACAGTGGACATAATTGATAATTGAAATAATTAATTAGAATTAATTACAGCACCATTGTCATGCCATCCCTATTTTGCGAGGATTTCATAGTAAATTTGTGAGTGTTCTACTACAACACTTTAAATATTTTGGTGTTCCGCTTTCATTTTAAAGTAATACCATGTCCTGTTGCTATGCTGTAGCCGAATTGTGAGCATTTGCTACTGGTTTTAAAAATTTTGGTAGTGGATAACCCAAAACCTTCGCCATCGCAAACTTCTCACTATTTTGTTAGGGTTTAGTGATGGTGTCTTCTTTTTTTACTATATTTCAATCAAAATCTGAAATTTGATTGATCACCAAATTTGGATTTAGGTATGTATTAACAAATGTGCTTCAATTTTATCATCAATTATCATCTACGAGTCTTATTTAACTTATATGGTTGTAAAATTGTTTATCAATATTGTTAGGAATATGATCGATATATTTATGCGTTAACTAAATTAAACCTTATGAGTATGTGAAAAACGAATCATACATTTGTAGATATAGTCTCCAAAAAAAATACAACTCAAGAAGCTTTTGGCCCTCTAGTAATACTCCATACCACCAAGTCTTCTTCAATATAATTTCTAGGAACCAGAAAATTGCTAATCATATTTTTTTATCTCTCTTTGTAGAGGGTGGATTCACACAATAATTGAGAAAACATTATATCTCGCATAACCTTGATATAGAGTCTTAAACCAATATATATAGTTGGCTATTTCTAACTATGTCTATATATTTGATTTTATCTCAAATACAAATCCTTATAGAACAAAATATGTATAGTTGAGTGCAACATTTTCACTTATCCTATTTCATCTCAAATATAATTTTTGTTTCTTGCAATTCTACATTAATAAATAATAAATATTTATAATTTATTATTTTCTCATAATTAAAGTCACTTAAGGGACTTAACCGAATACAGTTAGACTAAACTCTAATAAATTATTTTGTTAATCTAAAAATATTTTATTAATTACGTTCCACTCCACTAAAAGAACGTAATTGCACTCTTAAACTAATTACAATTACTGGAGTCAATAATTTTATATTTATGATTGATTGATCTAATAAATTATCCCCGTCGATCAACATAATATTTTGAATGAGGCAATATGACCATAGTGTCCCTTATTTAAATCCTCAATTCTCATATTCAATTTGACAGTACCATGTGATCACGTCATACTTACAAATTGAATTGAATATGTACTATTAAATTACTGAGCTCAGATTTAATTGTCCTTTAGAAGAACTTATGAAAAAATGATCTTGCCTATTAAATGTGACATATTCCATATTGCAGAATAATTATTCCATATTTATTTCACTTTAGTTACGCAAGATATCAATATATTGATTATTAAATTAATCTCACTCTTTGGTAACTCAAGAAACTTCAAGTTAGTAAATATAGATTATTATTTTCTCAGGATTAAGGTATTATATACGACAATCATGTAATGTTTAATTTGTATGGTCCATTCCACAAACTTAATATTTATGGTCCAATCCAATAGATCAACATATATCCTTAATTTTATTACCAAAGTTAAAGACAAACTTCAATAAAATCAAGACAATCTCAGTAAAATAAACTGCCCAAATTTATTTTAGAGGGTAGATAATTTATTTTGAATTAAATTATAAATAAATCTTTCTGTATTTAATAAATAAACACTTGATTTATAATATCTAATTAATTCGTGGACAAACAAGCTCATACATATATATAAATATATAAAAACATACTTTATTTAATTTCAAAATACAAATATTGTATTTACTCAACGAGCATATCTAGCAAAATTCTCTCACTTGTCTTAGAATAAATGGGACATGTCAGAAATACCCATACTTTCGCTATGCCTTCCAAAAATTGCTAAAGGCAAACTTCTTGTAAAAAGATCAACAAGATTTTCAACAAAACAAATCTGGCATACTTCTACATCTCCATGTCGAACAATCTTCCTAAGTAGATGATATTTACATGTAATGTGTTTACCACAACGATGGCTACGTGGTTCTTTTGCATTTACTACTGCACCACTATTGTCACAATACAAGCTAATGGCTTGAGATGCAGAAGGAACCACCTCAAGTTTTATCAAGAACTTCTTCAACCATACTACTTCTTTAGTTGCCTCACAAGTTACCACATACTCAACTTTCTTAGTAGAGTCAACAATATAAGATTGTTCGATACTCCACCACACAACTGCACAACCACTTAGGGTGAAAATGGAGCCAAAATTGGAATTGCAAAAATCCCTATCAGCTTAAAAATCAAAATCAATGTAACCTATAGCACTACAGGAAAAGTGACCTTTAGTGGCAATGTAATGCTGTCACAAAATGCAGAAATATTATCACTAAAGACATTTAGTGACAAAAATTTGTTATCACTTTAATGTCATTAAATTTATGTCACTAAAGGTATAGAGTGACAACAACTTATTCTTGTTACTAAATATTGACTTTTAGTGACAATATTCCGGTGTCACTAATGTAATCAACTATTAGTGGCAACATTTCTTGTCATTAATTTGTTTCAAAGATCGTCTCTTTTTACCAATATACTGTCACTAATTAGTCACTAAGTAGTGGCAACATACACCTTGTCACTAATTGGTCATTCATTACTGATAATCTCCACCTTGGATAACATCACTGACAACAACTTATTCTTGTCGCTAAATGTTGACTTTTAGTGACAATATTTTGGTTGTCACTAATGTAATCAACTATTAGTGACAACATGTCTCGTCACTAATTTGTTTCAAAGATCGTCACTTTTACCAATATATTGTCACTAATTAGTCACTCATTAGTGACATCTGCCTTGTCACTAATTGGTCATTCATTAGTGACAACCTCCACCTTGGATAACATCAGTGACAACCATATTTCTTGTCACTTGTGTTCTATTAACAGTGACAACCATATTTCTTAATAGCGACAACCTTTATTAGCAATAAACTTAGGGAAGTTAGTGACAATATTAATTTGTTATCACCAATTCACTACTAAATTCTAGGGCAAATACGATGGCTCCATAGCCGTTGTATTTGACACACTAGCCGTCATATTAGGCTAATACAACGGCTAAACAATGGTTTCATAGCCATCGTAATTAATCTGGTTGCTTTTGTTCGGCAACGGTTACAAAACTGTCATATTAGCTTAATACGATGGTCAAATACGACGGCTTAAAGGAAGGGTCATATTTGCTTGCACCGATGGTTTTCGGACATGGTTTTGACAAACCGTCGTTTTTGTTAGACAAATACGACGGCTTAGAATCCGTCGTTTTTGTTGACCTATCAAATAAGATGGCTTTATTTGCCATCATAATTGAAAAATTACAACGGCTCTATTAGCCGTCGTATTTAAGTGTTCCACATCAAATACGACGGTTGCAGCCGTTGTATTATACCTTATTTTGTTTGTAAATCATTTTTTATTTGTACATGATCCTGTACACGTATAATTTAATGCCAAACACAATAAAATCAACTCATTCAACACCAAATATAATAAAACACAATCTCCTCATTGCCAAACAACTCAAAAACAATATCCTCAATACACAAATCATAAATATACTCTACCAAGTCCCAAAAAAAAGATAGTACTACATGTATGAGAAATGGGAAATATCAAGAAATTGAACAGAAGCAGTAGTACAAAGATAAACAAGTAAAAAATCAAAATGTCACTCATCATGACGGATAGGCTCGTCAGGATCACCCGATCTAACAGGTAGAGAAGTGGAACCAATACCAAGAGATGTCGTAGAAGCACTGGATAGAGGTATAGGCGCTACATCAAATGCGCCTACATCTAATCTGCGCGATAATACTTCCATAGTAGTCTGAAGCGCAGCTATACGTGACTCGTAAACCTCTCGCTCATGCTGCATCTCAACTCGCATCTTAGACTGCATGGTATCTCGCATACTCTACATACGTGCCTCAACCTCAATCCTGATGACTTCCTCAACATTTGCTGCAGAACTTGATGATTGACCGACTGACGTTGGTGTTGGACCCTTTCCTTTACACCTAACACGACCTCTTATTTCTGGACTGAACAGTCACCGAAATATATGATCCTTCGCTTCCTCTGTGCGCTCAGACTCAGACAATGCCTGCCACTCTGTCTCTAATCGGTCCTACAAAATTAAGAAATATTATATCAAATTTATATTAGGTTAATGTAATGTCGTTATCATATTTTAATAACTCAAAAAAATTAGCATTTGAATATAACTTACAATCATCTCTGCAGTTAAATCATCAGCTTGCCGACCGTGCCACCTTCGTGTCGCAAGGAACATATCATATTGTTATGTCGGTTGGCCTTGTAATGGCCATTTGTAAAGACGTGTGAGAAATTTCAAGCAAAGTAGATAAATTTCAAATGAATAGTGTATAACATAAATTGAATACCTGATCCTGTATAACAGAATGTGGCATTCTTCCTATGACCGGTGGATATGCCAAATACGATCGATTTTGTCTATTCCGCTCGACCTCCATCTATAATTATTTAAAATAGTTAACATATAAAAAAATTAAACAAGTTCTCTGAGACATAAAAGTAGTCAACTTCTATGGTACGACCTGTGTATTCTCCAAACACTAGTAATCAACTAACATCCTCTATTGATTTTTGTCAACCCGTTTATCTTCACAAACAATAAGCTCCTTACTTTTCTGGAAAGGAATGTAGTATTTTTGTTTTAACTTCGACTTAAAATCCTGCCACACTGTGCATATCATCTTCATTGTGACACTACGTCCTTTTGGTGGCATCGTGGTGTTGTCCTTGTACAAATTTTAACAAATAATTAAATAAACAAAATGTTAACTTTTGAAGAAAACACTCTTGGCTATGTTAGAATAAAATTAGTTACCTGTATTTCTTGCCAAACTTTGTCTTTAAGTCTCTGAGGTATGGAATGTCAATCCCTGTAATTCAAAGGGAACCTACTACTCATGCGTGCAAAATAGCCCAACACTGAACTATAACAAGATGTATCTAACCCAACAAGCCCTCCGTGTTGGTTAACACCAACATCGTACTTTCGAAACCTTGACTCACCCCATCCGGAAGGTAACTTTCCACCCCCGCAAGAACTCCTCACTGTGGAACCTACAAAATATCAACAGACTTATTAATTGAAATATAGTGAAGAAAGAAAAATAATTTACCAACACATTTCAATAGCCACATAAATCAATTTCTCATAATATTTACTTTTTATTAACTTAGCACACCTGAGGCACTAGGGTTTGAGGAAGAAGGTCCTGTGCAACTGGGACCTACATTAGAAGTGGGTATAGTTGTCGCCTGATTAGACTCCTGATCCGTGAAACCTGTGCGGACACTTGTATGTGATCTCTGTCCAACCTTGTATGCTAGAGTTGGTGTCTCTGTACACCGTGAGGAACTAGCACTTGATCTTGAGGTAGCTATGGCATCCTGCATCGATCCACATCGAGAATGCTTGTTTACGATTTGCAAAATAAAAAGATTTAACATTTAGTAAAACATTTTAACAGCTGCAACACATTTAGTAAATGATTAAGTGATTTAAGTACATTTAAATTGTAGGTTGTATTCTTCTTCTATCTAAATCTACTTCCTCCCCAGAAATCCTATCTCTAACCTATACGGCATCTACTTCGCGCAAAACAGGACGAGAATCTAACTGCTGCGCAGGAAAAGTTTCTAGATCATGGTCCATTGAATACACATCATAATTATCTCTTCTCATCATTGGTATTACCACATGCCAGTCTCTTTCTTTAGGACAGCGAGAAAACCAAACTTGTTCCGCTTGGTTTGCTAGTATGAATGGCTCATCCATCTCTCTATTTTTTCGGTACAACAAACGGTCCAGATTCACCAAAGTAAACTTTAGTTCGTCAACTCTAACACCTCGATGAACATCAACCCAATTACATTTGAATAATAGAAATTTCAGTTCACTACTATATCGGATCCTTATAATATCAGTAAGCACTCCATAGTAATTGACACCAGCTGCTACAGGATTCATATCTCTTGGACTGGAATAACTCGTAGTATCAACTTTACATATGATGCCAGAATTTTGGGTTGACTTGTTAGCTTCGTATGTTATTGTATGAAATCGGAAGCCATTCACGTTGCATGCATTGTAGCGCAACCCTTGATTGAAAGGACCATTTGCAAGCTTTTTTTAGTAGGAATATCAGGACATTCTTCATGCTCATCAACCTATAATAAATATAAGTGTTATAAAGACTAAATGTTCTAGAGAAAAACTTGCTATATTGTCTGTGTTTTGCTTACATAATGACTGAGCCAAGTGTGAAACGTTTGAGAATGAATACGTTGTCTGTCTGTAACCGAGATCTTGGATGCTCTTTATTTATGACAGACATATGAAGACTGCAAATAGACCACAAGTGAAAATTTAAAGGTTATAATAAAAGAAGCATAAAATGGGAAAGATAATGATTTAAAGGAAAACTGATTCTCTATAAGGTTTAAGGATGTCAGCGTTGGCTAAAACCCACCGGTGTGCTTGCATCAATGTTAAACGATTAAATATTACATCAATCCCTTTTCCAACTAGTTTGCCCATCGGGTTGTCATTATCAACATATCTTGGAGGCCTATTCTCTTTGCTCTCAACATCATCTAAATATCTCGACACGAATATCATACATTCTTCCATTAAATATCTACTGGCAATCGAACCTTCAGGTCTAGCACGATTGTGTACGTAACACTTAAGAGTCTTCAAGTATCTTTCAACCGGAAACATCCATCAATATTGAACTGGACCAGCTAACAATGCATCATCGGCCAAATGTATCGGTAAATGTTCCATTATATAAAAAAAACTAGGGATGAATGTCTCTTCAAGAAGACAGAGTGTAACTGCGAAACGGTCTTGAAGATACTCGAAATGCCTCTCTTTGTTGACTTTACATGTAACACTCCACTACCTAGGCCCAACAGGGCCGAGGATATCGCCCCGTCCAAAGGACAAAGGGTCTTTATAACTAGGACACACAACAAAAATAAAGCAAAACCTTAAAATTTAAAACTTATTGCAACCCAAAAATTCATGAATAAATCTAAAATAAAAATTGTTCACTCTTAACTCCCAAAGCATTACACAAAATAAATATCAGAATATCTTCTAAGGCAGGCAACAACTAGCTACTCATCCCCACAACATGATCGACCTAAAATCATAGTAAAACGGGTGATGAGATAAAAATCTCAGTAAGCCCGTGTGTACTTTGAGTGTTCGGCGAAAACAGTTCGTGAAAGCAAAGTGTAAGAACTTCATAAGAAAAATATTGGCAAGTAATAAACAATGTTCAAAACCAAGAGTGGCGTTTTGACTTTTCCATCTATACATGTTCATTAAAATCAACCACTTAAAAGGGATGGTCATGGGTTACCACACGTTGGGCCCCATAATCATACAACGGTCAGAATGCCACACTTTGTACCGATTGATAAAAAGGTAGGTGAAATATTAGCAAGCAATAAACAATATTTAAAATTAAGAGTGGCGTTTTGACTTTTCCAACCATACATGTACAATAAAATCAATCACTTAAAAGGGCGGCCATGGGTTACCACACGTTGGGCCCCATAACCATACAATGGTCAAAATGCCATACTTTGTACAGACTGACAAAAGGTAGGTGATCGTCCTACCGGGTAAGATTCTCCTTCTTCTCTACACCCAAATAAAACCGGTTGTCCACTCCGGCAATACACAGTCCACATGACTGAAAACTGCTAGCTCAGACCGGCATGACTAAGTAGTACTGACGTTTCTCTAAGTTGAGTTCATCTTCCGGAAGTGGCCTCCTGCCAGAAGACTTACTCTTGCTCTTCAAAACTAGTACTACTAGCCTTCCCTTATTGAGTACTCAACGTATTTTATCTCACTTAGGAGAAAACTGATAAAACATTACTTTACTTGAAAATGGCAATCAAGGGTTTCCAAAGTCGTTGTCAAAATCAATTTTAGAAACAGTTTAGTGTTTGAATCAAATTGCTTGTTGATTTTCAAATAATTGGTTTGAATGAGACAAGAAAAGAAACAGTCCCTAATTGCCTTTACCAAATCAGTGTTCACAAACTTCGGGTTTAGCTTGCCATGAAAACCTTTTACAACAAACACGTTTTATGCAGGAGCTTACCTGATCCTTAATTTAAGATAAAATAAAGGTCTTCAACAGCTGACCTAACCCCGCCTGAAGTAAATACAAGCCATAATTAAACTCAAGTCAAAATCCACTCTCACAAATAAAATTAGCTCAACTTACTTCAACCATGATCCTAGTGTCCCAAGCTTTAAGGCCAGATAATAAATAAAAGGGTTTGTAGGCTAAGTCTAGTTTGATATTAAAATAATTAGGGTTTTGGAAATAGGTACTAATGAGTTGAAGGTTTAAATTTTGCTAAAAATAAATTAGAATTTATTTGATGAAGGGTCCTAGGCGGTATTAGATAAAATAATGATTTATTACTAATTAATTGTTTGAAAATAATTGATAACTAAAATTAATTGCAAGTAAATTTTAATAGGTTTTGATTAAAAGATAATAATTGAAAGATAATAAATTTTAATGGTATTTATGAATATAAGACTTACAAAATTAATATTTTACTTATCATGTTTATTTATATAAAAGGCTTCATTTGATATTATTATTTTATATAATATCTATATATTTTTTATTTCTTTAATAAAAGTTATTATTTATTTAACTAAAATATCCTTATTTTATATATAATAGTCCAAATCTACCCTTCCTAGGGTTTTCAAAATTTACTAGAAAGAATTATAGCATCAATCATTTTATTGAAGAAATAAAATTAACTTAGGGACAACTAGGTCACGATCATATTTCCATTGCTAACCACAATCATAAACATATAATCCACTCCAATTCATCAAATCATCCAAAACATAAATAAAGGCATAGATCTAAATTTACCAAGACATGATCCAACCTCTACCAACATATACATATTCATGGCTTTAACAAACATACATGAACATAAACCCTATTCACCAAAGGTGACATAATCTCTAACATGCTTGATCACATATACCACTCACGACATGGAAGCATCCATTAAACTCTAAAAATGCTATACAATCAACCAAGACAATCAACTCATATATCAATCCCATCTCCATCATATACACACATTTATTCATATTTCAATCTCAACTCATCACAACAACACATGCTCAAATCCTAATCAAAATCCATCTCATTCCAATACCATACTAGAGACATGAATCTAGAACTTAAAGAGAGGGTTGAAGAGGCTTACTTGATTGATAAGTACCTTGGAGTAGGTTCGAAGGGATCCTAACTCTTAGGAGACTAGTTCTGTCCAAGAGAGATGAAGAAAACATGGCCATGGTGGAAGTCACCATTCGGCCAAGAGAGGGAGAGCATTCGGCCAAGAGAGAGAGAGAGAGAGAAGAGAGAAAAAGAGAGTCCATTAGTATGATTATATATGATATATATGTATGTATATATATATATATATATATATATATATATATATATATTCATTAGAAGTTGAAGATGAGAGAAGGTGGTGTGATTGATCATGCTTACCTTGAAGATGTTCTTGAGCCTTCACAAAAATACTGGTTTTTTATCCAAAAGTGAGACTTCGATTTTGGTGTTTGATGTTAAAAATTGTAGAAGTGGATTCAAGGGGTTGAGTAGGTGTAATTTGGAGTTTTTGGAGAAGATTGGAGTGGTTTGGAGTGGTCTTAGGCGTGAGAGGGTTAGTAGGTGTTCTTGGTTTGGAGAGAATAGAGATATTAGAGAGAGGGCTGGCCGAAATTCTGTGGGAGAAGGGTGGCCGACTGGTTTGGGAGGGTTTTGGTAATTGGATTTTCAAATTTGAGAGGAAAAAGAGAGTTGGTTGTTTGAAATCCTAAAAGAATATTTTAGGGAATTAATTTTGAAAACAAATATGGTAAGAAAATCTTGGTTAATGGAGAGCTTTTGGAAGCTTCAATGGCCGACTGAATTGCTGTGATTTTTGTTGAGATGAAAGATGTTTGGATAAGCCTTAGAGTGGCCTAAAATATGGTGCACATTGGTGAAGGAATTTTCTGGTTGTTTGAGGGTTAATCTATGGAATGTTGCTGGAAAATTTTGCTAAAATTTTGGACTTCAATCAATGGTTTGATTGGAGTGATTGATGGAGATTTTTTAGGAGCAGCCATGGACTAATTTTCGAGCAGAACAATGGAGGAGATGATAGAGCTCGGTTCATGGCTATTCAAGGTGAGTTTGCACAGAAAAATAGAGTAAGTTTTGGACAAGGGTGAAGAGGGAATAAGCTGGAATTTCTGGGCAAATTTTTCTGCCATATTTCAGTCAGCTTGTAGAAGGTTTGAGGGGCCATTAGAGGGTCCTTTAAGGATGGTTTTCAGTCTTTTTTATGGAGGAAAAACAAGGCTGCATTACTGGTTGAAAAGATGGAAGAAACAGCTTGGTTTTTGGGCTCTCCAAGCTGCAAACCTGCCCAGGAAATTTTCCTAGTTTGCACAGCCTTTGGCAGTCCAGTTTTGAGCTGAAATTTTCAGTCTTCAAGCTAAGTGAAATGGTCATTTTTCTGGTAGCATTTGAGAGGGAATATTGGCTGAAAATTTCTACAATTGGACTGGTCAAGAAGCTGGAAAAATTTTCAGTTTACTACATGAAGAAGATGAACACAACTAGGTTAGAGTTTTGAATGTTCAACCATGGAGATTAATTCTCTTAGGAACCTTCCATAACTCTTCCCCAATTTCGGTCAAGAAGATATCCATTCATAGCCATTTTCGAAACCTAAATATCACAAATCCTTGCTGGAATTTTCTGGAAATAAAATTGACTTGGATAAATTGAACATCCTAATTGATTAAAAATTAAGAAAAGCTAGAGTTCAAGAAGGGTAGGAATCCCTTAGAAATTTTTGTCGGGTACAAGAGTGGAATTGGAACATTCCTATCATGTCTCCCCTAGAACAACACTCCTACTCCTCCCTAAAGTATACAAGGGCCGAAAATATAGCCTTCCTAACACAAACTAAAATTTAATCATGCAAAAACTCAAATGATGGAATTTGAACTCAAGACCTCAAAGAATTATTTCAAAGTTCTAACCACTAAACCACAACAACTCTAGTTCTTATTTTCCCTCCCAAATATTTTTCCTATTTAATCCTCAAACTATCTCCCTAATTCCTCCTCAAGCAAAAATTACTATTTTGCCCTGCTTACTCAACAACCACAATCAAGCCATCTAATCACATATCCAAGGTACATAAAATCATATAAAAATATATTTATGCATGCAAGAAAATATGATACGCATCCCAACTCCCTTACTCTAAGGTTGGTTTCAACTGGGGTTTCACATTAGAACACAGCTGCCTAAAACATGAAGCAATTTCAATCAAAAGTTGCACTACATTCCTGGGCAAAGTTGTGCGGGCTGCTAACGGGATTAATTACTGGAGTAAAATGTGGGAATCATGACTCTTCAAACCTCCCAAAGTCTTTCTCCTCATGTTTACCCATCGAGAAATATTAGAACAATAGCCATCGGGAACTCTCAGTTCCTTTAATATTGTCAAAAAAACTTCAACTTCCGACGACTCATTGTATAAGGAGCTGGTGGCAAACTATATCCAGTTCCAGACAATTTTAAAATTGGATATGAACAATCACTTCAACCTTGGAGTCAACGGAAAATACCTAATACGCTTGCATGCAACTGTACTACCCTCTTTCTTGTACCTTGGAGCATTGCATACCTCACAAAGTTGTGCGGCCTCATTTTTCCCTTTGTATATTATGCAATTATTTGGACAAGCATCCCAGACTTTGCATTCCATTCCTAACACATTCATTATCTTACTAGCCTCGTAGTAATTCTTGGCAATTTTCACTCCCATCTCACTAAAAGCATCTGTAAGAAGCTCAAGTAGCATATCAACCAACTTGTTTGACCACCCATTTAAGACTTTTAAATGTAATAATCTCATAAAGAATGAAAGTGAAAAAAACTTAGTACAACCTGGATACAATTCTATAATAGCCTCTTCCAACAATTCATGTATCTCTCTCAAATCATCAGGTTCTTCAGTTGCATTATCGAAGTCACTAATGCCACTAATATCTTGAAGCATCCCAACCATATCATCCCCTTGTTCGTTTTCATTCGAAGGGATGTTGCTAGGTGTATTGCGAGAAGATAAGTAAGTTTCCCCATGAACACTCCATTTTTTGTACCAACGCATGAAACCCCACATTTGACAATGTTGTTTGACATCTATTGTACTATAAAGATACTTATTCTGGCACTTCATACAAGGACAATGGATTTTAGATCTATTAGGTTTGTCTTCTAACGTAAATTCTACAAAGGCATCCAAACCCTTATTATATTCATCACCTAAACGGTCTTGTAAGTCAATCTATGATCGGTCCATCTTCCTATTCATTTATCCATATTTTCAGTCAATCTACAAGTTTCGTTATGATAAACATATTCAAGAATGAATGAAAATGAAGGGAAATGAAATTTCATTTAGTAAACATATTAAAATATTTCTAAAAAAATATTCTCATGGGGTAAGAATTATTTGTAAAAAATTCTCTCATAAAACTATTTTATTTAGATTCTTTGTAAAAGAAAATTTGAAAAAATTTTGATAGAATTTTCCCTATAAAATGAATATTTTCCAGGCACTAGGCCACCTCAAAATGCACAATTATGCAATTCAACCAACGAAAAGCTCATAAAACCATCAAACCATTCAATCATATTTATAAAAAATTTTCAAGTAAACCTCCATCTCATCCAACTAGGTCCACTTCCAAAACACATAATTAAGTTGCATTTTCTACATAATTAGCACTTGCATTCACCCATGCAGTTGCCAAACACACTGAACTTTCTATCAGCATCATTTCAATGCATAAATCTCCATGGGAGTACATTGAAAAAAAAAATAGTATCTCCAAAAATAGTAGCAAAAAATGAACGAAAAGTATTAAATAGTTGTTGACTTATTTAAATAATTAGTTAGGAAAAGACAATTAGGACAATTAGTTCAAGAATTTCGCACACTAGAATAGCAAAAACTAGGAGTGTCGTCAGGTTTTTTTTTGGAGAAATACAGAGGTATGCATATGGAGAAACAAAAGGACTAACTGTTACTGCAACTATTTTCAGCGGAGAAGCTAATTTTAGTAGCCAAATGAGCAGAAGATCTACAATGGAAGAATATGAAAATATCATTATGGCATTTGCCTTTTCAACTCTGCTATAGGAGAAAAGAATATTGATAAACATCTATTCATTGAAAGAAGAATGCATGACAATGTGTGAACTTTGATGCATCCCTGCATTATGCTTTTAACTTAAAATTTAGGAACTTGGTTGAAGTCGTAGCATTTTTTTTTTCTTCCTATACAAGATTCTGAAGTCCTAGCCCAAACATATTTTATTCCCATTTAGGAACTTTGAGCCCATTATTTGTTTAAATCAAAAACACCAAAATTTCCTATTTACTGAACATTTTACTTCTATTACAATTGGACTTTAAATGAACTTATTGCTACAAATCCTCCAGAAGAATCAATTTAAGAATAATTGAGACTATTGCAAGAAAATAGGGGGACGAGAGGACAAGAACGAGCCTCGGAGCATTGTTAATCGTACCTGTAGACAACCCCAAATGCAAAATGCAATAGCCCAAATTAGCAATTGAAGTTGGCAATGGGGACGAGCGGGGGCTTTACCAGAGATGGAGTTTTGCCGGCAACGAGAAAGAGAGGGATCTTTCGCCGCGACGGAGAAGAGAGCGGGATTTGCCAGTGATGGAGAAGAGAGGGAGCCGAAGTGATTTGACAATGATGGAGTAGAGAAGGACCCGGAGAAGAACGCCGGAGAGATTTGACAATGACGGAGAAGAGAAAGAGGACGCCAAAGTGCTTTGCACCATGCTGTCGCAGAAGAAGGAGGAGGAAGAATAAGGTTGAAATCAATGAAGGCGGGTTTATTAAGACCAAATACAATGGTTAATCATTAACAGTTGTATTAGGTTCATTTAATGCGATGACTAATGATTAACCGTTATATTAAATATGTCACAAAAACGACGGTCAATCATTAACCATTGTCTTAACGGTCACTAAAAACGACGGCTATGTAGAAACCATGATATTTAAATGACACTAAATACGACAGTTATGAGGAAACCGTCATATTAAGTGCATTAAATACAACGGTTCTGTCGTATTAAGTGATTAAATATGACGGCTTCATCATAGCCGTCGTATTTATGTTAAACCTTAATAAATTTTTAATTATAGATTTTAATTTGTGTTATATATATACATAGATATGCACACGCATATATGTATGTTTGCAATTAAACTTCTTTATATTATGTAACATATTAATACACACACACACACACACATGTATATATATACACACAAACATATGTACAGTAGAATAACTAATAAAATGAAATTCAAACTCTTTAATAGAAATATACGAAAACTTAGGATGTAAACAAAAATTTATTTAAAAAATTAATGATCCAACCATTAGATATATTTATACAGTTAAAACAAGTTTATATATTTGTTAAAATCATTACAAAAAGTAGTACTGTGACTAAATTTGAAAATAATCAAATAAAATTTACACTACTTTTGATTGATTTTGTTATAATTTGAAAAAACAACGATGACTATAACGACGGTTGAAAAAGCGTGGTATTTCTAAAAAGTCACAATTTAATTTCAAGAAATATTATTAATTCAACCTAATACAATGGTTCCATTGAACCGTCGTAATATATCAAACTAATATGACAGTTCCCGTGAACCGTCGTATCTGTTCAACCTAATACGACGGTTCACTCGAACCGTCGTAGTTTTTCAACCTAATACGACTATTTTTATCAAACTGTTGTATAAATGAGATCTAATATAATGGTTATTTAACCGTCATATAAAGTGGTCTATTACGATAGTTTTATCGACCGTTGTAATATGGTCGTCGTATTTTGCCAGCTTTTTTGTAGTGATTTAAGCCCCACCTCCAGTCTATATTTTCGTACTTTCATCTCATTCCATTCTCTATATGCTATTCCCTTCTTGTCAATATTATATTATAAATAGTGACAACATTTTACTACATCATTTTATTTATTTATTAACAACTAGTCCTTATCAATAAATAATATATTAACTTATAATTTTTGTCATTCGTGTAATTCAAGAATCCCTAGACATGATAAACCAAGAATAAAAAGTTACAATAACAAAACTGAAAAAAACATGAATACCCAAAATATATAATATTATATTTTATAATAATATCACTAAGTAGATCTTTTTATGAATACATCTAATAGGAATTAAGCTAACCAAGCAGTTCAAACTTAAGAAGGGGGAGCGACAATGCAAGGGCTAATAACAAGATTAAGGACCAAGAGACTCCAAGGCGATATCCAATTGCTCTTATAGCCATACTTGATTATGGAAGGAATTTAGAGTGAAGAAGGCAATCCTGAACTTAAGTTGATGAACGTCTAAGTGGAATCCAAACAACAGTCCATGCCTACACCAACAGAGGAAGTGAAAGAGGGAGAAAACGCTGAAATCTAGCTTCTAGCTTCAACTTGGCGCGGGCCCCAGTAGGCATACCTAGCACCAGGTGCACTCTGCCAACCAAATGCTAGAATTTCAGGATTGATCGGGCGCCAGGTCTTGCGCCTACACCTGGCGCTGGGTCTAGTCGGACACAGTGCTAGAATCTAGTGCTGACTTGGTGCCCCAGCACAACTCCTGGTACTGGGTCAAATTGGGCAGGATCTCCTATTTTGTTGATTTTTACTGTTTTATTCGCATTTTATTTATTTTAAATATTTTGTAAAGATATTTTTAGCCCATAAATTGTCTTGGGGTCTTAGTAGTCACTTTGCTATGGCTAAAGTAGTATAAATACATATTTTATAATTTGACAAGATAATTCATCTTACTTTATCAAATTGAGAAAGAGAGCTTTGAGAAGTTTAACCTCTTTGTTCATCTTGTTCAAGACCTTACTTAGGGTTTAGTCCTCCCTATGTATGAATCTCTAAAATCTTGGATAATCCAATGTGATTTCTCTTGATTGGGTCTTAGTTACTTTGTTCTTTTAAAGTTTTATCTTGAATTCCTTTGCTTGGGTGCCTATAGTTCTACTTCTCTTATTCTTAGTTTCCTTTGTTGTATCAAGGATAGTGAATCTATACTAGGTCTTGCTATATTTCTTATGGGTCTTTGATGCTTTGTTCTTCAAATGTTTGCTAGAGAATAGTTAGATAGTTTTCTTTCTTCTTTACCATAAATTTTCACTATTTGGGTTATATTTGTTTAGCCAAAGGTTTTGTCCATTTGTTTACCTTCATTCCACAAATTTGTTCACACAAGATCATATCAAAGAGTTTGGTATCATAGAAGGAAAGTCTTAATTTCAATCAAAGCTTGACATCAAAAAAATGAGCCCTATATGTTGAAGAACTAAAAATAGTAGAATCCCGTAACTCAAAAACATGCTCCAAAAAGGTCTTCAAATCTTTGCCATATCTTGATTTTTCTTTGAGAAAATTTCTCTTTGATATAAATATAATCATTGGAAACAGATTTGTCTTGTATTTGTGGTGAAAATGGGCTTGAATATGGATGAAAATATTGGTTGTTCTTAAGTGACAGGATTGCAACTAAAGTATTTGATAAATGTTATATGAGAATATTTGTGGCTTTAGTTGTGAGTTTTGAATTTTAATTTTTCATTCCTTAGGATGTTGGGATTTGATATACTACTCTATTATTGAAATCCATGCTTATTGAACTCATCTTTGCCATTGTACATTTGTAGTAGTCATGCTCTTCCTATTCCTATCTACTACATTTTCTTGTTTCTTATTCTTACTAATTCTTGTTCGTTTCTTGTTTAAAATTACTTCCTTATGTTTTAGTAATTGTTCTTGCACTATTTGAGTCCTTATTCTTTGAAATTTTTGCTTGAAAAACTTGTTTCTTAAAGCGCCCAACAAGTGTTTGTTAAAATTCTCCTAAGACCCACTAATTGAAAATTTCATTGAATTTTGTTGATTCACGTGGTTAGACTAAATCTTTGGCCATTGGGGAGAATTGGATTGAACAAGAATGTTTGAGTGTTGAGAAAAAGGCAAGAGGAAGAAATTTTCATCAAAAGAACCAAAAAGGGTAAATACGAGTGTAGAATGAAAACTATTGAGAGTAAATATGCAAGGGAGTGAAGAGAAGAACTACTTCTTTTATTAATCTCTTTTGCAGGTATAACTCTTTAAGTAATTCCAGTGCCATGGCCCACGGACAAGAACTTCGTAGACTTAATCTAAATGGTCCTAGTAGACCCCGAGAAGAATCACTTGATGCTAGGGATTTGCGAGATGATTTGCAAGCTATGATGTGAACTATGCAAAGTGAGTTTCAAAACATGACAAGGGAGCTAATGGGGTTGAGCAATCAACTTGGTATCTCTTTTACCGTTGCACAAAAAAGAGGTCAAGAGAGATTTGGAGCCCCTAACCTAATGAGGGATGATGACGCCCATACTCGTCCATTGAATGCTCAGTAAGTTGAAGAGTGGGATGAACACTCTATTGGGAGATTCCAACAAGCTCCCATGAGAGGGGATATGCATGGTATGAGAGGAGGACAAGAAAAGGTCAAAGAAGGAATGGAGGAAATATCCGAGAGGGTTGGAAAGAGAATTTGATGGAATTGATGAATGATATGAGAGAAAACATGGTGATGCGTATGGAGAACTCAATAAATGATGGGACAATAGAGGAGGAAGGAGAAAAGGAAATGATGAGGATAGGGAATTGAACTATATCAAGTTGAGACCACCAACATTCTATGGGAAGAGTGATCCTAAAGCCTATTTTGAATGAGAGAGCAAAATAAAGATAAACTTTCAGTGTCATATCTATAGTGAAAGATCCAATGTGAGGCTAGCCATTTTGGGGTTTGCAGAGTATGTTTTGGTTTGGTAGGAACAAGTTGGCAATCAGAGGAGGTACATGGGAGTAGAAAACCTGGGCAATTAGAACTTATTAAAAGACATGATGAGGGCTAAGTTTGTTCCACACCACTACTACCAAGACCTCTACCAAAGGATTCAATCCCTTAAACAAGATAATAAAGGGGTGGAGGACTACCATAAGGAAATGGAGATGATGTTGATGAGATCTCAAATCCAAAAGAATCTTAGGGCAATAAGAGTTAGATTCTTAGGTGGATTGAATAGGAAAATAGCCAATTTAGTAGAGTTGTACTCCTATGACCGACTTGAGGACATAGTTCATGCCGCTGCCAAAATTGAAAAATAACTAAAGATGAGGACTTTTGCCAAGCCTACTTTGCAAAATTCAAACACCGCTAGCAAGATGCTAATCAAGAAGGAGGATGTTCCTAAACCTTTCCAAATGGAGTACAACAAGCTAAGGGAAGGATGAAAACCTAGGAAAGATTAGAAACTTAGGAAAGGTTGGAACAAGGATAAGAGAAAAGCTATGGAAACTCCACAATGAAATAGAGATATCAAGTACTTCAAGTGTCTTGGCTATGGGCATACTTCTCATAAGTGTCTAAGTAAAAGGGTTATATACACTAATCTCTATGGAGAAGTCATAACCGATGAAGAAGAGGAGGAAGAATAACGCCAAGAAGACCAAAAAGAAAATATGGACGAGGAAAATGATGAAGGGGAAATAGTTGGCCAAGAGTATTCCTTAGTTGGAGTCACAATGAGGTCATTAAACTCCCAAGCCATTGAAGACAAAGATTATCAACAAAGGGAGAACATATTCTATATAAGGTGTCTAATCAACAAGACCCCTTATAATGTCATTGTGGATAGTGGAAGTTGCACCAATGTGATTAGTGTAAACTTAATTGATGGGTTGGGTATGAAATGGATTAAACACCCCAAGCCCTACAAACTACAATGATTTAATGATAATAGAAAATTGAAGGTCAACAAATAAGTCTTGGTATCTTTTGAGATGAGGAACTACAAAGATGATGTACTATGTGATGTGGTACCTATGCAAGCAGGTCGTTTACTTTTAGGGAGATCTTAGCAATACAATAGGAATGTAAAGCATGATGGGTGAAAGAACACCTACTCTATTGTTGAAAAACCTTAGAGGGGGTGAATAAGGTTTTTGGCAAGCAAAAATAATTTTTCCCGATTGTCTAAAATGCTAATCAATGATGATCACCAAGATACTTGGACTGACTTTATAGATGCATAGAAAGCTATCCAAGTACTCGTAGATGTATATTCAGATTTAGACAATGAAAGATCATAAAAACAAAATGCACGAACCACTGAAATAAAATGAGACAAGAGATGTATAGTGGTTCGATCAACAATGATCTATGTCCACTACTTTAAGCCTCACACTTAAGGATTTTCAATCCTATTTCATTAACCTCACTTAATGAAATAGCCACATACAAGAGAGGATCACCACACTAGGTTTTACACAACCTCTTAAACACATCAAGGCTCACTCCTATGGGTTTTACACCACAACCTTAAACATACACACAACAAGGCTCACCCCTATGGGTTTTACAACACAACCTTGAACTTACAAACAAGAAGGATCACCCCTATAGGTTTTACCACACAACCTTGCACTTACAAACAGAGAATATGAAAATCAATAGAATAGAGATAAGCTCACTTACTTGAGTAGATATTCTCTCGGATACAAGCCACAAAATACTTTTATCTTTGATACATAATCAACTCACTTTGAAGCTTAAGATAAAAGGAGATTTTTGAAAATATTGAGCAATAGTATTTCTAAGATGAATGTTTCAAAAATCTTACTTGTAATCTTGCTTTAAGGGCTATTTATAGAGCCAAAAAGTGGAGTGCCAATGGTCATAAAAAAAACGGCTATAAATTTTTCTGTTTAAACTCATCCGAGTTTTGGATGAAGATGCATCTAAAAGTTAAGTTCAAAATGGCACATCCGTGACAAATAATTTTCAACCCGATTTACAAGATTTTAGATGAACCTTTTGGATTCAAACTGTACCATCCAAAATTCTACGAATTTTAAAAACTTTGAAAATCATCTCCTTTCAAGATTTAAGGTAAAGTCAAATAAATCAAAAGATAAGAGGATATATAAAATAATAAATATACCTTAATGAACACTTCTTAGTCTAATATTCTTCATAAGAAGTCTTCTTGATGTATAACTCCTTATACTTGATTTTCCATTTGATCTTCCATTCTTGAAATCAATGATGAAGGAGTCGCCAACAATTCTTATTTGAAGACTTTAGAAGAACAAAGGTCAATCATGTCCTATCACAATAAATTGACATGTTAGTCCATATTAATGTTTGTCATAAATTAAAACACAAAAGAAAGCCCTTAGGGCTAACAATCTCCCCCTTTTTGAGTGATGACAAACATGACACAATTGATATGTAGATAGAAATAACATGATGAGCAAAAAGTGCAAATAATTGTAACAAGTCTCATAGAGATCTTATAAGTAAACATATTTCAATAATCTTAAGGCATGTAATATCTCTATATAAATATTCAGAATAGTTTGATAGAGATAAAATGCTAAAATGCTCCCCCTAAGTATATGCTTATGTGAAAATTTCGAACATGAGAGGGAATAGAAGAAGTAACGATTTATTCATTCAGAAAGTGTATCCAAAATAGTTTTGGATGACTGTGTGTTTTCAGAATATTTTTGGATGGGGCTTTTGGATGTCCAAAACATTTTTCAAAAACTGCTTATAAGAGTATTTGTTTTGGAAATGAAGTTTCTGAGTCCAAAACTCCTCCTGAGTCGATGCACCATAAAAATTTATCACAGAATTTTGTTTCAAAGATCCAATCATCATTCAAAATTCTGTGTGCATAACTATTCATGCCAGAAGTAATTTATGCAGCTCATAACAGTTTATGCAATTTTCATGAAATTTTGTAACTGTTCAACAACAGTTTCAGTTTCAGAACGGTTTCAGCAGTTACTTCGCATGTAAAAAAAAAAAAAACTATGCATTAACAGTTCAAATTCAATTCATCAGTTTCATATCAGATTATTATGCAGAACCCATAACATTTTCAGACTAGCATATTTCCTTCTTCCTGGTGAATGCCAACAGCATTATGTCGACAGTCATGCAGACAATAATATTTTCTCAGATCAACATTCAACATTTTCACAAACTATCATTCAAAATTTTCACAACAGAATTTTCTTAGATTAGCATTCAATATTTTCACAGCAGAATTTTCACAGATTAGCATTTAACATTTTCATAGCAGATAATAAAATTTTTAGACCAACATATGCAGACAACATTGTCTTCAGATCAACATATTTCATTCTCCCCCTGTCATAGATCATCGGACAATCCCATAATATTCTTATTGCCTCAATAATATAACATTTCATAATATTTCTATTTCTCCCCATAGATCATCAGATAATCCTCAAATTTTCCCCATAATTCTTACAGCACCAACCAATATCATAACAGTCTATGATATTCCTATTTCTCCCCCTTTGTCATCAATCAAAAATAGGCATAGAAAACGGAGAAATAAGCAATAGTTAGTAGATAGATAATTAAGCTTAAAAATAAACATCAGTAATTATCCAAAGACAGGAATATAAATGGCGGAAAATAAATTGTTCAATGGAGTGCAGAAAAGAAATTGTTCATCATCCCAGTTGCGATCCCAGAAAATAGTTTATCCAATATTGATTGTCTCAGATTTTGCTCCAGCACCTTTCTTGGAAAACTGACCAGCAATCCTGTTGGATTTTCGCTTCACAACCACATGTTTCTGCCTTTTTCCTTTGGGTTTGGGAGAAGGAGGAGGAGTGTCTGTTTTCTAAACGGGAGAAGGTGGAAGAGATGGTTCAGGAGAAGTTGCAGGAGAAGGTTCAGGAGAGGAATCCTTTTTGTCCATAGGAAGTTCAGATTTATCTTCAGCTTTTTCATGTTCAGAAGATTTAGCAGATTACTCAAGGACAGATAGTCTATTCCCAAGACTTTTTATATCTGAACTAAGAGTCTCCAATTTCTCTGCAAAAGAACTTATTGCATTCAGAATAGTTTCAGAGAGCCCGGAGTCCAAAGCAATTCCTTCTGAATCCATTTTTCTTTTAAGTCTAGACTTCCCTTCTACCCTGATCTTTATCAAATTTTCTTTCTCTTTCCCAGCAGATTCTCTCAATAACTTCCAAGAATTTCCTTCCCTAACATATCCCATCTTTTCAAAAGAATCAAATCTGTAAACATTCGTTTTCAAGGGATCACACGGAACAGAATTTAAATCAATATTGAAAATTCTGAAGACTTTGGTCAATAAATTTCCAAATGAAAGAGCCTTTCTGGAAGTATTTCTAGACTGCAACATCAACTTTGTTGCCAGAAATCCAAAGTTAATTTGTCTCCCCTCAGTTAAGGCAAGCATGACCACCATTTGAAGTATGCTAATAGAGGTCTTATGACCATAACTGGGTACAACAATGGTAAAGACCATATGATGAAGGATTCTTCCCAATCCGTTCAACCACTTAGAACTCCTATTTCCAGAATTCTCAAAACTTTTCCCTCCAGTGAATAGTTTTTCAAAAATTTTTCAGATCAAAAACTTCTTTTCCCTCAGGAAACTTGTTTAATTCAAAATACTGAAACCCAGCATCATGAACATCACATATCCTATTCAGCATTCTATGGTCGAATTCAAAATCTTTTCCTTTCACCCTTGTTACATACCACCTAATCATGAATCCTCCATCTGTTTCTTCCAGTTTTCCTTTTCTCAAATTAGCGTAAAATTCCCAGACCAGATGAGTATATATTTTCTCATCAACTGACAACAAACTTCCCTACCCAATGTGATCAAACATGTCCATAATATTAGACAGATTTAAGAAGGCAGAATAATTAACCCGATAGCCAGAGATCATAGTTCTGTTTCTTGAAACCCAATCATTGTACTCAGATTCGCACTTAGAGTTAAGAAAACGGGATACCTGATTTGCAGAACTCAGTTATTCAGAGGATGATTCAGTTGAATCATAGTGAGAAGCGGAGAAGTGAGGCTGCAGAGAAGCTTCTTTGGCTTTGCCTTTTGAACCCGAAACCTTTTTCTGTTTCATCGGAGTGGTCTTTTGCTCCTTTTTCAGTTTTGGAATGGAAGATTTAGTTTTTTCCATTGAAAGATTCAAGCTTTTTAAGGGCTTTTTGGGTTTTCAAAGAGAAAGAACACGGAGAAGTTGTTTTGGAGGAATGACGATTTCAAGAGTTTCGAGAAAAAGAAAATCAGACAGCCTTGAATGTCTAGAAGGATGAGAGAACAAAATGCCTTGGAAACATAAGTGTTTCTGAGATGTTTTGAAAAACGCGCAAACCAATTTTTTTAAAACTCGAAATTTAGAATAAAGGAATATTAACCATTGATTTTGGAGATAAGGTCCAAAATCAATGTCCAAAAGAATGTTTCCCTGAAATGCATTTTGGATGTAGAAATTGGATTCCAGCACTTGGTTCAAAACAGGAACAAGGTATTTTAGATGTAGAGTTGTGTTTCTAAAATCATTTTCTTCACAATTCCTACACAAGAAGACCTTACAAAAAAAGATTAGTTATCAAATTCTTGTAATGCCCAAACCTCTTCTCAAATTGTTGAACCTGTCCTCAGCTAGAGGCTTAATAAAGATATCTACAAGTTGTTCATCTGTTAAGATATATTCAACACACACATCTCCTTTGAGTACGTGATCTCGGATGAAGTAATGTTTAACTTCAATGTGCTTTATTCTCGAATGCTGCACTGGGTTTTTTGTTAGATTGATAGCACTTGTATTATCACACATTATAGATACACAATTAAAATTTAAATTGAAATCTTGCAGAGTATTCTTCATTCATAAGATTTGAGCACAACAACTTCCTGCTGCAATATATTCAGACTCATTGTGGATAATGAAATGCAGGCTTGTTTTTTACTATGCCATGATACCAATGAGTGTCCAAGAAATTGACAATGGCCACTAGTACTTTTTTTTTCAACTTTACACCCTGCATAATCTGCATCAGTATATCCTATAAGATCAAAATTGTTAGTGCGTGGATACCATAATCCATAATCATATGTTCCAATAAGATATCGAAGTATGCATTTGACTGCACTCAAATGAGATTCCTTCGGACAAAATTAAAATCGAGCACAAAGATATATTGAAAACATGATATCTGGTCGACTAGCAGTAAGATATAGTAGACTTCCAATCATACCTCTATATTTTCGTTCATCTACCTTCTTACCCTTTTCATCTTGATCAAGCTTTATGGATGTACTCATGGGTGTGCTGATTTCTTTTGCTTCATTCATTCCAAACCTTTTGAGCAACTCTTTGGCATACTTTGCTAGGTTAATGAAGATTCCATCTTTAGTTTGTTTAATATGCAGTCCAAGAAGAAGTTCAATTCTTCCATCATACTCATTTCAAATTCTTGCTGCATAGTCTTAGAGAACATCTTGCATAAAGAGTCATTAGTAGCACCAAAAATAATATCATCAACATAGATTTAGACAATTAGTAAATTACCAGGGCAATCAGATTTGATGAACAATGTATTATCAATTAAGCCTCCAGAAAATCCTTTTGAGATTAGAAAACCACTAAGCCTTTCATACCAATCTCTAGGAGCTTGCTTCAATCCATAAAGAGCTTTAGATAGTTTGAAAACATGATTTGGAAAGAGCTCATGAGAAAAATCAGGTGGCTGCTCAACATAAACTTCTTCTTCAATAAAGCCATTTAGGAAAGCACTTTTGACATCCATTTGATAGAGCATAAAATTTTTAAAGGATGTAAAGGCAAGTAACATTCGAATAGATTCTAGTCTAGAAACAGGAGCAAATGTTTCATCATAGTCAATGCCTTCCTCTTGATTAAATCCTTGAGCTACTAATCTAGCTTTGTTTCTAATTACAGCCCCATTTTCATCAAGTTTATTTCTAAAAACCCATTTTGTCCCAATAACAGGATGATTATGTGGTCTAGGAACAAGTTTCCAAACCTGATTTCTTTCGAATTGATTCAACTCTTCTTGCATGGCGATAATCCAAAATTCATCATGTAATGCAATATCAATGCTGTTAGGTTCAATATTTGAAAGAAGAGCAAAGTTGTCGATAAAATACCGTCAAGTTTTAACTCCTTGGTTTGGATCTCCAATGATTTGCTCCTTTGGATGGCCTGATTTGTATTTCTAATCTTTCGGCAATTGATGATTTGCAGAATCTTCAGTTTGAAGTTTTTCTTGTTCATTCTGTAATTCTTCAATTTCCTCATCTTTTGCATGAGTATCTAATGACGGAGCATTTACCTGATCTAACTTAACTTCATTTGAATTACCTACATCATCGTCATCTCTTTTTGAAGTATAAATGTTAGATTCATCAAATACAACATGCACAGATTCTTCCACACAAAGTGTTCTTTTATTGTATACTCTATAAGCTTTCTTGTTGGAAGAATATCCAAGAAATATAGCCTCATCGGACTTGCTATCAAATTTTCCAAGATTATCTTTTGTATTTAGAACAAAGCATTTGCATCCAAAAACTTTAAAATAAGAGATAGAAGGAGTTCTGTCAAACATAAGTTCAAAAGGAGTTTTTCTTAAAAATTGTCTTAACATAACTCGATTTATTGTATAGCATGCTGTGTTAACAGCTTCCGCCCAAAAGTATTTTGGAAGAACATTTTCACAAAGCATTGATCTAGCCATTTCTTACAAGGTCCGATTTTTCCATTCAACAACACCATTCTATTGAGAAGTTTTAACTGCTGAAAAATTATGAAAGACTCTATTTTCATCACAGAACTGAGTAAAGTCGCTGTTACAAAATTCTTTTCCATTATCACTTCTAATAGAAATCAGTTTGCATCCAATCGAGTTTTGGACGCGCTTAATCAGTTTTGAAAATTCAGTAAATGCTTCATCTTTTTGTCCAAGAAATAATGTCCAGGTGAATCTAGAAAAATCATCAATAATTACATATGCATATTTTTTACCTCCAAGACTAGTAGTTCTCATAGGTCCAAATAAATCCATATGAACTAATTCAAGAGGTTTTGAGGTAGAAATTATTTTTTTTTTTTTGTTTAAAAGAGGTTTTGATTTGCTTTCCAAATTGACATGCATCACAGATTTTGTGTTTATTAAATTTCATTTTTGGAAGCCCCCTAACAAGTTCTTTTGAGGACAGTTTGTTTAACAAATCAAAGGATACATGACCTAATCTTCTATGCTAAAGATAACCATCATTGTCATAAACGGATAGGCACCTAACTCCATTAGCTACAACGTCATTGAGATAAAACACATATACATTTCCCATGAGTTTGGCAGCAAAGATGGTTTCAAGATTTTCACTGTCAAGTATAGAGTAAGAATCTTTTTCAAAAATAACTTTGCAACCATTGTCACAAAGTTGGCTAATGCTAAGCAGATTATATTTTAGATCATCAATAAGTAAGACTTGCTTTATAAATATTAAGGAACCTTTACCAATGTTACCAATGCCAAGAATCTTTCCTTTCTTCTTGTCTCCAAATGTAACAAATCCTTCATTTGTTGTCTGAATATCTTCTAACAATGCTACATTTCCAGTCATATGTCTTGAACAATCGCTGTCCAAAAACCACTTGGTAAAGCTTAAAGACCGTGCCTATACATGAGAAGAAGAGATGATTTTTGGTACCCACACTTTCTTAGGTCCATGAAGGTTAGTAACATTTTCTTTGATTTTCCAGAAAGTAGCTCCACCGGATTCCATTTTTCTTTTAACAAGACATCTTGAAACTATATGTCCAGGTTTCTCACAATACGTGCATGCCTTATATGTGCCGTAAGAAGAAGTAGGTTTAGCATACTGAAACTTATTCTTTTTGTAGTTATTCTTATGTCCATGTCCTAACCCACTTTGATTTCCCGTTAAACTAAATCTGGGCATGCAAGTTTTGTCTTTATCCTCATGTTTGTATTCTAAGCCACTTCGATTTCCAGTATAAACAAATCTGGGCATGCAAGTTTTGTCATTATCCTTCCTGTTATATCCTAACCCACTTCGATTACCAAAATGATGTTGAATTCTGAGAAGTTTTTCCAGATTGCTTTTACCATTTGTAAATTTTTCAATGCAATTGGTAAGATCATTTACTCTAATTTTCATATCATTGAAAGAGCTAACCATGCATTCAGGAATTCGAATTTTATCACATAGGTTTTTATTTTCCAAAGATGCATGATGCAATGCTGTCATGATCACATCTTTTTCAATTGTAGCACATGTATGAGCTTCAAGAGACATCTCGAAGTTATTTAACACAGCTTCATTTTCTTTCATCAGACAATTTACCTTCAACTTTAAATCTTTATTTTTTCTAGACAGTTTTTTTAATTCATGAAACATATCACATAATAACTCGTTAAGATCAACATGCTTTTCAATCATAGATGTATGCGAAATAGACATGCATTCTGATGTTGAAAAGTTTATCTCATTTTCCAAAGCCATGAAGCAAATATTGGCAGTTTCTTCCTCAGATTCTTCATTTAAGTCCCAAGCTCCTATCAATCCTTTACCTTTCTTGACCTTCAAGTCTTTCCTCTTCTTAGACACTTTTCCTTCCTTTCATTTTGCAACCAGACAGTCTGCAATGAAGTGATTCGTGCTTTTACATTCAAAGCATTAAGGTTTGAAGCTGGAGCTTTGTCCTTTCTTTCTTATAAGATTCCTTCCTCGTTTGTAGTTTCCCTTGAACATCCTTCTGAATTTCTTTGCTATCATTGCTAAGTCATCACCGTCCATTTCCATGCCTTCACTGCTTTCCGAAGAGCTTATTTCTCCATCTTCACTTTTAGCTTTTAGAGCAATCCCTTTTCTACCTTTATCATGATCATCAGATTCATAAAACCTTTTAAGCTTCATTTCATGAGTTAAAAGAGATCCGATCAACTCTTCAATTGGTAAGGATTTTAAATCCTTGGATTCTTCTACAACAAGAGTTTTAGGCTACCAGCTTTTTGGTAAAGCATCAAGAATTTTTCAGTTTTGTTCCCCAAGGGAATAAACCTTTTCGTAAGCTTTCAGACCATTTGAGATATTGGTAAATCTTGTGAACATGTCAATAATGCTTTCATTTGGCTTCATAGTAAATAATTCATAATCATGAATAAGAAGCCCTAGTTTTGATTCTTTGACTTGATTAGTCCCCTCATGGGTGACTTCTAGCAATCTCCACATATCATGAGCTGAATCACAACCATTAACACGGTTGTATTCAGTCGCATCTAGTGCACAACACAAAATGTTCATAGCTTGAAAGTTTAGAGTCATTTTTGCATTGTCTTCCACACTATACTCATCATTCTGTTTAGGTATTTTTATGTCATTAATCATCTTTGATGGAATAAAAGGACCATTCTCTATTAAACTTCATAACTTGAAGTTAATAGAACACACATAAATCTTTATTCTATTTTTTCAGAAAGTATAGTTGCTTCCATTAAACAAAGGTGAAAGATTTGTTGAAGACCCTTCAACATATGGAAGAGAAGATAAACTTGCCATTAGGATCTTTTCTACAAGGCTATTAAACCAAGAATATGTAGACCTCGCTCTGATACCAAATGAAAAACCTTAGAGGGGGGTGAACAAGGTTTTTGGCAAGCAAAAATAATTTTTCCCGATTGTCTAAAATGTTGAACAAGAATGATCACCAAGATACTTGGACTGACTTTATAGATGCATAGAAAGCTATTCAAATACTCGTAGATGTATATTCAGATTTAGACAGTGAAAGATCATAAAAACAAAATGCATGAACCACTGAAATAAAATGAGACAAGAGATGTATAGTGGTTCGATCAACAATAATCTACGTCCACTACCTTAAGCCTCACACTTAAGGATTTTCAACCCTATTTCATTAACCTCATTTAATGAAACAGCCACATACAAGAGAGGATCACCACACTAGGTTTTACACAACCTCTCAAACACATCAAGGCTCACTCCTATGGGTTTTACACCACAACCTTGAACACACACACAACAAGGCTCACCCCTATGGGTTTTACACTACAACCTTGAACTTACAAACAACAAGGATCACCCCTATAGGTTTTATCACACAACCTTGCACTTACAAACAGAGAATATTGAAATCAATATAATAGAGATAAGCTCACTTACTTGAGCAGATATTCTCTCGGATACAAGTCACAAAATACTTTTATCTTTGATACACAATCAACTCACTTTGAAGCTTAAGATAAAAGGAGATTTTTAAAAATATTGAGCAATAGTGTTTCTAAGATGAATGTTTCAAAAATCTTACTTGTAATCTTGCTTTAAGGGCTATTTATAGAGCCAAAAAGTGGAGTGCCAACGGTCATAAAAAAACAGCTATAAATTTTTCTGTTTAAACTCATCTGAGTTTTGGACTCGGGTGATGGACGAAGATGCATCCAAAAGTTAAGTTCAAAATGGCACATCCGTGAAAAATAATTTTCAACCTAGTTTACAGGATTTTGGATGAACCTTTTAGATTCAAACTATACCATCCAAAATTCTACGAATTTTAAAAACTTTGAAAATCATCTCCTTTCAAGCTTCAAGGTAACGTCAAATGAATCAAAAGATAAGAGGACATAGGAAATAATAAATATACCTTAATGAACACTTCCTAGTCTAATATTCTTCATAAAAAGTCTTCTTGATATATAACTCCTTATACTTGATTTTCCATTTGATCTTCCATTTTTGAAATCAGTGATGAAGGAGTCGCCAACAATTCTTATCTGAAGACTTTAGAAGAACAAATGTCAATCATGTCCTATCACAATAAATTGACATGTTAGTCCATATTAATGTTTGTCATAAATCAAAACACAAAAGAAAGCCCTTAGGGCTAACAATTATCAAGAAGGGATCCAAATTTACTCTAACCCCCATGCCTCCAAATGAGTTGAACAAAGACCAAAAGATCATGAGGGAAAGAGAAAAGAAAAAGGGAGCACAAGATGCTAAGAAAAAACAAGAGTTAGAGAGAAAAGAACAAGAGAAGAAAGAAAGGGATTTGAGTGAGAGAATGGGAAAACAAGTGCCATTGACATCATGGATGGGAGTGAGTAAGGACAAGAGAGAGGAGGTAAAAGAATAGTGAACTATTTTGTAAAAGGGAGTGAGATCATAGAAGTAATAGAGACTAAAGAACCGGTTATTCTTCTTATTTATAAAGGATCTTATATTTCTACTCATGATTCTACCTTGTCTTTGCCAAGTGAAATTGCAGCCATTCTGCAAGAGTTTGATGATATCTTCCCAATGGAGATACCCGGAAGATTGCTGCCTATAAGGGGAATTGAGCACCAAATAGACCTTGTCCCCAAAGCCATCATCCCCAACCGACTGGTCTATAAAACCAATCCAAAGAAGGCCAAAGAATTACAAAAGCAAGTGGAGAAGTTACTAGAAAAGGGACATGTGAGAGAGAGCCTAAGCCATTACACGGTTCCCATTCTCTTGGTTCCCAAGAAGGATGGGACTTGGCACATGTGTGTGAATTGTCATGCCATCAATAACATCATAGTTAAGTATCACTATCTCATTCCTAGACTAGATGATTTGCTTGATGAATTGTTTGGTGCAAGAATTTTCTCTAACATTGATTTTAAACCTGGTTATCATTAAATTAGAATTAAGGAGGTGAATGAATAGAAAATGGCTTTCAAAATCAAACAAGGATTGTATTAATGACTTGTTATGCCATCTAGGTTATCTAATGATCCTAGTACTTTCTTGCATTTAATGCATCATATTTTAAGAGAATTCATTGGGAAATTTGTTGTTGTGTATTTTAATGACATTTTAATTTATAGCAAGTCATATGTGGATCATCTAAATCATCTTTAATGTGTGCTTGTTGCTCTTAGAATGGAAAGATTGTATGCTAACTTAGAAAAATGCTCTTTTTGTTTGGAAAGGATTACATTTCTTGGATATATTGTGAGTGCGAAGGGGATTGAGGTTGATGAGAGAAAGGTGAAAGTCATCCAAAATTGGCCCACTCCTACCACTATAACCCAAGTTTATAGCTTCCATGGGCTAGCTAACTTCTATAGGAGACTCATTAAAAACTTTAACACCCTAGTAGCCCCTCAAACAGAAGTGGTAATGAAAAAGGTAGGATTCAAGTGGGAGGAAACCCAACAATAAGCCTTTCAAACCCTTAAGGACAAATTGAGCCAAGTCTCAATTCTCATCCTACCAAACTTTGAGAAAGCATTTGAGATAAAGTGTCATGTAAATGGGGTGGGGATAGGTGCAGTTCTAACCCAAGATCGAAAACTCATTACTTATTTCAGTGAAAATTTATCCGGGGCAGCTACCAATTACTCCACCTATAACAAAGAACTTTTTGTCTTGGTAAGGACCTTAGAATATTGGTAATACTACCTATTACCAAGAGAGTTTGTGATCCACACTGATCATGAAACCTTTAAGCACCTTAAAAGTCAACAAAACTTGAACAAAAGGCATACAATGCAGATGGAGTTCATTGGAACATTTTCTTATGCCATCCAATATAAAAAAAGTAAGGACAATGTGGTTGTGAATGCACTATCTCGAAAGTATGCACTTTTAAACTCTTTGGATGCTAAAATTCTAGGTTTTGAGCTTGTGAATGGATTGTATGAAAATGATAAGGAGTTTGGAAAAGTCTTTCATGCTTGTGAAAAATGTGCATTTGCTAAATACTATAGGCATACTGGATTTTTGTTTAGGGAATCAGGACTTTGTGTGCCAAAAGGGTCCGTTAGGGAATTGTTAGTCAAGGAGGCCCATAGTGGGGGACTAATGGGATATTTTGGTGTTGCAAAAAATTTAAGCACATTTAAAAAACACTTCTTTTGGCTAAAAATGAGAAGGGATGTAGAAAAATATTGTTCTCAATGCATAACATGTAGGCCAGCTAAATCTAGGTCACTTTCACATGGACTGTACACTCTTTTGCCTATTCTAAATACCCATTGGATTGATATTTTTATGGACTTTATCTTAGGGTTGTCTAGATCTAAAGAAGGCAAGGATTTCGTATTTGTGGTTGTTGATAGGTTTTCAAAAATGGCTCATTTTGTGGCTTGTTCCAAAACTAACAATATTTCATATGTTGCAAATTTATTCTTCAAAGAAGTGGTAAAGATGCATGGAAGCCCAAGGACTATTATGTCTGATAGGGACACTAAATTTCTTAACCATTTTTTGAGGGTCTTGTAAAATAAACTTGATACTAATCTTTTGTTTTCCATAGCTTGTCACCCCCAAATGAATAGGCAAATGGAGGTGGTCAACCAGACACTCACCCAACTCTTAAGGACCATTATCAAGAAAAACTTGAAGAATTGGGAAGAGTGCTTACCCCACATTGAATTTGCTTACAACCGGACTATCCATTTCACTACTTCTTATTCTCCTTTTGAAGTTATATATGGTTTTAATCCTCTTACGCCTTTGAACTTAATTTCTTTGCCTGTAGGAGAACGCATGAATCTTGACAGATCTAAGAAAGTAGAATTAGTGAAGGCACTCCATGAAAAAGTAAAGGCAGTCATCGCAAAGCGAAATGAAAATATTGCCTTTAAGCACAACCAAGGGAGGAAACCGTTTTCATTTGAACCAAGCGATTGGGTATGGGTGCACCTTTATAAGAAGAGATTTCCTACTCAAAGGAGGAGTAAGTTGGACCCAAGAGGCAATGGACAGTTTCAAGTCATTGGCCCAGTTAGAGATAATGCCTACAAGATCGACTTGTTCGGTGAGTATAAAGTCAGTGCTACATTCAATATTAGTGACTTAATTCCTTTTGATGTAGGTGATGATTCGTGGAAGAATCAACTTCAAGAAGGGGAAAATGATAGGAATCAAGCCAATTAAGTAGCTCAAACTCAAGAAAGGAGAGCGACAATGCAAGGGCCAATGACAAGATCAAGGACCAAGAGACTCCGAGGCGATATCCAATTACTCCCACAACCATACTTGATTATGGAAGGAATTTAGAGTGAAGAAGGCAACTACGAACTCAATTTGATGAATGACCAGTGGAATATACATGCACCAACAGAGAGAGCGAAAGAGGGTGAAAACGCTGAAATCTAGCTTCTTACTTCAACCTGGCATCGACCCCAGTAGGCATACTTGGAGCCAGGTGCATTATGCCAGCCAAACACTGGAATTCCAATGTTGACTTGGCGCCAGGTCCTACACCTATCCGTCCCTGGCACCAGGTCCAGTCGGACTCAGTGCTGGAATTCCAGTACTGACCTGACGCCAGGTCCAACACAGCTTCTGGCGCCGGGTTTAGTCGGGCAGGAGCCCCTATTTTACCAATTTTTACTATTTTCTTTACATTTTCTTTATTTTAAACACTTTATAAAGACTTTTTTAGCCCTTAAATTATCTTAGGGCCTTAGTAGTCACTTAGCTAGGGCTAAGGTAATATAAATATATCTTTTGTGATTTAACAAGGCAATTCATCTTACTCTATTTCAAATTAAGAAAGAGAACTTTGAAAGGTTTAACCTCATTGTTTACCTTGTTCAAGACCTTGCTTAAGTTTTAATCCTCCCTATGTATGAATCTCTAAAATCTTGGATAATCCAATGTGTTTTCTTTTGATTGGGTCTTAGTTATTTTATTCTTCTAAGGTTCTATCTTGAATTCCTTTGCTTGGGTGCCTATAGTTCTACTTTTCTTATTCTTGATTTCCTTTGTTGTGTTAAGGATATTTGGGTGAATCTATAGTGGGTCTTGCTATATTTCTTGTTGGTTTTTTATGCTTTATTCTTCAAAGGTTTGCTAGAGAATAGTTAGACAGTTTTCTTTCTTCTTTGTCACAAATTTTCACTATTTGGGCTATATTTGTTTAGCCAAGGGTTTTGCCCATTTGTTTGTCTTTATTCCACAAATTTGCTCACATAAGATCATATCAACATTTGTAACATCATTCACAAAAAACAAAAAGAAGATGTACTGTTAAGTCTTTTTTCAATTTGCATATCTAATATATTTTGACATAGGTCACTATCCAAAAATATACACCAACCATAGGCACAAAATATATAAGTCAGATGAACTTGATATGCTGGCCACCTCATAGTTAGCTACTCCATGGCTCATATCATAACCCTAAAAATCTGCAAAATTAAAAAGTTTAAAGAAACAAGTGAGCTTAAATATAATGTCAAAGTTAAAAAAGAAAAATTAATTGAACAAAAATATCACAATATTTCCTTTCTTTTAATGCAAAATAATTTGAAATATTATGCTTTAAACATTTTAACAAACAAGCAATCAAATGTGTATAAGGAAAATATATTATTGAATAATCAATAAAGTAAAAATACTCAATCTATGGACCTATGGATGGCAATATTACCAGATCAATTGTCCTTCTGCCAAAGCAAATGCTACAAAAATGACCACAATAGTCTTTGTTAAATCTAATCACTTCTCAATCAAATCTTATCATCACTATATCTCTCCTACTATAGGTCCCACATGCACTTTAAATTTTGGCAAAACTACCACACTCTCTCGTCTTTCTTCACTCTCCCCGCTATACTCCTGCTTCATAAATATTGCAATCATGGCTACCACCACTTCTAATATGTTCAGTTTTATATCATGTTCATCCTAGAAGAACAAGTTGTCAACTGATGTTTTTCAAACCACAAACTACCAATTCACACTGAGGTAGTTAAGCCTCACCTCTTACAATCTAAAATGAAAAGGAATACAGTATGAATGCATAAAGCAGCCAGTTGTAGCAGTACAAAATATGACTTATCAATTAACAACATCTGCAGTATTTTGGATAAAAGTAATCTATGGCACAATAAAGAAAATCATCCCTATAGTAGAAGTCCATATAACTATATTTAAAAATTCATTGAATACTTGCAAACAAGAGATACAACTTTTAGAATCAGAAATTAGGGACTCCTATGATTTGGAGTACTATAATTATCAATGCAATGCCCTGGTTAAAAGAGAGTAAAGTTCAAGTATCATCAATATCCTTGTAGAAGCATCACTGGTAAAAGCTCAATAATTATAAAAAAACGATTTTCTTTCAAGAAGCTAAGTCTATATAGGTATAAACAATATACACACTTGGTGGATCAAAAAGTCTGTTGCTCTATACAACTTCTTCATGTTAAGGTCAAAGATGTCTCATTTTCTGATAAGATAGATCTCAGTACTATTAGGTCTAGAAAGTCAATTTCTAAGCTAACTAGATTTCATTTTCTTCCCATGCAGTCTTTCAGAGGTCATTATATATATCTCTGCGTAATATATAGTTATTAGTTAAATCAAATAGAAAGATTAGAAACAAGTTATGCTACCATCAAATACAATATGTAGACCAAACAAGCCACCACAATACAATAACCAGGAGCATGCATTTGGTATTTTATGCCATCACAAATGCATGCGAAGTAATAGCAACTTACTCATTACATTTTGCAACCAAAACAGTGATCTGTCTACCCTTATTCCACTTATCTAGAAACAACAAAAGAAAACAGAGAATGAATATCCATAGCTAGCAACAAAGTTACTTCTTAAAAGAAATATAAAGGTATAAAAATATGTTTAAGTCACATCTTATTGATTCACATTGCAATGTAAGTTGTTCTACTCTGGGGCCTTTCCCAATTGCTCAAGAACTTTTGCCATAAGCTCATTGGTCTTCCATTGCTCCTCTTTCAAAGTTTCAATTTTCCTCTTCCATTATAGCAGCTTTTTGCTTAGCTTCTTGTCTAAGGCGTCTATTCTCCTCCAACTCAGCAAGATATTGTTCTTCATTGAAGGAACTTTGTTTCTTGGTTACACCTCTGCCACGTATATGCCCAAGTATATAGCCAATGGTTTCCTTGCAAATGTCAGCAGTGCTCATTGTTGTTGTTTGCTGCATTTCTTTCATTTTCTCCTAAACAGAAAAAGAAAAGAAAAAGAAATTGTCATGGAAAGTGATAAATCCTAACATATGATAGTTATGAAGACTTAGATTTTTTTTTTTTTTTTTTGCAATCCAGATTCTTCTTTGCTTCTTCATTTACTAAGTCTTTCTTTTTCTTAAAAAATCTTGTGACTTGGTAAATTTCAATGTCATCAAGTTCTATTCCTTCATTCCTTTTCTGCACAAAAAAAAAAGAAAATATTAAATGAGTTAGCTTATTCTATCTTATCTAATTGTTATAGATGAGAATAAAACATGAAAATAGTTTTAACCTTCTCATCCTGCAAACGTGCAATGGATTTTCTCCCAACTATATGTGGTATAGTGTTCTTGGCACGAGCTTCACTATTCCTCTTGCTCATTTTCTTTTACAAAGTAGAGAAATGTATGAAGTCAACTTCTATGAAAGTATTAGTTTAATATCCATAGTCTAACTTCTACAAGGGCATACCAGAGACTCTTCTGTATAGAAGTAATCACAAAGCCATTTCTAGTCATTTTCGTCTTTGACTTTTTCTGGTTTATGTTGCAAAGCTTCCTCTTTACTACTAAACTTTTTAAAGTGCAAATAAAGCTTGTAACGCATGTTTATATATTTCACATTTAGCTGTTTGAAGATAGCTGCTTTGGTCTTTTCATTCTCTAGAAATAAGTATTGTCATCAAGAAGAAGGGATCCTTCCTGCATTTCTAAGGAGTAGATTATAGGGCACTAGAAATACTGGCCAAATACTATATGAATTACTTGTGTTTCCAAAAAGATTGAAACCATCACTGGCAAGCCCTAACCTAAAATTGCGAGAATCTTTTGCAAAAAATTCATACTGTTGGTCAAAGTGCTTCCATTTTTCACTATCAGCTAGATGCCTCATGACATTGTCATCATTTCTTTATGCTACCTCATATCATATGCTACTTCTTTATTCGCAAAGAACCTTTGTAGCCTTGGTTGTAATGGAAAATAGTGCATGACCTTTTGAGGTATTTTTGAACCATTAGATTTATAGCGGGGTTCCTTACATTTCAACTTAGGGCATTTGTCTAAATCTGCAAACTTATTCTGTGTCTAAAACACAGTCATTGATGCATGAGTGTATCTTTTCATAACTAAAACTTAAGTTTCTAATAATTTTTTTTTTTTTTGCTTTATTATATGAGTGGGGAATCAATGAGCTTGAAGGCAGTGCATTCTTGAAAACTTGTAAAAGTAAATCAAAAGATTTTCTAGTCCACCCACTTGTGGTATTCAAATGAAGAAGTGTCACAACAAAGGATAATTGTGAGAAATGTGTATGCCCTGGATAGAGTTCTTTATCGCCTCATCTAAAAGTTTGAGAAATTTATCCACAGCACAACCTCCTTTTGCATTACCATTGTTGTCTTCTACATTCCAACTATCTCCTAATTAGCATTTCCAAAATCATTTAACATTTCAACCATATCATCATCATCTTCACTACCTCCCTCAACATTATCATACTTAACATGTCCATAGGCATCTGTATCAGAATGACCAGCAATATTTTCAATGGTTTTGCCGTGATATATCCATCGGACATAGTACCTACAAATTCCATTTAAAATTAAATGATCTTCTACTATTTGTATAGGATGATCCATAAAGTTATTATAGAGAACACATGGACAAGGAGTCCTTGTATGATTGTCTCTTTGTGTATATGCAAATTGAAGAAAAATTTCCACCCCATTTTGATATCTAGGATCCAATTTATTCTTGATTTGCATCCAACTCTTATCTATTAGACCTATTGTTGATAAAAGAAAAAAAAAAATAGCACAAGATTATTTGTAAATACATAAGCAGTCACAAACATGTAATTCAACCAAGTCCACTTAATAAAGCCTAGACATTCCATGTCTAGCATCATCTTAGTAGAACATGTGACAATATATTTCACTTAAATAGATTTTTACATTCGAAACATCTTGGTTCTAAAAAACCAAAACCATTCTCTAGAAATCTAAACTTATACTACTAACTTTTTCTCATTGAGGAAATAAACCAAAATATTTTGCAACTCATTTCACGCCAATAAGTAATCCATGATTTAAGTATTCAAACCATTAAGAATGAAAACTCGCCTTAATATTTCAGTGGCTTGCCTATTCCTTGAGAATGAAAAACACCAATGACGGATTCCATCATCAACACTAAATCACGTCACTACCTAAATCAAGCAAATACAAAAATACTTTTAAATCTCCAATGTCTTCTCAACATGTTTATTGCTTGATACAAAGATACAAATCCCAACTACCCATTGTTGGCCAAAAGTCCATAAAGATTTAATCCTTATGTGTTAGAAATGTCTAAAATATAGAATCATTAGAAAAACAACAAAAAAATAAAAAAAAAAATCTAAAGTGGCTAAAGCCTATGAAAAATCAGTCACTTTGAGCTAAAATTAATGGGAAAAACAACACAAAATCGAAAAAGATAGTTGCAATACAAGCCTAACGAAATATCTGTTCATTAAAAAATCAACAGGAGAAAAGCTCGAAATACAAAACCCATATAAAACCAAGTAATCTATGTAAAATCGAAACACAAAATCACAAAATCCAAAGTCATACCTGAAACACAAGTGCCGGAGGAGTTGTCCTAACAAAGACCAGTGATTTTACGATAGCCCGTCAACTACTGCAACGAATCATCCATGCAATTGCCAGATTTTGCAACCCATTCATTTTTTTCTCTCGAAACCCAGATCACAATATTCATTCGGTTGTGTATGAGGGTGGTGAGTAACTCTTCTTTAGGAAGAGGGCAGGGACGAGTGATTCAGAACACCAGGAGCCCAAGGTTTTTCCTAACAATATCTAGTGGAATGGGTTGGAGGAGATAGGTCTAAGCACTGCCAGATGAAGCCGTTTTTTCTTCTTTTTGTTAAGTTCTCAATTTTTTTTATTTCTTCCCTCATTTTTTCTCTCAGCATTTTTCAGTTTGGCTCGAATACATTTGTTTTGAAACTACATAGTTTTATCACAACTAATAAGGCACTTGGTAATTTTTTTCATGTAGACACCTGCCATATTTTTTCATTGCTTCTCTAATTTCCTGCTGAAGTTTGCCCTGGACTTGTCTAATTTTAGATATTGGAAAATATATCGAGCTCTCTCTCTCTCTCTTTATTTTTTTTTATTTTCTTCTATTGTACTGAATTTACTTTTAGTCATTCTATAAATAATTCAAAAATACACAGTAATCAAAGTGAAAGTTACATATATAAAAATTTTTGTTTGGTGTAATTCATATAGTTGACTTATAATAGGGAAATATTTTATTTAGCTTTCTATAATAATAATAATAATAATAATAATAATAATAATAATAATAATAATAATAATAATAATAATAATAATAATATAGTGTACTATTTTTAAAAAAATTGAAGTAATTTTTTAATCATATAAAAATTTATAAAGGTAGGATTAATTGATTTATTATAAAATAATTATTTTTCAAGCTCTAAGGGTAAGCTTTCTTATAAATTGAATAGATTTGTGAGCTACAAATAGGCTAATGTTGACTAAGGTTTTTTAATTAATAGGTTGATGAATTTATATTACATGTCCCAAGTTGGTTACTATGTATTTTTATAGTTTCCAAAAAGCAATAGTGAAAATTTTTGAGAAACAAATATCAAAATTCAATTAACACATTGCAGAACTTTGCAAGGTATTTTTGAACCCAGTGATTTGCAATGAGGTTCTCTATATTTCAAATTTGGGCATTTGTCTAGACTTGCATACTCATTTTGATATAGAATACAATAGTTCACACATGAATGTATAGCTGAAACCTAAATCTTTAATGATTTTCTTAACCTCATAATATGACTTAAGAATCAAGGAGCCTGGGGGTAAGGCATTCTTGAAGACTATCAATAGCAAATCGAAAGATTTTCTACTCCATCTACTTGTAGTCTTTAAATGAAGAAGGGTTACAGTGAAGGATAGTTGTGAGGAATGTGTATGTCTAGGATAGAGCTGTTTTTTGCATCATCCATTAGTTTGAGGAATCTATCCACATCACAGCCTTTTTCATTACCATTGCTTTCTTTTACATTCCAAAATCTCCCCAATTAGCATTACCAATATCGTTTAACATCTCGATCATGTCACTATATGCGCACTATTTAGTGATAACAGTTTCTTTTTAGTGACAATAATTTTGAAATTGTCATTAAAGAGATTTCCCACTTTCAAATGAGATTTGTGGGAAAGCATTTAGTGACAAAAATCAATGACAACATTTTCCATTGTTACTAAAAGTTATCATTTCATGACAATCTTCTCTGTTGTCACTAAAAGTTTGACCTTTACTGATAACTTAAAATATTGTCACTGATTCTATTATTTAGCGACAAGAATTTTGTTGTCACTAAAACCCATTTCTCCCAAACTTTTTTGGTCACTAAATGCACATAAATAGTGACAAGAAAAATTTTGTCCTTATAAGTGCACCATTTAGTGACAAGACAATTGTTGTCACTATATGTGCACTATTTAGTGACAATAATTTTTTAGTTGTCACTAAATAGATTTCTCACTTTCAAATGAGATTGGCGAGAAAGCCTTTAGTGACAAAAAACAATGACAACATTTTCTATTGTCACTAAAAGCTATCATTTAGTGACAATCTTTTTTGTTGTCACTAAAAGTTTGACCTTTACTGACAACTTAAAATGGTGTCACTAATTCTATTATTTAATGACAAGAATTTTTGTTGTCACTAAAGCCCATTTCTCCCATAGTGTAGGTACTAATTTTAGAGTCGAGTAAACTAGCATATATCACCGAGTTTTGTGAAGATACTTAAGTATATGCTTCACTACTATCTAGTGTTCCAGTCTTAAGTTTGATTGATATCTACTGACCATTCCAACAACATAACAAATATTTGGACGAGTACAAAGCATAGCATACATGAGACTTCCTACAGCTGATGCATAAGGAACTTGCTTCATGTTTTTAATTTCATCAGGAGTTTTAGGATTATACTTTTGTGACAACTGAATTCCATATCTAAAAGGTAATAGACCTTTCTTGGAATTTTGCATTGAAAATCTTACCAGTATTTTGTCAATATATGAAGTTTGAGAGATAAAGCAATTTGTTTATTCTTTCTATCCTAAATGATCTGAATACCTAGTATATATCTTTCTTCTCCTAAATCCTTCATATCAAATTGTTTACCCAACTAGTTTTTAACTGATGTTAATGCTGCTACATCATTGCTAATAAGAAGGATGCCATCAACATACAATATGAGAAAAATCACCCTACCACCTATAATTCTCTTATAGACACAAGGTTCATCAAGATCCTGATTAAAACTATATGATTTAATAACTTGATCAAACATGATATTCCAATATCTAAACGCTTAATTAAGTCCATAAATTAACCTATTCAATTTGCAAATTTTATGTTCTTGACCTTCTTGGATAAAATCGTCTAGTTGTACTATATAGATACACTCGTTAAGATTTCCATTAAGGAATAATGTCTTGACATTCATTTGACATACTTTATAGTCGAAGTGAGATGCAATAGATAAGAGGTTTCTTATAGACTTTAGCATGGCCACAGGCGAAAATGTTTCCTTATAATCAATACATTTTCGTTGGATAAAACCCCTTAGCAACTAATCTAACTTTGAAAGTTTTTACTTTCTCACCTACTCCTCTCTTTCTTTTGTACACCTATTTGTACCCAATAGATTTTACCCCATTAAGTAAATACACAAGTTCTCAGACAGAGTTAGTGTACATAGATTTCATTTCTAAATCTATTGTATTCTTCCAATGGCCCGTGTCTATATATGTTACAACTTCTTTATACGTAGTGGGATCCTCTTTTTCCTTAATGGAGATTGCTTGAAAAGCTTCTCCATAAAATAAGTATCTAGAAGGACGTCGAATAATTCTCCTACTACGTCTAAGTTGTAGAGGTTCTTGGATGACCGGATTTTCTTCCTCCTTATTGGCTAGAACCTATTCTACTGATTCCTCAACGACTGGAGTTTGAACAGGGGCAAGAGGTTCTTCCACTCTACATGCTAAAGAGCCAGTGGATATAGAAGGCATAATATTTATTTCTCTTCCACTGGAATTTGGCATATTAAGTGGCATAGATATGAATCTACCACGTGAATCTTGAGTATGGATCTCTATAACCATTTGTTTGGGATTATCTTCCTTGATTTCTTCTAGAATAACCATACTCTTTAATTAACCTACGTTCTTGTATTACTTATCTTCTAAGAAAATTACATTTGTACCTACAAATATTTTCTTATCTTGAGGACTATAGAAATAGTATCCCCTTATTCCTTTTGGATATCTAACAAATAGACATAAATTTGATCTTGATTCCATTTTATCCATCTTTCCTTTAGCATAGATGCAGGATAACACCAAATTCGAATATATGTCAAATTAGGCTTCCTTTTATTCCACAATTCTAATGGAGTTTTAGGGATAGATTTTTATAAAACCATATTCAATATATATATCTATATATATATATATATATATATATATATATTGCATTTTTGCATAGCATATCCCCAAAAGGATGTACCTAGTGTAGATAAGCTAAACATTGATCTGACCATATCTAACAAGCTCTTGTTTCTCCTTTCTGCAACTCTATTTTGTTGAGGAGTGCCCAGTGCACTTCGTTGGGATAAAATTTTATTTTTTGACAAGTATGATATAAAGTCGTGGGATAAATATTTTTCACCTCTATCTAATCAAAATGTCTTAATGTTTTTATCTAACTGCTTCTCAGCCTCAGCCTTAAATTCTTCAAATTTTTCTAAAGCATCAGACTTATGAGTTATTAGGTAAACATATTCATATCTTGATCTTGAGTAATATTTTTAATTTGTATAATAATAATAATAATAATAATAATAATAATAATAATAATAAATATTTTGAAATAGGTTTCTAAAATTCTATCGCTGACTTTGGTGATCGAGTTGAAGACTAGATCATCAAAAATTTGTCTTCTTCTTCCTTCTCGGTTTTGGTCTGTCATATTCTTTTTATAAAAAAAATCCCTTTAAACTAGCGATTTATTTTTCATTTCATGTTGAATTTTTAGAGTGCACAAGAGAAACACTGAATAAATTTTTTTATATAAAACAAAATCAATTATTTGTGCAAAATAAAATATATTTATGTACAATAACGATGGATCAATCTAGAAACTACTGTAATTTAACTAACTGTATAAACTAATTAACCAACTAATCCAACTATACAATCAAAGGTAAAGATGTGATCAACAAATGTAGCAATGAAATAATGTAATGGCGGGCTTGTAGATTACTTTGTATAGCAAGTTAAGCAATCAATGGGAACGGCAAGCAAGAGGAAGAGGTAGAGAGAGAAGCTCTCAACTCCTATAAGTACTCTTTTCGTGTCTTGCTCACCATGATAGGACTACAAGCTTTGTTGCAAAAGCATGATCCCTCTACTGGTTAGTCCCTATTCTATATGTACTATTTTCTTACTACTGTGATATCTTGAGGTGTGTATCTACGTTTGCTTTTGGTTGCCTTCGTTCCCTCCGACTTTGATTATAGTTTTGTTTTCCTGGAGCTCGGATTTCCTTGGGTACAGCAATGCTAGGGTTGTTCTAATCTGTTGATTCCTGCATGTGTTTCTACCTGTGTTGCTATTATCAATTGCTAACCGCTGTTCCTAGCTACTATTCTACTGCATTTTCCTGGTTATATCGGTGCCCTTATTTTGTCTGTACTACTAAGTGTTCTATTAGCTACCTTATTTAGTAGATTGATTTGAGAAGGTTGTGAACCTGTTTTTTGTCCAGTGTTTACCTATCATATTGGTTTGGGCTTTCTCTTGTTCCTTTGTTCAATCTTCTATACCTGCCATCCAGTATATTTGATCTGCATAAACCGTATATTTCTTACAGAAACCAGTTTGTCAGACTTTGTTATCCTATCTCCTCGGTAAGAATTATTCCCTGCGTGCTAGGCTCCAATTTGAATTCCATACCCCCAAATTCAAGCTGCTCCAATTTGCTGTCAGCCTCCTACCCCACCTTACTAGAGAATACTTCTAACTACTCCATTCCCTTGTCCTTCTATAAACTCTTGATTTATCTGCTAGCTCCTCTTTCTGATGGCCTGGACCTAATGGTCCAGACTAGAGGACGAAAGAAATCGAACATTTCTGGGGTGTCGTCTTCCTCCACACCCCAGACAATTCTCTCTTCTCCCCAGATTGTGCCTCGAGTATCTGTTGTCCCAACCTTGGACATGGCCAATACAAACCTCTCTTAACCTGAGGTACTGATGGCATCTCCAGTCCATCTTTATCACCTACCCTCATTGTTCAGTTACCTCAATTACCGGCTCCAGAACCAAACATAGCATCCTCTTCGGTGGGCCCTGATGTTGGGAGCATGCACCCTCCAGTTACCCAGTTTGCTGTTGAGAATAATGGCCCATGTGAGGATATACCGAATTGCTCTCAGAAGCTGACATAGCCTGCACCAAAACCTATGAAAATAGACAAATCGGTTTGTTCTTGGGCAAATGTGGTTAAAAGGAACCGTGAAATGTGTAATGGAATGCGATTGAGCCACATTCCCAGCTCGGGTGAGTTCATCAACATCAATGTTCGAGACTTTGAGGATGCTGAGGTGAAGTTAGGCTATTGCCTAATTAGGATGTTTGCAGGCAGATTCCCAAGTATGAAAGCTATACTGGAACTCACTAAGCAGTGGGGTGTTTAAACTAAAGTTCACTCACACGCCTCAGGTTGGATTATCTTTCGGTTTAACAACGAAGCAGATAGGCAACTGGTTCTCCGTGGGGGACCTTACGCAATGTACGGTAGGTCGTTAATGCTCAAGATAATGTCATCTGAATTTGATTTTTCTTTGGATGAGGTGAGCATAATGCCCATCTGGCTGACGTTTCCTGCACTAGCTTGGTTGTTGGAACAAGACAACACTGAGTAAAATCGCATCAGCTATAGGCATTCCTATTATGTCTTATATGCTCACTACAAGGCTAGATCGGTTGTCCTATGCTGGAGTCCTGGTGGAAGTTGATGTTTCTAAGCCATTAGTGAAGGTGGTTCCACTCCGATTGCCATCTGGAAAAATCAAATAGCAGGCAGTGCGGTTTGAATTTGAACCTGCCTTTTGTAACCATTACTGCAAATTTGGACATTATACGGAGGCCTGTATGGGAGATAAGATGAAAAAGAGAGAACAGTTGTTGAATTCCAAAGGCGATACAACCAGCAAACGGAAATCGGACAGGCCAAGGACACGACCTCTGTCTGCTCCTGCTGGTCAGGACCATGTCATCTGATCATCTTCACCTAGGGGGACAATCTCTAATCGGTACCCTGGACAGGACCGAATAGAGAACATAATATCCAGGGCTTTATTAAGTACACAGGTGCCAGTCCAAGTTGCTACCAAGGGCAATCTCACGCTTGATGGGGTTGATATGCATGCTGGCCCCATAAATAAGCCAGGGCATGCTGGAGTTGGTGCGCTTGATGCCACAAACGTGGCTGTTGGGCATGGTAATCAGATTAGGGATAAAAAGGGCCATTCCAGGGTTAGAAGGTTTGGCCATGTCCATTCCCGCTCAAATTCACAAAGGAATGTTCAATTTCGAAAGAAAACAATGGATTCAATCACTGGGAATGACCAAAGGCTGGAGGAAATCCCTACTATGGTCATGAATGCCGGAAAGGTAACAGTACAGGCCACAAAGTTCATTTGATCAGTATGGAAGAAATATGCTGACCGTAGCTTCGACTTGATTGGTGCCCAACGGGTACTAGTTAGTCCCCAATGAGAGTTGCTTGCTGGAATATTCGAGGGTTTAACATAACCCTCAAACACCACGGGGTTATGGAGTTTATCTCTAAACAACATGTTGACGTCATTGGATTACTGGAAACTAAATTGACTGTGGATGGACTTGATAATATCCTGCATTACAAGTTCATTAATTGGTCGGTTATACATAACTTTGTTGAGACGGAGGGGGGCAGGGTACTCATCTTGTGGAATGGTTCTAGGATGGATGTTCAATTATTCCACTGTTCACCTCAGGCAATTACTATCCGTATCACCTGTAAGGTTACGCATATCTTGTATTACTTTTCTTTTATCTACGCTTACAACTCTGTAGTAGCATGCAGGGCGTTGTGGGAAGTTCTTGAGTACTTATCTATTGCTCTGTCTGAACCATGGATCCTTATGGGAGATTTTAATGCTTATTTACACATTGATGACAAGATACGTGGCACTCCACCTTCTACATATGAAATTAAGGACTTTGTAGCTACTTGTACTAATACAGGCCTGGAAGTTCTACCTTATGTTGGGCAGCGGTTTACTTGGACAAATTCTAGGGTTTGGTCTAAATTGGATAGAGTGATAGGTAATGATGCATGGTTCCAGTGCAACATCCACGCATCGGTAGAATTCTTCCCCATTGGTTACTTGTCTGATCATTGCCCAAGTCTGTGGTCAGTGGTTGACTACCGTGGTGATTCTCTTCGGCCATTCAGGTTCCTTAACTTTTGGGCTGACCATGACTCATTTCAAGATTTGGTTAAAGGTATGTGGGATCATCCCTATATGGGATACCACCAGTTTACTCTTTGTCGTCTGTTGAAGGAGCTTAAAAGGGACTTGCGGAGACTAAACAGGCGTGAATTCTCACAATTATTTGAACATGTTCAATAGATGAACAAGGAAGTACTTAGTGTTCAACAGCAATTACTTGAAAACCCTCAAGACCAGGACCTCATTTCTAAATTCAACGTGTGTAAACTATCTGCTTGGCATCTTGCAGATGTGGAATTGAAGTTCTACAGGCAACTTGCAAAAGGGAAGTATGTGGCTCAAGTAGATAAGAATACGAAATACTTCTTTAATATTGTCAAACGGAACAAAAAAAGGAGTTTCATTACTTTAATTCTCAAGGAGGATGGTTCGATGACTGATAGTCCAAAGGCTCTTGCTGATGAATTTGTTGAATACTACCGTAATCTACTTGGGATGAGGGTTAACTATCAGAGCATCAACGTGGACTATGTTCGTGTTGGCCAAATGGTTCCCTATGACCTGAAGGACGACTTAGTTAGACTGGTATCTGATCATGATATTAAAGTGGCTCTATGGGACATAGGTGATTGTAAGGCACCGGGACTGGATGGGTACTCTGCGTTATTTTTTAAAAAGGCTTGGGGTACGGTTGCTCGGAGTCTATGTGATGCTGTCAAGGAATTCTTTGTGTCTGCCAGAATCATCAAGCAGAATAACCATTTGGTTATTACTCTGGTTTCTAAGTCTACACATGCAGAAAGAGTGGGGAATTATAGACCAATCTCTTGTTGTAACGTTGTGTACAAGATTATTTTAAAAATTTTAGTAGATAGGCTCAAAATGGTTTTACCTCATATTTTGGACATCTCGCAATCGGCATTCATTCAAGACAGATTTATGGCTAACAACAGTCTACTTGTTCAGGAGCTTCTACATACGTTGTTGGAATGTTTGCCCTCTTAGACTAGGTTTCTAATGTAAATATCGAATATGTTAATAAAATAATTTATTTCAAAAAATCGTTTGTGAATTTATTTTCTTTATTTGTGCATATTTTCATTTGGAAAAAATTCATTGTGTTTAAATAAGTAATCCATGTGAATGAAGGTATTTCACAGTAAGGTATGGATCATGGGTTATTTAAACACATAAATATTTGTTCTTAACCGATTTATGAGAATGAGAATCTCATCATTTTTAGGTTATTATGTTATGAATTCCAAATAGGAAATGGCTTACCTTTAGCCGATAGTAGTCCATTCACTTCATGACATAAGCGTATTTCAAATACGTAGAACATGACCTGTAGTAGTGGTTTCTAAAAATACTATATGGTAGAAACCTAGACTACTACCGCTACAGCGTGGACTAGTACTCTATGACTTGAGTACGAGTTGGTGATCTGACGAAGCTAGAAGCATAAACTTTGATTTGCTATAGTTGAGATTCTATTGTAGGGCCAATATACTTGCACGTTGGGTATGTGTGACTAGTTAGTTAAGACAGACTTGTACAAAATAGTTTCTATACTATTTTGCTCCTTGTGGTTGTCTGAATGATCTAAATATCCAGGGCCCTGAGGAAACATGACTTGGATGTTTGCTTTAGGGTAGCTCCCTTGGAAAGTAGGAACACTACAAGAAGTCATGGATCATTGGACTAAAAATCTAAGGATGGTAGATGTCATTTAAAAGGGTGTTAGTGCACTTCTTCCTCTCTAAATGAATGGCGATGTGTAGAAGGATATTTTAGTTATTTCACCTGTAGGTCGAAGACTTTGCTAATGCAGCATTGTCCTTGAGGTCAATATTTTCTTATGGTAATATTAGAAAATATTTAAAATACAAAATACATCTATTTATATAGTAGGGGTATTTTGGTCATTTTAGTAGCCAAGACGATGTGTCTTTTTGGTCCTCGGAATAGCCCGTAAGTCCTAATTATTTTTTAGTTGAAGAACTGGTCTGAGTTATAGAGGGTTTTATTTTATTCAGGAAGTCTAATTTATTATTGGGCTGGAATAAAATAAATTGAAAGAAATTTATCATTTGGTTTAATTGGTTAATTAATTATTCAGGATCTAGGTCCAGTTTGAATAATTAGAAAAATTAACCGGGACTTAAATTAGAAGAAAATAATTAATACTTAATTATTTATTGGATTTTTATTTAATTAATCCCAAAAAATAAATAATTAAAGTTTAATTATTTTTGGTTCATTTGAGCACATTAATTATTTATTGGATTATTTATTTAATCCCAAAGAAAATAATTAATATTTATTATTTTAGATTTTTCGGGTCCAAGAAAAATAATAAATATTATTTTAACCCAATAGCCTGGACTATAGGATTTTTCTAGACACAATTCAGAAGAGTTTAGGAAGAAGCCAAAATTTATTTTGTTAATAATATTCGGGTATTTGAAATATTAAATCCCGGGAATATTATTTTTATCAAAATAATTATTTTTGGTTTCACGACTCTTGGCTTTCAGTGTGAAAAATAAAATAAAAATAAAAAATAATAATCTCTCGTGGCTCTCGGTTTCACTGGCTTTTGGTTTTTGTTAACCAACATAAGAAGCTAAGTGAAGGAGGCCAATGGATGGGGTGTGTCTGATCTTCTTCTCACCCAAATCTGTGTTCACCAACTAGAGGTTAGGCTGTGGAATATTTTGAGAATTGAAAAGCCAAGCATTGCACCGGAGGAGAGCCTGACATTTTTGCACAGGAAGCATCAACCCAGGGGAAGAAGGAAGCTGTTTTTTGTGCTGCAATCAACTCTCCTACAATCTTCAAGGTTTAAGACACCAAGAGGTATGATTTTAATCCCTCCATGCTGCTGCCATGCTGTGTTCATGATTTTATTTCCTTCATTTTTACTCCCGTAAGCATGCTCTCTGATTTTTTCAATCACTACGTACGTATGGTAGAAAAAGAGTTTCTCCCCATTGTACGGTCAAGGTGGACCTTAGGAAGGCAAATGACTCAGTAATTTGGGCTTTCTTAATGGAATTACTAACGGAAATGGATTTCCCACATTTTTTCATGGATTGGATTCGACAGTGTGTGACCACTACCTCCTTTTCTGTTACTATTAATGGGACGGTGCACGATTTTTTTCAAGGGCAAAAAGGTCTCCGACAGGGGGACCCTATCTCTCCACTCCTATTTGTTATCTGCTTGGAATATTTTTCTTGAGTCGTCAAAGTTCGCACTCTTGGGACTTTGTTCCACTACCATCCCAAGCGTGCAGCCTTAAGGATTACTCACATTTCCTTTGCGGATGATCTTATGCTATTTGCCAGGGGTGACCGTCCCTTTGTTCGAATCCTCCTTGACTGCCTAGATGAATTCAATAGGTGCTCTGGTCTTCAAATCAATAAGGACAAGTCTAATATCTATATGGCTGGTATTCGTAGCAATGATAAGGAGGGTCTTTTGGCAGATACCGGTATTCCCATGGGAGAATTTCCTTTTCGTTACCTTGGCCTACCTATCATGCATGGTAAAGTCCAACTATCTCTCTATCGTCCTCTGCTTGATAGAATTGGCTCCTATATTGGGCGGTGGTATGTGTGTTTACTGTCTTATGCTGGACGCCTACTGCTAATTCAGTCTGTTCTTAAGGGGGTTGAATGTTTCTGGTTGTCCATTTTCCCAATTCCATTGGTTGTTATTTGTCAATTGGATAGGATGGCTCGGGATTTCCTATGGGATTCAAAACAGGCGTTGGTTGCTTGGAAGGATATTTGCCTACCTAAGAATGCGGGAGGTCTTAGTTTGCGTCATCTATAGACTTGGAATGCGGCATTATTAACTAGAATCATCTGGGACATACAATCTGAGAAATAATCCTTATAGGTCCAATGGTTGGATCATTACTACATTAAGGGCAAATCAGTGTGGGAGATTGAACACCACAGGGATCATTCTCTATTGTTTCGTAAAGTGTTAGCAATTCGGGACCTGATCCTAGAGTGGGAAAATGATCCTCTTTGTGCTTCTGATCTTCTCCGTACCTGGGCTACATCTGCCGCCTCCTTCACATCATTGGCTTATGACTATCTTAGGGTGCCTTGCTCGAAGGTTTTTTGGGTAAATACTATTTGGATGCAAGGGCTTACTCCAAAGTACTCATTCATGGTCTGGTTGTATGCTAGGGGTCGTTTGAAAACCAAAGATGTACTTGTGTTCCGCTTGGATGATTTATCTTATCCTTTATGTAAAGCACATATGGAGACGACTAGCCATCTTTTCTTCAAATGCTCTGTTTTGGCATCTATTTGGAGGGAAATAAAAGTGTGGTTAGGATTACCACAAGCAATGAATTCGGTTGGATCTTGTCTTAGGTGGTACAAGCATGCAAACCGTGGATCTTCCTGGTTAGCAAAGGCTAAAGTTATCGCTATGGCAGCCACATTCTATTATATTTGGTCTGCACGTAACAAAGCACTATTTGAGGGGACGGTTTGTCAACCGATGGATATTTCTAAAAAGATCAAAACACATGTGTATACTGTTATTTTTACTTTGTACCCTAATGTTCTGTCTACGTTAGAGAATGGTTAGAGAATGGTTTGCACCACTTCTAGCTAATAGTCATCCTGACTATGAACTAGTAAACATCCTCGTATATACACTACAAAAAAACCAACAAATACGACCACATCAAATACGACTGCCTAAAACCGTCATAATTGAAGGCCTTTAACGACGGTTGAGAGACCGTCGTATTAGACAAGTATATACGACGGTTTGTATCTAACCATCGTATTAGAGCAAACAATTACGACGGCTTGTTTCGACCGTCGCAAAAAGTGAAAATAATATGACGGTTTGAACAACCGTCGTATTAGTGAAGCAATTACAACGGTTTTTATAACTGTCGTAATTTGTTTAATAGTTAAATTTAATTAAATTTTGGTTGCTTTTTATTATTATCACTCTTTAACAATCGTCGTATGAGTCAAATTGTAATTTACGCTTTGTATTTTAATTTTTGAAGTAAAATAAAATGAGTTGAAAGTAGTTTGAATTTTATCTCTATCTATGTTCAAATTTAGTCAGTAGTTTTAGTAATGATTTTAATAAATTTAACGGTTGGTTCTTAATTTGATATATACTTATATTTGTAAATACACTTTTTAAATTACTACTTTATAAGTATTACTAAAAAATGTGATAAAATAAAACAAATGACTTTCAAATTTGGTATAATTAAATTTGGTATAAATATTATATCTAGCTAGCTAATACTTAGATCATTAATCTTGTAAATAAATTTTAGTTTGCATCTTATGAATTCAATTTTCTTATATTTGTATTAAAGATCGAGTTTGAATTTCATTTTGTTAGTTAATTATTCTATGGTATCTTTTTTGTGTGTCTATATATATACATGTGTGTGTGTGTGTGTGTGTACTTTTATACATTATAACATATGCTTATTAATTAGTGAGTATTAGATTAATATGTTCCTTCCATGCATCATCGACAAATAAATGTCCTACTTTTCTTTTTAATTTGTCCAAAAATAACTGTCCATTTTAAAAATAAGTAGATTGTATTTAATTATAATATTGTTTCTAATTTAACCCTTAGCATGGTTTTATAAGGAAGAAATGGACATTTTAATCATTATTTATATAATTTCACAGTTTATTAAAATGCGTAATTTTTACAATTAGGTCAGTTATTGGTGAACGGATGGAGTACATAATATGAAAATTTTTAATTACAAATATGCATGCGTGTGAGTATATCTTTATGTAGTATATATAATATCATTAAAATTGTAGAATTAAAGTTAATGTAATTTTGTGTCATGTTAGTGTGTGTGTGTATATATATATATATAAATTAAAAAGTAATTAATTTTTTATTTTTTTATGTCGCATTAAATACGACGGCATGTATAACCGTCGTATTTGTGCAAATTAATAAGACGGTTATTGAATAACCGTCGTATTTGTTCAAATTAATACGACGGTTATTGATTAACCGTCGTATTTGTGCAATTTAATACGATGGTTAGTGAATAATCGTCGTATTAAATTGCACAAATACGACGGTTATTACAACCGTCGTACATAACCGATTAAAACCTGCTGCATCCACTCTGCTTTCCATTGTCTGCTTGCCTTGGTTTCTCTGTTCTTCGTTGAGGTCGTCGGCGCCGCGCGGTTCTCCTCGGTGAGCTTGTCTTCTCCGGCAGTCTTCTTCTCCAGCAGGTTGTCTTCTCCAACAGAACGGCTGTCTTCTTCTCCGGGTTGTCTCCGCCTCCGCCTCCACATCGCAACCGTACCACATCTAAAGATTCCAGGTATTATAACATCTTTTTGCTTGATTTGATCCCCATTTATTAATTACATCAAGATATTGTGGCGTTTTAGGTTTACTGCTTCAAGATATTTGCGAATGATTTTTGGGACCTATAAATATATACTTCCTCAATATTAAAAATACAGAAAAGCTGAAATTAAATTGCTTGAAGGGATAATACGTATATTTTTTGAAGTCGCCAATTATATAATAACTATAAATTTTATAAATCTCCAGTAAAATTATTTTTTGTACCTTATTTAACATGTACATTTCTAGAAGATGTTGATATTAGTTTAATTTTTTTTGAAAATTTATAATTTTTTGATAATATATATCATTGTGAAGTTATTCTTTATCGATTAATTTGTGATACGACATTCTATGTACATATGCATTTCTAGAATATGCTAGGGAGAATCGAATTTTTCTTGAGAAATTATATACTATCAAGGTGAAAGTATTTCCTATGGCTTGATTCATTGTACATCATTCTATGAACATGTACAGATTTATAGAAGATTCCTATTACAATTGAGGTATTCTTGAACATCATCCAGCCTTATTCTTAGTATACAGATTTATAGAAGATTCCTATTACAATTGAGGTATTCTTAGTTATCAAAAGAAGCGGAATTCATGTCTGTCTTTTGGGAATAAAGAAGTGGCACATAAGTGAAATAAGGAAATGTACTCTCAAGTGTAAGAGATTTAACAATATTCAAATTATGATTTTGTGATAGAGCAAGGATATGAAAATGGTTAAAATAAATTTTGATATGTTATATTTAATCTATATTTATACTAACAAATGCTTTAATATGAAATTAAATATTTATAGGTGATTAAGGATCGAACACATACTATTTTCTCTTCTTTCTGTTATATATAAAAATAGAGAATGCAAAGAATTTCTTTTTAATAAAGACTTATTTTCAATAAGAAACATATTTATCACTTGTATTTAATTATTTGCTACAATTTGCTTCCTACTTTAGACATGAGAGACTTGTGAAATAAGAGATTGGAAGATAATTATTATCTCATAATCTCTAAGAACTTCCCCCTTTTAAAGTACTTATCTGATCTTATATTACACGAAAGCACAAACCAAATGGCTAAGGAAAAGTTAAGGAGTATGAATTGTAGGAGTGAATTTTTAGTTGATACATTCCTATTTGAATTAGAATGGGGGTTTTATTATTTTAATAAACAATTTTCACTATACAAATTATGTGTTGAAACAAAAATGCAACTTAATTATATGTTTTGGAAGAGGACCTAGTTGGATGAGTGAAGGTTTACTTGGAAATTTGTTATAAACATGATTGATTGAATTACATAATTGCGCATTTTGAGGTGGCCTAGTGCCTGGAAAATATTCATTTTATAGGGGAAACTCTGTCAAAATTTTTTCAAAATCTTTTTCTCTCTTGATTAGTTAAATCTTTTATTTTCTCTCTTTTAAAAACTCTCAAGATATCTTGACCTATTACTAAAAATTTCATTTCCCTTCATTTCCATTCAGTCTTAAATATGTTTGTTATAACGAAACTTGTAGATCGACTGAAAATATGGATAAATGAATAGAAAGATGGACCGATCGTGGATTGACTTACAAGACCGTTTAGGTGATGAATATAGTAAAGGTCTGGATGCCTTCGTAGAATTTGCGCTAAGAGACAAACCCAATGGATCAAAAATCCATTGTCCTTGTATGAAGTGCCAGAATAGGTATCTTTATAGTACAATAGATGTCAAACAACATTGCCAAATGTGGGGTTTCATGTGTTGGTACAAAAAATGGAGTGTTCATGGGGAAATATACTTATCTTCTCACAATACACCTAGCAACATCCCTTCGACTGAAAACGAACATGGGGATAATATGGTTGGAATGCTTCAAGATATTGGTGGCATTAGTGACTTCGATAATGCAACTGAAGAACCTGATGATTTGAGAGAGATACATGAATTGTTGGGAGAGGCTAATGTAGAATTGTATCCTAGTTGTACTAAATTTTCTTCACTTTCATTCATTATGAGATTATTACATTTAAAAGTCCTGAATGAGTGGTCGAACAAGTCAGTTGATATGCTACTTGAGCTTCTAACGGATGCTTTTAGTGAGATGGGAGTGAAAATTCCCAAGAATTACTACGAGGCTAGTAAGATAATGAATGTGTTAGGAATGGAATGCAAAGTCTGGGATGCTTGTCCAAATAATTGCATAATATACAGAGGGGAAAATGAGGCCGCACAACTTTGTGAGGTATGCAATGATCCGAGGTACAAGAAAGAGGGCAGTACAGTCGCATGCAAGCGTGTTAGATATTTTCCGTTGACTCCGAGATTGAAGCGATTGTTCATGTCTCGCAAAACTGCATCCCTTATGAGGTGGCATCAAGAATATCGCGTGAAAGATGGAGTCTACATACACCCAGCTGATTCTAAAGCTTGGAGAAAGTTTGACGAGTTGCATTTGGAATTTGCAAATGACTGTCGAAATGTTAGACTTGGATTGGCTTCGGATGGATTTAGTCCATTTTCAAATATGCACATACCACATAGTACTTGGCCAATTGTTTTAATACCATACAATTTGCCACCCTGGCTATGCATGAAGTAACATTATTTTATTCTGTCAACTCTCATCGATGGCCCGAAGAGTCCGAGAAACAAAATTGACGTATTTTTACAACCATTGATCGAGGAGTTGAAACAATTGTGGCTTGACGGTGTGCTTACTTATGATGCTGAGGCAAAAGAGATGTTCCGTCTGCATGCAGCTATTATGTGGACCATAAGTGATTTTCCAGCATATGGTAATCTCTCTGGCTATAGTGTTCATAACCAGCGAGCTTATCCGATATGCGGTATCAACTGTTTTGTCTTACCGTTTGCCTAATGGTGGTAAATATTGCTTCTTATATCATCGTAGATTTCTTCAACCATCACACAAGCTCCGTAGAGACAAAGTTTCTTTCTATGGTGGAATGGAATTATGACAAGCACCAAAAAGGTGTACGGGGACAGAAATTTTGACACATCTTCAGGGTTGTTTAACAAAATATGCAGTAGATGATATAAGGATTAGAATGCAGATCGACTACGAACGGAAGTTTGGCATAAATTCTTATAATTGGAAGAAGAAGAGTATTTTTTGGGAGTTGCCATATTGGGAGAATAATTTGATGAGGCACAACTTGGACCCATGCATATTGAGACAAATTTTACAGATAATCTATTGTTTACAATACTGGGTGATAGTATTTCTTCAAAAGATAACTTCAAAGCTCGTCAAGACCTGCAGGCAATGAATATTAGAAAGTCTTTACATCCAATTTTAAAACCGTCTGGAACTGGATACAGTTTGCCACCAACTCCTTATACAATGAGTCGGTCGGAAGTTGAAGTTTTTTTTACAGTATTAAAGGAATTGAGAGTCCCCGATGGCTATTGTTCAAATATTTCTCGACGGGTAAATATGAGGAGAAAGACTTTAGGAGGTCTGAAGAGTCATGATTCCCACATTTTACTCCAGCAGTTAATCCCGTTAGCAGCCCGCACAACTTTGCCCAAGAATGTAGTGCAACTTTTGATTGAGATTGCTTTATGTTTTAGGCAGTTGTGTTCTAAATTCAACAAAGAGAGGCATCTCGAGTATCTTCAAGACCATTTCGCAGTTACACTCTATCTTCTTGAAAAAGACATTCGTCCCTAGTTTTTTTGATATAATGGAACATTTACCGATACATTTGGCCGATGATGCATTATTAGCTGGTCCAATTCAAGGTTGATGGATGTTTCCAGTTGAAAGATACTTGAAAACTCTCAAGTGTTACGTGCGCAATCATGCTAGACCTGAAGGTTCGATAGCCAGTGGATATTTAATGGAAGAATTTATGGCATTCGTGTCGAGATATTTAGATGATGTTGAGAGCAAAGAGAATAGGCCTCCACGATATGTTGATGATGACAACCCGATGAGTAAACCAGTTGGAAAAGGGATTGATGTAATATTTGATCGTGTAACATTGATGCAAGCATATCGGTGGGTTTTAGCCAACGCTGACATCCTTAAACCTTATAGAGAGTCAGTGTTCCTTTGACTCATTATCTTTCATTTTTTATGCTTCTTTCATTATAACTTCTAAAATTTCACGTGTGGTCTATTTGCAGTCTTCACATGTCTGTCATAAATAGAGAGCATCCAAGATCTCGGTTACATGATAGACAACGCATTCATTCTCAAATGTTTCACAATTGGCTCAGTCATTATGTAAGTAAAAACAAAGACAATATAGCAAGTTTTCATCTACAACAATTAGCCTTTATAACACTTATACTTATTATAGGTTGATGAGATTGAAGAATGCCCTGATATTCCTATTGAAATTAAAAAGCTTGCAAATGGTTCTTTCAATCAAGGGTTGCGCTATAATGCATGCAACGTGAATGGCTTCCGATTTCGTACAATAACATACGAGGCTAACAAGTCAACCCAAAATTCTGGCGTCATGTGTAAAGCTGATACTACGAGTTATTCCAATCCAAGAGATATGAATCCCATAGCAGCTGGTGTCACTTACTATAGAGTGCTTACTGATATTATAAGGATCCGATATAGTAGTGAACTGAAATTTTTGTTATTCAAATGTGATTGGGTTGATGTTCATTGAGGTGTTAGAGTTGACGAACTAAAGTTTACGTTGGTAAATCTGGACCGTTTGTTGTATCGGGAAAATAAAGAGATTGATGAGCCATTCATACTAGCAAACCAAGCGGAACAAGTTTGGTTTTCTCACTATCCTAAAGAAAGAGATTAGCATGTGGTAATGCCAATGATGAGAAGAGATAATTATGATGTGTATTCAAGGGACCATGATCTAGAAACTTTTCCTATGCAGCAGTTAGATTCTCGTCCTGTTTCGCACGAAGTAGATGCTGTATGGGTTAGAGATGGGATTTCTGGGGAGGAAGTAGATTTAGATGGAAGAAGAATACAACCTGTAATTTAAATGTACTTAAATCACTTAATCATTTACTAAATGTGCTGCAGCTGTTAAAATCTCTTACTCAATATTAAATCTTTTTGTTTTGCAGATGGTAAACAAGCGTGCCCGACGTGGATTGATGCATGATGCCATAGCTACCGCAAGATCAAGTGCTAGTTCCTCACGATGTACAGAGACACTAGTTCCAGCACACGAGGTTGGATAGAGATCACATACAAGTGTCCTCACAGGTTCCACGGATCAGGAATCTAATCATGCCACAACTATACCCACTTCTGATGTAGGTCCCAGTGGCACAGGACCTTCTTCCTCAGACCTTAGTGCCTCAGGTGTGCTAAGTTAATATGAAGTAAATATTACGATCTGTCTGTTGATATTTCAATTAATAAGTTTGTTGATATTTTGTAGGTTTCACAGCGAGGAGTTCTCGCGGGGGTGGAAAGTTACCTTCTGGATGGGGTGAGCCAAGGTTTTGCAAGTACGATGTTGGTGTTAACCAACACGGAGGGTTTTTTGGGTTAGATGCATCTTGTTATAGTCCAGTGGTGGGTTGTTTTGCACGCATGAGCAATAGGTTCCTTCTGAATTATAGGGATTGACATTCCATACCTTAGAGACTCAAAGACGAAGTTTGGTAAGAAATACAGGTAACTAATTTTATTCTAACATAGCCAAGAGTGTTTTATTCAAAAATTAGCATTTTGTTTATTTAATTATTTGTTAAAATTCCTACAAGAACAACACCATGATGCCACCAGAAAGACGTAGTGTCACAATGAAGATGATATGCGCAGCGTGGAAGGATTTTAAGTCGAAGTTAAAACAAAAATACTACGTTCCTGTCTAGCAAAATACATAGCCTATTGTTTGTCAAGATAAACGGGTGGACGAAAATCAATGGAGGATGTTAGTTGATTACTGGCATTTGGAGAATACACAAGTCGTACCATAGAAGTTGACTACTTTTATGTCTCAGAACTTGTTTAATTTTTTTATATGTTAACTATTATAACTAATCACAGATGGAGGCCAATCGAAATAGACAAAATCGATCGCATTTGGCATATCCACCGGTCACAGGAAGAATGCCACATTCTGTTATACAGGATCAGGTATTCAGTTTATGTTATACACTATTCAGATGAAATTTATCTACTTTGCTTGAAATTTTTGACACGTCTTTACAGATGGCCTCACAAGGCCAACTGACATCACAATATGATATGTTCCTTGCAACACGAAGGTGGCACGGTCGGCAGGTTGATGGTTTGACTGCAGAGATGATTGTAAGTTATATTCAAAATACTAATTTTTCTGAGTTATTAAAATTTGATAACGACATTATATTAACTTAATATAAATTTGATATAATGTTTCTTAATTTTGTAGTATCGATTAGAGACAGAGTGGCAGGCATTGCCTGAGTCTGAGCGCACAGAGGAAGCAAAGGATCATATATTTCGGCGATTGTTCGGTCTAGAAATAAGAGGTCGTGTTAGGTGTAAGGGAAAGGGTCCAACACCAATGTCAGTCGGTCAATCATCAAGTTCTGCAACAAATGTTGAGGAGGTCGTCAGGATTAAGGTTGAGGCACGTATGCAGAGTATGCGAGATACTATGCAGGCTGAGATGCGAGCTGAGATGCAGCGTGAGCGAGAGGCTTACAAGTCACGTATAGCTGCGCTTCAGACTACCATGGAAGCATTAGCGCGCAGATTGGATGCAGGCGCATTTGATGTACTGCCTATACCTCCATCTAATGCTTTTACAGCATCTCCTGGTGTTGGTTCCACTTCTCTACCTGTTAGATTGAGTGATCCTGGCGAGCCTATCCATAATGATGACTGACATTTTAATTTCCTACTTATTTGTATTTGTACTACTACTTCTGTATACTGAGGATATACTTGTTTGTCATGATGGTGTACTTGTTTGTATTTGTATTTGTATCCGTTATGATATGTTAGACTAAGGATATTGCTTTTGAGTTGTTTGGCAATGAGGAGATTGTGTTTTGTTATATTTGGTGTTGAATTTGTTGAATTTATTATATTTGGCTTTAAATTGTATGTGTACAGGATCCTGTCCAAATAAAAATTGATTTACAAACTAAATTAGGCATAATACGACGGCTGCAACCGTCGTATTAGCTTGAGTGGAATCTTTGGCCGTCGTATTTGACAGGAGCAAATACGACGGCTACATGGTCGTTGTATTTGATAGAAGCAAATACGACGGCCATGTAGCCGTCATATTTGATAACCAAAAGCGACAGTGTATTAAAACCGTTGCAAAAAATGACCACGGCAAGCAAAAGCGACGAGAGAAAATACGACGGCTGAAAAACCGTCGTATTAGGCTAATACGACGGTTTTGTAGCCATTGCTGAGCAAAAGTGACGAGATCAAATACGAAAGCTGAAAAACCGTTGTTTAGCCGTCGTATTAGCCAAATACGACGGTTAGGTGAAAAACCGTTGTTTAGCCGTCGTATTTGGCTAATACGACGGCTGCACCATCAAATACGACGGTTAGGTGGCCCTCCATAATTTAGTAGTGATATATTTGATCAATATAAATTCCTTTACATTGTGATAAAAAAAAAAGAAAGAAAGAAAGAAAGAATGTCTCAAAATTTTAACTTGGGCATGCTGATAGGTTGACTGTATCGGTGGAATGCATGATAAACTTTGGTACGGGTGGTAATTTGAATAATAATATAATAGACAACTAAATTTATGTATAAATAAATTGATATGAATTATTAAAATTAATATAGATATTCATTTAAATCTAATAAATTTAATAGATTTATTCAATATGTATTTAATCTATTTATATCCCGTCCTATTGATATATAAATTTCATTATTAATTTCTTTAGTTATTAAGCAGTAATGCGTTAAAATAATACTTATTTATTTACTTATTTGAATGATATACTTCATTCCCACATAAGTTCCACCAATATTTTTAATTAAGTGATAAAATAAAATAATTTTATTAGACAAAAATATATAAATGCATAAATATAAATAAATGGATATTAGTATCCACTTAAATCCGTCCATATAAATCTATTTATTGAATAAATTTACATACATTGAAATTAAATAAATTAGATTTTGTTTAATTCCATTCAAATCTGAATGGAGGTTCATTTTGCCACCTCTAAGCTGTATCGGTTAACTGCAAAATAACTCTAAGCTTACTAAAACTTTAGTGTGAAAATCAACTTACATAACCTCCAATATTGCATTTTTTCATTGACCTCTCTTTTAACACTTTTTTTTAAAACTTTTCTTCTGTTCAAATGGGAAATATCACAAATGCAATTTCCAAATTGGGACTCACTAATCGAAAGTTTTGGGCCCTTTATTTCCTAAACCCTTAAAATCAACTAACCCCAAAAGATCCCAAAAAAAAAGTATGAGTAATTAATTCCTTGGGCCGCGGTCCGGATTTTTAAATAGGCACTCAGCGAGAGAAAGTTTTGGGCCGTTTATTTTATTCGCCAGTTAAAAAGATTAAATATAGGATATCCAAGAAAGGACGAATTGGGCCGAGTCCCGGTTTCATCTCGACAAAAACGACGAAGTCTTAGCAATTGATTGTCGTCATCGTATTATTGCGTCAAGTTGTATCGGCGTCCATGTTTGCATATAAACACACAGAATACAGAAGTATAGAGCGAGCGGCAATCATTCTGTAAGGAAAAGGAAAGAGTGGTAAGAGAGACGAGAGAGATGGAGGAAGAGGAGCATGAGGTTTACGGTGGTGAAATCCCCGACGAGGGAGAGATGGAAGGCGATATGGAAGGTAACGCCGCCGATGTCGATATGTCCACGGCTGACGAAGACGCCGTTAAGGTAATTTTGCAATTACTTCGATTTGTGTTTTTGTTTTGGATGCTTATGTAAAATTTGTGCTGTTTAAGACGTTGTTCGTGGATATAAATGATGCTGCTTTGCTTGGATCTGAATAATTGGGAATTTGGGTTGTGATTCTGGTTTATAGGAATTGGATGAGATGAAGAAGCGATTGAAGGAAATGGAAGAGGAGGCAGCGGCTCTTCGTGAGATGCAAGCTAAGGTTGAGAAAGAGATGGGTGCTGTTCAGGGTCAGTTTCGTCCTTTTCGCATATATAGTGTTTTAGGGTTTCAAATAGAATTTTTTCGATAACTGAATTGCTGCAACTTAGCTTTTATTAACTTATTAATAGGGATAGATTTGCAATTTGACGAATAGGGATAGATTTGCAATTTGACGGCTGTAGTTGGACCTATGAGGTTGAGAACGTCTTTCGGGAAATATTCTGTGGTGTTGGACTAAATTGACTAAATTCATGATAATTTGGGTGGAAAATGTAAACTTTTCTTTGTAAAGAGTCAGCTAATGATTTCAAAACTTGTTGATATTGTTGGATAAAGTTGATTTATTTCATGATAACTGGGGAGAGATGTAAACTTTTCACAAAAAGTCAGACTTCTTATTTTATTGCTAATAATGAAGACAAGTTGATTTTGAAAGAGCTGACACTGACTACCAGTGTGTGTTTTTGGATTGGTGTCATGTGTCTTCTTGGTTCTAAAAAACTAGCAGGCTGATATTTTTTGCTGCATATGAAGATTATGATGATTTACATGTAGTTGTTGCTGGCATGCTGGTGAAAACTTAAGTGGTGCATAGATTTTGTACTTTCTTTACCCTTAATGTAATCTTTGTGATCTAGATTTGCCATTTTATGTAACTGGTGCCTCCTGAGGATCTGGTTCTTCACGATATTTAAAACACTCTATATGCATGTTTCTCTTAGATTAAACACTTGGTTTTCATTTGTTGCCTTGAAAATGTCAAACGTGATGCTTTGTCTTGTATGTTTTCCACAATCCTCGAAAGAACCAATATTTATTTTACCTGAAGCGATTGTTTTTTATACATAAGTTCCATTTGACTTACTGTTTTTTATTGCTTGGCTTATCAATAGTATTACTTAGGAATATGATAAGGTCTCGTGAGCACTTGTCTTGATTTTGAACTATTCCAAGTCATGTGCTTTTTATTTTCCTTATGATTTGTGTCTTGCCCTATTTTTTTTTTTTTCCCCTCACACTAATTTTTCTTTTATTTTAATTTTTTTTTTTGGTGGTCTTTGACAGATCCTGCTAGTGCAGCTGCATCTCAAGCAAGCAGGGAAGAAGTTGATTCACGCTCTATATTTGTAGGCAATGTAAGAACTAATACCCTTTGATTATTATCTCTCTAGAAATGTGCTCAAATGTGGCGTGCATGATTTATTGCTCCACTGTTTGCATTTGATTTGTTGTCTGTTTTTTTTTTTTTTTTGATGGATTAAGCAACATTTTCTCGTCACTACCTTTTACTTCTCAGTTCTTTTTAATTTCGTTCATGCATATCTTCTCACCTAGCAATATGGAGTGAACCAGGTATTGTAGCACTGAGACGTCTTTGTCTTCTTCTGTGATAGGGAAAACTAGTTGTTTCTCTAGCAAGATATGTTATTCATGTTAGAGTTTTGGGAGAAAAATATAAGGGAATTCTGTTAAGAGACTTGATATCTAAATTGGAACCTATGTTTGACATAAGCTTAAGCAATGCAATGTATCTATACCTAATATGTTTGCACCAAACATGTATCCTTTCGAGTTGATTTAAATAGATCCAGGAGATAAGTGTCTTTCTTTGCTCTACCTGATCATTGCTGGTCAAAGATACAAAACAGCAGTCATTCTGATGTTGTTATACGTGTCTGGTACCTTGTTAATTACGATGGTTGGGAAATAAATATAATCAAAGTTTTTGCAAAATAGAACTTGTACAATTTTATTAGAGAGTATTGGTGTTGCTGTCATGGCATGCTTAAAGTAGATATGGATTGCCAATCTGTTGATGAGTGAAGCAAGCTATATAGTACATACAATGGCTTAGATTTTTTTTTCCTTTTAATATTTTTTAGGATGATCACACATAGTCTTTTATTGGTTCATGTAGGACTCCAAATCGCTTGGGACTAAGTCTTAGTAGTTGTTTTTTTTTTTTTAAATATTTTTTAGGGTGAGTGATGTAGGATCTTTGAGTTGCAACACCAAAACAGTACAACTTTTGCAAGTAGTTGATAGTATTTCTTTGTTTGAATGTTCGGGAGAATAAATTATGGTTCTAGTAAGATTTAGAGCAAGACTAGAGGTACGAAGAAAGATCTGTAAGAAGAGGAAATGAGGGGTTTAAGAGAGCAACTCTATTCACAAAATATTCTTCAATACTTTGTGTAAACAATAGAGCTAATACATAATTATAAAGCCTCAAAGCAACTTTGGAATTGCTTAGTAATCTTGAGGACCTGGTTTGACTTCTCTACTACTATGCTGCTAATTCCCAAACGTAGAGAAGTGCACGAAACACTTTTAGGTAGCTTACTAGGAAGGCCGCTAACATAGAAGACTGAAATTCCCTTGCAAAAGAAAATTATAAACATTAGAAGACTGGAAATTAACTGATCTAAACCAACTCCAAATTTGAAAATATTGCCAAATGATGATATTTGCTTTGGAATGTTTGGGGCCCTTTCTCTCGTAATATTTTCCAATTCTTTCTATGTTTTCATTTGCTTCAGTGAGTTTGTAATGAATCCATTTTTTCTTTGGAGTTCGTTCCTCCAGGACTGCTGCAAATTATGTCAACGAAATTGTACCGTTATATTGTTACATTATATTGTTATCAGATGATATTTGATTAATACTGGATTTCACCTGATCACCTTGTATGTATTGCTACATTGTTGGACGCTATGTTTCATAACTAGGATCTTTAGCAAGTGAAAACATAGTCTAATGACTATTTTGCTGTCTTAACTCCTTAATGTTTGTGCTTCGGTTTCATAACCTTATTTCTTCTTTCTTTGTCGTCCTTGGTTTGCATTTTGTATTCTTGAGAGTCACATTTTCAATTTGTTTGATTATTGATCGCAGGGTCGTTCATATTCCTGAATAAAGCTGGAATCATTAGCTTGTATTTTGATGATGAAAAGAGAGTTCTGGTTTTCAATAGGCATTTGTTTAGAGAATACTTTTGTAATTGCATTTTGCAATTGAGGAAGAACCAGCTAATGTAAAATAGAGAGGGAAAAAAAAAAACTTAAAAAAAAAAAAAGAAGAATGGAAAAAGAATGGGAAAAATTGTTGATAACACAAGTCCCCATGGAAAAATATGTATATATACACTTGCAAGAGTAGTTGAAAAAGAAAAAGGGAAAAATGAAAAGGAGAGGGGGAAAAAATAAAAAGCAAGGTAAAAAAGAATGAATGACGATTGGGGACATGAAAAAATGGCAAAAATACCGAAGTTATGAAATCTAACCCTCTGCAGAAGAATATTTGTGCCTCTAAGGGCCTACCCATCATTAGCAGCTGATATTGAGGTTGAGTTATATCAAGTATGAGATCATTTATTTGAGATATTCAAGAAGAGAAATCACATATATTGAGAGAGCCACGATTAGAGGTTGCCGCTTGACTTCTGCTGCCAGGTGGTGGAACTTGGTACCTCATATTTGGTTGGCTGTTTAGCCTAATATGGTGAGGTGTCATTACTTACCTTCGACATTATTCATATCTGCCCAAGTCACTACTAGAAAAAACCATTTAAAAAATGTTATAATCTATTTTGTGGTATCTGAAGTGTTGGATAGTTGATTATTTCTCTGAGGTACAAAATACCATAAATTCTTGGCTTCATCTGAGTTGACTGTTAAATTTGAACATTTGGCCAACACGTAAGATGTTCCCTATGTTTGTTACAAAACCAATATTTACTATGCTCTTCCCCTCTTCAATAAAAGATCATTTCAATTGGGTTTTGAAGTTTGGAAAGTCCTTTGCTCTCTTTCTTCTGCTATCTTTTTGCTCCTCTCTGTTTGGCTCTTTCTTTCTGTGGCCTTAATGTTGTCTTTCTGTAAATCAATGAGAGGAAGAGGTGTCCTCGAGTGAAGATAAATTGGTAGGCAACCTTTAGATAATTGTATTTCTATCCCTTACACAGTTAAGGATGGCAGCATTCCCAACAAGTTGTAAATTTGTACATATGTTCCCTGATTTGGTATACCAGTATTTCACTATGCTGAGTTATAGTGTTACCAGTCAGGATATGGAATTGGTGGATTTTTCTTAACTTTTGTGCTTCTTGCTCTGCAAGTCTTTGTTTCTGCTTGCCAAAGGAACTGAGGGTTTATAGACATATCTGAATAATATAATAAAACCTGCTTTTTCAATCTTGTCTTGCAGGTTGACTATGCATGCACCCCTGAGGAAGTTCAGCAGCATTTCCAATCATGTGGTACTGTGAATCGAGTGACCATACTGACTGATAAGTTTGGACAGCCCAAGGGTTTTGCATATGTGGAATTTGTCGAACAAGAAGCTGTTCAAGAGGCTCTTGTTCTGAATGAATCTGAACTTCATGGACGTCAATTGAAGGTTTGTTATACTCTTCCCTTTATTGGCACCACAGGATATTTTTGTAAAATCTTCATCTTTTAATGGTGTGTTATTGGCTTATATGAAAAAAGTGTATGGGTCAGGACAACTTTAATGTAGCTATTGAGTATAACATATGTGGAAAAGGGAGGGGGTGGGGGTGAGGAGGGAATTGCATTTTGGTATATAAATATCAATTTTTTATATCAATTTTTCAATAGCTTCTTCAGTCTCGTCCTAAGATTTTGCATCTTATCATCATTTTTGTCATACTTACAGGTTATGGCCAAGAGGACCAATGTTCCTGGTATGAAGCAGTTCCGTCCAAGGCGTTTCAACCCCTACATAGCTTACAGGTACCGGAGGCCTTACCCTGCTCCATATATGTACAACCCGTATGGATATGGGTCAGTCCTCTTTCCATCTCTTGCTTTTGATTCTACTTTTAACTGCATTTGGTTAAAATTAGTCATCCGATTCTATGTTATCCATGTTGCAGGAAGGCTCCAAGGTTCAGGAGGCCAACGCGTTACATGCCTTACTATTAAAAGGCTTTCTAATTGCATTGTGATTCAAAGATGGAACGAGGATCAGATTCCCTTCATTTTTATCTTCTCCAATGCCAGTTTAAAACAACATATAATCCCCCTCCAATAGGCACTAAAGCCATTGTACTGGCTGCCCTGACTGCCTATGGCGCACATTTGCTATTCTCTTGAAATTTGTCTTTCAGTTCAGTATAACGATAACTTGCTTGTAATTGTCTGGATTCGGTGTCTTTGTTAAGGAATTTGCTTAGATATGACGTTTGCTTATGGCATGTTATACTCATTGCTGCTGTTAAGTGGAGCCGCCCTAGTATGGCCGGTCCTTCCTTTTAGCTTTCTTACATAGGTAAATATGTTGAACTTTTCATGGTGTTATGTCCTCTTTTAAGATTTTTTTTTTTTTCTTAAATGGGAATTGCGGATTAGAAATTTTTAGACTTGAATAGAAACGAGGGAATGGTTGAATTTTTGTATGAAATTAAAATAGAATGTTTAATTTCGGATAGATAAAATTAATTATAAGAATGCATGGCACTTGTACATAATAAATTCTGCATGGCACTTGTACATAATAAATTTACTCGTTTATGAAGTTAGAAGTTCAACCTTGCATTCCTTTGGTTCACCCCCTCCTACTCCAAACACCCCCAGCCCAACAACCAAAATCCTCTTATGAATCAAAGAACAAGTGTAGTACAAACATTAATTTTATTTCATCTGTTGAACATTTATGTTTCAGCCAAAATAAGGTTAAACTGCTGAATTTAGGAGGGATCATATTATTATTTTGAAATACAATTAGAGACGGCCTGGGGTCCTATTTTCCTTGAGCCACTGGGCAAGTATAAAAGCCAGTTCAAGAGATTGAGAAGCGTTAAGCCTTGGGTCACAATTTGTGAGATAACGTGATCTCAGATCGGTATAAGTCACCGGTGGTGAGCCTCCGACGCACTCAGTCACATTCTGGCCCGTCATTTCAAGATGAATTCCGCCGGGATGGCTTCCTTCTTCCTCATGCACGTCAATGAAAGCTTCCACCTCCGCCTGCATTACGTCATACAATTGCCTTGTTGCAAGTATATCTTGTAAAGGCATTACCATTTATTGGATGTTCGGATCAAGTTAAGTAATATTATATGACACTTGTTTACGGTAGTATTATTTTAAAAAATATAAAATAATATATATATAATTTTAAATTTTTAAAATTTTAAAAATATAAAAATATAAAATAATTATTAAATATAATTAATTTATATGACGACTATAAGTTTCGTCAATTATTTCACTATAAAAGAAGGTTTAATACACTTGTAAAAGAGTATTTATATATTGATTATGATAGTAATTTCTAGGGACATCAAATTGCACTTATATTTAAAGAAGAAGAATTTGTGCCATTTCTTCTTGAAGGAAAACTAAGGCCACAGCAATTTTGTTTTGGGACAAGGGAGGTCAATGGCAGGAGCAATCCCTAGCTTTGGAGGATCTTGGTCCCGTGAAATCCTTTGGCAGGGCAATAAAAAAAGATTGTCGTTTGTGCACGACCTTTGTTTATATATCTGTCTCATTATCCGGGACAGTGGGTCAATAACTTCTGAAACAAAAGATAGATACGGGTTGCTCAAATTGTCTAGCAGTTTTTTTATTTTTTTTAATAAAGTCATAAAAATATTTACAAAACTCACTAAATTTTGGTGGAAAACAAATATTCTAACACAAAAATTAAATTGGATTAAAGCAGAAAATGGCCAAAAAATTCCTGGCCCGTGAATATAATAAAAAAAATATATCTCACTTATAAAATTATTAGATAATTTGAAACTGCTAAATTACACAATACTAAATTTAATGAAATATAGATTTTATCAATGCTTTTCAAGCTCTTGTTCCTATAATGAACACAAGTACAATTTTAAAAATTTGGGGAGGAAACTAGATAGATTGGGGCAGCTACAGCCTGCCTTCTTCTGGGTATTTTCCCCCCCTCTTTATACACTAGGAAATAGAAACTGTGAACGAACTTAAAATCTATCACCAAATATTAGACATTTCTAACCTATTGAATTACTATCCTATTACTCATACCATTTATTTAATATCACTAATTAATGTTGCGTATACACACACGAATTTAAAGTATATTTTTTTGAATAATATTCACATTGATAAAATCTTACTATATAAAAAATTCATATCACATTCATAATATATTATATCTTTCAAATGGTGTAAGTTTTTTATTCATCAGTTCATGGAAATTGAATATGCAAAAATATTTTTCATAAATTTTAATTTCTAATTAACTATATATAATTTATTCTTAACATTTAACAATGACGTAGGTAAATTGATTTTAAAAACTTATTATCAAGAGATAGATTTTAAATTCAATTCACATCCTATCATCTATATCAACTAAAAAAACATATTATTCTTGACATATTACACTTAAAATTACCTCACTATAACAAAAAAAAAAAAAAACCATATTTGCTTATATTTTACTTCTATATTCATTGGCAATAGACAATTATGCTTATATACACCTCCAAAATAAGGTGCCGAGCAAAACCAGGGCAAGATATTTAGAGAACAAGAAAGTGGAACATAAAATAATTGAAAATAATAGCTACAAACTAGCAAATACTTTCACTTTCATTTTTTCCCCTTCTTGGGCATGTTTTTACTTATTTATTCAAGTTATTTAATGCCTCTATATATTTCTAATTAAAAATTATTTAGTTTGTGGATTTGAAGCAGCATACCACGATTGCATCAAATGGACGAGTCCTGCGCCCGCATGGTGCTTTCATAGAGTTTCCATGCACAGGATCACACATCCAAGTCACTATTTGGCCTGCTTCATCAACTGCTCTGATCAAATGTGGAAGTTTTGCTCTCAAATTCTGAGCTCCCATTCTTGTGATCGCTGTTATTCTTCCAGGCTTATGGTGTGGATTCAAGATGTCAATGAGATCAACTAATTCTTTGCCTTCCATTTTAGCACTAGCCCGGCAAATGATCAAATTCCAGTTAGAAGCACAAGGAAGAGAAAGGGAGGGTGGGAATGGGCATATACATCTGGTTAACATCGAAAATGAGTCTTCTTGAGTTAATTTGTTAACTAGTGTTTTATCGATTCTTGAGTTAATAATCTTTAGGTAGATGTTTTGATATTAATTTCCCTTTTTTTATGAGGCTTCTTCATTAGTTTCTATATCAAGACTTTTGAATGGACATTTTTCAAAAGTATCATTATAAGAATAAATGTCTCGATAACTCTATCAACAACTATTTGAAATTGATAGTAATACAATAATATTACATTAAGTGTATTAAAAAATAAAAATATAAAAGATATAATTTGCTAGTCAAAAAACGAGATTAGTTATAAAATACTATTTCTTTACATTATAAGCACTATAAACTTAGAGCAAATCAGAAAACCAAAGGAATTTATTGGTGAAACCAAACATGGACCAGGAGTGAAGGACTTATGCATGTATAAACTAATTGGAAATGCAAATTTCCAAGTTGCATGCACAATATGTTTATGTACCTTGATACCTATAGGGTTTGCAACTCCTCAAAGAAACTCTACATGAGCACCATCTAGTTGCCTGGTTCATTCCCCAATCCATAGCATATGGGCAGAATGACTAAAGAAAAGCCCAGAGGTTGAATCCTTTTTGGTGAATATTTGCTTTTAAGGCAAAAGCAAGCACTCATGGGACGTCCAAAATTCATGAGTTTTTGCCACCATTCTTGATTTGCCGGTGAGGACTCCATTTGCAGCCATAAATCCCATGGCCTCATCGATACTTCGAGCGAGTTCCTTGTACCTATATGGATATAATAAGAAATATATTTTCTTCATCCCAAAGTGAACACAAATGTTTCTACGATTATATGTCTTAATTTTCTCCAATCGTTGGAAGTTACCTATCCTTGTGTGCGCTTTGCTCGTGAAATTTGAGATTCGATTCTGTGAACTTCTTAGGAGCAGCATAACCTCCATTGACTAAAGCCCTAAGAAGATTTAGGATTACTGCAGATTGAGTATATGCCCTAATCAACCTTTGAGGGTCTGGAGTTCTTGATTTCTTGTCGAAGTCGGAGCCATTGATTCAATCTCCTTTATATACCGGCAGCTTCACTCCATCTTTCTCCTCATGTGTTGTTCACCTTGGCTTAGCAAATTGACCAGCAATTCTTCTTACCTGCATGCAGTAGTCAACTAAAATTAAAAAGTAATACACTGATTTTTTTTTTTTTTTTAATGAAATCATTCAAATTGCAATCCATTTTTCGGTTGGAGGCATGCAATCATGAGATAAATATATAGAACATTCCAGAGCATGAACTTCTATACACACATCTATGCATGGAATCCATGCATTTGGATATGACCCATGTCCCTTCAAATTAAGGTCAGTAAATTAGACTCTCACCTTGATAACTGACATTTGTCCCCCAAACGTAAGGGTAGTACTCATCTGAGCAAGAGTAGTGAACGTGTCATTTACTTTATCCTTACTAAACTCCTTAAAGCTCTCAGCACAATCTCCTCCTTGCAGGAGAAAGGCCTTTCCCATGGCCACCTCAGCGAGCCGTTCTTCTAAAGCTACTATCTTACCAGGCAAAACAAGAGGAGGATATGATTCTAGTGTTTAAAGCGCTGCATCAAGTTCAGCTTCATCAGGATACTCAGGAAGCTGCGATGCCCTCCTGAGTTTCCAACTTCCAGCATTCCATTCCAAAGCCAATCCATTTCCATTAGCTCTTGATAAAGCCATTCTTGCTATATAGACCGAGTCACCGAGTTTTTCTTCTCTCCTCGCAGTCTCTTTCAAAAGAGAGTAACAACTGAGAGAGAAATTTGGTTTAGGATGCTTCTCCTTTCTTAGCATAACATATTTATACACATAAATCAGAGAATTGGAGAATGATTGAGAATTATCTTATACACGTTATTTATGATGTATACACGTTAAAATATAGTTTCACACAAGTAGTGGACACATGTAGATCATTAATCATATTTGTTTTCTTAGTGCTACAATACTTAGTACCTTGTGATTTCAATAAAAACGGTAGATGTAAGTAGTATTCATGGTTCCTATAGCAACATTAGCCAGATAATTGCAAAGAAAATTAAACTTGCAACTTAGAACAGTAGGGCGGCAGTGGCCATTTGCGACTCTTTGTTGCAGTGTAGATCTTATGCTATAGATTAGGAGGTATAAATTTGTAATATGAGGCTAGAGAGAATTTTACCGTTGTTTATTGCAATAGGCAAAAGAAGTAAAATTTTACGCTAAAATTCTTATATGAACTGTCAATTCATAAACCACATGCATTGATAAATTATATTTATAATTTTTATTATATAAAGTACAACATTTCAATACATATAATTCACACGGACCAAGTCCATACTAAAATTTTCAAATTTTACCTAGGATAGAATCTTTTATCTCAATAGACTACTTCGTGTCCAATACTATACGGAATGCAAATCACTATTTCATGTTAATGAAATAAAATAGTAATTAGTGAAATGCCCAACGGACCTGTCCCGAAAATATTGCTACATTACTCTTTTTTTTAATGCAAAAGGCAAGAGAATATAATTGTAATTAGGAACCTTTATTAATAAATGGCTCACTTTAACCCAATTGCTACCTTCTGTTGGGAAGAGGGGGGATCAAGAATGTTATAATTAAATAATGCTTCCCAAAACTAGATATTATCTATTAGCTTTTTTAAAAAATGTTTATATAGGTAAACTTCATGAGGTCTTTAATACATTACTATATTGATTTTCCACAAAAGTAGAAAAGAATAAAACTATTTGTCACAATCTAAGAGCCAAGAATATCCTTAAAGATTATGACAGAAAAAAACCAATTTAAATTATGCATAGATTAAAAATGAATTTGTTATGTTAGGTACAGGATTTGGACTCTTGTGTTACGTAATATCAAAGGCAATTGAAAATTTATCAAGACAATTTTTAATATAAGTGTATTAATGATAAATTTTAATGTATTAATTATTATGAGATTCTCACTTTTTAATACATCAAAAACTATTACTCTATTCGTTCTTATTTATTTGTTACAATTAACTATTTCACATAATTTAAGAAAAATTAATCAGTCTCTTAAATTCATATAATTTTATTTATATATTTCAAAAGTACCTTTAAATTTAATATTCTCTATAATTATTTTCTTATTTTGTTTACTCAACTCTCTTTCTAAAGTTATTATATTTTATTTTTTAAAGTTATTTACTACAATGGTATAATAATAAAATTAACATTAATTATACTTAAATTTTTTTAATGTAACATATAAAAAGAGATTACTGCATACAAGCATGAAAGAGAGCCACAATTATTTACTAAACCTGCTTACTGCATACAAGCATGAAACTTTATACTTTAACTACCCCCGATGTAATTCTCACGTTGTGTCATTTATTATTACTTATATGGTATCATTAGTTTCATAATGTGCCATAAATTTAAGTTACTTAAGTAACATTTCGCAAACCCGACACTCATTTATGAATGATCATCTAACTATAATGCAGTGACTATAAAACCCACTTTGAACATTAGCTCTATTTTACGATCACACCTGAAAGCAGTTATGTTAATATTCACCCTTTCCTTCCTGTTTATTTAGGAATAATATTTTGTCAATACTGCTATTATTACCATAAACACTAAGTAGTTGCTAAGAAATTTCTTTTGATTGTTTCTCCTTATTGTTTTCTTCTTTGAACTGTATAAATGAGTGCGATTATTGGTGGCAATGGATTCATTCGGGTAGAACAACGTGAAACATAGGTAATATATATTGGGATGTTAAATGGCTTTTAAAGAGCTTGGACAGAAAATAAAGGGCGCTGGTGATAAAATCTATAAATTGAAATTTGTTCGGGATAGCTGTTCTTCCCTTAAATTGTGGCGTGCGGTATGCTACTTGCATCACTCACGCGCCAAAGTTCGAGACCAGTAGACAGGTGCAAACAAGACCAACGATGGTTAGTTCTGGAAAGCTTGTGTGTTGGTGTCTGGATTGATGAATGACCCCAGGTGCATGTTAGTACTTGGAATGCATGAGATGTCTATGTGGTCAATATAGCCAAAAGTGTGTCTTGAGGTCAAGCTCTGGATCAGCCTGATTGTAGAAGAATATGGTCATTAGGTTCCTTTTATTGGAACCATAAATGTTTCTATTTTTTATTATTTCTAATTGGTCAAGAGCACTTTTCTACCTTAGAAAATTATGCAATTACTTATGGGGAGTTGCACCGACGAATAATATAAATGCTACTATTGCTGAGGGCATGAGGAAGGTAGATAATAATTATCCGTGTGCATACAAGCAACGTGGGGCGTGTATAGGTAAGATGCACTAGGTACTAGATGGACCAAATGGCTAGTTGATGCATAAGCTTAGCCCATGGATGGGCAAAAGTCTCCTATCTATAGAGGGAGTGTGCCGTGATCAAGTCCCTATTTTGGAGGAATTCTTACATGGATCGTGGATCCGTAGATCAAATGCATTGATGAGTTGTACCGTACAATTTATGTTACACGCAGTACAACTCATCAATACAGTTGGTCCATGCTAGAATTTTCCCTTATTTTGAGAAGATAGGGATCTTAAGTAAACTCAAGGTAGATGAATTCGAGTAGGAGTTATTAATCTCATAAATCTCGTGGAATACTCTAAGGGAGCTTTTTTAATAGTATGTAGCATTGTAATCAAGCTTGAAAAGCTAGAATGCTCGTATACACAAATACTCTAAAGAGTCTAGAAAATGACATATCACTTGTGAAGTGATTGTATTTATCAAAAGTGTGAGAACCACTAGTGAAGTGAAAGAAATACACGAGAGTATAGAATAGACTTTGTGAAAGTCTAGATAAGGCTATAGGTCCTTGATAAATTAGGATGCGGGTCCTTGAGTGTTCGCCAAGAATTGGTCATAATCTCTTATACTTGTATAATCCTTATTCTTGAAAAATATAAATTTCATTTTTGGGTAGAGGTCCATAATTCTTTGTGTCTTGTTGTTCTTATGCTTTTGCTGAATCATATATGGATTAAGTTGAATAACTTAGTCAAATTAGATTAGGTTGCTATTAGTACGAGGCCTCTAAATTCAAGCTTGAACTTAACGAATAGTGGTATCAAAGTATGGTTGGTACCGAGTGTTCACAATTGGTTGTGGCATCAAAACAAAAGTTTGGCAAAACTAGAGTTTGGTTTGTGCTAAATGAGTGTTCATAGTTGGTTAATTCCAATTGTGGCATCAAAACAAAAGTTTGGCAAAACTAGAGTTTGGTTTGTGCTAAATGAGTGTTCATAGTTGGTTAATTCCAATTGTGGCATCAGTAACAAAGGGTCGACAAAGCCAAAGAGTTTGGTAAAAAGTGTGATGGCTAATTACTTAGAGAGAATTACTCAATTGGAGGCATTGGAGACCTTATTGTTTGAAGTAGTGGGCATGCGGACCTCTGAGCTGGATCCTTGTTGTTAGTTGAGAGAATGAACTAACTTCATATGAGGGCACACAAGTTAGAATGCTGGCATGACCAAACGTAACGAATAGATATTCTATGGTCAACAAAAGTTAATGGCTCAAACTCTCAAGCAGTGGACCTGACACAGTTCATTAATTTCTATTCAGAACAAGCCCCAGTGTTAGAGCATCAATTAGGTTGAGTAGGGTGGCAAAATAAGACTAACACTGATGCTGGCTCAAAAAGCCCAAAAGTAAAGGAATTAAAGTAGACTTAGCCTTGATATAGTGCACCTTGGTGAGCAATGATAAGGAAGAAAAGCTAATTGAGGAACAAAATATTTCATAGAGACAATGGAAACAAATATCACTGCAGAAAATCAAGGATAAGATTCTGCCTATAATCAAGGAGTTAATTCTCATCAACTCATGCCTATAATCAATGAGTTAATATAGTATACAGCTTGTATCTTGCTATCTTGCCTTTTTTAATTCTCCTTCCTCTTTGTATATAAGTCTGCCTTGTTTCATGAAAAACACACAGCAATTGAATAAAATATCAAGTTTATACGAGTTTTTCATGGTATTAGAGCCTTGAAACTCGCAAGCATCAAGAGCCCAATTTCTCCATTTTCTTATTGATCAATCATGGAAGAACCCAAGCTTACATTACAATCATTCCATCAATGTGCCAGTTTGATTTCAATCAAACTAGGCTCCAATAACTATCTCATATGGCGATCACAAATCCTTCATCTGGCTCGTAGTCTCGGCGTGCTTCATCATTTGGAAAAGAATGATGACAAACCTGAACGTTTGCTAAAAGATGGGGTTGTGAATCCAGCCTATACCTTGTGGTTAACAAATGATGGTCTTCTTATTTTATGGTTGCTTGGCACAATAAAAGAAGAAGCTTAACCATCCATTGCAGAAGATGCTACTGCCTACTATATGTGGAGTTCTTTAGAAGAACAATTGCTGCCAATCACAATTGAAAAGGAAGGTCTTTTGAAAAATATGCTGATGACCATAAAGAAAGGATCACGGTCCTTAGATGACTACACAAAAGAATTCAAATCAATCTGCGACAACCTAGCAGCTATCAAGAAACCAGTAGATGATCTTGATGAAGTCTTTCAATTTGCACGTGGACTAGGAGCAAAATATGAAAGCTTCCGTCTAGCTATGGTAACTAAACCTCCTTATCCTAAATTTAATCAATTTTTACTTGCTCTTCAGGGATATGAGCGACCCTAGCTTCTCAAAAGGAAGAAGAGAAAAGTTATATTAAATATAATCAAGCACTCTTTAGCCAACGTGGACGTGGACGTGGACGTCGCGGGAGTTTTAATTCAAAAGGTAGAGGATTTACTCCAGCAGGACGTTACAACAATGCTGATTCCAATAACTTCAAAAAGGATGGAACAAACGAAGTTGTACAACAATCAAAAAGTGACAAACCAACATGTCAAATATGTGGTAAGCTGAATCACGTTGCTCTTGATTGTTGGTATAGATTTGACTATTCCTATCAATCAAAAGATCTACCACAAGTATTAGCAGCTCTCACCTTAAACAACAATGACCCTTCTTTTTACATGGACTCGGGAGCTACAGCTCACATGACCAACAACACAGGTATGTTGTCTTAAAGAAAACCATATAAAGGAAAGGATGTTATCTATGTTGGAAACGGAAACAAACTTGATATAACACATACTAGAAATGCATGTGTTGGAGAATTAAATTTAAAAGATGTTCTTGTCGTTCCGAAATTGAAAAAGAATTTAATTTCAGTAAATAAAATCACTAGTGATAACTCTTGTACTGTTGAATTCACACCATCTGATTTTGTTATTAAGAATCAAAACAAGAGAACAATAGGGAAGGGGCATAGACAAGGACAACTCTATGCTTTGGAACCTGGTTTCCAAGAAGCTTTATCGGCAATAAAAGGGGACAACTCATTCTCTTTGTGGCACCAACGCCTTGGACATCCAAGTGCAAAGATTTTATCTCTGTTAAAAGGAAAGAAAGTCATTGATGTCACTAATTGGCAAACTAAGTCTTCTATTTGTGTTGGTTGCCAATCCGGAAAGAGTTGTAAATTACCCTTTAATTTGAATAATGATATGTCTAATTATCCTTTACAAAAAGTGCATTGTGATCTTTGGGGACCAGCTCCCACTGTCTCAAATCAAGGATTTCGGTTTTATGTTATATTTATAGATGATTTTTCAAGATTTTCTTGGTTATATCCTTTAAAAAAAAAGTCAGATTTTTTTCTTTGTTTTCAAAAATTTCAAAAATTAGTAGAAAATCAATTTGATAGAAAAATAAAAAATTTTCAGTGTGATGGGGGTGGAGAATTTAACTCTTTTGATTTTCTCAATCATATTAGCAATTGTGGTATTCAGCTCCAGGTTTCATGTTCTGGAATACCAGAGCAAAACAGAGTGGCCGAGAGGAAGCATCGGCACATTGTTGAGACAGGTTTAACTATGTTATTTCATGCTAACTTGCCATTATTTTTATGGATTGAAGCTTTTATTGCATCTGTCTATTTAATCAACAGAATGCCAACCTCAGTTTTACACAATCAGTCTCCATACTCTAAACTATATCACAAAAAACCAAATTACAAAAGCTTGTGAGTGTTTGGATACTTATGCTTTCCTTCTCTAAGACATCAAGGAGGTAATAAATTTGTTAAGAAAACTTATCCTTGTGTATTTATTGGTTACAGTCCTATTCACAAGGGTTATAGGTGCTATGAATCTCGAACAAAAAGAGTATATATATCAAGACACGTTGTCTTCGATGAAGGTAAATTCCTCTATAAACCCTCTCCTCAAGAATCAATTCATGTGCCATTAGAATTTGCTGAATTTTCAGCACTTGATGAATGGTTTAAAGTCACTCTTGAAGTTGAACCTCCAAAGGTAGGAACAAATGCAAGTCAGCAACTCAAACATCTATTATAACTACTAACGATGATGAAAATAATGATCATGACAGGTGTTATAATGACAATAATGTTGAATCTCCTGACAATAATGGAGTTTTGCTTGATGTTAATGTGCCTTATGAAGATGAAACCTTAGTTACAGCTGAACCGGCAGATACACAAACTCTCACTTTGCTAAATGACTTGGCTAGACATATTGTTGATCCAAATATCGACAATAATGAAAGTGAAAATTATGTTCATCCTCAACGCCATAGGCAACCTCCAAAACATCTACAAGATTATGAATGCTATCTATCTCAAGTCGAGTTACCTGTTGAACCCTGAAATTATCATGTTGCTCTAAAGGATTCTCGATGGGTTATGGCTATGAAAGAGGAACTCTAGGCCCTTCATTCAAACCAAACATGGTCACTAGTTTCTCAACCCCAAAATGTAAATGTTGTTGGGTCAAAATGGATTTATCGTATAAAGCAATGAGAGAATGGATCTATTAAGCGCTTCAAGGCTCGTCTTGTTGTCCGTGGTTTTACACAAGTCTCAGGTATTGATTTTGATGAGACTTATAGTCCAGTTATTCATCATACTACTATTCGTCTTGTGATAGCACTTTCAACTTCTCTAAACTGGCACATGAAACAACTGGATGTGAAGAACGACTTTTTTCATGGCAATTTAAAGGAGATTGTGTATATCGAACAACCCCCTGGTTTTGTGGATCCACACAAACCTGATCATGTATGCCTTCTTCACAAGTCTCTCTATGGGCTAAAGCAAGCTCTTTGAGCTTGGTTTGATCGCTTATCTCAATTTCTTCTTCATCTTGGTTTTTATTGTAGTAAGGCAGATTCTTCTTTATTTGTTTATCGTCAAAATTCTGTTACAATATTGCTTCTCATCTATGTAGATGACATATTGGTGACTGGAAATAATGACTCCTTTATCTCTAACTTAATTCATCAATTAAGTGCAGAATTTGCTATAAAGGATCTTAGATGTCTATCATTCTTTTTAGGTGTGGAAATTAAATACTTCAATGGAGGAGTCATTCTCTCTCAAGGCAAATATATCAAGGATCTTCTCAATCGAACAAGGATGGTAGATTGTACTCCTAATGCTACTCCTATGGTTCTCAAAGAAAAAGATAATATGTCAAAACCAAATAGTGTCGATGCTACTTATTATAGAAGTATTGTTGGCGCTCTTCAATACCTCACATTCACTCGACCAGACATTCAACATGCTGTAAATAAAGTTTGTCAATTCTTCAACTCCCCCACAGAACTCCATCTTCAAGCAATCAAGCGAATTCTTCGCTACCTTAAAGGTACACAAGACTATGGCTTACGGTTCATTTCTAAAAGTCCTCTCTCTTTATATGCTTTTTCAGATGCCGATTGGGCGGGTTGTCCCTTAACCAGACGAAGCACAACAGGTTTTTGTGCTTTTCTAGGTGCAAATTGCATCTCTTGGTGTTCAAAGAAGTAACCTACAGTTGCTCGATCTAGTTCAGAAGCAGCATACAGGTCCATGGCTTCCACCACAGCTGAATTAACTTGGTTCACATTTTTATTATGTGACATTGGCATCCCTTTACTTCATGCTCTACAATTATTCTGCGACAATCTCAGCGCTCTTCATATGTCGGTTAATCCTCTTTTTCATGCGAGGACAAAGCATATCGAAATAGACTATCATTTTGTCCGAGAAAAGGTAGCCATGGGTCATCTTGTCACACGATTTGTGCCATCTTCATATCAAATAGCAGATATTCTCACCAAGTCCTTACCAAAGGCACCTTTTGTTTTCCTTCGCGACAAGATGGGACTCCATTTACACTCCGTCCCTAACTTGAAGGGGGCCGATAAGGAAGAAAAGATAATTGAGGAAACAAAATATTTCACAGAGACAATGGAAACAAATATCACTGCAGAAAATTAAGGATAAGATTCTGCCTATAATCAAGGAGTTAATTCTCATCAACTCATGCCTATAATCAAGGAGTTAATATAGTATACAACTTGTATCTTGCTATCTTGCCTTTTTTAATTCTCCTTCCTCTTTGTATATAAGTCTGCCTTGTTTCATGAAAAACACACAGCAATTGAATAAAATATCAAGTTTATACGAGTTTTTCAAGCAAAAGTAGGGAAAGGGCATGGGAGTTGGTCATATTAAAATTGAAGATAGTCAGAAGCAACAATGTTCAATGGGTAGTAAAGTGCCAAGGAATTGGAAAACTTCATATGGGACATAAAGGAGTCACTACAAGAAAAATTGATTTTTGCACGGTTAAAAACCGTCGCAAATGGATTTTGCGACAGTTTTGTCTATAGCTAAAAAAGGCGTCGCTATTTGCGACAGCAAAGAAAAATCGTCGCTATTTACGATGGATTTTTTTAACGACGAATTTATGACGGCCATTTAATTAATAATATTAAAATTAAGTTATAATTAATTTAGCGATGGTTATTTAATTAATGATATTATAATTAAGTTTATAATTATGTTTGTGACAGTTTTGCAACGTTGAGTTAGCGACGGTTTTGCGACGGATTTAAATTTTTTTTTGAAAATTAATTATTAAATTTTTATTTTTTAAAAAATAATTTATTAAATTTGCCACAGCATTTTAGCGACGGTTTTGCGACGGACTTTTAGTTTTTTTAAAAAATAATTATTAAATTTTTATTTTTTAAAAATTATTTATTAAATTTACGAAGATTTTGCAAGAGTTTTGCGATGGATTTTTAATTTTTTAAAAAATTAATTATTAATTTTTTTTTAAAAAAAGTTGTTTATTAAATTTGCAACGGCATTTTAGCGACGAATTTGTGAGGGTCGTCAAAATTTTAAAATTTTAATTGTTAAATCGGCTCTAACCCAGAAAAGATTTCGGCCCAAACCCAACCCGGTAGGCCGTCGCATTCTCCCTCGTTAATAATTATTGAAATTGTTGCTAGACGCGAGACTCTACCTAAACCCGAACCTTTGTTGTGGGAGAGCATGTTCTCTACTACTAAACTATGTGAATTCTTGTACTTATTTTCACCTTATCTTAATTATATACTATATTTATAATATGATATTTTTTTAGATACATAATAAGTACTTATATATATATATATATTATACGATTATTTTTAGATTAATATATATTAATATATATATATATATATTAATATAACATATATATATTATATGATTTTTTTTAGATACATAATATGTACACACACACACACACATATATATATATATATTTGTATTAATACATGTAGACATACACATATCAACATAAATATATATATATATATACATATACATATATTATATCAATATATGTATATGTATACATATATACATATACATACATATACATATATACATATATGTATATAAGTAAGCTTATTAAGTTGTTCTGGAGAAGGATCGATATCTATTAAAGAGACCAGTTGATTTAAAGTTTGAAGATGTGATTTAGAGCTAGATTCGAGATTGGATGGGTTTTTACATTTAATGGTTGTAATAGCCATAGACATTTCCTGAATTACATTTAAAATGCTATGTTCAGACATGCCATCTATATTTTTGCCTGACTTCATCATATACCATCTGAAATCATGTAATTTTGGGCAAGTTAATTTAGTGAGCATTTTTGAACTTCTATCAGCTAATTGCTGGGGATTTCCTACAAAATGCTGAGTTAGAGTACACATAAATGTATTTAAACAATCAGAAATTGTTTCTGTTGTTTGACTGGGTTGACCATTAACATTTTGGATGATTTTAGTCTGGATTTTGGTGACATTTAAAATTTCTTGACGCTGTTGCTCACTAAGGTAGTTATTCCACCACCCCTAAAGGACACCAGTAAATCCAGTGGTTAAAATATGGAGGATAGATTGATCGAAATTGGATGGGTTTTTACATTTAATGGCTGTAATAGCCATAGACATTTCCTGAATTATATTTAAAATGCTATGTTCAGACATGCCATGTATATTCCATTCACTAATTTCTTTACCAGTAAAGGAAGCACGGGTATCAAGATGTCATTCTTCAAATTGAACATCTGGAAATGATGGTCGAGGATAATAATTTCGAGTGTATGAATTTTCGAATAGTTTTGACATAGGTTTTTTATTTTTAAAAGTAAGCTTATTAAGCTGTTCTGGAGAAGGATCAATATCTATTAAAGAAACCGGTTGATTTAAAGTTTGAAGATGTGATTTAGAGCTGGATTCGGGATTGTCTTTAGTTTTTAATTTATTTAGTTTTTCATTAACTTCTTTAATAAAGTCTAAATCATCTAGATTCATTGTTCCTTTATCAAGTTTTATATTTTTTGGTTCATGTAAAATAGGTTTAAATACTAGATTAGGATCTATTGATTGTTTTGGATTAAATTATTTTAATTGTGGAATTTCTCATACAGAGGATTTACTATCTAATTGTTCTACTTTGCTAGTCATAGTAATTAACATTTGATTAGTATAATTATTTTGCTGAATAATTTTATTTAAACCTTTATTTGTTACATCACCCTGTTTATCTAGATTTTCTAGTTTAAAGGGAGAAGCTGTTACTACTTGATTTTCTACTGGAATCTTGATTTCTTCAGCAAGAGGAAATACTGATTCTTTAACTTCATTTCTGGTTGTATACTATTTTTTGGTAATGACATTTAATATATCACGTTTTTTATATTTAATTAATTCATACCAATCAAAGAAATCTAAATGTTGTTTTATTTTGATTTGATTAGAAAAATATTGTTATAAGAGTTTAGCTCTTTCAGATTCAGAAAAAGTAGCAAAATACTATTTACATTTAAGCTTATTACAAGGTCTATTCCACAATTGATGAAGATAATCTTTATTTAACACAAAATCATTTTCAGAGGTTAATACTATTAAAGAAGAGGGCATAGAAGGCATATTCATTTCTAATTGAGTAGGACTTCCAGACTTAACACTAACATTCTCTTCATAATTTACTTTAGGAATTTCTCCAGTAAAGTTGACATTACTAAAGCGTCTATTACTTTGAGTTCTTGGCAAAGGAGAAGAGGATGAAGATGAGGCTAAAAAGGATTTTCTTCGGAATTCTAATTCAATATGGCCTGCTGGTGTTTCTATGATTTTTTCTATTATTTTAGATTCATAATATTTTTTAAGATTAATGATATTTTCAAAATTCCAAGTAGGGTTTTGAAGAACATTATCCCATTTAATCATTCGTGGGACAAAGGTATTTGATCTGTCAAAATTAGTTTCTAATAAACAAGTTTCTTTTGGATTACCAATATGTTGTTTGGCTTTAGGGTTTATTGTGGTTTTCATTACTTTGTAATAGACACGATAAATTAAATCAAGGGATTTAGACCCTAATTCAAAATCTAAATTCTTTGTCTGAATGTTTAAAGTTAAAGTTTTCAGTATATGTGGATCTGTGAGATCTACTGTAAAATTTGGATAATGGTTAAAATAAACTGGACCATTGGCTGTGTTTGATTCAAGGACTGCTAACAAGCTATTTTGAAAATCAGGATACCTACTATCTCTTAGAAGAAGGCAGATTAGGGCATTAATACCTAAACGGTATAGAGGTTTGATGGCTACTTGAACTAATCTTATGTGAAGATATCGATATTTATTTTTTCTATGGTGTTCTAAGGTTTCTGGATTTATAAGTTGAATTATACCATAGGGCTGATTTATGGAAACTATTTTTTCAGTGGTTTTGATTGTATAATTTTGAACTAAATCAAACATTCCTTTTTCATAAATCTTGTCAAATTTTTCTATGGGTAAATTCCAATTCATTAGTTTGGATTCAACTTTATCTAATTGAGTACTTACTTCTAAATCATTTACTGATTCAATGTCGATATCAGAAGGATTGGAGGCCATGTGGGTAGAAAGGTTACTTTCTTTCTTTTTATCTATGCTAGAGTAGATAATGCGAATTCTATTGTTCTTTAGAGTTATATCGTAACCTATGTTTCTTTGTTTCTTCTCAGGACACACCTAACACACTATGTTTATGGTTGAGAGCTACGGGACCACCCCCGGGTCAAGGCTAACACAACGCTATCTTTGGCTACTAACAGCCTAGTCCAACGGTTCTGGGCTAACCAACGTACTAGTTGCTTTCACAGGTGACTATCAACCATCATAGTTTAAGAATATTGGAAAAAAACATACAAAAATGCATAACACTTAAGAATAAAAGAAAGCGGATTAAACTACATCATGCACGATTCAGAGAAAGAAAGTAAACGAAACTTACTCGGACATGATTTTGCAAATCATAGAAGGTTTATGATGAAGCAAATTGAACACTTGACCCTGATACCAAATTGTAACCCAGGATATTTCAATGCCAAATCTTCTGATTTTATAAAAACTTTGATACCAAATTGTAACCTAGAATATTTCAATGCCAAATCTTCTGATTTTATAAAAACTTTAAAAGTTTACACGAGATGCAGCTGAATTACAAGGTTTTGAAAACAATGACAAATGCTACAAATATCACAATATAAAGGGGTTTCACCCTCAGGTTTCTCAGCTTGCAAATGAGTCTGCATTTCTTGAATCAATTGCTGCCTTATATAGGCCGCAGTGGTGAAGCTTTCTCTGATCGTTTGCTACATTATTGTTGTAGGGTCCATCTGAGTGGAGGAAGGAATCAAGTTGTCTGCCATTACCAAGAATTGTTCAAAAAGTCTTTTTGAATGGAGGGATCCTCCATTTTTTGCTGTCAACTGAATTATTTTGCAATAAAGCTGCGCGATGTGGTAAAGCTGCATTGATTGCTGATAAAGTTGGAGCTGTCTCTTTTCTTTTTTTTCTTTTTGAATGGAGTCTCGTCATTATGGGCCTTGGCAAAGGTATGCTTGAGCAATACCGGAAGGATTGTCCATATCTCCATTATAAAAAATACTAAAGTCTGGCTGTGATTCTGATTCACTCTCATCATCATCTGCTTGATGTAGTTGTTGTTGTAAAAGTTGCAGTTGAAGCTGTAATTCTGCTTTGCTTATCTTCTTTCCTTTACTGGAGGAGGACTGAATGTCAAGGTCTTTCTGCTTTGTTTTCAGGACTGGAGTCCATCCCTTGATCTTGATCTCCTTACAGAGATATTTTACATTATCGATGGAATCAATTTTATAATTCTATTCTAAGACATAACAAATCTTTTTCTCAAAATAATATTTACATAACTGATTGTTCAATGATAAAGCCTACATTTGGCTTTCTATTACAAACTGATTGAATTTCTGCAAATTTGAACTCGAAAGAGTGGATTTATCTCCACCAAATGTTTTCCACCAGGCATAAAACTATCAGGGTATAGGACTGATTGTTTCTTTTTCGTATTTGATGAACCAAGTATGGGTAAGATCTCGAAGGTATATAAAATTGTACCAAGCATTAATATAGTCCATGAAATTGTAGGTGGGAGGTTTGAATGGGGCTTTGAACTGGATTAGTGTGTAAATGCCAGTGACTGACCAAGTGTTTAAATTAAGGATTTTCATGATTCTACATTTAGAGTAAGCAATACCTTTATCTGCTCGGCTAAGGTTACGTTCATGCTCGTATTCTATTGAACCGGTGGCATAAAGAATATGTTCATAGTAGAGACGGATTTTTAAAGGTTTTGCTTTGAATACATGGCTGGATTGACGATAGGCTTCTGGGTGAAGTTTATTGACAATTTCTTGTTTTGGCTTTGCTGTTAGCTCTCTGGGAAGAGCTAGTACTGATATGACTGTTTTTGGCAAGAATTCAAACTTCTCTTTGGTAGAGGGAGTAAGCTTTTCTGGTTTGGTTGGTGTTCTGGGAATGACTGCTTCCTTGAAAGAAGTTGGAGAAGGAATTGCATAAAAGGATTGGTTTGTTTTTTGGGTCTCTGTATTCTTTTGAGAAGAGGTTGGATCAAAGAGATTCATAGTAAGCGGTGGTCTACTTACTAAGTTAGTAGGGAGAGGAGGAAAGGAGTTTAAGACTGCAAATCGATTACCTGTGGGTGGACGAAGTCGAGGTCACTGATCCATATATGATTTCTTCGATTTAGCATGCTATTTATAGAGGTATATGAATGAGCTCCTGAACTGAATCGGTACTCATCACAGTGTTGAATACTGTGTTAAAAGGCTTACGTTCGTCCTTGCAAAAACTCTCGGGTTAAGAAATCTGGTAGGGAATTATTTTCTCCTTTAATGAATTTGACATCAAAATCAAAGATGGATAAAAGGGCTTGCCATCTGGCAAAGATCTATTTTGCCACAAGGTTTTTAACATCTTTTTGTAAAATATCTTTGGCAGCTTTGCAATCAATTCGGAGTAAAAACTTTTGATTTATCAAATCATCTTGAAATTTTGAAATACATAAAATAATAGCAAGAATTTCTTTTTTAATTGTACTATAATTCTTTTGACTAGATAGCCAAATACCTGAATGATATCTAACTAGCTGTTCTGAAGAGGAATTGGTTTTCCTTTGTTTGAGAATACCTCCATAACCAAGTTCTGAGGCATCTGTTTCTACTATCATAAAAGCAGTTGGATCTGGGATTCCTAAACAAGGAAGTTTTTTGACAATTTATTTTATCTTCTTAACTGTTTGGGTTTACTCTATATCCCAAGTGATTGGATCTTTACGAAGTCGTTTATACAACGGTTCATAGATTTGTCAAAGATTGGGAATAAAGTCTGAGATATAATTTAAACCACCTAAAAATCGTTGAAGCTTGGTTTTATCCTTAATTTCATCAAGAAATTTATCTGCAAATTCTATTGCTCTACAAATTAGTTTATAGGCTCCTTGGGTTAGATCATGACCTAGGAAATGAATTTGGGTTTGTCACAGTTTAATTTTTGATGCACTCACTACCAGCTCATTTTTCGTGATAATTTCACAAAAAAGACGTAAATGTTTTAAATGTTGGTCAAAGGATTCACTAAAGATTAATACAACATCAATATAAACAATACTAAATGATGTATAAGGATTAAAGATGTCGTTCATTACTTCCTGGAATTCACTAGGGGCATTCTTTAAGCCAAAAGGCATGACATTCTATTCGTATTGACCAAAGGGAACATTAAAGGCTTTTTTATATCTATCTTCTTTTTTAATCTGAATTTGCCAAAATTCGAATTTCATATCAAGTTTACTATAAAGAACTGCTCTATATGTTCTTTTCAACAAATCACGTTTATTGGGAATTTGATATCTTATCAATTTTAAAGCTTTATTTAATGGCTTATAATTAATGACTAATCAGGGGACACCTCGTTTTTTTTCGGCATTATTATTAACATAAAAGGCTGCACAAGACCAAGGTGATCTTGATTCTCTGATTAAGGCTTTTTGTAATAAAGCTTGAATTTCTTGTTTGCAATATTCAACTAATTATTGATTCATTTGTATGTGCCTAGCTTTCGTAGGTATCATTGATTCATCAAAATCATCAATATAGGGGAGACTGATGATATGCTTTTTTCTTTCCCAAAAGGCAGTAGGGATGTCAGAAAAAATTTGATACTCGAAATCTTTTCGGATAGATTCGATCTTTTCCTGAATGTCTTTTAGCTATAGTTGCTATTGGATTCTTGTATATTTCACATCGTCCTTTAAAAAAGCTATTTTCTTTTCTCGACAAAGAATCTTCTTTTTCAGAAAATTGATATCTTTGGTTTGTGGACTTTGTAGAAAGGAAAAGGTGACTCGTACAGATCCAATATTTGTATGGACACCATGTTGGTCTACAGCAAAAGGGTAGATTTGAGTTAAGAATGGAGTTCCTAGGATTACATTATGACTTAAATCTTTAATGATTAGAAAAGAGTTTACAAAACAAAATTGTTTATTGCATATATGAGCATTGGATAATTTATATTTAAGTTTTAGCTATTCACCGGCTGCAGTGTATAGTTTAGAACTTATTTTTTCTAAATATTTAGTGGGGATTATTCCTTCACAGATGCAATTTTGATCCTCGCCAGAATCAAGAAGGGCAACTATCTGGATTGAAAAATCTCCTATTTTGAGGAGGACAGGAATATACCATTTTTGAAAAGTAATCTGAGAAATAGCTGAAATATAATCTGGATTTTGTTTAGCTTCTATGTTTGATAAAGAGGTAGGATTAGAAGTATCAATTAATGGTTTTTCGAGAATGAGGTGAACTAAATCTGTATTTATCTTATTGATATCAGAAATTCTTTGAGTATTCTGCTCTTTTAATCATTTAATTTCTTGTTTTAATTCTTTAATTTTTGAATGTAGTTCTCATAAGGATATGGAAGGTTCTTTCTGTTTTCCTTTAAATTTATCAAATACTTCTTTTAGATTGTATGGTTCTACTTGTACTTTTGGATTAAGGACTAAATCTTTGACTTTTAAAAGATATTCTCTTTTAACTGTTTCATTCTGAATATGATCTAAGAGTTCAAAGAAGAATTCTTTATTTGCACAAGTGATTATATTAACTTGATCGCGTGATTTAGTACTAAGCATGCAAAGTTCTCTTATTGCACAGGTACATAAGCCTGTACAATTACAAGATGATTTTTCACTTGAATCGTCTTCCGACGAATTTTCTTGAATTTCAAATACTTCTTCAATTTCACTGTCATTAGTGTCAGATGATTGGGATGAATCATACTGGTCAAGGATTTGATTGATTTGATCTAAAGTATCTTTGGGTAAAGACAGTTGATTTACCTTTTTCTTCTTTTTTGCTTTGAGTTTACATTCATCTACTTTATGTCCTCGTTTTTCGCAAAAATAACACTTAATTGTATCTTTAGATGTTTGTCTTTCGTTTTCCTTTTAAAAGGTTTTAAAGTTTTTCCTTTTCTATATTTTCTAAAGTTTTTCTTCTTAGACTTTAGTTTAAGCTTTTTAGATGGAGGAGTTATTGGGGAATATCCAAAGATTTTACAGAAGTTTCCTAATTCTTTTTTAGATTTCTTATGATATGATTCTATTTGCGATTTAAGTTTGAGATCTGTACAGAGGTCTGCGCCTGCTTGGTTTACATAACTAATTAGCTGACCGTATGCTAAATAATCATAAAGAATTGTATTTCTAAAATCTAACTTAAGTTTTTGCCTGACTTTTACTGCAAATAAAGGTGGTAAGCTTGAAATAAATCATTCTTTCCAAAACGCATGATGACAGTCTGTTCTTAACATTACCTTTTGTAGAAACATGTCTTTATACCATCTGAAATCATGTAATTTTGGGCAAGTTAAATTAGTGAGGATTTCTGAACTTCTATCAGCTAATTGTTGGGGATTTCCTACAAAATGCTGAGTTAGAGCAAACATAAATGTATTTAAACAATCAGAAACTGTTTCTGTTGTTTAACTGAGTTGACCATTAACATTTTAGATTATTTTAGTTTGGATTTTTGTGGCATTTAAAATTTCTTGACGCTGTTGCTCACTTTCTGATTGTTTAACTGAGTTGACCATTAACATTTTAGATTATTTTAGTTTGGATTTTTGTGGCATTTAAAATTTCTTGACGCTGTTGCTCACTAAGGTAGTTAGGTTTTGAACTAGATTGGTGTGTAAATACCAGTGACCGGCCAAGTGTTTAAATCAAGGATTTTCATGATTCTACATTTAGAGTAAGCAATACCTTTATCTGCTCGGCTGAGGTTACGTTCATGCTCGAATTCTATTGAACCGGTGGCATAAAGGATATGTTCATAGTAGAGACGGGTTTTTAGAGGTTCTGCTTTGAATACTGATAAGAGCTAAATTGGTTATACTTTGCTTAGTTATTGGATGTTTTTCTGTAATACATTTTGTGAAATAACTGGCCATATTCTTTCATATTTGAGATTTTACTCTTGGAAAGGTATTTTGGTCATTACTTCAAGATTTTAGGTAAAACAAAGCAAAATCGTCGTGAAGCAGAGCAGAACCAGCACCGGCTGCAAGGTTGGAACTGGCGCCGGCTGTACTCTGGAATGTATGCGCACAATTCGGAGAAAAATTGACGGACGAGTAGAGAAACAGAACCAAGACAGCGCCGGCTCTGAAGGACCAAGGTGGCGCCGACTGTGGTCTGTCCCTGAGGTAGTGCTGCGATCTCTTTATGCATTTTTGGAAATCTGAAGAGTTTTAGCAGCTTCCAACTTCTACTCGGCCAAGATCTTTGTACCTACGAGTTTAAGCACCTCTTAAGCCTATAAATAGATGGAAAACACAAGGAAAAAGAGGAGAATTCATTGATTATCATAGAAAATCACTCAGTCCAAGGAGAATTCTTCAAAGTTCAAGGAGGGTTGTACAAGAAGGTTTTCAAAGGAAGAAGAAGGAGGCTTGTCTATGAGTTCTTTCTTTTACTTTGTTTTCTTTTTCCTGAACAATGATATGTTAATTGTTTTATTGTAATTTGACATTGTTTTAGATATTCATGATTTCTAGAGTTATTTGATCTTTTGATTAATTGGTTATTATTCTTGGTATGCAATTACTTATGCTTATTACGAGATTAGTTAGTTGATTCTATCTATTGACTTGCTGGACCAAAGGGGGTTGATGGGTGTTTCGATTTATTAGTTTCATAATCTGTTGGCAATTGACTTGTTGGACCAAAGGGGGTTGATTATTTAAGAACTGGTAATCGAAGATTAATTGATGTCTTCCAAGACCAAGGGTTCATTGATTAATTTCATGTTCTAAATTCCCGAGACCAAGGGAATTTAATCAAGGATTATGTTTAATGTGTCTTTTGGATAAATTAGTTGAGACGGACCAAGTGATTCTAATTTATCTAGGAGATAGTGATTTCATGGATTGACCATCAAAATGAGTTTACCTTCATCCTTCATGGTACTAAGAGAATAATCGGTTATGAGAATGGTTAAGTTCTTTAAGATCATGTTTGTCTAAACAATGGCTTGAGTTGCATAAATTTACATCCTTAACATATACATATTTTTATTTTTTTAATTTTATTTTTTATTTTCCTTTTTATTTGTTTTTCACTTTGTCGAGTCGGTTAAACAATAAAAGAAGGATAATTAATGTCTACTTGTTCCTTGAGGATTGACACTTGTTTTAACCCTATGCTCAGTTAATGATGAGTACGCTTGCTCATATGTGTGATTTGGGTATAATATTTTAATTTAAACTTGATTGGGAATGTGCTTAATTTTGTATGATTTTTATACCCAAGTCTGAACGCATCAAGTTTTTGGCGTTGTTGCCAGGGAACAATAGCATGAAAACTCGAATTTTATTGATTTAACCATGTAAATATGTCAATAGGTAAATATGTATATTCGTTCTTTCTGTAAAACGGTGCTATCTATTTTATTTCGTGTATTCTTGTATAACTGTGTAACCTAATTTAAACTAATCAACTTGGATTACGTCTTTTAAACTAACTACATACTTAGATTCCATGTCTAACTCGTCTCCTTGTTCAGGAGAAATGGGGAATTGGGATCTAAGAAGGTCGAACAGAGGGCAGTACCTCCATCACGCGTCGAAAGGAACACTCACAGCACCAGAATCAACAGAGCTTGAAACCTTAGTTGGTAAATTTGTAGTGCATGTCACGAGGCATTTCCAAGAAATCAATTCCACATTCAAGAAATTCGACGCAATGATCCACAACACGGAACAACAAATCTGGTTTTTTACGGATAAGGTAATAAAATCTCATGAACTCACACCGTTAGACAGTATGGAAACAGCTGCTGTCACGTTGCGAAGTGGAAAAGAATTACCAGACAGACTAGATGAAGGCCGGCGCCAACTAGAAGAAGAGAACCGGCGCCGGCTATCCATAAACACCGAAACGATACAACATAGAATGGAACCGGCGCCGGCTATCCCCTGTCCACCTCCTGAAAAACCTAATTTTCAGCCTAATATACCATACCCTACTCGTCTACACAAGGCCCAAAAAGATGCTCAATTCAATAAATTCCTAGAGGTATTTAAACAACTGCACATAAACATTCCCTTCAGTGAAACTTTAATCCACATGCCCAAATATGCCAAATTCCTCAAAAGCATGCTTGTCAACAAAAAGCAACTGGAAGAATTGTCTACAGTAGTCCTCAACAAAGAATGCTCAGCCATCCTGCAGGACAACTCGAGTTTGCCCCAAAAAGCGGAAGATCCATGAAGTTTCTCTATCCCATGTCTAATTGGCACTCTTCATATCTGTAATGCATTAGCTGACCTAGGTGCTAGCATTAATTTACTACCATATAAAACATTTAAAAAGCTAGGCCTAGGAGAACCACAACCCACTAGGATGAGTATTCAACTCGCGGATCGATCTATCAAATACCCTAGGGGCATCATTGAAAATGTGTTGGTAAAAGTTGATAAATTCATATTCCCTGTAGATTTTGTTGTTCTTGACATGGATGAAGATTCTAAAGTCCCCTTAATCTTAGGTAGACCCTTCCTAGCTATAGCAAAAGCATTAATTGATGTCCATGGGGGGAGGTTAACACTGAGGGTTGGGGATGAGGAAGTCATAATTCAAATCCACAAGAGTATGCAACAACCTATGACTTCGGATGATTTGTGTCTAAGAGTTGATATTCTTGACAAACCAATTTTTTAGATGATGTAGGAATCTATTGAGGAAGAATTGATGGAAACATCAATGGCATATTCGGAGGAATTTCATAGCGAGAATGGGAGGTAGAGTTTTGACGTAGAAAAACGCAGCTTGGGGAGAATAAAATCATCTATAGAGGATCCTCTCGAAGTAGACTTAAAGGATCTACCCGAGCATTTGAAATATGTGTTCTTGGCTAAGGATTGTAAGTTGACTGTTATCATTGCCAAAAATCTCAAGGCAGAATAAAAGACCAAGCTGGTAAGTCTGTTGTGAAAATATAAAAGGGTGATAGCTTGGAAGATCACTGATATTAAAGGTATTAGTCCATCCTTTTGCACACATAAGATCTTGATGGAAGAAAGTGCAAAACCCGTAGTGCAACCCCAATGTAGGTTGAACCTACATATGAGTGAAGTGGTAAAAGGTGAGGTGGTTAAGCTCTTAGATTCCGGCATCATTTACCCTATTTCAGATAACAGTTGGGTAAGTCCTACTCAAGTAGTACCAAAGAAGGGAGGAATGACGGTGAGCCCCAACGATAGAAATGAGTTAGTCCCTATGAGATTAGTCACGGGTTGGAGATTTTGCATAGATTAGAGGATGTTAAACAAAGCCATTCGAAAAGATCACTTCCCTCTTCCTTTCATTGACCAAATATTGGAAAGGTTAGCTGGACATGAGTATTATTATTTCTTAAATAAATTCTCAGGCTATCTGCAAATTCCCATAGCTCCGGAGGACCAAGAAAAGACCACTTTCACGTGTTCATACAGTACTTTTGCATATCGTAGGATGTCATTTGGCCTTTGCAATGGCCCCGGAACATTCCAAATGTGCATGACAGCTATATTTGAAGGACTCGTGGGGGATATCATGGAGGTATTTATGGATGATTTCTCAGTTTTTGGTGATTCATTTGACTTGTGTTTATCTAACCTTGAGAAGGTGCTCGCAAGATATGAAGAGACTAACCTCATGCTTAACTGGGAAAAGTGCCACTTTATGGTACAAGAAGGTATTGTGCTAGGGCATAAAATTTCAAAGAAGGGTATTGAGGTCGATAGAGCAAAAATTGAAGCAATCGAGAAGCTACCTCCTCCTACTTCGGTAAAAGCTATAAGGAGCTTTCTTGGTCATGCAGTTGGTGTAGTATTGGGACAAAGACAGAACAAGCACTTCCAACCAATATACTATGGCAGCAAAACTCTAACGGATGCATAGGAAAATTACACAACAACAGAGAAAGAGTTGCTTGCCATAGTGTTTGCCTTTGATAAATTCCGCTCTTATCTTATTTTGTCCAAAGTCATTGTATATACAGACCATTCGGCCCTGAAGTATCTACTAACCAAACATAATTTCAAACCAAGATAGCTAAGATGGGTTCTATTATTGCAGAAATTTGATTTAGAGATTAGGGACAGAAAGGGGGCAGAAAACTTGGCTGCCGATCATCTGTCAAGATTGGATAATCCAAATCTAGAATCCTTGCTAGATGAAGACATTGATGACATTTTTCCGGATGAGCAACTCTTGCTCATAGAAGGTGAGATCCAAACCCCACCATGGTTTGCCGACTTTGCTAATTACTTGGCTGCAGAAATTACCCAAAAAGATCTCACGACACATCAAAAGAAGAAATTCTTCTCCGACGTACGACATTACTTTTGGGATGATCTATATTTGTTCAAGTGTTGTGCTGACCAAATCATTCGGAGATGTGTAGATTCTAGGGAAGGGGAAGATATTTTTCGACATTGTCATGAAGGACTTGCTGGAGGCCATTACCAAGCCAACAACACTGCACGAAAGGTGCTAGACTCCGGATTCTATTGGCCCTCGTTGTATAAAGATGTCCACAAGTTTATCCAAAATTGTGATAGGTTTCAATGCACAGGTAACCTTTCAAAATCTAATGAGATGCCATTACAAATTTTTCAAGCATGTGAAGTATTTGACTGTTGGAGCATAGACTTTATGGGACCTTTTCCTAGTTCTTTAAGGAATAAATATATCTTAGTGGCAGTGGATTATGTCTCTAAATGGGTAAAAGCCCAAGCCTTACCCACTAATAATGCAAGGGTAGTGGTTAAATTTCTGAAAAAAAAATTCACTCGTTTTGGTGTGCCTAAGGTTCTCATTAGTGATAGAGGGACTCATTTTTGCAATACGCAAATGAAAAAAGTTTTCATACACCTAGGTGTGCACCATAGATTGGCTACCCCATATCACCCGCAAATAAGTAGACAGGTTGAGGTGGTTAATAGAGAACTCAAACGAATTTTGGAAAAAATTGTCAATCATACTCGGAAAGATTGGAGCTTAAAATTAGATGATACCCTTTGGGCATACCAAACAGCCTTTAAGACACCGATTATTACAACTCCGTTTCGGTTAGTTTATGATAAATCCTGTCACTTACCCGTTGAAATTGAACACAAGGCTTATTGGGCGATAAAACTAGTTAACCTCGATCTTGAGTTAGTTGGGAAGTCCAGGTTACTTCAACTCACAGCCTTGGAGGAATTGCAAAACGATGCTTATGATTATTCCATACGGTACAAGGAGAAAGTCAAACGGTGGCACGACAAGCATATCACTTACCAACCTGAATTTGAACCAGGCGAGCAAGTACTGTTATTCAATTCTCATTTAAAACTCTTTCCCGGTAAGTTGAAATCTCGGTGGTTGGGACCATTCACGGTAAGTAAGATCGGCCCTTTTGGCACCCTCGAACTCACTCACCCTACTCGGGGCACTTTCAAAGCCAATAGCCATAGGGTGAAACGTTATGCGGGTGGCAGTCTTCCACATCTCGAACAGGTGGACATGCTCTTTGACGAATCCACATAGAAAATGTGTGGTTTCCCAAGCAGCGGTTGTTTTCTGGCCATCTCTATTTCATTTGTCTTTGCTTTATTTTGTTTTCTAATTGTTATGCTTTAGTATTTTCTTTTGTTTTTAGGTACGTTAATGCTGCTTCCCTCTTCATGCATTCAGATCTTGTACGCCACAATGAATGGAAATTTGTTTTTCCTATCTCTTCTCCTTTATTTTTCTTGGTCCCATGGTATTGGTTGTTTTGGTTATATTTATTTGGCCATTGAGGACAATGTCCAGTTTAAGTGTGGGGAAGTGATTGACAATTCTTCTATACATATTCTTACACGCGGATGCGAGATTTTTCAAAATTTTCAAAAATTTTCAATTTCAAACTATATTTGTTTTAGTGCATGTCTTTATGATGGATTATAGAGCTTATGTTCTAGATTATTGATGGCTTATGCATGACTTTTTGCACTCACTTGGATGAACTAGTTCTTGATCAAATGCTGTGCATTATTCTTAAACCTGTTTTTCTTTAAAATTCATGGAACATTCTAGAACTTACTTGAATACCTCTCGAGACGAAATAAGAAAGACATTCATGATTTAACTTAGGGATGACGGTAATAGGCCTTCTTTAGATAGTTTGAGCTTTTCAAACCTACCTATTGTTATATTATCCCTAGTGCCCATTTTGAGTCTAAATTGGTGATTTCTTTCTTTAAAACCCGTCACGATATTTTGTCCATTTCTTGTGTTGAGAGTTTGTATAATTTCCAAATCTTTGTGCTCTTGAAGGATGAAAGTATATGTATGTTGGAAAAAATGCAGGGATAGAGATCATGACTTATCACTCTCAGTCATGGATCAATTACAAGTGGAGCTAGGAAAAGAAAAGAAGTGGAATGGAAAGAAGAAGTTGAAAAAAATTGAGAAAGAAAGGAATGGTGAGCTGAAAAAGATGAGAAAGAAGAACAGAAAAGATAGGAAGTAAAAAGAGAAAACAACAAGCTACTAGAAAGAAAAGTGAGTGAAAAAAAAAAAGAAAAGAACAGCAGCAGTGAAACCAAAAGAGAAGAGAATTGAAAAAAGCAGTGGAAAAAAAGAATGGAAAAGATCACAAATGGATGGTGAGTGAATTGTAAAAAGTTCATATAAAGCACTTGACACCATTGCTGGAAAAATTGAGTGATCTTGTGAGAAAAAGAGTTGATGATGAGAAGAGTGAAAGAAAAAGAGAAAAAATGCAGGATTTGCTTGAAATACATAAGGGTTGTTATATAAGGTTATGGTTTGATTGATTCGTGGAATAGGAGAGCAAGAAGAATTGGGAATTATAGGTTCATTTTGGTTATCCTTTTCTTGCTTACTCTCAGTTCTTCTTTGACTTTTGATGTTCCTATATCATTCGTTTGCTAAGTCACATTACAAACCTTTAGCCTTACATTACAAGCTTAAAAGTCCTACTTGATCTAAGTAGAATCATGATATGTCTCGAATTAGTGGAGAGAGTGTATGAAAAGTAAGCATATGGAATGCATACTCTTTTTTAACTGACTTCTTTCCAATGGTTTGAGAATATTGTGAAGTATTGAGATGGTTCTACCAAGCCGTTTATCACTACACAAGTCTTGTATTGGCTGTGAAAGATTTAGTATCATATGTTCTATGTTCATGAATAAAGAAAGCATTGAAGATATGGTTTTGGAATTGGTTGAGTGATTAAAACCTTCTGTTTTTCCTACTTGTTCTTGATACTTTGCTTGAGAACAAGCAAAGAGTTAAGTGTGGGGGAATGTGATAGGAGCTAAATTGGTTATACTTTGCTTAGTTATTTGAGGTTCTTTTGTAATACATTTTGTGAAATAACTGGTCATATTCTTTCATATTTGAGATTTTACCTTTGAAAAGGTATTTTAGTCATTACTTCAGGATTTTGGGTAAAACAAAGCAAACCCATCGCAAAGCAGAGCAGAACCAGCACCGGCTGCAAGGCTAGAACCGGCGCCGGCTGTACTCTGAAACGTATGCGCACAATTTAGAGAAAAATCAACGGACGAGTGGAGAAACAGAACCAAGACGGCGCCGGCTCCAAAGGACCAAGGTGGTGCCAACTGTGGTCTGTCCCTGAGGCGGTGCTGCAATCTTTTTATGCGTTTTTGGAAATCTAAAGAGTTTTAGCAGCTTCCAACTTCTACTCGGCCAAGAACTTTGTACTTACGAGTTTAGGCACCTCTTAAACCTATAAATAGATGGAAAACACAAGAAAAAATAGGAGAATTCATTGATTATCATAGAAAATCACTCAGTCCAAGGAGAATTCTTCAAAGTTCAAGGAGGGTTGTACAAGAAGGTTTTCAAAGGAAGAAGAAGGAGGCTTGTCTATGAGTTCTTTCTTTTACTTTGTTTTCTTTTTCTTGAACAATGATATGTTAATTGTTTTATTGTAATTCGACATTGTTTTAGCTATTCATGATTTCTAGAGTTATTTGATCTTTTGATTAATTGGTTATTATTCTTGGTATTCAATTACTTATGCTTATTACGAGATTAGTTAGTTGATTCTATCTATTGACTTGCTGGACCAAAGGGGGTTGATGGGTGTTTCGATTTATTAGTTTCATATTCTGTTGGCAATTGACTTGCTGGGCCAAAGGGGGTTGATTGTTTAAGAACTGGTAATCGAAGATTAATTTATGTCTTCCGAGACCAAGGGTTCATTGATTAATTTCATGTTCTAAATTCGTCGAGACCAAGGGAATTTAATTAAGGATTGTGTTTAATGCATCTTTTGGATGAATTAGTTGAGACGGACCAAGTGATTCTAATTTATCTAGGAGATAGTAATTTCATGGATTGACCATCAAAGTGAGTCTACATTCATCCTTCATAGTGCTAAGAGAATGATTGGTTTTGATAATGGTTAAATTCTTTAAGATTATGTTTGTCTAAACAATGGCTTGAATTGCATAAATCTACATCCTTGAGATATACATATTTTTATTTTTTTATTTTCTTTTTTATTTTCCTTTTTATTTGCTTTTCACTTTGTCGAGATGGTTAAACAATAAAAGAAGGGTAATTAATGTCTACTTATTCCTTAAGGATCGACACTTGTTTTAACCCTATGCTCAGTTAATGATGAGTACGCTTGCTCATATGTGTGATTTGGGTTTAACATTTTAATTTAAACTTGATTGGGAATGTGTTTAATTTTGTATGATTTTTATACCCAAGTCTGAACGCATCAAATACATGGCTGGATTGACGGTAGGCTTCTGGGTGAAATTTATTGACAATTTCTCTTTCTGACTTTGCTGTTAGCTCTCTGGGCAGAGCTAGTACTAGTATGACTATTTTTGGCAAGAATTCAAACTTCTCTTTGGTAGAGGGAATAAGCTTTTCTGGTTTAATTGGTGTTTTGGGAATAACTGCTTCCTTGAAAGAAGTTAGAGAAGGAATTGCATAAAAAGATTGGTCTGTTTTTTGGGTCTCTGTATTCTTTGGGGAAGAGGCTGGATCAAAGAGATTCATAGTAAGTGGTGGTCTGCTTACTAAGTTAGTAGGGAGAGGAGGAAATGAGTTTAAGACTGCAAATTGATTACTTGTGGGTGGACGAAGTCGAGGTCGCTGATCCATGTATGATTTCTTCGATTTAGCATGCTATTTATAGAGGTATATGAATGAGCTCCTAAACTGAATCGGTACTCATCACAGTGTATACATACACACATATATATATATACATATATATATGTATACATATATATATAACACCCCACTACCTAGGCCCGACAGGGTCAGGGATGTCGCCCCGTCCAATAGATAATGGGTCTTTATAACTAGGTCACACAATCAAAATAATAGAATAAAAATAATACTTTAAACTTAAAATTTATTACAAACCAAGAATTTGAAATAAATCCATAAATAAAATTATCCACTCTCAACTCCCAAAGCATTACACAAAATAAATATCAGAAAAATCTTCCAAGGCAGGCAATATCTAGCTACTCATCCCCACAGTAGGATTAACCTGAAATCATGATAAAAAAGGTGATGAGATAAAAATCTTAGTAAGTCCGTGTGTGCTTTGAGTGTCCAGTGAAAACAGTTCGTGAATGCAAAGTATAAATCTTTATAAGAGAAATACTGGCAATTAATAAACATTAGTCAAAATCAAGAGTGGTGTTTTGGCTTTTTCAACCATACATAATCAATAAAATCAACCACTCAAAAAGAAATGATCATGGGTTACCACGTGTTGGGTCCGATAACCGGTCAGAATGCCGACACTTTGTGCAGACTGACAAAAGGTAGGTGATCAGCTTACTGGGCAAGATAGTTCTTTTTCTCTATACCCAAACAACAACCGGTTGTCCATTCCGGCAACACACAGTCACTTGACTGAAAAAAATTTGCTAACTCGGACCGGCACAACCTGCTGGACTGACATCCTATCCAGGGAGGACTTACCCCTCAGAGGTGGCCACCTACTGAGAGACTCACCCTGACCCTTCAAAGACTAGTCCCTGCAGTCCACCCTTATTGAGTACTCAACGTAACGTATCTCCCTTGGGAAATGAACAAAACACAGTTCCACATGAAAATGGCAATTAAGGATTTCCAAAATCTTTGTCAAAATCAGTTTTGGAAAGAGTTTTGAATTTGAGTAAATCTGCTTATTAATTTTTAAATAATTTGTTTGACTGAAATAAGAAATGAGTCAATCCTCAATTGCCTTTACATAAATGAGTGTCCATATACTCTACATTTGGCTTGCTATAATAAACATTTTACATCAATCAGGTTTTATGCAGGAGCTTACCTGATCCTTAGTTTGAGATAAAATAAAGGTCTTCAACAGCTGACCTAACCTCACCTGGGGTAAATACAAGTCATAATTAATCTCAAGCTAAAATCTACTTTCACAAATAAAGCTAGCTCAACTCACTACTACCATGATCCTAGTGTCCCAAGCTTTAAGACCAAATAATAAATAAAAATGGTTTATAAGCTAAGTCTAATTTGATATTTAAAATAATTATTGTTTCGGGAAATAGGTACTAATAAGTTGAAGGTTTAAATCTTGCTAAAAATAATTTAGAGTTTATTTGATGAAGAGTCTTAGGTGGTATTAGGTAAAATAATGATTTATTAATAATTAATTGTTTGAAAATAATTGATAACTAAAATTAGTTGTAAATAAATTTTAATGGATCTTGATTGAAAGATACTAAATAAATTTTAATAGGTTTTGATTAAAAGATAATAATTGAAAGATGATAAATTTTAATGATATTTATGAATATAAGACTTACAAAATTAATATTTTACTTATTATAATTATTTATATAAAAGGCTTTATTTGATATTATTATATATAATATCTATATATTTTATTTCTTGAAATAAAAGCTATCATTTATTTAACTAAAATATCCTTATTATATATAATAATCCAAGTCTACCTTACTAGCAAAAATTATAATATTAAATATTTTATTGATGAACTAAAATTAGCTTAGGGACAACTAGATCATGATCATATTTCTATTGCTAACCACAATCATGAGCATATACTCCACTTCAATTCATCAACTCATCCAAATCATGAATAAAAGCATAGATCTAAATTTACCATGGCATGATCCAACCTCTACTAGCATAAACATAATCATGGCTTTAACAATCGTACATGAATATAAATCCTATTCACCATAGGTGACATAATCTCTAACATACTTGATCACAAATACTACTTATGACATGGAGACATGCATTAAACCCTAAAAATACCATACAATCAACCAAGATAACCAACTCATGCATAAATCCCATCTCCATCATGTACATACATTTATTCATGCTTCAATCTCAACTCATCACAACAATACATGCTCAAATCATATTCATAATCCATCTCCTACCAACATCATCCTAGAGACATGAATCTAGAATTAAAAAGGAGGGGTTGAAAAGGTTTACTTGATTGATGAGTACCTTGAAGGAGTTTCGAATGGATCTTAATTCCTAGATGACTAGAACCGTCCAAGAGAGAAGAAGAAAGCATGGCCATTGGTGAAGAATTCATTCGGCCAAGAGGGAAAGAGTATTCGGCCGAGAGAGAGAGAGAGAGAGAAGAGAAGAAGAGCATCCATTAGCATGCTTATACACATATATATTCATTAGAGGTTGGAGATTAGAGAAGATGAAGTTGATTGCACAAACTTATCTTGAAGGCGTTCTTGAGCCTTCACAAAAATACTGATTTTTTATCCAAATGAGAGAGTTGAATTTTGGAGTTTGATGTTAAAAATGATATGGATGGACTCACGGTAGTGAGTAGATGAAATCTAGAATTTTTTTGAAGGAGATTGAAGTGGTTTGGAGAGGTATTAGGTGAGAGAAGTGAGTAGGTGTTCTTGGTGTTCTATGTGTGCTTGAAGATTGAAGAGAATGGAGGGATTTTGGATTTGAAACTGCCGAAATTCTGTATGTTTGCAGTGGCCGAATTGTTTGTGTAGTTTAGGTAGATGATTTTTCTGGTTTGAAAGGAAAAGGAAATGCTGGTTGTTGAAATCCTAAAAGAATATTTTTGGGAATCAAATTTGGAAACAAAATATAGCAAGAATATCTTTGATCAATGGAGAGCTTTTTGGAAGCTGCTATGGCCGACTGATGTTCAGTGATTTTGCTGGATGAAAGCTGGTTGAAGAAAGTTAATGGTGGTCGAAAAGAGGGAGTATAATGGTGAATGAAAGGTCTGGTTGTTTAAGGGACATTTTATGGAAGTTTACTGAATTAGGATTGCTGGAATTTTGGTCTCCAATCAAGGTATGATTGGAGTAATTTGTTGAAGATATTTTAGGGCAGCCATGACTGGTTTTCGTGCAGAAGGTTGGGGAAGACAATGGGGTTCAGTTCATAGCTGTTCAAGAGAGGTTTGTGCAGAAAAATGGTGAAGTTTCGGCTAAGGTTGGAAAAGGAAACAAAGCTGGAAATTAAATCCTGTACAGTTTTGCCATTGCTGGAATTTTCCTGGACAGCTTTTGCTATCACTTTCCAGTCAGATTACAGAGAGTTTGAAGGGGCATTCAGAGGTCTTTCAAGGCTGGTTTCCAGCCTTCTTCATGGAGGAAAAACGTGGCTAAGGAGTTGGGAGAAAACTGGAAGAAAACAGCTTGGTTTAAGCTCATATATGCTGCGATTTTGCCCAGAAAATTTTCTGATTTTGCACAGCATTTGTGCAGTCCGAATTTGGCCAGAAAATTTCAAATTTCAAGCTAGTCAAGAGGGCCATTTTCTGGCAGCATTTGGGAGGGAATGATGGCTGAAAATTTCGACACCTTGAAGGCACAAGAAGCTGGAAAATTTCAGATCGCTACATGAAGGAAAATGAACATAGCTAGAGTAAAGTTTTGAAGGTTTACAAGGGGGATTAATTCTCTTGGAACCTTCCCCATCTCTTCCACATTTTCAGTCCATAAAATGTCTTTCACTTAGACATTTTGAACCTTCAAAGCCACAGCGCTTTACTGAAATTTCTGGAACGAAATTGGCTTGAATAAATTGAATAACTTAAGAAATTGAAAAGTAAGGAAAACTAAGGATCAAGAAGGGTATGAATTCCTTTAGGAATTTTTGTAGGGTACAAGAGTAGGATTAGGGTACTCCTATCATGTCTCCCCTAGGACATCACCTTTACCCTTCTCTAGAGCACTCAAGGACGAAAATCTAACATTCCCTAACAAAAATAAAATTTAATCATGTAAAAACTCCAATGATGGAATTTGAACCCAAAACCTCAAGAATTAATTTTAAAGTTCTAACCACCAAACCACAACAACTCTTATTCTTATTTTCTCTCTAAAATATTTTTTTCTTATTTAACCCTTAAGCTATCTCCCTTTTTTCACCTCAAGCAAAAATTACCATTTTGTCATTCTTACTCAATAAACACAATTAAGCTCTCGAGACTATCAAACACAAATCCAAAACATATAAAATCATATAAAAATATACTTAAATATGCAATAAAATATTATATGTATCTCAACCCCCTTACTCTAAGCTGGGTTCAGACTGGGGTTTCACAATATATGTATACATACATATACACATACATATATACATATGTATACATACACATACATATGTATATGTATACATACACATACATATACATGTATATATAAATATATATACATGTATATATATATATATATATACATATATGTATATATATATATATTTGTATATATGTATGTATATATGTATATATTTATATATATATATATAGATACATACATATATACATACATATCTACAAAAATATATTTATATACATATATATATACATGTATATACATATATATATGTATATACATACATATATATCTATTTATTTTTTATCTTTTGATAATAAAAGGGACTATCACATCCTACCATAATAGGCATTTTAGGATTATCACAACATAAAGAAATTCTTTTCTTTAAACCACGAGTCATTTTCGCCAAAATAGCATATGCACACCATTCACTAAGTTTATCTTTTAGATGGGTAATTCTTTTTCCTAGTGTGTCAGCAGTACCAGGATTATAGGTATCAATTAATTTCTTTCCCCAAGGGTCAAGAATCTTAGCAAAGAATAAAGGTAAATAATTTTGCATGTGAGCAACACGATTATAAATATGATAATAATAATCTTGAAACACACAAATATATTTATCTATTTGACAGATATCACATAATTGTAATCGAAGTAAAGCAACCATATATTTCTTTATTGTAGCAGGGTCTTTGAGGAAACTTCCTTCTCCTACAAATTCTAATCTTAAAGCTTCAGCTGCTCTAGTAATCAAATTTGATATATTATCATCTGTGTCAAAAATAGTGGCTTTTGTTGTATCATCAAGATTTTGCCAAAATCGAAATGTACTATTAATTAAACTTCTTTCTAAAAACTGTCCTGTAGTAGAATAATCCATTTTTTTTACAATAACTGAAATTCATAAAGTCGTTTCCCATTTATCTATTCCTTCTTCTATATTATTAATAGAATCAAAATTTAGATAAATTTCAAATGGATTAATAGGTTCATTTTTCATAGAACCTAAAGGGGTAAATGCATCATCTGGTTTTATAGCAGAATTGATTCCAGCGTATCCTCTTGTTGGTCTATTAAATCCAGAAAGAGTATTTGTAAGCGGTGAAGTTTGACTTGTACTTGCTATATCCGTAATGTTCGGATTCTATTCTGGTCCTATCTGGTCTGGTTTGATATTCACAAAATTATCTATCAAATTTAAATCACCAATTTGAGTGATTAAAGTATCTATATCTTGATCAGATTCTAAATCCAAATTTACAATTTTACATTATTTCCACCATATCCTTCATGAATCTTTAACTGACTTAGCTATAGTTTGTTCATAAATGGTTTTCTGTTTTTCTACTGGCTTTAGTTTTTCTATTGAGAGTTGCATTTTTATTTAATTCTGCCAAAATCTTTTTACCATAATAAATGATTTTTTTTTTTTTGTATTTCAATCAAGTCTTTATCTATGGGTAAAGGATTATCCTTTATATCTAATTTTTGGAATTTTGGGATTTTCTTTTGTATTAGTTTATCCATTTAAATGGACTTCACGATAATGTTTTGTTTGAGACTTATGTATTGCTATTTGTTCTTGTTTAGCTATACCAAGATTAAGAATAGCATCTTCAAAAGATGATTGTACTTGTTTCCTAGCAATTGGGTGAGCACTAAATATTCGAATATTATCTAAGTGCCATTCGTAAAAATTTCTATTTTGTTGTAAGCCTTGGACTTTCGTGTCTATAACAGAAATTTGTGCTAAGATTCTAGTGCACTCAATACAAATATTCTGAGAAGAACTTGCTTCACAATCCATATTGTTCATGATATCGCCAATAATGGTTTTGTAATTCAACTTCGAACTGAAGCTTCTGAGTAGTTAAAAATTCAATCTGATGTTATTTTTCAAAATAAAATAGTTTTGTTTTCCTTAAACGAGTAGTATCAAATCCAATGGATTCTAATCCAGCAAAGGCTCTAGTTAACGTGTCTATCGAATTTTGGAGTGAATTTATTTGTTCACAATGCTTTTCTACATGTTCTATTATCACTTTACAATATCCACATTCAAGTCTAGTATTCATTATTTTCTTTTATTTTAATCCGATCTATAACCCCAATCATCATCATCAATATTATTATCAACGTACATTCTTATTGGTAAAGGTTGAGGCTCATCCCATTCTTCGGCATATCTATTTTCAAATTCAGTAAAATCTATGTCTGAAATTGGAGTTTCTTCTATATTATTTAATATTCTAATATCAAAATCTATAGTGTGGATTGTTTCACTAATTGTAAGTTCAATATTTTCTAATTCTATTGTGGCTCTGATACCATTTTCTATTGCCGATTCTTGTTGGTTCAAAATCACCAGTGCTCGTAAGATATTATTATGCCGAATACTTACTAAAGCTACATCAGTTGTAAGATAATAACAACAAATATCAATCATGATTATACAATAATATAACACAAACAGCAACAAATATCAATCATGATTATACAATAATATAACACAAACAGAGAGAGAGAAGCCAATAATCTATGATCTCATTTAGTTGCGAAATAAAAGGGTCCAACATGCTTCCGTACCTTGTCTTCCGTTTTGACCGTAGATCTACCGGGTATCTAGGAGACTTTTACCGTGTGTTGCAGCACCAACCTTAGATGAAACTAAGGTAACTTCTCTCTATTCCTTCAGTAAAGTACAGCACAACCTAAATTCATTTTCTACCTTTAGGCGTAAAGAAGAAAGATAACAGTGGTTGTATCCATTTTATCGCAAACTAAAGAGAAGATAGATTATTGAAAGTACTTTTTTATTTCATAGTGAGAGAAACTAGATGTTACAAGAGAGAGGGGTTGATTTTCGAATCCCTTCTCCAGGAGAAGGGAATGCTATTTATAAACATAAAAAGTGCTACGGATTTCAAATTCGGACTTCAACAAATATTTTACAGCTGTCCAAATGGAAAGACGAAAAAAATAATTTACATTATTCGTTCGGCATTATTGCAGACACTCGAAGGTGCCAGGACCATCTTTTCTTGTGGAATCTTCTTTATGTCCACATCTAATGAATCATACTGCTTTATCAACTTTATGTAGTCTTCGTTCATTGATTATAGAAGATGCTCTTTTAGTCACTATCTTCGATCATGCTTTTGCTAGTGGATTCAATTTTTTCTTTGCAGGGTGAGCATGAAGGACATGTGCCTTTGTCATGTTGTCTAAAGTGACATAATCGATCCTAGGCCTGTGGATAAGATCAAATAAATCCACTATCAAGCATTTTGATCTTACTATGCAGGTATTTGTCGGCTGATTGTGGTGTGTATCGTGCTAGAGTAATCAGTACCGATGAGAACATTGTCTTTCCTCATGCAGTATGAAATCCTTTCTTGAAGCAAGCCTCCATGCTTTGTAAGACAACTTTCATACCAAGAGCTCTGCGGTAATGGATGTCTGCTTCACTGAACTTTTTAAATTCTTTAATATTTTCCTGAGAGTAAAAAATTGAAAATGCTTCAGCTTTTCCCAACTGCATAAGATGATATGCTAGATATATTTCATTTTGATAAAAATATGGTCCTGCAAAAAAGAATTTTAACACCAAAGTATCTTTGGGTGTAAAAATAGGATTATGGATATAACTATCCTTAACACCATCTTTAATCCATTGAGGTAACAAACTTATTTCTAAGAACGAAGGTGTACTCAGATAAATCGCATTGATGGCACCAAAATCATACCAATAATGAATTTCTTTTGGAGAATATTCCTGTAAATAATTGAGTCATGGGTATATCCCAAAGATGTCTATATATCTGGAATCTATATTCCGTAGAGAGTATAATTCTAGTATTAAATTATACTGATGTTCCTCTGCAGGAACTAATTCAATCGACCGTTTTTCACTAGACTACTGGAGCTTTGTTTGTGTTGTCTGTGGTCGTAGTGATAGTGACGGTGTATTGGTAGTTTTTTTCTCTTCATGCTTAGGATGTTGCTCCATACTATCTTCAGAAGAAGAGGAAGTATCAGCTGAAGTTTCTACTTTTTCAAAAGTAATCTGCTGTAATAAAGTTTTCACTTTATTTTCAGCATTTGTATAATTACCTAACTTGGCATTGATGAGCGAGCATTCTGTCAAAAGGAGTGTTGTGACTTCTTTTGAATTGCTGTCAAGATGAGCAATATCAATGATGTCAAAGATGTTTTTCTCAATAGAATGTACCTGAGCATTCATACCGGTAATTGCTTCAATCAGGTGAACAGCATAGTCTGCCATCTCTGGTTAAGAAATCTGCTAAAATATTTTTATCAAATTTAATGATTTCAATATCAAAAGAATATTCAGACAATAATGTCTGCCATCGAATAAATCTTTTATACTCAAGTTTTGAGGGTAGATTTTTTGTATAAAAGCTTTTACCTGGGTATTTTCTGTTCTTAAAAGAAAGTTTGTAGGTAATAAAAAATAGTAAAATTTTTGACAACTTTTTATTACTGCTAACAATTCTTTTTCATTAATATGATTTTGTGATTGAGTATCACTAAAGGTTCCAGAACAATATCTATAGAGTGATTCTCCTATCTTTTCATGTTCCCTATTATAATCTATTCTTTTAAGGATTCCACTCCAACCATATTCCGTGGCATCGATTTCTAAAATTAAATCATCATCTTTTTTAGGTAACTGTAGTTTTGGTAAATTTATACATTTTGTTTTGATTTGCCTTACTTGTTCTTCTAAGAATGGAGAAAAAGCAAATATCTTATCTTTTTTCAATAATTCTTGGAATGGTTTTCAAAGAAAAGCAAGATTCTGTATAAAATCAGAAGCATAATTAAGAACACCAAGAAAACTTTGTACTTGCTTTTTATCAACCAATTTATCCGGAAAAGAAGATATCTTTTCAAGAATATGACTTTGTAATTGAATCTCATTTCCATCGATTATCATTCCTAAAAAGTCAATTTCTTTTTGCATTATTTTTGCTTTTTTCTCAGACAATCCTAATCCATGTTGTTGACATAAATCTACAAAGATATTTAAATGTTTTAAATGTTCAGTAAGAGTATCGGAAACAATTAAAATATCATCAACATAAACAAATATAAAATCATAATCTTTAAACATATTATCCATTTTTCTTTGAAAAATTTGAGGTGCATTCTTTAATCCAAAAGGCATAACTAACCATTCATATTGACCTTGAGGGGTCGAAAAAGCAGTATAATGAATGCTATCAGGATGCATCTTTATCTGATAAAATCCACTCTTACAATCAAATTTTGAAAAGAATTTCTTAGCACTTGTACAGTTAATCAAACTTTCTTTATGAGGTAAGAAATATCCATCAAATATTGTATTATCATTTAAATTTTTATAATTAATTACCATCCTAGCTTTATTGTGTACAATTTCAGCACGATTGTGAACAATAAAAGTAGCGGAACTATGTGCAGAATTACTTGTCTGAATTAATTTTAACTCCAAGAGTTCATTTAATTGCTTTCTAATTTCTTCCTGATCTTCTGGCTTATATCTCATTGGTTAAACTCTAATAACTTTCTGTTTATCCTTCATTTCTAAAGAAGCCATAATCTGATTTTTATCCCAAAAAGCTAAGGGATTTTCTGTGTAACACTGTTTTAATTTTTCCAATACAAAGCTAATCGAATTTTCTATCTTATCTAGCAACAGTTTGTATTGTAGTAAAGGGGTTCCTTTTGGAAAAATCGATTTAGAAGTGTAGCCAAGATCACCTCGCTGGGCTGTGCGTGGAGTAAAAACAATAGGATATTGTTTGGCATAAGCATGTTTAAAGCATTTCACAACAATCAAATGATGACAAGGTGTCTTAAATAGGATTTGATGTAAGGTAGTATCAAAAATAACTTTATGAAATAATTGTAAGAAATTATTTCCAAGTAAAATATCAGTACTTGTAGTATAGAAATAAAAGGGTGGACATTTTATTAAAAATGATCCAAGTAGAATAATTGGATGTTCAATACCTTTATTTATTTCAATTGTATGATTTGAAATATCTTTTCCTTTGATGGTTTACAGGTCTTGATAATATTGTTTGGGAAAGCAATCAGGACGACATAAACAAGAACCTGAACCACTATCAATATAAGCAGCAAAATATTCTACTTTATAATCAAGATAGGTAAGTCCTAAAGGAATATAAATGCTATATGGACTTGTCATATTTTATCGCGGTATATAAATTAATTTTCCATTATAAGTGAATCTTATTCCATATGATGTAATCTGATAAGGTTTTACACTTTCTAAGAAAGTATTACCTAACATAATCTCTAAGGTATCATTTACTCCGGCATCTTCAATAAGCAATCTAAGAGCAATAGTTTCATTTCCAAATTTTAAAATGGTTTCTATTGCTTCATTAATTTCATGTATTTCACCATTAAAATTTGTATATTGGTGAGGATCTAATAATTTATGTTTTTGTAAATTATGACATAAAGACGAGCTAATATAATTACCATTAGCACCTGTGTCAATTAACACATTTACAGGAGTAAATTGTATACCATCAAAATGGTCTCCTTTTATCTTATAGTTTCTTAAAGAATCATTTTTTTGCTATAACTGGTAAAGGGATTCGAGAACTATGAAACGGAGTACTAGCTACACCTGTAGAAGTAAAGGACAATCTTGGGGGTATTGTGGTACCCAACATCAAAGGTTTTTGTTGTAAATCTAAGTGTAATGAGATTGTCTCAATTTCCTAAATTTTTGGTAAGCTAGGAAATTGTATCTGACTTACGTCATTAAATAGATATGGAAAATCTATTGTATCTTTTATAACAAAACAATCTGAATGATGAGTATTTGAAATAGCATACGAAATCATATAGGTAATAGAATAAGGTCTATTAGACTGAAAAAAGAATTCTTTTCTTTTAAAGTCTTGGATTAGACTTAATGTTTTATCAAAATCTTTATCTTGTAAATGATATGATATGCAAGGAAAAACATTAAATTTCAATTTTCTATATTGCTGGTTTCTTCTTAGAATTCCAAGACAGGCTTCTTCTCTATTTTGAATTCTATTCTCCACAAGGGCCAAATCAATTGGAGTATCTAATCCTTCTTTAAAAGTAGATTGAACAATTATTTGGATTGCTCCTATATGTATCCAACCCAACGTTTCCCGTATTTCAGGTTTTATTTTTTGTAATTTATCTTGTATATCCTTTTTGGATAATAAAGGAATCATTACTTTATTAGCTGCAAGTGAAACATCTAAAGCACGTTCTTGCATATTTAATCCATAACATAAATGATGTTTCCTTGGTCGAATACCTAATTTTTCAAGCATATTTACTTGAAATCCAGAATAATTAGATAGAGAGAACTTTTCATTTTGTATTTGTTTTAATTTTCTCTTATCTATCAAGACTTCTTGTTTATATTCTCCACATTGTTCTTCAAAACTATCAATAATAGAAAAAGAACTACAAGGTTCAGTAATCTCCATTATCATCAGAAGATGTGTTTTCTGTTTCTGTTAAGATGAATATACTATCATCTGATTCAATCTCTTGAAAATCATTAATCTGAACAAATTCTCCTTGCTCAATAAGATTTTGAATATCGTCATCGATTTCAAACATCTTTTTATTAAACTTTTTAGGACAACGATTGGCATAGTGACCTAACTCATGATAATAATAATGACATTCTGTTGTTTTCTCATGTTCTTTAGCACCAACTTGCTTTTTCCTTTTAAACGTTTTCTTTATGGGTTTTGTGAAACCTTTTTTCTTAAAGTATCTAGCTTTTCTTTTCTTTAAAAATCTTTTCTTAAACAATTTTCTTTTCTTATATTTATTTTTTATCTTTTGATGATAAAAAGGGACTATCACATCCTATCATAACGGGCATTTTAGGATTATCACAACATAAAGAAATTCTTTTCTTTAAACCACGTGTCATTTTCGCCAAAATCGCATCTGCACACCATTCACTAAGTTTATCTTTTAGGTGGGTAATTCTTTTTCCTAGTGTGTCGGCAGTACCGGGATTATAGGTATCAATTAATTTCTTTCCCCAAGGGTCAGGAATCTTAGTAAAGAATAAAGGTAAATAATACTTTACATGTGAGCAACACGATTATAAATATGATAATAATAATCTTGAAACACACAAATATATTTATCTATTTCACAGATATCACATAATTGTAATCGAAGTAAAGCAACGATACCAATAAGAATGTATGTTAATAATAATAGTGATGATGATGATTGGGGTTATAGATTGGATTAAAATAAAAAAATAATAATGAATACTAGACTTGAATGAGGATATTGTAAAGTGATAATAGAACATGTAGAAAAGCATCGTGAACAAATAAATTTACTCCAAAATTCGATAGACACGTTAACTAGAGCCTTTGCTGGATTAGAATCTACTAGATTTGATACTACTTATTTAAGGAAAACAAAACAATTTTATTTTGAAAAACAACATCAAATTGAATTTTTAACTACTCAGAAGCTTCAATTCGATGTTGAATTACAAAACCATTATTGGCGATATCATGAACAATATAGATTGTGAAGCAAGTTCTTCTCAGAATATTTGTATTGAGTGCACTAGAATTTTAGCACAAATTTCTGTTATAGACACGAAAGTCCAAGACTTACAACAAAATAGAAATTTTTACGAATGGCACTTAGATAATATTCAAATATTTGGTGCTCACCCAATTGCTAGGAAACAAGCACAATCATCTTTTGAAGATGCTATTCTGAATCTTAGTATAGCTAAACAAGAACAAATAGCAATACATAGGTCTCTAACAAAACATTATCGTGAAGTCCATTTAAACGGATAAACTAAAACAAAAGGAAATCCCAGAATTCCAAAAATTCGATATTAAGGATAATCCTTTACCCAAAGATAAAGACTTGGTTGAAATACAAAAAACAATCATTTATTATGGTAAAAAGATTTTGGTATTATAAAATTAGGGTAGTGTTAGAATTAAATCTACACACTACACACTAAGAAAACTCTAACTATTCTTTGCACAAGAATTTCTCTTCAAACTTCTCTTTTTCTTTCTCTCACAATTCTTTCTCTAATCTTTCTTTCACTAATCTTTCTTTCACAAAATGATGGTGTATTACAAGCTTAGAGAATAGCTCTATTTATAGAGCTCTAATTAGTGAAATACATCATGGCATACATCATCTTCAACTAATCTCAATTAATGGTGTCTCCACTAAATGGTGGACATCCATAAAAATCTTCTAATAATTCACATAAATCCATAATTAGTGGAGCCTCCACTAATTAATGGAGATTCCAATAATTCATAACACTCCCCTTGGATGTCCATCCATTACATAAAGAATATGCCTCGTTAAAACCTTACTAGATAAAAACCCAAGTGGGAAAAAAATCTAGTGAAGGAAAAAGAGTACACTATTCTATATGTCCATTTATTACTCCCCCGATGAGATGATTCCTTTAAATCTTTAAACCGACGCATACCGATTTTATATCTCAACTTTTCAAATGTTGCGATCGGTAAAGTTTTCGTGAAAATATCTCGCGAGGTTATCACATGACCGAATTTGTAGCACATCAATTTCACCTTTCTTCCGGAGTTCATGAGTAAAGAAGAATTTTGGTGAAATATGTTTTGTCCGATCTCCTTTAATATATCCTCCTCGTAATTGAGCTATGCAAGCTGCATTGTCTTCATAAAGAGGAGTTGGAATACCTTTGATTGATGATAATCCACAACTTTCTCGGATATAATGAATCATGGATCTTAGCCATACACATTCTCGACTTGCTTCATGAATGGCTATAATTTCAAAGATGATTTGAAGAAGTAGTCGCTATAGATTGTTTCGTAGAACGCCATGATATAGCAATATTTCCACATGTAAATAGATAGCCCGTTTGAGAACGTGCTTTATGTGGATCGGATAAATAACCAAAGATCTCGCATAACCTATCAATGTTGGACTGGTTTTATTTGAATAAAATAATCCGAGATCAATTGTACCTTGGAGATATCGAAGGACTTGTTTAATTCCATTCCAATGTCGTCGTGTTGGTGAAGAACTAAATCTTGCTAATAAATTGACAGACAAAAGCAATATCAGAGCCGTGTGTTATTAGCAAGATACATCAATGCACCAATTGCACCGAGATATGGTACTTCGAGACCAAGGAGTTCTTCATCATTTTCTTGAGGTCGGAAAGGATCTTTATCCACATTTAATGATCGCACGATCATTGGAATACTCAATGGATGTGCTTTGTCCATGTAAAATCTTTTTAGCACTTTTGTCGTATATGTTGATTGATGAATAAATGTTCCACTCTCCAAATGTTCAATTTGTAAACCAAGGCAAATTTTGGTTTTACCAAAATCCTTGATTTCGAATTCTCTTTTTAAATAATCAATTGTTTCTTGGAGCTCTTCAGGAGTTCCAATAAGATTAATATCATCAACATATATAGCAAATATCACAAATTTAGAACCAGATTTCTTAATAAAAACGCATGGACATACCTGGTCATTTTTAAATCCCGCTTTCAATAAATATTCACTAAGACGTGTAAACCACATGCGTCCAGTATTGCTTCAGTGCCATATAATGATTTCGCAACTTGATGGAGTAATTTTCACGAGGATAATGTTTATATGCTTCGTGCATATGAAATCCTTCGGGATTTTCATGTAAACATCATTTTCTAAATTTCCATACAAGTAAGCAAAGTGACAACATCTAATAGGCGCATATCTATCTTTTCATGTACTCGCCAAACCGATAAGATATCGGAGTGTAATAGTATCAACAATAGGAGAATAAGTTTCATCATAGTCAATACCTGGTCTTTGTGAAAAACCTTGGGCTACTAATCGCGCTTTATATCGAACGATTTCACTCTTTTCATTGCGCTTTCGCACAAATATCCATTTGTAGCCAACAGGTTTTACACCTTCCGGTATTCGGACCGCAGTCCGAAGACTTCACGTTTTGTCAGTGCATTAAACTCCGATTGAATCGCATCTTTCCATTGCAGCCAATCTTTTCTATGCCGACATTCATCAACTGATATTGGTTCAGGATCATCATTATCCTGTGTAACATCAAGAGATACATTGTATGCAAATATATCATCAATAACAGTTTCTATCCGATTCCAACTTCTACCAGAAGTGGTATAATTGATAGAAATTTCAGTGTTACTTTCATCAACTTCTGGTTCTTTGTCATCAGTTCTCTCTTGGTCTTTATCATTCTTTTCTTCAATATGATCTTCTGGATCATTTAATCCTCTTTTCTTTCGAGGATTTTTATCTTTAGAACCAAGAGGTCGGCCATGCTTCCGGCATGCTTTTGGCTCAAGCAGACTATAGGTATAATATTTTGTTCTCACTGGAACTTCAATTCGAATAGGAGCATTTATAGCTGGCATATGCGATTTTGTTACTCTTCTAGAGTCAACAAAAGCGTCTGGCATTTGATTTGCAATGCTTTACAAATGAATTATCTTTTGAACTTCAAGTTCACATGCGCTTGTATGCGGATCAAGATAATTTAATGATGTTGTCCAATCACGATCTGTCTTGTACTGTTTCTGTTCTCCCCTTAAGTTAGGGAATAATGATTTCATAAGAGAATAAGAAAATAAATATAAGAAAATGATGACAAGCGGAAATGCCAAGAAAAATATCTATTTTTTTTTTCACTCTTCCCGTACCGACTTTTCATCTTCCTCTCTTGTCTTTTCTTCTCCTCCGACCCTCTACCTACCATCTACCTCTTCTTCTTCTTCATACGATATATATATATATATATATATGTATCGATATATATCTCGCTTATCGAGTCATTAGTAAACATCAAAAACAAAAATCACAAAGCAGTATATGGAGACTCGTAGTTCATTTGAGACATGGTCAAATTTTGACTTAGTTTCCGTAGCGAGATGTTGATGTATTTTCATTTCCAAACCAACCGCTTTTGCCTAATTCGAACACGTAAGATTTTGATATGTTTTCCTTTCCAAACCAACCGCTTCGCCTAATTCGAACGCGTAAGATTTTGATATGTTTTCCTTTTCAAACCAACCGCTTCTGTCTAATTCGAACGCAGAAGATTTTGATATATTTTCCTTTCCAAACCAACCACTTCCTCCTAATTTCAGGTGAGATACCTTTGATGGCTTCCATTTGTTTTTAGTGTGCTTGATAATGAAATTAAACTCTCTTTTGGTTTGTTTTTGATGTAAATCAGTGGAAGTTTTGAACATACCGCTTTGGACCAAGTTGATATGCCCCTACAAGAGACTGCTTTTGATACTGTTCTTCTTGATGCTATTCCTTTGAATGAGGATATGCTTGTGCATGATCCTTTCTACTCTCTAATGGATTTTGAACAAAGCCATAATATGTTTCCAGTGTTATTATACATTTAAACATGGATTTTGAATGGTATTACCTTTACTGATATTATTTTCTTTTTCTAGGAGAAATAATGAGTGGTCTTGGCAACGAAGTCGGAGTAAGTACTCATGAAATGCATAATATCGAAGTTCAAGATATTATTGCAGACAAAATTCCTGGGGAGAAGAAGATGATTAAGAGGCAGAGAGAGAAGAAGGGCAATAACTCCCAGACACTATCAAGAGAAACAATTTCGCAGTACTTTTACCTACCAATCAAAAGCGCAGCCAAAGAACTGAATATTGGCATAACCCGTCTCAAGAAAAGATGTAGGGAGTTAGGAATTCGTCGATGGCCTCACAGAAATTGGTGAGCTTGGAGACCATAATCAAGAATGTTCAGGTTCTCTCTCATACATACTTATCATTTGTAAGTATGAAACTATGAAAGATTTATAAGTAAATAACCGATGATATCACTTCGATTTACAGGATATGCAAAATAAAGAAGAAGGAGGACATATGGCTGAGAAGAAATTACAAGAAGCCATTGCGATACTGGAATGTGAAAAACAGTTGGTGGAAGAAAGTCCTAATACGCAGTTAGAGGACCAAACACAGAAATTGAGACAAGCATGTTTCAAGGCCAAATATAATAAGAAATATAATAAACTTAAGGAGATCATAAAATCTCAAGACTCATTTCGCAGTAATTTTACGGCTACTTCTGCTGCTAGTCTCGATGCTGGCTCAAAAGGGAAAGAAAAGGAGGAGGATGTCGAAAAAGAGGAGTTGAAGTCCATAATTACTAATTGTTTGTCGTCCTCTAATGTAAATATTGAAAAAGAACAATTACAAACCTTCATCTTACATTTGTCACTCAATTACAAAAGAGCAACTATAAGAATGTATCATTAAGTTCATATGAACACTAGTGCTATGAATAAAAGATGTGATGCTTATTATTAATGGAAATATCTTTTTCCCTTATTATCTTTTCTCGTTCCACTTCGGTGGCCGTATTTCTCTCGTGATAAGGGAAATATCGAGTGTGTCCATGACCATAACCACGGCCACCGCCACAACTACGACTATAACGATGGCTTCTATCGGAGCCAACAACATTCACTTCGGGAGTGCTCGTTGAGCCAGTTCATCTGGCTTCATGATTTCTCAAGAATAACTCATGTTAAAGCTGTCAATTTTGGATACCCTTTTTATCGATATTGTTACTGTAGAACATGAAAAATGGAGAATGTCTTCTCCAATATAACTTCATCAGTAACTTTTTCTCCGTAAAATTTTTAACTAAGATGTAGTTTTATACATCACGGAGTTCACGGTTTTACAATCTTGCAACTTCAGGTGCAACCATTCATACCGTGCAGTGGGTAGTACGACCATCTTCAGGTGGTCAAATCTCTTTTTTTTTTTTTTTCACATGACATATGGATCTCTTTTTTTTTTAGCATTTAGATGCATTTTTGTATGACATATAAAATTTGTTTTCAGAAATATCAAGGGTTACAAATTCGAATTTAGCGAGATCAATAAACACGTACCTGTCTTCTGGCTTTAATAACGGCAGAGACTCGTGCTGATAACGTATTATAAAATTAGGGTAGTGTTAGAATTAAATCTACACACTACACACTAAGAAAACTCTAACTATTCTTTGCACAAGAATTTCTCTTCAAACTTCTCTCTTTCTTTCTCTCACAATTCTTTCTCTAATCTTTCTTTCACTAATCTTTCTTTCACAAAATGATGGTGTATTACAAGCTTAGAGAATAGCTCTATTTATAGAGCTCTAATTAGTGAAATACATCATGGCATACATCATCTTCAACTAATCTCAATTAATGGTGTCTCCACTAAATGGTGGACATCCATAAAAATCTTCTAATAATTCACATAAATCCATAATTAGTGGAGCCTCCACTAATTAATGGAGATTCCAATAATTCATAACATTTGGCAGAATTAAATACCTTTATTCTTTACTAAGATTCCTGACCCTTGGGGAAAGAATTTAATTGATATCTACAATCCTGGTACTGCTAACACACTAGGAAAAAGAATTACCCATCTAAAAGATAAACTTAGTGAATGGTGTGCAAATGCGATTTTGGCAAAAATGACACGTGGTTTAAAGAAAAGAATTTCTTTATGTTGTGATAATCCTAAAATGCCCATTATGATAGGATGTGATAGTCCCTTTTATTATCAAAAGATAAAAAATAAATATAAGAAAAGAAAACTGTTTAAGAAAAGATTTTTTAAGAAAACAAAAGCTAGATACTTTAAGAAAAAAGGTTTCACAAAACTTATAAAGAAAACGTTTAAAAGGAAAAAGCAAGTTGGTGCTAAAGCACATGAGAAAATAACAAAATGTCGTTATTATTATCATGAGTTAGGTCACTATGCCAACCGTTGTCTTAAAAAGTTTAATAAAAAGATGTTTGAAATCGATGACGATATTCAAAATCTTATTGAACAAGGAGAACTTGTTCAGATTAATGATTTTCAAGAGATTGAATCAGATGATAGTATATTCATCTTAACAGAAACAGAATACACATCTTCTGATGATAATGGAGATTACTGAACCTAGTAATTCTTTTTCTATTATTGATAGTTCTAAAGAACAATATGGAGAATATAAACAAGAAATCTTGATAGATAAGAGAAAATTAAAACAAATACAAAATGAAAAGTTTTCTCTATCTAATTATTCTGGATTTCAAGTAAATATGCTTGAAAAATTAGGTATTCGACCAAGGAAACATCATTTATGTTATGGATTAAATATGCAAGAACGTGCTTTAGATGTTTCACTTGCAGCTAATAAAGTAATGATTCCTTTATTATCTGAAAAGGATATACAAGATAAATTACAAAAAATAAAACCTAAAATACGGGAAACGTTGGGTTGGATACATATAGGAGCAATCCAAATAATTGTTCAATCTACTTTTAAAGAAGGATTAGATACTCCAATTGATTTGGCCCTTGTGGACAATAGAATTCAAAATAGAGAAGAAGCCTGTCTTGGAATTCTAAGAGGAAACCTGCAATATAGAAAATTGAAATTTAATGTTTTTCCTCGCATATCATATCATTTACAAGATAAAGATTTTGATAAAATATTAAGTCTAATCCAAGACTTTAAAAGAAAAGAATTCTTTTTTCAGTCTAATAGACCTTATTCTATTACCTATATGATTTCATATGCTATTTCAAATACTCATCATTCAGATTGTTTTGTTATAAAAGATACAACAGATTTTTCATATCTATTTAATGATGTAAGTCAAATACAATTTCCTAGCTTACCAATAATTCAGGAAATTGAGATAATCCCATTACACTTAGATTTACAACAAAAACCTTTGATGTTAGGTACCACAATACCCCCAAGATTGTCCTTTACCTCTACAGGTGTAGCTAGTACTCTGTTTCATAGTTTTCGATTCCCTTTACCGGTTATAGCAAAAAATGATTCTTTAAGAAACTATAAGATAAAAGGAGACTATTTTGATAGTATACAATTTACTCCTATAAATGTGTTAATTGACACATGTGCTAATGGTAATTATATTAGCTCGTCTTTGTGTCATAATTTACAAAAACATAAATTATTAGATCCTTACCAATATACAAATTTTAATGGTGAAATACATGAAATTAATGAAGCAATAGAAACCATTTTAAAATTTGAAAATGAAACTATTGCTCTTAGATTGCTTATTGAAGATGCCGGAGTAAATGATACCTTAGAGATTATGTTAGGTAACACTTTCTTAGAAAGTGTAAAACCTTATCAGATTACATCATATGGAATAAGATTCACTTAAAATGGAAAATTAATTTATATACCGCGATAAGATATGACAAGTCCATATAGCATTTATATTCCTATGGGACTTACCTATCCTGATTATAAAGCAGAATATTTTGCTGCTTATATTGATAGTGGTTCAGATTCTTGTTTATGCCGTCCTGATTGCTTTCCCAAACAATATCATCAAGACCTGAAAACCATCAAAGGAAAAGATATTTCAAATCATACGATTGAAATAAATAAAGGTATTGAACATCCAATTATTCTACTTGGATCCTTTTTAATAAAATGTCCACCCTTTTATTTCTATACTACATGTACTAATATTTTACTTGGAAATAATTTCTTACAATTATTTCATAAAGTTATTTTTTATACTACCTTACATCAAATTCTATTTAAGACACCTTGTCAGCATTTGATTGTTGTGAAACGCTTTAAACATGCTTATGTCAAACAATATCCTATTGCTTTTACCCCACGCACAGCCCAACGTGGTGATCTTGGCTACACTTCCAAACCAATTTTTCCAAAAGGAACCCCTTTACTACAATACAAACTATTGCTAGATAAGATAGAAAATTCGATTACCTTTGTATTGGAAAAATTAAAACAGTGTTACACAGAAAATCCCTTAGCTTTTTGGGATAAAAATCAGATTATGGATTCTTTAGAAATGAAGGATAAACAGAAAGTTATTAGAGTTCAACCAATGAGATATAAGCCAGAAGATCAGGAAGAAATTAGAAAGCAATTAAATGAACTCTTGGAGTTAAAATTAATTCAGACAAGTAATTCTGCACATAGTTCCCCTGCTTTTATTGTTCACAATCATGCTGAAATTGTACGCAATAAAGCCAGGATGGTAATTAATTATAAAAATTTAAATGATAATATAATATTTGATGGATATTTCTTACCTCATAAAGAAAATTTGATTAACTGTACAAGTGCTAAGAAATTCTTTTCAAAATTTGATTGTAAGAGTGGATTTTATCAGATAAAGATGCATCCTGATAGCATTCATTATACTGCTTTTTTGACCCCTCAAGGTCAATATGAATGGTTAGTTATGCCTTTTGGATTAAAGAATGCACCTCAAATTTTTCAAAGAAAAATGGATAATATGTTTAAAGATTATGATTTTATATTTGTTTATGTTGATGATATTTTAATTGTTTCCGATACTCTTACTGAACATTTAAAACATTTAAATATCTTTGTAGATTTATGTCAACAACATGGATTAGGATTGTCTGAGAAAAAAGCAAAAATAATGCAAAAAGAAATTGACTTTTTAGGAATGATAATCGATGGAAATGGGATTCAATTACAAAGTCATATTCTTGAAAAGATATCTTCTTTTCCGGATAAATTGGATAAAAAGCAAGTACAAAGTTTTCTTGGTGTTCTTAATTATGCTTCTGATTTTATACAGAATCTTGCTTTTCTTTGAAAACCATTCCAAGAATTATTGAAAAAAGATAAGATATTTACTTTTTCTCCGTTCTTAGAAGAACAAGTAAGGCAAATCAAAACAAAATGTATAAATTTACCAAAACTACAGTTACCTAAAAAAGATGATGATTTAATTTTAGAAATCGATGCCACGGAATATGGTTGGAGTGGAATCCTTAAAAGAATAGATTATAATAGGGAACATGAAAAGATAGGAGAATCACTCTGTAGATATTGTTCTGGAACCTTTAGTGATACTCAATCACGATATCATATTAATGAAATAGAATTGTTAGCAATAATAAAAAGTTGTCAAAAATTTTACTATTTTTTATTACCTACACACTTTCTTTTAAGAACAGAAAATACCCAGGTAAAAGCTTTTATACAAAATAATCTACCCTCAAAACCTGAAGATAAAAGATTTATTCGATGGCAGACATTATTGTCTAAATATTCTTTTGATATTGAAATCATTAAATCTGATAAAAATATTTTAGTAGATTTCTTAACCAGAGATGGCAGACTATACACTTCGCTTGATTGAAGCAATTAACGGTATGAATGCTCAGGTACATTCTATTGAGAAAAACATCTCTAACATCATTGATATTGCTTATCTTGACAACAATTCAAAAGATGTCACAACACTCCTTTTGACAGAATGCTCGCTCATCAATGCCAAGTTAGGTAATTATACAAATGCTGAAAATAAAGTGAAAACTTTATTATAGCTGATTACTTTTGAAAAAGTAGAAACTTTAGCTGATACTTCCTCGTCTTCTGAAGATAGTATGGAGTAACATCCTAAGCATGACAAGAAAAAAACTGCCAATACACCGTCACTATCACTACGACCACAAACAACACAAACAAAGCTCCAGCGGTCTAGTGAAAAACGGTCTGTTGAATTAGCTCCTGCAAAGAAACATCAGTATAATTTAATGAGAGAATTATACTCTCTACGGAATACAGATTCTAGATATATAGACTTCTCTGGGATATACCCACGACTCAATTATTTAGAGGAATCTTCTCCAAAAGAAATTCATTATTGGTATGATTTTGGAGCCATCAACGCGATTTATCTGAGTACACCTTCATTCTCAAAAATAAGTTTGTTACCTCAATGGATTAAAGATGGGATTATGGATATTTGGTGCTCACCCCATTGCTAGGAAACATGCACAATCATCTTTTGAAGATGCTATTCTTAATCTTGGTATAGCTAAACAAGAACAAATAGCAATACATAAGTCTCTAACAAAACATTATCGTGAAGTCCATTCATGATTGATATTTGTTGCTGTTTGTGTTATATTATTGTATAATCATGATTGATATTTGTTGTTATTATCTTACAACTGATGTAGCTTTAGTAAGTATTCGGCTTAATAATATCTTACGAGTGCTGGTGATTTTGAACCGACAAGAATCGGCAATATAAAATGGTATCAGAGCCACAATAGAATTAGAAAATATTGAACTTACAGTTAGTGAAACAATCCACACCATAGATTTTGATATTAGAATATTAAATAATATAGAAGAAACTCCAATTTCAGACGTAGATTTTACTAAATTTGAAAATAGATATGCCCAAGAATGGGATGAACCTCAACCTTTACCAATAAGAATGTACGTTGATAATAATATTGATGATGATAATGATTGGGGTTATAGATCGGATTAAAATAAAAGAAAATAATGAATACTATACTTGAATGTGGATATTGTAAAGTGATAATAGAACATGTGGAAAAGCATCGTGAACAAATAAATTTACTCCAAAATTCGATAGACACGTTAACTAGAGCCTTTGCTGGATTAGAATCTATTGGATTTGATACTACTCGTTTAAGGAAAACAAAACTATTTTATTTTGAAAAACAACATCAGATTGAATTTTTAACTACTCAGAAGCTTCAGTTCGAAGTTGAATTACAAAACCATTATTGGTGATATCATGAACAATATAGATTGTGAAGCAAGTTCTTCTCAGAATATTTGTATTGAGTGCACTAGAATTTTAGCACAAATTTCTGTTATAGACACGCAAGTCCAAGACTTACAACAAAATAGAAATTTTTACGAATGGAACTTAGATAATATTCGAATACAAAAACATAAATTATTAGATCCTCACTAATATACAAATTTTAATGGTGAAATACAAGAAATTAATGAAGCAATAGAAACCATTTTAAAATTTGGAAATGAAACTATTGCTCTTAGATTGCTTATTCAAGATGCCGGAGTAAATGATACCTTATAGATTATGTTAGGTAATACTTTCTTAGAAAGTGTAAAACCTTATCAGATTACATCATATGGAATAAGATTCACTTATAAATGAATTTCATTTTGTATTTGTTTTAATTTTCTCTTATCTATCAAGATTTCTTGTTTATATTCTCCATATTGTTCTTTAGAACTATCAACAATAGAAAAAGAACTACTAGGTTCAGTAATCTCCATTATCATCAGAAGATGTGTATTCTGTTTCTGTTAAGATGAATATACTATCATCTGATTCAATCTCTTGAAAATCATTACTCTGAACAAATTCTCCTTGTTCAATAAGATTTTGAATATCGTTATCGATTTCAAACATCTTTTTATTAAACTTTTTAGGACAACGGTTGGCATAGTGACCTAACTCATGACAATAAAAACAACGACATTCTGTTGTTTTCTCATGTGCTTTAGCACCAACTTGCTTTTTCCTTTTAAACGTTTTCTTTATGGGTTTTGTGAAACCTTTTTTTCTTAAAGTATCTAGCTTTTCTTTTCTTAAAAATCTTTTCTTAAACAGTTTTCTTTTCTTATATTTATTTTTTATCTTTTGAGAATAAAAGGGACTATCACATCCTATCATAACGGGCATTTTAGGATTATCACAACATAAAGAAATTCTTTTCTTTAAACCACGTGTCATTTTCGCCAAAATTGCATCTGCACACCATTCACTAAGTTTATCTTTTGGATGGGTAATTCTTTTTCCTAGTGTGTCAGCAGTATCAGGATTATAGGTATCAATTAATTTCTTTCCCCAAGGGTCAAGAATCTTAGTAAAGAATAAAGGTAAATAATTTTGCATGTGAGCAACCCGATTATAAATATGATAATAATAATCTTGAAACACACAAATATATTTATCTATTTGACAGATATCACATAATTGTAATCGAAGTAAAGCAACCATATATTTGTTTATTATAGCAGGGTCCTTGAGAAAACTTCCTTTTCCTACAAATTCTAATCTTAAAGCTTCAGCTGCTCTAGTAATCAAATTTGATATATTATCATCTGTGTCAAAAAATAGTGGCTTTTTTTGTATCATCAGGATTTTGCCAAAATCGAAGTGTACTATTAATTAAACTTCTTTCTAAAAAATGTCTTGCAGTAGAATAATCCATTTTGTTTACAGTAACTGCAATTCGTAAAGCCGTTTCCCATTTATCTATTGCTTCTTCTGTATTATTAATACAATAAAGATTTAGATAAATTTCAAATGGATTAATAGGTTCATTTTTCATAGAACCTAAAGGGGTAAATGCATCATCTAGTTTTATAGCAGAACTGATTCCTGCGTATCCTCTTGTTGGTCTATTAAATCCAGAAAGAGTATTTGTAGGTGGTGAAGTTTGACTTGTTCTTGCTAGATATGAAATTATATATACATATATATAAAGATGTTAATATATTTTTAATATATTAATAAATATATATACATACATATGTGTGTGTGTGTGTGTGTATATAATGTACATATATACATATATATACATGTTCATAAAAATTAATATATTTTATTTATGTTAGTATGTGTGTGTCTATATATATTAATACACACACACACACACACACACATATATATATAATCTATATCTATATATTTACATAATAATATATACATAATTATTTACACATATGCATAATAATAATATTATATTTATATTATATATATATAAATATTTCAACATATATATACATACATATATATGTATATATACACATATAAATATAATATGTGTATTTATTTACATATGTACATATACATATATATGTATATGAATATGTATATATACACATATACATATGTATATGTGTATGTATATATACATATATGTATATATATACACATATACATATATATACATACACATATACATATGTATATATGTATATATACGTATATATATATGTATATATATATTTTTTAATATTAAAATATTTATACATATAAAGATTTTAATATATTTTTTAATATATTAATAAATATATATACATATACACACACATGTAGACATACACACACGCATATATTTATAATGTATATATATACATATATATACATATTCATACAAATTAATATATATATATATATATATATATACATGCATATACATATTTTTTATTTATGTTAGTATGTGTGTGTTTAAATATATGAATATATACATGTATATATGTATATATATATATATAATATTATTATATTTATATGTATATAAATGTGTATATATATATATATATATATATATATATATATATTAACTTAACAATGTCTTTTCGCGCATTCTACTATTTCAACACATATTATATATATATATATATATATTAATATTAGTATATATATTCATATAGATAATATATTAATATATATACTAATATGTATATGAATATATATATGCATAAATATATATAAATATTTATATATATTTATATTTATATTTATATTTATATTTATAAATGTGTATATATTTATGCATATATATATATAAATATATATACACACGTATTTATATAATAATATATACACATTTATATACATATATACGTAATAATATTATATATATAAATATTTCAATTTAACAATGTCTTTTCGTGAATTCTACTATTTCAACACATATTTTATATATATATATATATATATATATATATATATATATAATCAAATTTTAAAATTTTTTAAAGATTTTTTTAGATTAGTGATGGATAAAGCCGTCGCAAAACTCTCGCTAATTGCAACGGACTTGCGAGGGATTAGTGTTTTGAAACCCTAATCCCTCGCAAATTCGTCGCAATTAGCGAGGGTTTTGCGACAGATTTTACAAGTTATCGCTAATTTGTGAGGATTTTTTTGAAAATTTTAAAAAATAAATTTATTATTTTGTGAGGCATAGCAAACCTATCACTAATTAGTGAGGGTTTTGTGATGATTTTATTAAAAAAAATTTAAAAATAAATTTATTATCAAGCTGTCACAAAATCATAGCTAATTTACGAGTGTTTTGCGAAGGTTCTTTTAAAAAAATTTTAAAAATTAAATTTATTATCGGATCGTTGCAAATCCGTTGCAATTAGCGAGGGTTTTGCGAGGCGTCGCAAAATCGTCGATAATTAGAGAGAGTTTTGTGGCGATTTTATTAAAAAAAATTTAAATAAATTTATTATCAAGCCATCGCAAAAATGTCACTAATTTGTGACGATTGTGTGACTATTTTTTTAAATTTTTTCAAAAATTAAATTTATTTTCGAGCCCATCGCAAATCCATTGCAATTAGCAAGGGTTTTGCGATGGTTTTATTATAAATTTTTAAAAAATAAATTTATTATCGGGCCATTGCAAATCCGTCGCAATTAACAAAGGTTTTGCAAGGCGTCACAAAATCGTCGCTAATTAGCGAGGGTTTTGCGATGATTTTATTAAAAAAATTAAAAAATAAATTTATTATCAAGCTGTCGCTAATTTGTGAGGGTTTTGCCACGGTTCTTTTAAAAAATTAAATTTATTATTGGGCTATCGCAAATCCATCGCAATTAGCGAAGATTTTGCGATAGTGTTTTTAATTATTTAGTGTTAAGTATAATTACCAAAGTTGTCACTAATTTACGAGGGTTTTGCAACGATTTTTTTTAATTATTTAGTTTTAATATATAATTACAATATTCCATCACTAATTCGTCACAATTTGTGACGGTTTTGCGAGAGTTTCTTTCAAAATTCTAAAAAAATTAAATTTATTATCGAGCCATCACAAAATCATTGCAATTTGCGAGGGTTTTGTGAGATTTTTTTAAATTATCTAGTTTTAATTTATAATTACAAAATCCGTTGCAAATCCATCACAATTAGCGAGGGTTTTGCAACGGTTTCTTTGAAAATTAAAAAAAAATAAATTTATTATCGAGCTGTCGCAAATCCATCGCAATTTGCGAAGGTTTTGCAACGGTTTTTTTAATTATTTAGATTTAATTTATAATTACAAAATTCCGTCGTCAAACTGTCGCTAATTTGCGAGGGTTTTGCGACGATTCTATTGAGCCGTCGCAAATCTGTCGCAATTAGTAAGGTTTTTGTGATAACCGTCGCAAATCCGTCGTAATTAGTGAAAGTTTTGCAACGGCTATTCAAATCTTATCGCTATTTTCGTTGCCATCGCAAAGCTGTCGTAATTAGAGGCGGTCATGCAGCCATCGCAAATTTTCTGTCGCAAAATCCAATTTTTTGCGTAGTGAGTTCTTTCAAGCTGCTCATATTCCAATTGCAGAAATAGTGATCATTAGTAGCATGTATTTGTCACAATTACCAAGTTGTGATGACATATTCATGTAATGAAAGAGAACCAACCAAGTACTAACTTTTGGAAGTAGCTCATGAAAGAACTGAAACAATAGTTCCTACCTACTAACATTTTCTAGTTGGCATGAGAGGCATTGAGAAGCCTCAAGCGCATGGATTCTATAAGGACTTATGTTAAAGAGTTCAATTAGTTGAAGTTGGACATCAGGGAAATATCTGAAGAGGACAAGTTCTTCAACTTTATATTCTATCTACAAGATTAGGCCAATATTGAACTGAGATGACAGGGCATCCAGAATGTGGTGCAAGCAATGGCTACTACTAACTATCTAGTTGATTATAGTGTGTTGTCTAACTCAAACTAAATTAAGAAGTCCAAGAAGAACAAGAAGAAGAAAGGCAAGCTTAGGGTAAGGAAAGATGCCTCCTAATGCAAAGAGAGAAAGGACAGGGATGGGAGTCCCAAGTCCAAAAAGGATCCTAGGGGTGAGTGTTTCATTTGTAAAAGACCTCATTTTGTGGCAAATTATCTCAAGCATATAGATAAAGGCAAGCATATAGATAAAGGCGTTAAGAATTGGGAAAAATTTAGTGGAGCCTAAGTCTAACAGGAACATAGTTAGACCATCCTACACTTAAATCTATTACAGTTGTTGAGTGCATTGACAGTAGAGAAGACATCTTGTCAACTTGGGTTGATACGTATGAGAGCTCAAGTAAACACCATTGAGGTACTGACATTAGTGGACTTAGGCATAACTTACAACTATATGGCTAACCAGAGGGTAAGATGATTAGGACTCAATATTGTAGAATATTTTGAGCAAATTGAAGGCCGTAAAATTGAAGACAAAAATAGTGTAAAGTGTGGCAAGTGTGAATTTGCGAGCTAGATCTTGAGAAAATGATGCAATCACGTCGGGTACATTTGGATAACTTCGACCTCATCTTTGGAAATGAATTCCTGGTCACAACTAAGACTGCTTTGATACCGTATATTGGAAGCATGTTTATCATGGGTGACATAGCATCCATTTTCGTGTAAAAGTTTACTTTAACAAGGGCAAGTAGGAAGTAAAAAAGGTATCTATTTTATAGATTCAATCTAGCTTGAAATATGGTAAAAAGACTAACCTAATCCCATTGGTAAAGAAGGATATTTACCAAGATGTTTCCGACGAAATAAATATTAGGATAGATAAGTTTGATCGATCAGTCGTAAATAACTCAATAAGAGAGACTTTGAGTCAAGAATAAGTGGAAAAGAGTAAAACAACTCTTACTTAAGTTGAGATGGATTGCCAAGTCAATGTCAAAAGATTGAGCCGTAGAGACAAGGTCTACAAGAGGTAAAGTCATAAAGATAATATTTACAGACAATTGTTGGACCAAGTAGAACAAGGTCTAGAAAGGCACTACTGGATAGAGAACGATTTATTCTATGTCATCTTGAGGAAGAATCATGATCCTCATCGAGTTGGCCACCAAGTTAGGAAGCAGATATAAGCATTATTAATATAAAATCAAATTTTGCAAAAGACTAAAAGCAAAGTTGTTTATCAAGAATTAGTTCCTCAGTATAATGGCCTATTCGAGAGTGAAAATAGCAGGTGAACAAACATGCACTACTAGCTATGGCATCGACGAGGACATCGACCTCTTCAAATGGAGGAGTTATGTTAGCCCATTGAGTATAGGGGTAAGGTGCACAAGATGCTACTTAGATCGCCACACACCAAGTTTCTAGACTAGCAAGCAAGTGTAGATAAGATCAATAGTGGTTAGCTACGAGAAGTTTGTGTATTGGTCCTAGGATTGATGAGAGAACCTTAGGTGCATGTTAGCACTTAGAATACACAAGATGGCTATATAGGAAGAAGCCAAAAATACGGCTGAAGGCTAAGCTTTAAACCAACTTAGAAGATCATCGAGAGGGTATAAGGAAGGCAGATACTTAGCCAGCTTTGCACAGCCCAAATGTAAGGTGCAACTAGGCCAAATGTACTAGATAGATCAATAACTAGTTGGTGTACAAACTTAACGCATAGATGGATTGAAATATCCTATCTGAAGAGGAACTCTACGTTGTGACCAAATTAATTCCTTTCTTGAGAAGATAAGGATAAATTTCTAGAAAGTTGGGAACTTTTTTGAGACTTATGGGATAATTAAGTTTGAGGTAACTAAGCTCAAATAGAAGTCAATCTCCTAAAGTTTGTAGACTATTCCAAGAGAGCTTTATAGATAGCTTCTCGCATTTCATTTGTAATCAAACTTGAGAAACTAGAATACTCATATACACAAACACTTTAAAGAGTTTAGAAAGGGGAGACCACTTGTGAAATGATTTGTATTCATCATAAGTGTGACAATTATTTGTGAAGTTAGAGAGACACACGAGAGTATAGAATAGGCTTTGTGAAAGCCTAGATTAAACTGTAAGTGCTTGATAGATCATGATATAGATGTTTGATTATTTGCCAAAAGTTGGCTATAATCTTTCATACTCTTATAATCATTATTATTGTGAAATATAAAGTTCAGGATTGAGTAGAAGCCCGAAATTCTGTATCTTATTATTCTCTACTTGTGATTCTGTTGAATTGTGTGTGAGTTCAGTTGAGCAGTTTAGCTAGGTCATGCTAGGTTGTTGCCAACATGATACTTTCCAATTTAGATTTGAACTTAACCTTATGACCATAGCCAAGCCGAGAATATTATATGCTACAGGCAGTGAGATGCAGTGCATATTTAGATGAATTTCTTGTCTACTGATAGTAATTTGGGGATAATAATCTTGTGTATGATATGACAAATTGTAAATATATAGTGTCAAGAAATGAGAAGATTTAAAAAACTTTCATTTCTTCATTAGAGGATCATACATAATTCTGTTAGATTGATCACTGATAGTATTTCCCAACAAGTGGCATAAGAAAATGTCCCATTATTACGGTATTTTGAATTAGGTCTCATTATTACGATATTTTAAATTTTGTATTTCATTATTAGTTTGACAATTTTATTATCTCTGATCTAATACCCAACAAATATAAAGAAAATAGAGGTCTAACTTAGATTCTATTGGACCATTTCTCGTAAAAGAATTTTATAAGAATAGCATTCAGTTACTATAATAACTAATTATTGTTTGTTTTCCTTTTTTATTTTCCAAAAACATTAATTCTTTTTTAGTTTTTATGGGTTGTGTTTTGATAGGGTTTGAATTTTTATATAATTTTCTAGTTATTTATGTCATATTTGTGTTATTTTTTAGTTAAATGGCTATTCATTCTCTCTATTTTGTGAACTTTTGTGTAAGTTTGATTGGGAAGAGTTGTACCTTAAAAAATGTTGCAAAATTGCTGAAAAATGAACGAAACATGAGTATTCCAATGAGGACTCGGTGCCGTTGGTTATAAAGGAGTCAGGGCTGGCTTCTTTCTGAAAGAACAGAGGAAAACAAAATAATTTTCAAGGCAAAACAGAGAGGAGCTGCAGCTCCACTAAAAGACCCTACGTTGGCCCCTTACTAACTTAATGGCAGTGGAATTTTCAATTTTGAGCAAAATTTGGTACTTGCTATTGGAATCTTTTAGAAATTAATTTGAACACGGAAAGGGACTCTTCTGGACAGTTTTTGGTAACTAAGAAATTTATATAATCATTGAAGAAGAAGTCTTAGAGTATTATCGAATAGATACAAGATTAAATATATTAGATTTATATATTAAGAGGGTGAGTTGAATGCTCTTGGAAGATAGGATCATTATTCAATGAGGACTTTCAAGAGAAGAAGAAGGATTGCTTGTCTGTGAGTTCCTCTTCTTTTTCTTTTATTTTCTTTCTTTGATAATATTGTTTTTATTAATATATTGTATTTTAGAAGGATGATTTAAGGATTATAATTTTATATTGAGTTTTACTCCTTGATCAATTAATTGCCAATTTCTAATATTTTATTAATTAGATTTATATGTTAGATTGATTGATTTTTGCTTTCCTTCTAAACTTGAGAAAGATGTTAGGAATGAGTTTCAATTTAATTGATTTATATTTGTTATCTCTTAATTAACTTGAGAGATATTAAGGGCTAAGAACTTGGTAATCAAAATGTTGTTAATATCACTTCGAGATAGGGATGTTAATTTCTTTCATATTAATATTGCCTAGAGATATAGATATTATTGTTAATAAATTAGAATTAATGCATCTTTTTGGTTGATTAATGAGGTAGAGATATCCATTAATTTGGTTAAGAGATAGTGAATCAAAAACGTGAGAGAGAGTGAACTCCATATTTGTTCCTTCATAATGCTAGAATTGGTTGATTAATTGTGAGAATTGCTAGCTTAATATTTGTCATGTTTTTGGAAATCATATCTAAGTACATATTTTTAGTCCTTATCTTGTCCATAATTGATCTTGTATTATTTGTAATTACGTTTTATCTTTTCTGATTTTATTAGGCTAAATAATAAAGAATAAAAGTAATTAATGGTACTTATTCCTTGTGGATCGATGCCCGTTAATTTCTTATATTATACTTGTGATAAGTATAATTGCTCTATATATGTAGTTTTGGGGTTGGCGTTTTAATTAAAATTTAATTGAGGAATGAGTTTAAAAAGAATCGATTTTTATACCTAAAACAACCCACATCAAGTTTTTTTTTCTATTGTTGAGGAATAATATCATGAAAGCTTGAATATTCTCTTGATTTAGTTATATATATATATATATATATATATATATATATATATATGTTGTGTGTGTGTGTGTGTGTGTGTGTGTGTGTGAATATATTCCTTGTTATAATTAGGTGCCATGTTTATAATTTTGTTGTTGTTTATATAATTTTGGGATATTTGTACTATTTGTGATTTCAGTAATATTTTATTATGTTAAGCTATAGTTTTTAAATTTTGAATAATTATTTTTTATTTATTTTCAGGTCTAATCTTTGATTTATAACCCGACGAACTGAAGGAAGAATTGCGGAATTTGATCCCCAGATCGAAAGAATTTTAACTAGCTTTCAGAGGAAAAATAAACAAAAGATTAACCAATTAAGCCAAATTAAGGATCAATTAACAAGTGTGAATCAATCTCTAGACATAGAAGTGAATCAAAATAATAATGGTGGTAATGGTAGGAGAACTATGGAAGATTTTGCTAGACTAGCTATTTCTAGAACAAATTCAAGTATTACTAGGCTCAAGATTGAGACCAATAATTTTGAGATTAAGTCTAATATCATTTAGATTATCCAACAAATAGTGTAATTTGATGGCTTACCAGAGGAGGATCCCAATTCCCACATTGCAAGTTTTCTAGAAATTTGTGATATATTTAAGATGAATAGAATTTCTGAGGATGCCATTAAGTTAAAACTCTTTCCTTTTTCTCTTAGGGATAAGGTCAAATGTTGATTAAAATCATTACCAGTAGGATCTATCACTACTTAAAATGGTCTTCCTAAGAAATTTTTAGTCAAATATTTTCCCTTGGCTAGGATAGCTAAACTTAAAATAGATATTTTTGCCTTCCAATAAATAGAGTCTGAAAGTTTGTGTGATTGTTAGGAAAGGTAGAAGGAGATGTTAAGGAAGTGTCCTCTTATGGTTGAGAATTAGGTATGCAATTGCAGACCTTTTATAGTGGTTAAATTTTGCCTCAAAACAACGGATAGATGCTTCAGCTGAAGAGATAACAAACACTAAAACCATGAAGGAATTATATGATTTGGTTAAGAATATTATGACGAACAATTACTCTTAGGGAAATCCAAAGCCTAGAGCTCATGTTTAAGTGTTCATAAAATTAGTGTTGTAGCAAATTTAGAGGCAAAAATTGAGGCACTTAATAAAAAATTGGAGCAATTGGTTATAGCCCTTCCTGAAGGACAAGTAATGAGTGTGACTTGTAATTTTTGCGGAGGGAGGCATCCTAATTATGAGTACCAAAGTATAGGGTCATCTCAAGAATCGTCTACCGACCTGATTACTTATTTAGGTAATGGACGTTAAAGTAATCATCTATATGGAAACACTTATAACTCAGGTTGGAGGAACCATCCTAATTTCTCCTGGAATAATCCAAGACAACCCAGACCAGCACAACAACAAGGTTTTCAATCCAATGGAGTTCAAAGATCTCAATTTTCTCTACTATGTAATACTCTATCTTCAAACCTACATGAGCCTTCATTAAAGAAGTTGGTGAATAAATTGGTAAGCTTAATAGATTTGTGTTTTCAAGGTGTTGAAGCTTATGTGAGAAATCAAGAGACTTCTATTCATAATTTGGAGAACCAAATTGGTCAACTTGCTAAGCTTCTCAAGAACGTTAAACTGGATCTTTACCTTGGAATACAAAAAATAATCTACGAGAAGATAATCGTAGAAAGAGATAAATTTTTTCTTACTTTCTGTGATCCTTTATTTTGGACTATTTTAATTTTTTGCATTATGATTGTGCTTTTTGTATTTTTGTTGCTAATATATTTTAATTCTTGCAATTTAGATTTGCTTATAATCTTATTTTTAATTATTATTAAAAATATGAAATTTGAAAAAAATTCTTCATGCCTAGACAGAATGGGACCAGTGCAAGTCGATATGCCCTACCCAGCATTAGCCCATGTTGGGTTAAAAACACCAACTTCCAAAAAGAAACCAGCACCAGTCTCGTTCAGTAACCAGGTGTCAGCTCCTATCAGGGTAAAGGCACCAAATAGTCGTGCGGCTATTCTTTTTCATTCTATTCCCCAATTTCTTTCCTTCTCTTCTCCACCACCAGTCACCCCTACCCAACCCCCAACCGCCTTCTTTCAAACATCAAAAACAAGATTTTTTGTGCCAAATCCTTACATTCAAACAATTTTCTTCCAATTCTATGGATTAAATTTTTCTCTAAACTATCATTGTTCTGGAAATCCTACCTTCTAATTCACTCACTTTTCTTGAAATTCTACTCAAAAGCTTTGCAAAATTCATATGCCTATAGAGTAGAGAATATTGTAGTATTGTTATTTCTTCAATTTTGAGGTAAAAATTCCTCCTTGAATTTCTTGATTTTTTTTTATTGAAGGAATTTTATTTTGCCTTGAATAATTACGTTTAAATGTTGATATATGCTACATGAGTTCATGAGATGATATTTGATTAGTCTTTGTGTTATTGAACTTGTTTTGGTGATTTTTGGATTTTTGGAGTATTATGCTATATTTTGATTAATTTTTGAGGTATTAAGCTTTTATTGATCATATTTATTTGCTGCATTATTGATCTTTATTATGATATTGATGTATATTTTATTATTGATTGAATTCATATTTATTTGTGTTGGAAATATTGAACATTGGAATTTTTTATATTATTATAGGTGAATTGTGTTGATAAAAGAGGATGGAAATTGTGTTCTGATTGGTTTTGTTGAGTTGGGGAGATTGTGATTGGTGAATGAGTGGCTTGGTATTAGGCTGGAGATTGGTGGATTTATTATTGTCTAGAGGGGATGAGTTTTTAAAGAGGAGAATTGTGTTTATTGAGGGAATAATTTGACCTGAATTCATCTTATTCCATTTAAGCCTTTAAATCTCTTGATTTTTTTTTTTTTTTAGTTGAATTGATAACCTAAAATTATGCCTAGAACTAGAGGAATAGGATAACCATCTAAAAGAGCTAGAGCCTCTTCTTCTTAGGATCCCATACGTTCTAACCAGATTCTTTGCACCTCACAAATTTCCTTAACCCTGATTGTGCTTCATGGTATTCAAAGAAACCTATCAATAGAATCATTGTTGAGAAAACCTTTAAGCCTTCTTTGGACAACTCTTTGCACTTGTCAAGCATGTTTAGGAAGTTTGGTTGGAACCCTATAATTACTTTGAGGGGTAATTACTGTCCAGTTTTGGTTAAAAAAAATTCTTTGCAAAATATTAAAAAGAAAAAGATGTTTGATTTGAGAACAATTGAGACAAAGGTAAATGCAATAGATAATAAGATTGATAGGCATAAGTTGGCTGCTATTCTTGGAGTGAATGATGATGGTCTTTGGTTAAAAGTGGACCATTACAATAAAAAGATCACAGCTGAGCCAGATTAGGACTTTTATGATGCCTACAGCAGTTTGGGATTGTCCAGGAGGAGAATGCATGATTCTTTCATCATTTCAATCAATAATCTTGCATTCCAACTAATAGTTCTAGTATACTTCTTTGCCTTTAATGTCTTTCCTAAAACTAGTGGCTTTAATGACGTTAAGGTCATGAATATTTATATCTTTCATAAAATGCTTTATGACCAACCTATTCCTATTACTCCACTAATTATCACTTCTATGAGAGAAATTGTGGCATCTAACTTGTCTTCCAAGACATTTGTTTTTCCTTTGGTTATCATGTAGATTCTCAATGCCTTTACACTACAAGAAAAATGATAATTAGCGACGACTGGCAATGGAGCAACGACGGGAGTAAAAAATTTGAATTTTTTTTTTTAAAGTCTGTTGCTAATCTATCGCTATTACTGATAGACATTTAGCCACTGCTAATTAAAGATGGATTTGCGACAATTTTTTTATTATTATTCATTAGCACTAATTAAATTGAGATGATTTTTTTAATATTTAATTAATACTAAAAACTTAAAGTGTCGTCACAAATTTGTTGCTAATTAACGACGGTTTTGCGGCCATCCAAAATTCAAAAATAAATTTATTTTTCAAAATTTATAAAATTAACCATTGCAAATTCGTTACTACCTTCCAAATTTTGAAAATAAATTTATTTTTTAAAATTTGAAAAAATGAACTATCGCAAATCCCTCGCTAATTAGCAACGGATTTGCGACGGCCTTCCAAATTTTGAAAATAAATTTATTTTTTAAAATTTAAAAAAATGAGCTATCGCAAATCCCTCGCTAATTAGCAACAGATTTGCGACGGCTTATTTTTTAAAATTTTAAAAATTTATTTTTATATTTTAAATGATCGTCGCAAATCCCTCGCTAATTAACAACGGTTTTACGACAGCTTTCCAAATTTTACAGATAAAATTATTTTTTAAAATTAAAAAAAAAATGAGAATTTGCGACGGCCTTCCAAATTTTGAAAATAAATTTATTTTTTAAATTTGAAAAAATGAGCCATTGCAAAACCCTCGCTCATTAGCAACAAATTTGTGACGACCTTCCAAGTTTTAAAAATAAATTCATTTTTTTAAAATTTGAAAAAAAATTAACCATCACAAATTCCTTATTACTTAGTAACGGATGTATGATGGTTTTTTTTTAAATTAAAAAAATAAATTTATTTTTAAATTTTAATATTTATCATTTTAGCCTAAAAATAAAAAAATTATTATTCTAAATAAAATTTTAAAATATAATATTAAAAATAATTATATGTGTGTGTGTGTGTGTGTGTGTGTGTGAATATGAAATTAGAGATATATATTTTTTGTCGTCGCAATTCTGTCGCTAAATTAATTAATTTTTTTTTTAAAAATAAAAATTCTTGGCCGTCCTAAATTCACTGGTAAATTAATTAATTTTTTATAAATAAAAAATTTTTTGTCGTCCCAAATCCGTTGCTAAATTAATTATTTTTAAAAAAAATAAAAAAATTTTGCCATCGCAAATTCATTGCTAAATTAATTAATTTTTAAAATAAAAATTTTTTGCCGTCACAAATTTATCACTACGTTAATTATAAACTGAATTATATTATCATCAATTAAATGACCGTCGCAAACAGATTTTCATTCCGTCACAAATTACGATGCCGTTTTAGCGATAGTCGTAATCTGTCGCTAAACTCGATGAGCGATGAATTACGATCATTGATAATTTGTTTTTTCTTGTAGTGTTAAAATTGATACTGCTGAAGAAATTACTAAGATGACTACTTCTCGAGACATTATTGTTGAGCAAACTTTGAGGCGAAATTGCTCAGGTTGCTACTTCTTGAGACATTATTGTTGAATAGACTTTGAGCAATTATGGTTATAAATACAATGATTAAGAAGAGAGATGGATGAAGCCCTATAAGGTGAGATATCCTGGGTTTCCTAAGCCACTATCGGAGGATGGTGAGTCTGAGACTCCTTCACCTAGCCAGCATATTGGTACCAGTTTCACTTCTCGTGCTACTTTTGAGGATGAAATGCGTGAGTAATTGGAACAGTTGAGATTTGCAGTAATAGTTGGAACTGCTACTTTTGCAATTGGCATAGATGATGCAAACTCAAGTGCAACTGCATATTTTGGAAGACTTGAGAAGAAAACAAGAAGAGCATGAAGCTAGATGTATTCATGGTGCTCAAAATGGAGAAGATGATGATGGTGTCACTACAAGAAAAATAGGCTTTCGTGACACCTCTTTTATAACGCTTTTTTTAAAAATGTCATAGTATAATATTTATAATGACATTAAGTTTATTCATGTCATTATAATAAACTCAAAACGACATAGTTTTAATAAATTAGTTTATACTGATATTCGATTATGACAAATTGTGGTGTCACGAAAGATCCCATATCTTTCCTTTGTGTAAATAAGAAAAATGCGCCCTTTTACAATTTTTCCTAAAAAAAAGCGCGAGTTTTTCTTGGTTTTTTTTCACATCAAAACCCCTCTCAAACACTGTGTTCTTCACCAAGTCGATCGATCTCTATTTCTTCTTCAACCGGCCGGCCGCTTCTACTGTGTGAAGAGACAACCATACTTCTGTCATTAAACCACTACCATTGTCCCAACTAAACACCCGATTAAACCCCTTCCAACGCCGTGTTTCTTCCTGACCTCCGAGTCGCGTCTCTGTTTCTTCTTCAATCCGGGTGGAGGCCGCTGTTGTTGTGCGAAGTGCTTTGGCTGTCTGCCAGTAAATCGACTGGTGACCCCCGATTGAACACCCAACTATGAGCTGATATATTCACCAACCGATTGAACACCCAGTTATGAGTAGGAGGTTAATGCCATTTGCCATTAAATTGACTGGCATTAACCACCCGATTGAACCCATTTGCTGATAGATTAACCAACAGAATTGGAGGATAATGATAGAGATAATTGGTAAGTTGAAAATTTTTCAAAATAATCTGAATTTGTAATGCATAACTTATATACATACTGGAGGATTTTTTTTTTTTTTTTGGCATAATCTAAATTTACATTTACCGGAAATAATCTGCTAGAAATCCCTGCACATGTACTTTTAAATTGTGGTTCTATGTGTCAGGGGTATTTTATTTGTCTAGGGTACAGAGTGTGTTTTGAACTTCTTGTGATTTTAAATTGAGAAAGTACATGTTTGACTGCATAATGTGCTAAATGGCCTTATGGCATGATTGGGGAGGACTTTTTATTGTTTATTCATAGTGCAGTGTGATCTCTTTTTTCTTGCTTATGACAGATACATGACTTGAACTTGTATATGCCCCAGTTCTAGAATACTCTATTCCTAATTTTGTGTTCAACATCTTCAGCTTTGGTTCAAAGTTGTTTTGTTCCTGGAGTGTGAAGTACGCTGCTAGACATGTTCGCTAATTAATAAGTTATGCATTACAAACTTAGATTAAATGGATTACAAATTCAGAGATAACCCAGTTGCTCTCTGTCTTTTTTTTTTCGGGCATAATCTAAATTTTGGTTTACCGAAAAATACATACTGGAGGATTTCTATGAATTAAATGGATAGCAATATGTTTGGTATGAGTGCATATATCTATATAGAATTATCCTTGGGATGTTTTGTGAATTGATTGTTTTCTGTCCATGAATGCACAATTTGTTGAAGGCAAATGATTGGGGAGATTTCCTTGGAATTTTTGGATAAGGCTTAATGTGCTTTTTTTCTTAGGCAGAACCTAGCATAATTCAGAATGTTTGTTCTAATGCTAGTGCTTAATGAAATGACCATGTTGGTTGTTTATTGAAATTGGAACTTTTTTTTTTATTTTTTTGTTTTTGTATTTCTGAATTTATTTTGAGCCTTATACTTTTCCCAGGTGGACCAACATTTCGTTAAGTTCAATGTGCGTCTAGATTTGGAATAAAAGTTGTTTATAACCTTATTAGTTAGGTCAAATGTCAATGCAATTTTGGCTTTCATCCACTAAGCCAAGTGTTTTTTGGTTCTTGTTAAGTTTTGCTGAGTTAGGATTGTTTCGTGCTATTTTTGTGGGGTGACAACTTTTGACGAGTTGGAATTAATGTAGCTTGATTAAATTCTTTTATGCAGATAAATTTAAGGGGTTGCTATTGATTGATTTCTAAAGGGCAGATAGAAAGACAAATTCAAGTTTGTGTATCTATGTGTGTTGCATTGCTTTTTTTATTGTTTTCATGTTAATTTTTCCTAATAGTAAATGATATTAGGAACTAGTTATTTGTGAAAAAAAATCATGTTAATTGTTCAATTTTTTGTGCAAGAATAGAATCATTATTTAATGGTTAATTAAGACAATTAATGTATAATGATAACTATAGCTTTATCGTGTACTCTTCATAAATTGGGATGAAAGTGTGATTGTTTATATTATATTGACCAATGAAATATTGGGGCTGAAGCTTGTTTCTACATAGATTAGAAGCATACCATTTTTTATCTTCATTATGTCATGCTGAAGAAAGCTGTTAATAATTTTTTTCCCCCCTTAGTGCCTTCTACGAGCAACAAGCTACTTGATTATCAATTTTCTTGTTAATTTTGTTAACTTATATAGATGAATCACCAAGAATATTATTTGATTCTTGATCCCGTCAATTTTCTTGCTAATTTTGTTAATTTATATAGATGAATCACTAAGAATATTATTTGATTCTTGATTCCAAAAAGAATAGCTAGGAATGAGGATATATTTTGGCTATTTGGGGTGTATAGCATGAAGGACCCTCTTTTATTCACTCTTTTTCCAGTTTCACCAAGGAGCCAAAGGGCGTAGATATCCAGCCCACAGTTGAAGCTATAAAATATTCACAATATAAAAATTTTGAATTGATTATACAAAGCATATTTGTTTTAAACCAAACTAGATAACACATGCACCTTCATAGTTAAGATGGGGATAAATTATGTAAGTTGGCATCAGTTACTATAAGCTGAGCCCCCACTAGCAGTAGATCATTAGAATCAAACTAAAATTCACTTACTTTCAGGAATTGCGTACTATGGTATTTTGAATTGCGTGTCAAATACTCTTAGGAGTTCTACCATTTTAGAAATGTTGTATTATATATATATATATATATATATATATATATTGTATTTCTTTTTAATAGACTAATTAGGATTGCTCAAATTGATCTTCTGCCATTTGATTTGGATTTTTAGTTTCATAGGTATGGATAAGGGTTGGATGAAACTTCCAAGGAATACCAGTAAATATCAAAACGGAGTTGAAAGGTTTTTAAACTCTGCGATGAACAATGCAAGTTTAAATGGAATGATATTATGTCCATGTTTGAGATGTGGAAATTGAGTAATGAGAAAAAAAGATGAGGCAATGGAGCATTTGATTGTTACGGGGTTTATTAAGGAGTATACACACTGAATAGCGCATGGAGAACTCTTTAGTTCTAGTTTATCTATATCGCATTCAACTCACACCGTGGATAATGTAGTTAATATACCTAATGACATGGGAGCAATGTTGCATGATACTTTTGGAGTCCCACCTAGTGGAAATATAGATGAAGAAAGTAATATGACATCCCCAGATGTTGAAAAATTTTACAAACTTATTAACAACTTTCAACAGGAACTATATCCGGTTGTAAGAAATTCTCCAAACTTGCTTTCATCATTCAATTACTTCATTTGAAGTGCACAGGGAAGTGGTCAAACAAACATTTTAATATGCTACTTGATTTGTTGAGAGAAGCCTTTCCTGAGGGTGTAGAACTTCCTAAATCTTTTTATAAAGCTGAAAAATTAATGAAACAACTGGGCTTAGGCTATGAAAAAATAGATGCTTGTCCTAATGATTGTACATTGTACTAGGAGGACAAAGAAAGGTGGAAGGAGTGTGAAACATATAAAGAGTCTAGGTGGGTTAGTTCTAAAAATGACCCAAGGGTGAGAAAAGAAAGTTTTGTGACATTTTCCCTTAAAGCCTCGATTGCAACGTTTATTCATGTCAACTAAGACTTTAGCTTCTATGAGATGGCATGCAGAAGGTCGTACAGATGACGGTTGTATGAGGCATCCTACTGATTCACCTGCTTGGAAAGTGTTTGACAGTCTGCATTCAAATTTTGCAAAAAATACCCGTAATATGAGGTTGGGATTAGCATCCGATGGTTTTAATCCATTTAAAAATATGAATATTGCTCATAGTACTTGGCCTGTGATACTCATACCTTACAACTTACTCCCTTGGATATGTATGAAGCAACCATATTTTATATTGTCATTGTTGATACCTGGTCCATCTACGCCTGGTAACAATGTTGATGTTTATTTACAACCTCTAATTGCGAAATTGAAAGAGTTATGGGACATAGGTGTGCCAACATTTGATGCATCTTCTAACTAGAATTTTCAACTATGTGTGCCATTATTGTGGACAATTAGTGATTTTTCGGGTTATGAAAGTTTGTCTAGGTGGAGCACTAAAGGGCAGCTAACTTGTCCTGTTTGTCATAAGGAAACAAAAACACAGTGGTTGAAGAATGGTGGCAAATATTGCTACATGGGGCATCGTAGGTTTTTGTCTTCTAGTCATCATTTTCGAAAGGATGCACAATCATCTAATGGTCAGCAAGAACATGGAAGGCCACCACCTAAATTGAATGGGGATATGATATTAAATGAGTTGGAGGGAAAATAGATCAAATTTGGAAGGACAGTCAATGATAACGAACAATTATCCTATAATTAGAAAATACAAAGTATCTTCGTCGAGCTACCATATTGGAAAGACAATTTGATGTGCCATAATCTTGATGTAATGCATATTGAGAAGAATGTTTTTAAATCTGTATGTGCTATATTGTTAGAGATGAATAAGAAAAGACACCTTACGTCACGTCTTGAATTAAAGGATATGGGTATTCGATCGGATCTTCATCCTATTGAGAGGGATAATAGTAAAGTTTATTTACCACTGACTTCATTTGTTCTAAGTAAAAAGGAGAAAATGACATTTTGCAAGACTTTAAAATGTGTTAAAGTGCCCAACGGATATGCTGTGAACTTGTCTAAGTGTGTTCAACTTAATCCACCTAAGCTTTCTGGACCAAAAAGCTATGACCATCATATCTTGATACTACAACTGTTGCCAATAGCTCTAAGAAGAGTTTTACCTAAGTCTGTCCACTATCCTTTGATAAAGCTAGTAGATACTTTAGAAAGTTGTGCTCTAACAAGATTTATCCAAATGATATATTTCAATTAAAGAAAGATATTGCAGTTATTCTTTGTGAGTTAGAGTAGGTCTTCCCTCCATCGTCGTTCAGTGTCATGATGCATCTAACTATCCATTTAGCTACTGAAGTTAGGATAGCTGGACCAGTTCATTATCGTTGGATATATCCTATAGAAAGGTATATGTTTTTGGCATTTCTTATCATATTTATACTATTCTGGATTGCAATTTTAAAAACGTACATCAATGGCATTTAAACTAATTAGTGAAAGTTCAAGGTTAATAGGTATTTGAGCACGTTAAAATCCTATGTTCATAATTGGAGCTGTCCAGAAGGTTCTATTGCTGAAGAGTACCTGGCTAAGGAATGTTTGACGTTTTGCTCATTATATCTCACTAATTATGTCGAGACAAAGTTCAACCGAACAAGTAGGAATGAGGATTATGAAACTAATTCCTACGCTGGGTTAGAGAGTTTTTTCAACCACTAGATGTCCACTTGGAAAAGGAGTACCTACAAAATTTGATGAGGAAATATTGAAGAGAGCCCACCAATATGTGTTGTTTAATTTTGACTCTGTAAAACCTTACATAGAGTAAGTAGAAGATAAATGACTTATATTCTTTATTACATTAGTACTCATGAAGCCAATCCAAATTAATGCATAGTACGTGTTTGTAGCCAACATCATCGACTAGTGGAACAAAGTCATCATTGTGCAAGTTTACATGAAATTGGGCGTATCTATAGTGAAGTCTTTGCGAACTGGTTTTGCAATTATGTAAGTTCATCTGAATTGGCATGCTCCATTTATACTTTATCGACGCTTAAGCTTTCCTGACTCTTGTCAATTTCCCAGGTGAAGGCATTACAATTGAATGATGATGATATAGTTTCGAATGATTTGAAGCATCTAGCTAGATGACCAAATCAGATTGGACTTCAATATGATAGGTTCATAGTGAATGGTTTTCGGTTTCATACGAGAGAAGTTAAACGTAAAAGGAAAACTCAAAATAGTAGCTTTTCTGTTAATGCAACAACAACTAGTTTTTCAAGCGTTACGGACCAAAATCCGATATTTGGTGATGTGTCTTATTATGGGATTTTAACAAATGTGATTGAGTTAGATTATACAGATGGTCGTAGAATTGTGTTGTTCAAATGTGATTGGGTATCAACGGGAAAGAGGTTGAAACAAGATGTTGAGGGCTTTACAGTGACTAATTTCACTAATGTGAGGCCCATTCTGAGCCTTTCATTCTAACTTCTCAAGCAACGCAAGTGTTTTACGTTGACGACTCGACTGAAAATAATTGGCAAATCGTTATAGGCACAACCCCTAGACCTATGTATAACATGGGATCCCTAGTCGATGTTGAGATGCATTTGCAAAGTGAAACTTGCAATATTCAAGTGGATTTTGATAGTGAGGAAGTTAGCTGGGTTCGTGAAAGGGTTGATGGAGTTGAAGTTGATCTAACGCCTACTTAATAAGATCCTTATTTGCATAGTTAGTTTAGTTTTTTCTCTATTTTCTGTTCCAAATATTTTTAATTTGGAAGATCAACACTTTAACATTTTGGATATTTATTTGTATTTTAGAAAATGTAATGAAATGGTTGGCAGTTACATATTCTGTACGAATGGCTAAACAATCCTTACAACTTTGTTCTAGCCATTTATTAATGCAATTCAAATAGGGTAATGTTGTATGGGCCATTTGATAATGCTTCTAAGTTGAAATCTATATTTGTAAGAAATTTAAAATAATGCTTCATAGTCACTTGTATAGTGTAGACTATGCTACTTTGACTGTTTCCAATGAAGATTTCTCTATTTCTATATTCTTCAGTCGATGGCAAGAAATAGAAGAAGAAGAAGAAACACCAATCCACCAAACCATGAAGCTGATGGCCAAACCAATGAGCCTGTCGTACAAGAGGTTGAACTGAACACTGCAAATGAATAATGTAATGTTCCCTGTAATGAGGATCATCAAGTTGAACATTTAACTACCAATGATCCATGTAACATGCACCAAAGTGAAGATCAAAGTATAGCATATTGTAGTGTTTTCTCATATGGTTTGTAAATTTTGTTACTACGTAATATATTGAATGTATGCTTTTTATAGGAGAAGCAAGTAATGGAAGCAGCATACCCGTTTGCAAGAGGGGTCCAACTTATATGAAATCACTTTGGGGCTGCCCTCAAACTGCTAAGCCATTAGATATTGAATTCAACAAGTTTGGACAGCCGATTGGAATGAACCGTTGTAAATTATCTGAATATCTGGGAACAATAGCAAGGAATGGAAGGTATGCTCCAATTGATATGAAGACATGATGTTAGATTCCAAAAGAAAACAAGGATGAGATGTTTAATGTTGTAAAGGTATTTACAGTATTCTATGCTACTTATTTATAGCATGTAGTGTTATATTGTAATATCTATTTCAGTTTTGCATTTTTCTGTCCATATACAGGAGAAATTTAATGTACAACTTGGTCTTAAGCCCGCTATCCTACGGTCAATTGGAATAAAGTGGAGGAATTGGAAATCGTCACTGAGGCATGACTGGTATGATCCAAAAAAAAGACATTCAAAACCAAACTCCATGTACTGATGAACATGTGATACAAAGTCAATAGACTAATCTCATACAATGGTGGGCTTCATCAGATGGAAAGGTATGACTACTTCCTTCGACTATAGGATAAGCAGCATTTTTCTGAGTCTCTTCCTACTTTCAGTCATTGATTGGGTTTTTACAATGGTGGGCTTCATCATTAGCTTTGAATGCAATTCAAAGCATGGGCAAGCCTATTTTTGTTTGATAGAAAACTCAGGCTTTATTTCTAGAAATTTTGTATTTTTATGTGGACTAATGTCATGTAAATCTGTTAGTGTTAAAAAAAAAAGAATTTTCAGAAAAGAACAAAGGGAATAGGAACGTGAAGAACATGAATCACAGGACAGGGAAGAAGCCATATTGTCAAATTCGTGCAAACATGGTAAATTTAAATTTTGCTCCAATTTCAAGTGTTAATTTCAATGCCTGTTAGTAATTTATAAACTATATTGAATGATTCAGACAAAGGAGTAAGGCCATTCCCCAACTCGTGTACAAATATTCAAGAAATGTTACATGGATGCTAATGGAAGTACTTCCGACTCTCATATTGCCAATGCAGTGGTAAGCTAGTTTCTGGTTGTAGTACTGGTTTCTGGTTGTATTTATTTCTGGTTTTTTTTTTTTTCTGGACATCCATGCACATAGTTATCAACCTCAACAAAGAAGATTTCTAATGAAACTTATTTCTGCTATGCTGGTTTGATCAATAAAGGACCTAGGAATAACTTTACATTATTTCACTCCTTGAAACTTGACCAGTAGGGTGACAAACTTTAAAAATCTTAATATGTTAAAAGTTAAAAGCAACCTATATGGTATTAGAGAGAGAGTTGGTATGTTTACTTATCGCTTGAATTATATGACAAAGAGAATGTTGAAGCATTTTAGATGCTAAAAAGATTAAAACTTTTGTATGAAATCTGTAGATTGAAATATCTAAACATTCTTTTTTTCATGAGATGTTGTGCGTGGGTTTGAGAAAAGTTATACATTGAGATAATAGACATACTTTAGTAGCTTTAAAATCGCTGTTAAACTTGTCTGACAGTTCGACAAGCATGGACAAAAATTGGCATTTAGTAGCTGTTTTTCCCCTCTTTCTAATTGACTGTTGTTTTCATCCTTTAGTAACCTAATATGGCTTCTTTCCTATTGCATTTTAACATTCGATTTGATTGCATTTGCCAGCTGAAACTGTAATATACAAAATATTTTACTACGTGAATGGATCAGGTAATGGTCATCTTACCCTCAGGGAGCTAAAACGTTCTAACTTGATTACTGCAATGTAACATGTTGATGAAGAAAAGGATATTAACAATGTTTTACATTAAGTGCATAATTGACAGATTGGCTTGTGGGGTTTTGGTGGCACCTCATGTTCATTTTTCCTTTGAACTGATATTTGTCCATATTAAAATAGAAATAGTCAAATGCATTTGTTTGGGAATTTCTAGAACTTATTCAGAAAGTACTTCTTGGAGTCATTTATGTGTATTCTCATGGACTTTCTTTTGTCAATTGGCTAGAGTTATTTTATAGGAGAGCTAAAATTAATTTTTTGAGATATTATAGTGTCCTTTAATAATGTCTGTTACAATAAATTTGTCTTAAAGCCTGTCAAATCAATCTAATAGGATATATTTCTTTTTTCCATTAAAGTCAACTCTGGATTCTATTCATTTCATTTTTTTTTTTTTTTGGTTTAATTTTCTGCTCCAGGCACTTCTCTTATAAGCACTTCTCTTATACGGATTATAGGCATTTAGTGAAAGAAGATTATTTTGGTTTTAATTTTTTTTGAGAAATTCATGAAAATCATGATATATGCTTAGAAAATGGCTATATTTTGGGGCTATTGTGTGTGCTGGCTGATTTAAGGAGCTATGTGATGTGCTTTATATGGTGTATGAAAGTGTTTTAATGGTGGTTTGGATAGTATGGCTGCAAAGAATGAAGATGGAAACGGAATGAAAATAAATTGTTGAAGGAAAAATGAGATATTGTTATTGTGGTTGATGGCTGTTGATTTTGTGTTGTTAAATGTGAATATGCTGAGTTTTTTAAGTCTAAAAATCAGAGAATTAAAGGGATGTTAAGATGAAAAATGAAAGATTAAGTATTGTATAAGTACTATGATTAGTTGAACGTAAATGGATAATGTTATTTTGTGAAGAAAATGGTTAAATCATGGTAAAAGCTGGACTGATTTACCCCAAAAATTCTGTGTTGATTCTGTATTAATCAAATGGAATTCATTTAGATATAGCTACGGATCTTAGGAGCACTTTGGCACAAATTTGGAGTCATTTGGAGTGGTATTTTCAAAAGATATGCTAAAAATAAAGATGTGTGCTAAAGCTGGAAAATGCAGAATTTTGTTTTGGAGTCATTTATTTTGTTCAATGTTCTTCTTTCAATAGAATGAAATGGATGAAAGAACTACACAGCTCACTTTTGGCTCAAAAGATAGACTTGGGCCAAATGATATATTCTCTCAAGTTGTTGGCCCAGATAAATATGGCAGAATCCGTATATTTGGCAGTGGTGTTCACCCTTCAGATGTATGGGGTGAAATACCAAGTCGCAGTACATCCTTTCGTATAATTGAAGAACAAAGAGATGAAATTACAAGTATGAAACACCAATTAAGTGAACAAGCAAAAGAATTTGCAGAGATACGTGCATTGTTAATACCCCGGAGAAGTAGTTCGTCCTCACCTGATTCAAGAATCCCATTAATGTGTTCCAACAGTAGCACCACTACATTAAGGGTATAGACCATATTTTAACATAATTCCTACCTTACTTGTTTGTTAATGTACCAAAGCATGCGTATAAATAGTTCATCATCCATTTATTTATTTATTTATTTTTTTAGATCTGGTGTTGGCTGGTGTTGGCTGATGTTGGTTTCAGTGCATTTTCAGTAGCATTATCAGTGCATTTTCAGTAGCATTTTCAGTGCATTTCTGGTGTTGGCTAATGTTGGTTTCAGTGCATTTTTAGCTTGTTGGTTATACATCTCTAATTTTCAGTAATTGTTTTTAGCTTATGTTGAATGGAGGAGAAATGCTACTAATGACCATTCCTTTTGATGAGTTATATTTACTGGAACAGTGACTAGAGGATTCTTGATATTACTTGCAAAGTTTAATAAGCTGTTAATTTAAGTTTCTAGGAAGTTGGAACAGTTATTTTTGAAGTCTAATTTCACCTGCCTTAGATTTCTAGAATAGAAGGCTTTGAATAGAAACTGAAGGATACTCAAGTAGCAAAACTGATGAGTCTGGACTTTGAAGGTTTTAGAAAGAGTAAAATTTGCACTTATGCATTCTTGAATAAGCATCTATTACTGACCTTAATTACTTATTGCCTTTGACTTTCATTAAGTTTGTTATGCTTGAAAGACAGAAAACTAAAAATGTAAGATGCATTGGGTACCTTAAGTTAACCTTGTGACCTTTATTGGTTCCTCAGATATAGTTGCAATTAGTAAACCTCTCCATATGCAGAATACACTTATTTAAGTCTTCCAAACATTCCACATATAAAACGGATGAACTTAGAACTTGGGGCTAACTTGTGGATTTATGCATTAGGCTTTTATGTTTACCACCCAATTTTTTATTAGCTTTCTTGTTCTTGTTCTTATTTTTCCCCTTTTCTCCGACTTCCTTATTCTTCTTGATTTGTCTTCTGCTTATGTTGTTGGTATGAATAGATGTTTCCTATGAAGTTGAAAGGATGCATAAATTGCAGCTATTTTGTTGAGACAGATCATAGTAAAAGTTAACTTTGTTGATAAATATTGATGCTCACTTTGCATAGTCAATTCTTTTTTCATGACCATGAGTTGCTTAACTTGTTTCACTAATTCCATTAAATATAGACTGAATAAAATACTCATTGCAGGTTGGTGGATACGTTTCAATTTGAAGTATGTTAGATTCAACTAAAGTAGTTGTTATAGGCTGCATTCAAAATTTGGATCCATCCCAACAAGTTGGGGGACTAAGGCTAAGTGAGGAATGGTGTGAAGTTGTGGTTTTAGATCCTTTCCATCATGATAAGCAATTGATAAGGCCATTAGATCTCATTCAAATAATTGGAGACTCCATTGGATTATCTATTGCTTGGCCACGCCATTTGGTAACTATCTAAACACTTACCTTATTAATTAGTTTAATATTTGTTGTTTTTTATCATGCCTTATAATGTTGCTGTTACTAAATTCATTCCATATAATAAATGTAGGTGAGGATTCGCGAAGAAGATTGAATATGCATCTCAGTATCAAAGTAGTTTGGGATTGGGACAGCATAAATGATGCTTGGTTTGGAAGAACGATTTTTTAGTTTTAGATTAGCTTGGTTTCAAGAACTGATGTATACTGGTATTCACTTTTGTGCTGTTTTTTTTCGATGAATATGAATGTTAAATTTGGATATTATAAAATTTACATTTGGATTTACTTTCTCTTTGGTGTGGCTTTCAATTGTTTTGATCTTTCATATAATGCATTTAAAAATTATATTTTATTTATGGGGGAAACAAGTATATATTTAAGGCAAGTAAAAAAAACAGAAGCCTAACGAGTACTGATGCTTATTGGCATTACATAACCTATGGTGACTCTTTTTTTCGTCATATTAGAGCCGACAAATTACATGACACTTTTCAGTGTCGCGCAAAACAAATTTCAGTGACGCTTTGTATGTCATATTAGATGTACTTTCATGACACTTTAGGCGACACATTACAGTATCTATTGTGACACCTAAAAATGTCATAGTACAACACCTTTTGTGACGGAAATAATTGTCATATTAGCCATGATTTCTTAACAAATTGCTGTGTCATAGTAGTGGTATTTGCCTGACGCCAATTAGTGTCACAATATAATACCTTTTGAGACCACCTACTGTGTCAAATTAACATTGAGTTAATGATGTTTTTTGTGACGCAAAAAAATGTCACCATAGGATACCATGCGTCATAATAGACTTTCTTTAGTGACGCTTTTCAGCGTCAGACCACCTATTGTGACGCGATTTTGGACGACGCCATGGCAAAGTGTCAGCAAGCCAAAAGCGTCAGGTAATCCACCCTTTAGTGACGGAATTTCGCATCACTATAGCCTATTTTTCTTGTAGTGTTGCCAATTTATAATTCATTTTAGGACTATTTGTTTAAGATTCTTTGTTCTTTTCTTTTCTTTTTAGTTTTTTAGTTTTTATGTCCTTTATTTCTTTTTAATTTGTTTAACTAGACTTTATTTTATTTTATACTTTTATGGTGTGTTTTCTTTTTGTAGGTTTTGGAAAACTCTTTCTCTTGAAATGCAATGATTCTATCTTCATTTAATGAAAGGATTCACTTGTCTTTGTTGGAGTTTAATACTTGGGGAGTATTCTTTTTCTTATCTCTCTTGTCTTTTTATTCCTTTAGCTATGATTTTTTTTAATTATTTTAGGCCAATGAGTACATTATCTAGTTTAAGTGTGGGGAGAGATTAGTAAACTCTTGCCAAGGATATTTATGTTTGTAAAGTATTATATCGTTGAATTTTTAGGCTAAGTTTTTTCAATTTTTCCTGGGATTTAAGAGGAGTTGTGTTGAGATTCATTGATAATGAAGTTTTTGTTGTTTCTTATACTTTAGAATTTGTTATAACTCTTATTTCGTTGAATTAATTCTTGGTTAACTTGTGTATTAGGTTGGATATACGTAAATCTTGAGAATTGGAGTTATTATCTTATTTATGTTTATCATGTGTTTGAAGCTTTATTTTTTGAGCCTTAATGAGGTTGATATGATGAAGTATAAGGAAAATGAATAGCTGTTTTTATTCTTTGTGATGGTAATTTCTAAACTTGTCCTAACTTTAGCGTAAGTAGATAAGGGCTAAATGGAGATACAAGTGTTCGAAATTGGTTACATTCTCTTGAGTAAAAAAAAAAAAGAAGAAGTTTGATGTGTGATGGAAAAAATGAGTTTAATATCTGACAAGAATATGTGTGTTTCTTTGGAGAGAAAGAGAAAAATGCTTTGGTTGAAGTATAAGAGGGTCAATACAGAGAGAAGTAGCATTCGTTGCACTCTCTTGAGACTATTAAATCCCATTGAAAGAAAATGAGTGAATGTCCCTAGTGTACAACTCGAGTTGTAGAAGTTTAGAACCGTTGCAATTTTTTTTCTTTTGGCTATGAATGGCTTATATTAATCATGTTGACTTTGTTTTGGTTTAAGGAATGAGTGAATGGCATTTAATGGATATAAATTTGTGTAACTTTACTTCGATGGTCTTAAGTATGTTTGGACTAATATATGAGTTAATTTTGGATTAATTGAGCTATATGAGTGTTCTGATGCTTTTTTTTTTCTTTTTTTTTTGTATAAGGGATGATAATATCTTTGTGATAAGTTGATATGCATAATGATTATTGGATTTCTTGGTTGTTAAATGTCTTTTTTGCTTGAGAACAAGTAAAAGTTTAAGTGTGGGGGAGTTGATAGGGTGTAAATTTGTCTGTATTTTGCTAGTCATTTATGTGGTATTTGTGTTATTTTTGAGTTAAATGGCTATTCATTCCCTCTACTTTGTGAACTTTTGTGTAGGTTTGATTGGGAAGAATTGTTCTTGGAAAGATGCAGTAAAATTGCTAAAAAATGAACAAAAACAGAGCAATCAAGTGAGGACCTGGTGCCAGTTGCTGAGAATCAGGGCCGGCTTCTTTGTAAAAGAATAGAGGAAAATAGAACAATTTTCAAGGTGAAACAAAAAAAAGCTAGCGCCGGCCCTTTACTGACTTGATGGAGTCAAATATTTTAATTTTGAGCAGAATTTGGTACTTGATATTAGAATCTTTTGGAGATTAATTTGGATATGGAAAGAGACTCTTTTGGACAGTTTTTGGCAACCAATAAACCTATCTAATCATTGAAGAATAAGCTTTAAGGGTATCATCAAATAGATACAAGATCAAAGATATTAGATTTATATATTGAGAGGGTGAGTTGAGTGTTCTTAGAGGATAGGATCATTATTCAAGGAGGGCTTTCAAGAGAAGAAGAAGGATTGTTTGTTCTTTTTCTTTTATTTCTTTCTTTGACAATGTTATTCTTATTCATTTCTTGTATTGTAGAAGGATGATTTTGTTAGTGTTGTGCCCTAGAAATAATCACTTGTACTTTGTATATGACACATTTGTTTTATAATACAAAGTATTATTTATCTTTCAGTTTGTTTTCTTTACTTTCAGGTAAAATAACTGTTGGATAAAGTCTTTAGTACAATATTGTGTTAAGGAAATCATGATAGAGATCATGATGTGAGATTTCTACTACACTGTATAATGTTAGTACTTAAATAATCCCTAGCCGTAGTATTAATGAGATAGGACATCATTAATGTATTAAGACTAGCACGTGTTAGACTTCTTGGTCTAATCAGGTGGTGGTTCTCATAGCCATAAATATTGAGATATTCAAAGTTAACACGTGGATGCTTGTTAATAAGAACAAGTACATTGAATGACCTGACTATGAGATAATCACATAGATAATTATATAGTGACAGTGATAGAATCTTGTTATAGCAAATGTGTGAGTATCATTAGACTTGAGATCTCCAACGTACTTTGTTTGCTGAGCATTGTACTTTGATTCCAATCTCTGGAGCCAGATCAAGGACCGCCTATAGAATGGATATTGGGTACAATGTGAGGTAAATGAAAGTAGTTGAGAGGGTCAATAAAAGATTCACCACTTCTAATAATAGGGGCAAATATTTCATGGCCACTTGTTGGAATTACTACTCGTAAAATCTTTAGCCAAGGTGATTGCGTATTGGAAACAGTTCCAATTAATATACATGTAGAGTAATGAATTTCTAGTACAAGTACTAATATATTCATGCCAGAATTAATATTTATTTTAAAGGGATTTGGCACTAATTCCATATTCCAAACTGAATGAGATATTATATGGTAAAAAGAGTTTATTATACTGTAATTTGTTATTGAAGGATTCATGTCAAGCCATTTGACTTCTTGGACTCTTGGGTGGTCATGATGTGTTGTTAGATACCACTCATGATTTTTTTAATATGGGTTTATTAATTGATGAATTAATAAACCAATCATATTTAAAATTAATAGATTAATTCTAAACTATTAAGGATTATTAATCTCAAAGACGTTTGGATTAATTCATATTCGTTACCAATAGATTGGGAAACCTAATAGGTCACACACAATAAAGGATTATGTACTTGAGATGTTATATGATAACATTGTGGGGTTAATTGTGAAAAGTAGAAGTTATTTGAGTCAAATTATAATTAGTTATAATTTCTGTGCTAAATTATAATAATGAGAACTTGAAGGTTCCAATTACAATTTAATGAATTCTAATTTAATTAGAATTCACAGAGGTTGTATCGGCGTGATTTTCTGGGATTTTTCCTTAGAATATGCTGTGGTTGTTTTATCTTTAAGATACACAAAGAAAAATTGTTCTCTCTGGAAAAACAACACACGACTCTCCCCTTCTTCTTCTCTGTGTTATTACCCAATCCGTCACTGGTTTTTCTCTGCTAGCATAGAGACTGTGTTCAGGTTTCATTGAGTGAGCATCCTCGTGTGGATATTATTAGAGGGAGTCTCACTCTTAGACTCCAGTGGCGGCGACGAGAGACTTTAGTTTTATGCTGGATCGCGCCTCAGTAGTCAGAAGAAAATTTTGAATTGCAAAGACATCACTGAAAAGGCATATTCCTTGTTTTTAATCCGTATCAACACATACATGCAGTCCTCTTGTCATAGAATCCTTTTATTTCCACTACGTAATGTATATTTGATACATGTATGGATTCTAATAGATTTAAAGATAGTTTTGCTTTTTGATTAATTAACTGCTAGTTTCTAGTATTTGATTATTTAGATTTATGTGTTTGGATTGATTGATTGTTGTTTTCCTTCTAAGTAACTTGAGAAAGAGGTTAGGAGTGAGTTTCAATTCAATTGATTTATATTGGTTATCTATTAATTAATTCGAGAGAAATGTTAAAGGTTAAAAACTTGATAATCAAAGAGTAATTAATGTCATTTAAAGATAGAGATGTTAATTTCTTTCATGTTAATATTGACTAGAGATAGAGATATTATTGTTAAAGATTGAAATTAATGCATCTTTTTGACTGATTAATGAGGTGGAGATATCCATTAATTTAGCTAAGAGATAGTGAATCCACAACTCAAGAGAGAGTAGACTTTATATTTGTTCCTTCATGATGCTAGAATTGGGTGATTATGAAGCTTTGAAATCAAACAGAAACCATGCATGCATGCGCCATCAATGGCGAAAATCAAACACAAAGGGCAGCGGAAGAAGAAAACAATACCTCTGTGATGTAAATTTCTCCTTGGCTATGAAGAAAATGATTGAACAACAGTGACGGCTTCTTCACTTGTTAAAGCTTCCGGTTGAAAACCAGCAATCTGCCTACTCCTCCGGGGCATGAACGCAGAAGCCTTTGCTTATCAAAATATTCCACCACCCAATATATGTTGATGAAACAACTTAGGCGAAAAAATACTCTTCTTGATCCTTTGATATTGATTAGCAAAATAAAAAATATATTAGGAAAAAGAACACGAATGAGAGAGAAGCTTGCAAGGGAAAAGCTCCGGGGTTTCTTTTCTTCACTATCATTTGTTTTGTGTCTTCTATATATCCAAATGTCTTTTGTATATCCAAAACAAAACACACGACTTCACTTATCATGATAACCAAACCCCAGTGTTTTAATGTTTCAAAACATCCGGAGGCTATCAACAGAATAGATTTGGCTTAGCCTAAACTCTTCTGTTCCATGAATTAAAAAAAATCTTTAGTTCAGGCTATTGGGCCAATAATAATTTATTATTTTTTTTGGACCCAATGAGCCCAAAATAATAACCATTAATTATTTATTTTTTAGGTATATTAAAATAACCCAATAAATAATTAATGAGCTCAAATGAACTAAAATAATTGTTTAAGCTTTTTATTAACTAGTTTAGACCCACGTTAATTTTTCTAATTATTCAATCTGGGCTTAGACCCTAAATAATTAATTAACTAATTAAATTAGATAATAAATTTAATTTCTCTCGTTCCTTTATTTTATTCTAGTCCAAAATAAATTAGACTTCCTGAATAAAATAAAATCATTTTAATTGAGACCATTTCCTCGACCTAAAATTAATTAGGATTTACGGGCTATTCCGATGACCAAAAAGACACATTGTCTTAGCTACTAAAATGACCAAAATACCCTTACTATATAAATAGTTGTATTATTTATTTTAAATATTTTCTAATATCACCATAAAGAAATGTTGACCCCAAGAATAATGTTGCGTTAGCTATGTCTTCGACCTACAGGTAAAATAAGTAAAATACCATTCTACACACCGCCGTGTATTTAGAGAGAAAAAAGTATACTAACACCTTTCTAAAAGACCATCCTTAGGATTTTAGTCTAAAAACTCACAACTTCTTAGAATATTTTCGTTTTTCAAAGGAGCTACCTTAAAGCCAATATCAAAGTCATGTTCCCAGGGTCCTGGATAATTAGATCATTCGGACAACCACAAGGGACGATATAGTGTAGAAGTTATCTTGTACAAATCTATCTTAACCAACTAGTTATATATACCCAACATACAAGTATATTGGTCATTCTAAAGAATCTCAACTATAATATATCAAAACATACGCTTTTAGCTTTGTCAAACTAACTCATACTCAAGCCGTAGAGTACAAGTCCATGCTGAAGCAGTAGTAGTCTAGATTTCTATCACATAGTACTTTTAGAAACCACCACTATAGATCTTGTCCTACGTATTTTAAATACGCTTGTGTTGTGAGATAAGAAGACTACTTATTGGCTAAAGGTAAGCCATTTCCTATTTAGAACTCATAACACAATAACCTTATTATGATGAGATCTCCATCCTCAACATTCAGTTAAGAACAATAATTTATATGTTAAGTATCCTATGGTCCATACCTTACTGTGAAAGACCCCATTCACATGAACCATGTACTTAAATACAATGGGCCTTTTTCAATAAAAATTGTGCACAAATATAAAGAAGATTTCTCAAACAATTTTTGAAAAAAATATTTTTATTAATACAAGTTAAAATTACATCAGAAATCTAGTCTAAGAAGGCATACATCCCAACAGATTAATTGTGAGAATTGCTAGCTTAATATTTTTCATGTTTTTGGAAATCCTATCAAGTACATATCTCTAATCCTTATCTTGTTCATAATTGATCTCGTATTATTTGTAATTATGTTTTATCTTTTCTAACTTTGTTAGGCTAAATAATGAAAAATGAAAGTAATTAGGGATACTTGTTTTTTTTGTGGATCACTACTCATTAATTCTCTATACAATACTTGCGATGAATACATTTGCTCTATATGTGTAGTTTAAGGGTTAATGTTTTAATTAAAATTTGATTGAGAAATGAGTTTAAAAGGAATTGATTTTTGTACCCAAAACAATCCGCATCATGTTTAGTTTGTTATGTTTTCTATGCTTTTCTTTTTTTTAAAAAAAAATCATACTTCAAGATTTTGAGTGACAATTTGATTGAAAATCTAATAATGTATGTTATGGAAAAACAATAATAATAGAAGAAATAAAAAGTAAAGAAAAAAAATTAAAGGACATATAGCATTTACATGATTCGGTCAATGCAAATTTCTTACATAGGCAACGAGAGAGATTTTTTATTTTTTTCTGAAGAATTACTATAGAAAGGGTTGTTCTTGCTAGCCCTTGAATTTCATATTTATAAAAAAACAAATTGCGACCCCATTAATATCATATGTTTCTTCCCACCCCACTATCAATATCTATCAGTTCCACTTGGTTTAGGGACTTCCCCCTAATCTAGGCCAGTGTTAGAAGTCATCATTTTGAATACTTCTAGACATGCTAGTAGCATCACTTGATAAAAAATCCATTTCTCCCATCATGTCCTTGAATAGCTAGTAAGACCTAGATGTGAAATATTGTTTGTCATGTACTAGCTTAGAAGAGGAGGACCAATAACCCTAAAGACTGTGGCTAGCTCCAAGGTGGAGGATGACTAGGTCCTTGAGGAGGACAGAATGGACTAACTATGGATAGAATGATATCGAGAAGAAGCAGATGATTGCCAATAATCTTGGATTGCATGAGGATGTTGCCCCAACAAAGAACCATAGCAATAGAACCACATTGTAGATATATGTTTTAGAGGTACCATAATATATAAAAAGGATTCATTCATAACAAAGTATGTACAAAAGCATTTATAATGTGTTTATGTGAGACAAAACACTTAGACGATGACCAATCCACTTAACTAAAGTTTGTAAGTTAGCTCAACTCTTCATCTCTTGATAATAGTTTCAGTAATTAAAAAAACTCAGAAATAAATACCTATTTTCCAAAGAGATGAGAAAATTATTCATTTTTCATGTATTTCCTTATATAAAACTAGCACTACAGGAAAAATCACTTTTTGTGATGAATTTTTTGCAACGCTACAGTACCGTCGCTAATAGCGACCATTTTGTGACGATTATCAATTAACTCGCGAGTTGACCAACACCGTCGCAAAATCCTTGCAATTTGTAGAAAATCGTCGCTATTTGCGAGGGTTTTGTGATGGCTAAAGTGCCGTCACAATTTGCGACGGCCAATTTTTTTTGAAAAAAATATTTTAATTTTTTTTTTTAATGTCCATCGCAAAGCACTCGCAATTTGCGAGAGTTTTGTGACGGCCTATAAACCCTCGCAAATTGCGAGGGTTTGCGATGGTTTTTTTAAATAAAATATTTAAATAAAATTTTTTGAAATTCCGTCACAAAAACCCTCGCAATTTGCGAGGATTTTGCGACGAAATTTTCACATCAAAAGCAAAAAAATATACTGTCGCAAAACCCTCGCAATCGACAATCGATTGTCTTTTGAAAAAAATATTTTTAAATTTTTTTTTGAATCTCCATCGCAAAGCCCTCGCAATTTGCAAGGGTTTTGCGACGGTTTTTAAACCCTCGCAAATTGTGAAAGTTTTGTGATGGTTTTTTTAAATAAAATATTTTCAAAGTCCATCGCAAAACCTTCGCAATTTAAGAGGATTTTGCAATGAAATTTTCACATAAAAAACAAAAAATAGACCATCGCAAAACCCTCGTAAATTGCAAGGGTTTTGCGACGGCCGATTGTTTTTTGAAAAAAATATTTTAAAATTTTTTTTGAATGTTCATTGCAAAGCCCTTGCAATTTGCGAAGATTTTTTGATAAATTGCAATGGACATTCAAAAATTTTTTTAAAATAATCGACCGTCGCAAAACCCTCGCAATTGTATATTCTTTTCCGTCGATTTTTTGAATTTTTTTAATGAAAAATCTGAAAACCCTAATTCGTCGCAAACTCATCACTAATTGCAATGAATTTGCTTCTTCCCTCGCAAAACAGTCGCAATTTGCAAGAGTTTTGCGACAAAATAGAGTTTTAATCTATATTTTTTAAATTTTAAAATTTTTATTTATGTGTGTTGTGTGGTAGTGTATTTTGACAAATTTATTGAAATATTTTTAATAACATGTCTCAATTTGTGCATTTTATTATAATTTTGTATATATAATTATGTTATGTTATACACCTAATATATTACATAAGTAAATATATATAGTTAATTATATTATGTTATATACTTACTCTAATATATAAGTATATGTATGCAATGTATATAAATTTTTCTTTAGTTTAATATATATATTATAACATATAGGTATGTATATACATATGTCTAAAAAAAATGGTAAAAATTATAATGTAGAGATCAATTTGTAATGTTCTTCGTCTCCTACATGTTAATATATATTATACTATATAGTTATATATATACATATGTCTAATTTTTTGATCCATCCATTTGGTTAAGTAATGTGTAAAGTAAAATATATAAAGAAAAATAATTTAAATACTGTTATTATTGTTGAGATCACTAAAAAATTGATGAAAATTATAATGTAGAGATTGGTTTGTAATATTCTTCATCTCCTACATGTTAAAATATATTATACTATATAGCTATGTATATACATATGTCTAATTTTTTGATCGATCTATTTGGTTAAATGGTGTATAAAGTAAAATATATAAAGAAAAATAATTTAAATACTATTATTATTATTGAGATCACTAAAAAAATAGTAAAAATTATAATATAGAGATCGTTTTATAATATTCTTCGTATCAATTTATAAGAAATTAGGGAGGATTTAATTTTTGCGTCGCAAATTGTGACGAAATAGTTAGGAATTTAAAAAAAATTTAAAATTTCCTCAAAATTTCCACTCCCTCCTTTTTTTTTTTTTTTTGTCCCGTCCTTCGTCCTCACACTCTTCTTCTTCTTCTTCTGCTACCCACTTCCACCGCCCCAGCACCCTCCTTTCCCACAGGCGCCCCTCCCTCCTTCCCGAGCCCAACCCCCCCGGCGCTCCCCCGCCTCCCCCTCGGCCCCCCCCCCGCAGCTCTCCCCGGCGCTCCCCCCTCTCCCCCTCCCCCGCGGCCCTCCCCCCCCACCGGCGCTCCCCCCCGGCGCACTCCCCTCCCTGCGGCTCCCCCCCCCCCCCCTCGTCCCCCCCCTGCGGCTCTTCCAATATTGATGACTGCCTTTTACTCTGTGCAGTTTGCAAATTACTCCTGCTTGTAATTTACCTCTGAAGTGTCTGAAGTGAGTTATGGGTCTCTAGCTCCCCTCCTTTAATTGTTACAGTTTAGTTCTTTCTCGTCCCTGTGTTTCTTAATTTTGCAGGTTAAAATTTTGAAGTATATAGTAAGTACTTCCACTAGTTGAGGTTCAAATTTAGTAGTTCTTCACATTGAGATTATTCAGTTATTAGTTCTTTGCTTGATATTAGAATGATGCACTGAAAGTGTTAGGCGTTTTATTTGCTTGATCAATAGACTGGAAGTGGAAAAACTCACACAATGCTTGGAGACATAGAGGGAGGCACCAGACGGCATAGTGTCAATTGTGGGATGACACCTAGGGTCTTCGAGTTTTTGTTTTCAAGAATTCAAAAGGTACTTGTACAGAGTCGAATGCATCTTAAATATCATTATCAGTTTACTTGTCTTTATTCTAATGATTCTTTGAATTGCCTTACATGATATGTATTTGCATGATGGTAAATGTTGAAGTCAATTATGCATGTGTATTTAAAACTTGTGGCAGCTAGACATCAATATGTAGTTGATTTTGTGAATAAACCTTTCTTCTGCTACAGAAGTTTCCTGTGGTTCTTTTTTACCTTGGTAATAATGAGTTACTTGTTGTGAAGTAATGTCTTTCATATAAGTGTTTTGTGTTTCTCCTAACAGCGACTTCAAACACAGGGAATTCTCCTGCCTGTAACTTTACTCCATTTCTTGTAGCCAAAATATTTAGCTGAGGTCTTCATTTGAATTCACAGCTTATTTAACTTTGTAATTGCATCTACTTGATTTCTCTTGGCCTACTTCAGGGTAAACTAATAAATTTTGTTTCTCAGGTATGACTAGATTACTGCTTATTTTGACAATAGAAAAGGTGTTCAATTAATTTTAATCTTTTTTTATGGTTCATTTTGGCTACCACAGGAAAGGGGGGCACGTAGAGAGGAAAAAATAAAATTCACTTGAAAATTCTTATTTTGAGACAATGCAATCACTAAGATCAAAAGTTTTAGTAGTCAGAATCCACCGGTCGCATAGAGGACAAAAGAGATATGTAATCCACAAAACAAGTAAGCTAACCCGATGTCTAAACAACCAAAACTAGCAGATGTGAAAAAATTTAGGGTAGATTTTAATTTTTCCCCCAGTTTTTCTTGGGTTTTCTGCAAATTAAGCTTGTTTGGAGTTCTTCTAATCAGTTTAGGATTATCTGTGAGTGTTTTTATTTCATTTCACCATCTCGGATCTTGTTTTAGGGAATTTTTATGTCATAACTATTTGTTCTTTGACTGATTCAGTGTTTGTGAACTTTGTTTACATCTGGGTATATATATTTTACTTGATTTGACGTTGATTGACTTGTGGATAGTCTATTTAAGCATGGCATTTGGCTTTTTTTCTGCAATTTTTGTGTTTATGTGGATCTTTTCATGAATTTTTTACTAAGTTTTTGAAGGTAGATTGTTTTTGGGTGAAAGAAAAAGATTAATACTGAAGTCATTTGTGGAACCTCTAGTAAATGATCATGTCCACATCAAGTGATATATACTCTAGAAATTTTAGGACAAGGATAATAAACTCTTGAATCTTGGATGGCTAATATTTAAATCAAACAGAATAATGACTCTGAAAAGCTCAAAAAATGAACAAAATAGAGAGCCTCTCTACAGATACAGAGGTAATGCCATCTCTAACGTTACAAAACAAAACTAGAGAAAAAAAATTGATCAATCGTTAGAAGATACAGGAAGATTGTGTTGCAAATATCGTTAAACTTTCTCTAGCATATCAATACCACATTGATAGCACTCACAAAAGAAGAAGTTCTGATGGCTTTGGTTGGATTTCGTCATAAGAAAACTCTTGAAGAAGCAAAAAAGTGGTTTCAAGCATACCTGGATGACAGGGACACTACAATGCTTCCAATTGACACCAAAAAGGTTCTTTATTATTTCCAAACCTGCATCTATTGTCCTTGTTGAACATAGCATTTTTATTAATTTTTTTATCTTTTAATGTCTTGTAGGCTACTTATATTGCTGCAATGAGGAAGCCAAATAACAATAGGAAAGGGTTTAATCAGGTACTAAAGTTACACAGAGAAGTTGATACATTGTAGGAAAAGGGTATTCCACTTATTTGGGTTTCTGAGATTGTATATATCATTGTCTTGCAGTAATTGTTTCTAAAGATAAATTTGCCGTATGAGGCTGTCTTATTTAATACCAAGGTAGTATTTGTGTCAATTGAGCATGATTCTATGCATAAGAACCATGGTGTATCTATTTGTTAGAAAGGTCTTCAAATGGGAAATGAGTTGGTTTTTTTTTTTCACAATAAAGATTGGGAGAGGTTTTGTGTGCGTGGTTGATGTTTTGCTTGTTCTATAAACTTTAATGGATTTCTTATTATTTATGTAGTTTCTAATGGAAATATCTTGTTGCTGTGGTTATTTAATCATTTTCTTTTGTTTTGAATTTTGTTTCAATTTTTGCTTGGTACTATGATAATGCCTTCTGTACTGTGAATCTTTTCCCTTATTATTTTTCTGCTTTTGTTGTTGAAAACTGGAAAATATATTGCTTAGTCTTAAAATATTGATCTTTTCCTTTTAATGCCAATCTGAGCAGTATCCATTGTGTTCAAATGATTTTGTTTGCTTTTATGATTGGGCTGACTGTAGATTAATCAGTTAGGTTGGTGTTAATGTTAAGGTGAGGGTCTTCAATCATGCTATATTCTACTGTTTCAATAATGTAAAAATACTATGTATTGACTTAGCCGTGTATAGCAACCAAAACAAGGAGAAAGATCCTTACCACACCTCAAAATATTGGAATCAATGTTAGTAGGTGCCGTGCCAAACTGTTAAATCAAAATATGTCCTTACCACACCTCCATGTATATAGCATGTATAGCATACCTATCCTTACCAACCTTCCTTGCCTTGGTGTTGAATTCAAATGTTGGATTCCCCTCACAATTTATATAGTTAATGGTGAGGGATTCCTGAAATCTATTACATCATTACTATCTTATGTCAAATTTTAAATTTTTTTTATTACAGAATTTCAATTCTTATTATTATTTGTTTCACATTTTAAAATCTTTTAATTTCTTTTATTTTAAATTCTATCACATACAATTTTTTATACTAATTTTGTCTAATTGTCGAGAATTTCATCTCTTTTTATTTTTGCAGGAATCTTTCGTTTAGACTTGCACAGGTCAGAGGAAAAGAGATAGATAAAACATAAGGTGGCTATATCTATGTTTGATGTTATACAAATGTCATTGTTTTGGAATGATATTTGCGAGTATTGGCATTTTGCAATATATTCATATTTTGTAATACTTTATATTATATTATGTTTCAGTATTTTAATTATATTTATTCGGACTTAGTTTTAATTTTTTATATTTTTTTTTTGGATTATGAACATAGTTTTGGCATTTGTTTGTATAATGTTTCAAGACTAATTTACAGGGAATTAATAATTTAAAATAAATATAATAAAAAAAATTAGCAAAATTTTCACAATTTGCGAAGATTTAGCGATGGTTAGAAAACTTCGTTACAAACTGTGACGATTTTGTGACGGCGACGATAATCCTCGCAAATTGCGACGATTTTGCGACGAATATTTTTTGTCAAATTTCGTAAATTTGCTATCATTTTGTGACGAAACGCATTGTCCGTAGCAAAATCTTTGCAAATTGCGACGATTTTGCGAGGGTCATTGCAGAATCGTCATTGATTGCGAGGGATAAGGTCTTCGCAAAATCGTCGCGAATTGCAAGGGACTTGGCCCTCACAAAACAGTCGCAAATTATGAGGGTTTTGCTAGGGAAATGTTAATCCCTCAAGTCGTGGGGTTTTGCGAGGGCTGAAAATGCAACGGTTTTGCGAAGGCCATGACTTGGGAGGGTAACGTTTCCCTCGCAAAACCCTCGCAATTTGCGACGATTTTGCGAGGGCCAAGTCCCTTGCACTTTGCAACGATTTTGCGAGAGTCTTGTTCCTCGCAATCAGTGACGATTCTACAATGACCTTCGCAAAACCGTTAAAATTTGCGAGGATTTTACTATGGATAATGCGTTTCGTTGCAAAATGGTAGCAAATTTGTGGAGTTTGACAACAAATATTCATCGCAAAATCGTCGCAATTTGCAACGATTTTTTCTTGCCCTCGCAAAAACTGTCGCAAATAGCGACAGTTTCTCTCGGCCGTCGCAAATTGCAAGGGCGTTTTTTGCGACGGCCAAAACCGTCGCAAACTGAGTTAGCGACGGTTTTTGGCCATCGTAAAAACCTGATTTTCCTGTAGTGTAGCCTATGGATCTTATGAGAAAAATACAAAAATATAACATTTATCTACAAATCTATATATATATAAGCGCCAAAGGTAGGAGTTGTGATGTTGACATGTGTTATGTCAAAGAACATGACACGTGGCATATTTCTTGAGGAAGCATTTAGCTTGCTTCGTCGCTTCTTTATTTGACTTGCTTCGGTTTCTTTATGCTTTACTCAGATACACGCGCTTTTACTCCACCGGCTTGCTTCAGCTTCTTTATACTTTACTCAGATACACGGGCCTCTTCGATTTCCTCATCTGATCATGACTCCGTGGTGAGATCTTCTATTTCCTCAGATCGGAGTTCTCTTTCTCATGGATCCTCCCCATCTCCGATCGTTGAATAAGAGAGAGTTTTGGTGTCACTGCCTAAGGACTCACCTGGGAAATTTCCTAATAAGCAATCCACGCCAGTGCCTGTGGTAAGCGGTTTCGTCTGGAATGAACCGGCGACTTTATCGAAGAGTAAGGACACTAGAAGCGAAGGCAAAAGGGTAAAAGAAGGTGGCGGTAGAAGTCGGCGTAGGTCTAGGCCATCCCTTTCTATTCTAAGGAAGACTGAAAGAGAGCAAATAGTGAAGAAGGTCGTCTTAGGGTTTTGGGTTTTGAGGTTTATGTTTTGTTTTGTTTTGTTTCCTTCTCCATGATGGCTACTAATAGAAATCAAGGTTGGGCTCTCGATTCGTTCGACCGTTACAAGGAGTTCAGGTAATCTTTCACCTTTACCTTTTATCGAATTTGTTATCGTACTTGCTGGTGGCAAACTTAGCTTAAGAGGGTATGTTTTAATTCCAAGTATTGTATGTCAATGAATGTCATAGGATTTGTGTAGTCAGGGGCACAGGCTTTTGATTTACTTCATCAATTATTCACGGGCAAATTTATTACTCTATTCCATCTCCAGTATTTCTTCGATTTCGCCATTGCTCATGCAAAGTCAATCAACTTTAAAAAAAAAAAAAAACCCTCCCATTTTTTTCAGCTTCAAATTGATAACTGTGACCTTATGGACAAACACGCCTAATGAAATTGGGCGTTGTGACATAGGCTACTTTTGATTTTAGGGACCACAAGATGATATTTAAATTATTCACTTGAATAGACCAGGCACAATGTAATAATAAAAGGGAAGAAAGGAACCCGTTGAATCATTTTGCTGCTGGGTTAATATAAGTGGAGTTTGGAGGAAAGGAATAGTTAATAATGTTTTTTGTAGGTATAGAGACCCACAAATTATGATGGTAAAGTTGAGTTTTGCAGTTGAGTTCGGATCCTTATGGAAATGTGGGCCTTTATTACAACAACCGATTAGCTGTGGCCTGTTGTTGCAGAGTACCTAAGTGATAAGATGCCTCTATTCATATCCAGACAATACTTCTTGCAATCTTTTCATGGGATTTCTCTCAATGCACCTTAGCCTGTTATTCATGAGATTGTCTAACATAATTTATGCACAAAGATTACTTCACAATTTACTATTTTTTTTCTCAAAATTTCAAACTAATCTTCCAATCTATTATTCAACTTCAAGCTTTCAAGGTTTTTACAGTCCAGCTGTATTGATCATGTACGAGATAAAGTCTTCTTATGATCAGGAAAAGCAATGCAAGTTGATATAATTCAAAGATCCAGATCTAAATGTTCTAGATTTGGACAAAATGATGTGGGGTTAATACTTTCATTATCAACCCAACTCACCCCACATAAAATTGTGTAATACATTGAGCAGACGCGTTTTAGTTCTCCACATCAGTCCTCAAATCCTGCAAGAAGAAGTCTGAGCTATAGGGAACTAGGATAATGAATGATACAGAATGTTGTGATGCATCATGCAATTATCTGTGGTGAGGACATAATTTGCCACGCATGAAACACAAAATACATAATGGACCTGAATTATAGGTCGGGAAGTGAAAAGGACTATGAGGCAGCCTCTGAGATATAGCATGTAAAAAGTGAGACAGCATCCTGCAAATGGCATGACTGAAGGTCTTCTAGGATGGGTGCTTTGAATATGGTGCGAAGCAGCTTAACTGGATTTCACGTGTTGAATTCTCACTGCTGTCATATACAAGCAGACTGCAGATCTCCTCAGCCATCTTTGAATATGCCACTTTGGAACATCAATATGTGGAGATGATTATAGTTATTCGAGTGCAGTAATATGAGACAAGAATGCAAAAGAAAATCATTACTGTTGTCTCAAAAGTAATGAGCAGCAAATCATTTTACATCCATGTCTAGGATATAGAAGCCTCTAAACTTTCATCTCTTGCTTCAGATCAAAGATTTAAGGAGGTTATTTAGGGCTTTAATTTTCCAGCCCGGAAGACATGCATTATTTCTAGTTGCTGTAGTTTTGGCATTGGAGACTGAATTTGCTGGAAAAAACTTAATCTATCTGAATTCTTATTTTTTATTTGATATGGATTCTTGAGCTTTTGATTTCTTTCCTTTCGAGTTTTAATCTCAAGCATGCACTACATATGACTATGATTATTTATGTCGATGGTGCTTTCTTTATTTTCTTGCTTTTGTTTCCAATTTCAGTGAAACTTACTACTTCTTTGATCTCCCATTCTGTTTTCCAAGTTTGCATTTTTTTTTCACTCTGTTTCTCCTTTTCAAAGTAATTTCTGGAGATTGAAATTTAATGTTATTGATTAAATGTACTTGACAAATCATGTGAAAGAGAAAAAGGAACCTCTAGGTGAAGTGTTGAATGGAGATCCCTTAGTTAGTCAAACAATAATTTGTTTTAAGTTAGATTTTTTTTCTCTTTTGCTTGAATCATTTTTTTTTTTTTTTGTAAATAATAAATATACATTGTTATTTGTAAAGGTAGATATGTTATATGGTTAGTGGATTTGATTGTGTGCTAAGTATATTGGGCGTCAATATAAACATGATTGGAGAACCATTCGATGTTTTGCGACGATGGTTTACCATCAGAAGCCCACATATGATGCACAATTTCATGAAAATATTAATAAAACTGAATTTGTAAATGTACTATTTATTCGACACCAAAAAAGCATAAAGAAATGTTGCTAAGTTAGATGTGCTAAAAGCTTTGTAAATTTCATCATGTGCTAAGTATATTGGGTGTCAATATGAACATGTTTGGGCAACCATTCGATGTTTTGCGACGATGGTTCACCATCAGAAACCCACGTATGACGCACAATTTCATGAGAAGATTAATAAAATGAATATGAAAATGTATTTTATATTTTAGTCTACAAAAGCATAAGGGAAGTTTGCTAAGTTAGATTTGGTATAGTCTTTGTTAATTTCATTATGTGCTAAGTATATTGAGTGTCAATATAAACATGTTTAGGTTACCATTCAGTGTTTTGTTACGATGGTTTACCATCAGAAGCCCATATATGATTCATAATTATTTTGATGCTATAGTCAATCAATTGTAAGCAAATTTGATAATTTTGGCAAAAAGAAGTTGACCAAAGATGAAGTTAAACAATTCCGAAAGGCAGTAACAAAGGATTGCTACTTCTATAATATCAGTAGAAGAGGAAATTGCAATGATTAGTTGTTTTGATATCTGATATCAGTAGTACTAATTGCTGTAATTTGTATATGATGCAGCTTTTGCATATGATAGATGATGGAGACTTTTCAAGATTTCTTTGGATAATATGATGGGTAAATCATTTACTTCATTGGTTCCAATGGAGGCAGCTGCGGAATCTTCTTTTAGGTAAGTAATATTCGTTATTACTTTCTGAGTCTGATGTAGATCTCAGCGGTTGCTTATCCACCTATGCGATTGCCTACAACTAAACAAATGAGTTTATATTCTGTACGCTCCTCCTTGAACAAATGAGTTTATATTACTTTCTGATTTTGGAAACTCCTATTGTTGCACTTTTATGTCCAAGACTATTATGCTAAGACCTGGACAAAAGTTACATGTTTTGGCACCCAAAAAAAAAAAAAAAAAAGTGTTAATGACTAGGTAAAAAAATCAAGTTTTAATCTTCTTTGTAGTGTTTTTTTTTTTTTTAATACTTTGTATATTTGAATTTCATTGCCAAGTACCTTAACATATTCCTGAGCTATTTCAAGATTTAGATCAAGTTTTGTCATATAATTTTGTGAGAGGATTACAATGCAGCTGATCTGGTGACTTTAGTCATTGTCGCTGTGATCTTGGGTACTGGAACTAATGTAGCTTATGTGGAGCAGGCAAATGCTATTCCTAAGTGGCATGGTCTGCTACCTAAATTAGGGGAGATGGTAGCATTTCCTGAAATTTCTCCATTCAATTTCATTTTCTCCCTGCAGTCTTAATTTATATTATATTTTGTCTCATAGGAATTTCAAAATGGGAGTAACAAACTAATATCTTGAACATTGCATTTTAAAGGTAATCAACATGGAATGGGGTAACTTTTGATCTTCACATCTTCCACTTACTGAGTATGATCAAAGTCTTGATGCTGAAAGTTGAAACCCTGGCGAGCAGGTCATCCTCAAAGATAGTTTCTGCCTGTTTTGGGTTGCACTTTTGGTTGAATTTACTCATGTTAAATTCCAATCTTTGGTTTTTTGATGCAGAACTTTGAGAAGACAATATCTGGGATGTATCTAGGAGAAGTTGTGCGTTTGTGCGTATAGTATTGTGCAGGATAGCAGAAGATGCTGCATTTTTCGGCGACACTGTTCCACCAAAACTTAAAATTCCATTTATCTTAATGTACCTGGTTCATGTTATTCTATAAAGTTAATTTAATCATCCCATCTAGACAGTGTCAATGGCATTGCCGAACAATTTCATTGGTCATTCATTTGCGTTTTGGGTTATTTCTAAGTTGGATATATTGTTATGAAACATATGCTATAGACTTTGTGAAGCAGCAAGAAGGTTATGCTTTCAGGCTAGCATAAATTGGTATTTGAATCACTGGCTTTAATACATACTGAATGATCCATATGCAGGACCCCTGATATGTTTGCAATGCATCATGATGCATCCTTTTATCTCAAGGTGGTTGGCAGTAAGCTAAAGGATCTTTTGGAGGTATAATAGTTAGCATTTAGCAAAAAGTGATACTTCTGAAATTGAATCTTTTTTTTTACAAGAAAATATGACATTTGTATCATCTTTCTTCAACTTATATAAATTGGCACATAAATTATGATGCATTTGGAAGATGATACAACTTAGGAAATTTCTCACCCGAGTACATTCTTCTTTCATAGGTGACAGATACAAATTCTTCGCTAAAAGTGCAGAGAGTAGTAGTTGAGTTGTATGACATTGTTGCCACACGTGGAGCGCGGCTTTTTGCTGGAAAATTCCATATTTGTGCACTGGATAATATAATTATCTTCAAGCCATGTGTGCATAGATCTCTAGAAGTATCTTCATAAATGTGTACATGTGTATGGACCGTGTGAACATACTTAGTCAAATTAAAATTAGTAATAACCATTCAAGTTTGGAATAGGAGCATGGCTGATAAGTTTTGTTTGAACATATTTACCTTGCCTTAAAATCACAATGGCAATGATATAAAAGTATGCACGAGGTGCATTCCTAGCCTTATTATTTTGTTTGTTTTAATGATTCTTATGTACCGGATTGATCTATTTTGTATTAAATCTTATTTATGTATTTTTTTCAATATTTGTAGGTTCCTTTTTCGATGCATAGTTGAGATGAATACAAGATTCAACATTTTAACCAATTTTGAGAATATACGAAGAAAATAAGATTTCTAAACAATTTCATTTCCATTGCAAAAAAGAATGGTTGTTCAGCACAACAATTATAGAAGTCAGTGTTCGAATTGCCCATTCACATGACAATTAGCCTTTTCAGGGAACTACGCCTGCTAATGAAGCCAAAAAAAAAAAAAAACAAACAAACAAACAAACAAAGCCTACTGAAAAGGATACAACGTCTTTATCAACCAGGTGAGTCAGTTGATATGATGTGATATATATATATATATATATATATATATATATATATATATATATACTGAAGACTGATCAGACAACTATTAATGTAATGAAATCTTAATTAGCATGGCTAAAACAATACATTCTTTTAGTATTTGTCATTCTCTTTACTTCATAGTTGTAATATAGAGACAAAAATTTTATAAGTATTTCTTATATTTTTGTGATTCAGATGATGACTGGATTGCTTACGCATCATTAAACTGAAATTTTGTAGACAGGGAGGAGTGAGATTGCTAGCTTGTAGAGGGACATGGAAATACTGCCTAATGAGTCTAGTCAGACAAGTACTAATGCTTTGCTTCAACATCAAAAGTGTCGTTAGCTTACTACTCTCACTCTATATGCTGTTGAAAAGCCTCATCCAGTTGAGCCTGTCTCATCTCTCTCTCATGTTTAGGATTATTACTCTAGAATTTCAGCCTTCTTATAAGAAACCATCTTTGTTAGATTTCAATAACTCGAAAAGCAGCAATGTGGTGAAGCTTGAACAATTGAAGGATTGGATTAGTTTTGATGAACGGGTGGAATCATTGGGCACAAACCTGAACATCGGAACAAAAGATAGTAGAATAGAGAGCACTAATCTTTCAGTTGTTAGCAATTGCAGTTCAAAAATAGGTAAGATGGTACAAGCTAATATTGTGGGTTTCTGTGAGCAGACTTTATTAATATCATTATGTGGCTGAATCACACTCAATCATTTGGAACTTTTGCATTGTGCATAGGTTTCTTAAAAGCTATTAGACACAACAACTTTAATGCCTCTTTTAAGAAAAACTTCGGTGTACACCTTCCCAAGAAAAATGTCATAAATGTTCAAAATTTAGAACATTAACTTCTCAAAGCTCTTAGGTATATGAGTACTGATAATGTTATATAATTTTTTTTTTAGATTTATGAAAAAAGACGAAAAAACCAACAACATGGATGTTTGTTATATGGATGCACTCTTATTACACATGCTATTGTTCTGTACCTTTATAGCTAATTGAGAAGGTTTCTTTGTTTGAGCCGACACTTGAAAAAAAAATGATATGTGTATTTGGAGTATATGGATGGCCTTAATTTTCGTATATCTACCTAATTATTGAGGACAAAATGCTCTACTTCATTGTTGAAGAATAAGTTCTCTGAAACTTGGACAATTTCCAAAACCAGCGTTTTGAAGATTTGGGGAGAGAAATGCATGATCTCTTTTTTGAAGATGACTTCTCAGAATGAGGACGACCTGTGGCAAGAACTACTGCTACACAGCTGAAATTGATGATAGAGAAACCTGAAACTTTCATGGTACAATTAAATTATTACATTTAGTATGCCTGGTTATCCATTATCAACTTAAATATGTACCCTATATGTTCTTTCATATTTAACATGGCTTTTTTATGTATATCTGGTTGGGATACAATCAACAAGATTATCTGTTTGTTGCAGAAAACTGATCCAGCAGGCAAAGCATCAACAAGCCGGTGCAGCTTGACAGACATTTATTTAAGTCCTGATAAAACTTCTCAAAGTTCAAATCCGAAATTTCATAAGCATTGTGAAGTTAACTAGAAGAACTCAAAAGTAGACAGTTCTTCCTGCTCTATGTCAAATGATAATATACTTGATGGTCTAGATTGCTGTGAAGTTTATTATGAGGTGCACTTTTTATTATTTGCAATTTATTTACTCAAATGTTTATATTTGGCTAGAAAAAGTATATTAAAGATACAATTGGATACATAAGATTTCAGAATCAAGTGGAGGAGACCTTCCAAATCATCCTCTTAATACAATAAAGAAGGTGGCTATCAAAATTCAGGGCATTGGCAAAGAAACAACAGATCCCAGGATCCACTCTATCTGCAAGTCAATTGGTGCTCTAGAGGGGTTTGAAAGGGTAGACAAGGATTCTATAGATACTTTATTTAGAGTAACAAGTCAATTGATGCTTTATTTATTTCATCCGAGTATGTTATCAATTTATTCTTCTTTAATCTTTTATTAGTATTAGGGCTTTTTTTTTTGTAAATAATATTTTGATATCGAGAAATAGGTAACGGGGCTACCGTCTAATAAAGTTCGAACCAAATCTGATAAAAGGATATTCAGTTATTGGACCTTCAAATAAATGTATTCACAATCTCAATAATAACGTTTGGACCTATTTTTCACTCCAAAATTCATTTATTGCAGAAGGAAAGAAAGAATCAAGTCTTGGTTTATAATTGCTGAGAATGGAATGCAGATGCAGAAAGCTGTTAGATTTGATGCTTGGAAGTTCTTTCATCGACATGCAAAGAATTGAGTACTTTTAAGCAGTGAATTAGACTATGATTTTGAATTAAATGTTTCTTATTTAATATGAGTCCTCCGTTACCGTTTCTAATTTATTAGATTGTTGATGGAAATGTTGTTGTTGATGAAACAGAGCAAGTTCATTAATTTAAGTTTGACTATTTTGCTACAAGATGATTACCTCAATTTGTGTGATTGTATGCAGAAGGGATAGGCAAGATAACATTACAACATCTGATACCCTGTTATCAGTGTTAAGTTCAATATTGCTTCTCATCTTTTTGACACTGCTAAAATGAATTTTATTGTTTCAAGTTTCACTTCCATTGGATTCAAAAGTAGATCATATCTCTGCACTCTCTTTATTGTTACTTCTCTAATTTGTTTTGCTTACTTCACTGGTAGTGCATCCTTTGCAAAGGATTCCAAGGTACTTCTCTTTCTTATATTGGTTTAGTTGAATAATATTTCTGAGAAGAAGAGTTTGTCTTAGATTGATTAAAAGAAAAAAGGTCAGGATAAAATATGATTCTAAGACATATCCATGGGAGCTATTATATCTAATACCACTTAAGTTTAGAGGCATTCAAAGGTCTTAAAATTTCAAGAAGTAGCCTATTTCCACATCCTTAATCTAATATGTTTAGGACAGAATAAGTAGTTCTATTTCACAGGAAGAGAACTTATGACGGATAAGAACCATGCTACATTTTCGTCTTAGCCAATATCTTAAAAAATATGACGATATTTCCAAAAAAAAAAAAAAAAAGGGATGCATTGTTGATAAGAAACAGAGAAACTTTTGTATTTGTGGCTGATGTATTGGAAGGTCTATAATATGTTTTTAAGTAATAGGTGGTTTAACTCCATCAACAACATTACTTCAAAATCATCACTACGGCATGTAAATATTTAGTTCTAAAGTTGCAGGATAATTTAGCTTTTGTTGAATGTACTGACCAGTGAAGGAGGACTTTGGTTTTCTAATTCATTTGTGTATTTTACATTTTTTTGGATGCAGAAAGAATTGTGGAGTGTGGCATTTTGATAATTAGGAGTTAGACTAGGAAAATAGGACAATTTGCTGGTTAGGAAAATGGGGGAGAAGTCTAAAAAGCATGAGAAAAGCAAGAAGAACAAGGTGAGTGATACTGGGATTTGTGAGGCTGAGCAGAGAGGCAATGATATGGTAATTGAGGGATGTCAAAGTGATGAGAAGGAAGATGTGAATGAAAGAAAGAATGATGCAGGAAGAGATAAGGGAAAGGCAAAATAGAAGATAAAGAAAGTAAGAGAAGGTGGTTGTGTGGCTACTGTGGAGAGTGAGAAAGTGAACGAAAAGGGAGAAGTCGGTGAGTTTGCTGGTGCTGAGGACCATAATGGAAATGTCAACAAGAATGTTGAAAAGAAGAAAAAGAAGAGAGAGAAGGATAAAGCTCTATGTGGTTCTGAGTATAAATTGCAAGAGATTGATTTTGAAGATGCAGAGGGTAATGATCAGTCAACTGTGAATGGGACATGTGGTAATGTAATTCAAAATGAGAAAGGGGTTGAAACTTCAAAGAGGGGCCTGGTTGGGGATTCTGTAGAGAAAATTGGAAATAAGAGGAGGAAGAGAGAGAAAAGCAAAGATGAGCTTGATGAAGCTTCTTTACAGCAAAATAGAACTAGGCTGACTGAAATTGGAAAACAGGATAGGAAAAATCAAAATGAGGAACATTTAGAAGAATTCAATGAGGGATGTGAGAGGAAGATTAAAGAGAAGACAAAAAAGAAGAAAAGAAAGAGAGAAAAGGGAGAGGAAATGGATGGTTCAGCTGTTGCAAGGGCAGGTATTCTGATAAAAGAAAACAACCAAGGCAGAGCTAACTCTACCGTGAACAAGGAGGATGACAACCATGTGGAGAATGGAAGTGCTAAACTCAAGAGTAAAAAGGCAAAATCAGTTGAAAATGGCTCTCAAGATTCTAAACCTGCAAAAAGCCCCAAAAAAGTAAGATTTTCGGGCAATATAGAGGTTTTCCCTCCATCTGATGTTGTGGGTAGCAGGACAGGAAACAATAAGGACACATTACTACGAGGTAAGAGGTTCTCAAAAGTTGAAGATGAGATTGTGAAACAGGTTGTTAATAAGTATATTGAGGACAATTGCTTGGGTGATGGAGGTCTACAGATGGTTCTGAATTGCCGCTCTCACCCTCAAGTAAGAACCTACTGGAAAGAAATAGGGACCGCCATACCATATCGGCCTTATAAGTCTGTTTATTCCCATGCTCAGATTTTGTTCTAAAGGTCTGCAATCTTTGTATTCAAGAAAATGCATTATCTACACTTTCAATTGGTTGAATTAATTGAATTATAGATTCTTTTACTTCTAGATATATGAAAGGAATATTGCCAATCAAATTAACAAATAAATATTGAAAACTGAACATAAGTTGTTGAGCTCATGTAAATCAGACTATTGAAACATTACAAAAATTTTATAACAACTATCTATGACAATTAAATCAAAATAATACTTTTTATATACAAATTAAAACTTCTCATATTATTAAAAATCATTAAAATTCATTGAAATAATAAAAAAATTATTTATCCCGAGCAACGTTCGAGTCTCCGACCTAGTATAAACTAGAAAATGAAAGTTTTGACTATTTATGGTAATGCCAATTGTCAGTACCAATGTTGTGCCCAGGCCCAACTATCCAAGCATTTCCTTACAAGACACATAGGCATTTCCAAGCATAGTCGGCTACATCATGCAAGGTAGACAAATATTCTCGGGTATGCTCAGGCATTCCAGTTTCTTTGGCAAGCCCAAAGTTTCTTTAATTCTTGGAGTGGGTGTAGGCACTTCTTTACCGGTAGGGCCCGGATTCCTTGATTTAGGTAGGAATAAGGATAGGATGAACTTCATACCTCGATCCGCCAATCTAAAATTGGTCGGGTTGAGAATTGCATGAGCGCTGACCGCCTTCACCCTGCTTTACCCTGACCCTGGCCCACACCATGCACATTATATATATATATATATAAAATATAATTAGTATATAAAGAGATAAGTCACAAATGTGTGTATATATAGTGTAAATATATGGTTCTATATGTATCACATGCATAAGATATAGCTACACGCACACATTCCCAAAATATGAGTATATATAATTAGTATGTAAGATATAATATAATATATATATATATATATATATATATATGTATGTGTATGTGTATATATAATAAAAGTATCTATATTTATAAAAAACTGATTATAAAAAGTATTTTTTTATGATAATATGTGTTTAAGTATTATTATGTAAGTAGATAAATATGTATACATAAGTGAGTAAAATATAAAATATATATATTAAAAACATAATACTTATACTTCTTTCTTTCTCTATATATATGCATAATAGTAGTATGTAAATTTAAAATCATAATTTAAAATATTATATATTATATGCATAAGATATTATTATGAGTATTTATATAATTAGATATATATATATATATATATATATATTCCAGTATTATGATATATATAGTCAAAGTACAATAAATTCCATATTTTATTCATTTTGAAACAGTAGTTTGGATCTTTAGTTCTTTTTTCAGGAAGATTTAACAATAATAAATATGAATTTTGAAGATAATATTGAAACAACTATTTATTTTCATCCGATTTCTATAACTCTTTCTAGACATGTAATTTGGTTTGTGCTAACGATTATTCCTATATTAATATTTAAGTCAATATTTTTGTTGTGTTTGACTCTGTGTCTGTTATCCCATAAATGTATTCCATATATATATATATACATATATATATATATATATATATATATATATATATATATATATATATATATATAATATTACTAAGTCATAAGTACGCATGCATATAAAGTAAGAGTGTTTGCTTCTACATGTACTACATCAATAAGAAATTATTATATCCACACACACACACATATATATATATATATATATATATTCAAAATATAAATAAATGTATGATTCTATATGTAATAAGAAACTGTTATACATATCTATATAATTATAATTATATATTTATATTCAAAATATAAATATATATAATTAATTTGTAAAAAATAATATACATATATAATAACGGTATCTATATTTATAAAAATTTTGATTATAAAAAGTAGTTATTTTTATAATTTTATGTGTGTATGTATGTATGCATGTGTGTTAACAATTTTGTGAATAAATTGTCATCTTGTGTATAAATTTATAATTTATTTGAGTATTTTATTATTATCTTATGAATAAATTTGTGTTGAAATTGTGATTGTATTGAAATTTTGATGGTAAATATATTTTTCTCATTTTTTAATGTTTTTATTTTATTTTTTAATTTTAATTCCAATTAGAAAATTTTAGGTTCACTTTTCCGCTGAGACCCTGCATTCTCACTTCTCTATTGGACTGAGACCTGAAATTATTTTGTCCTTGTTAGGCTAAAGATGGGGATTCTCACATTTTTTTGTGTCAAAAATAACACGAATAAAAAAAAATAAAAAATGGCTCAAGATTTCTAATTCCCGACTTGGCCTAATCTTATTGCCATTCCCAGGCGTAGGCATGTCTATACCAACACCATGCTAGTGATCACAGGACAACCCGTGACACTAACCATTCACGACCGCCACTTTCCATCTTTGTACTATGCAAAAAGAGAAGCAAAAAAATTAGCAGGTGTTCTCTGCTAGTAGGCCTCAAGTCACTGCCACTCGTTCTTTCCTACATCTATTGACTCAATCTCCTGTTTGATCTATCAACATCCCTTGGTTCAGCCCTTTCCTTATTGGGGATATAGGAATAGGGATAAGGTTGCATCGGATGCAAGGGCTGCTATCCCTTCCTATATTGGGGATATAGGACTAGGGATGAGGTTGCATTGGATGCGAGGGGAGGGGGAGCTAATTCAAAACCTTTGGTAAAATAAGAATAGTCCCTACATTCAAAACCCCTTTTTACCATTAGCAAGAACTTGTTTCAGTTGCATATCATAAAGAATTCGAACAACTGCTTTCAAATATAATATCAAGAAGTACTACTTGCGATACCTCAATATCTATGGGCTTATTAATTAAATGACAATTGACACATACAATATGCTCAGGATTTGACCAAAATGGATCCAAACCCATTTTGCCTACCAATATCGGATAAGCAGCAGCGTACACAGGGTTTTTTGCGTCTACAACATGCGAGATCCCCATGTAACTTGTATTTTGCAAATGCGAGATGCGCGCTCTACCAACCGACCAACTTCAACTTTTGCTAGTTAAAAAAGTTGTGCTTGCATTTGTCAGACGTGAGGTTTCGGTCTTCCTTGCCTCTTGCCTTTTTGTTCAGCTTTCCGCAGCCTTCCCTTCTCTTTTTCACATTGCAACTTCTCGGGCATGGCTGTCTTCAGCATTTTTTTCACATACACAGTCTATATTTTTTCATAGGGAGATTCCTCTTTTTCAAAGGATTTTTCATGGGATTGAAGAATTATTGTGCCTCCTAAAGAGGATTCCTCTTTTTCAAGGGATTCTTCACGGGATTGAAGAATTATTGTGCGTCCTTCATTACTTAGCCATCTAGAATTCCCATTTTCATTCTCATTAGGCAGCCTCCATCTTTCTCGTGAAAATCAGAGAATCCATCATCCTCTCCTGCTTCTCCTTCTCAGTTTATCCATCCTCTTCTCCTTCTTAGTTTCGTCTGTTTCACCACCCTTAGTTGCCCGAGAATGCCACTGCCCAAGTCCCGCTGCCAGAAAAAACCGTCGCTGCCACTAGAATTCGTACTCATCGTTGCCACTGCCAACTTCTGTAACATTCTTTTGAAAAAAAAGAATTAAAATGAGGATTTTAGCTTGTTATTTTGTAGTTGTATTTGACATTGCTTAGTGTATTTGGGACTGCTCATTGTTAACTTGTGTAGCAATTGAGTATTTGGATTTTGCTGGATTATAACTACTTGGTTTATGATTGAGACTTTACTTTGTGTTGCCTTTTGGGATGAGTAGAGGATTGAACTATTGATATGTTCGTAATATGTTGCAAACACAAAGAACATGAAATATTTGTGGTAAGTGCATCTGGAATTTGTATCGACTCCACTGGGATAATTTTAGAAGTTTGGAATGAATAATTGCTTAACATTGTTTTAGAGCTATTGCAGAAGATGATTATTTGTTATTTGTTTTGAGAAAATTAATAAAATGAAATAATAGTTGGATGAGCAGCAACAACAATTAATAATTTAGCTGAAGATCAGTTTTTGAACCGAAAAAAAAGGTGAGTTGTTGGGTGAGAAATTTTCGGGCTTCCAATCAGTTTTACAAATTAATATTTTGTTTTGGGATAGCAATTCGAATTAAATAAAAATTTGTTCTTTTTTCAATTTTCGTAAAATTTTTTAAAAAAAAAATTGATTGAATGAAAGATGAAAAATATTATCTTGAAATTTACTTTTAGCATATATAGTGGAGAGTATTTTTGTGATATTATTTTTAAACATGAAAATAACTATAAATATAAAATTAGAGGATTGAACAATTTTATGTATTCTTATAGTAAAAATCAATATTGGTATTAGTCATTGGATTAGAATATTCATCTATTTTGATTCTTCAGAAAAAGAAAAAAAAACAAAAGATAATCATATGTAAAACTACTGCGGATATGAACCAAATAAGATGGTATAGCTTTTGCTAAAGAAGAAATTGATTTTTTTTAAAACAAAAAAAAAATCTAAATATTAAAACAAGTACATCATTTCTTGTCACTTGGATATATAACACACATATACTTTGCTTATCTTCTCTTTTTTATAAAAGATATAATTATATAAAATAAAAATACTCTCCACTATATCAATTTAAATTAGAATAATATTATTAAATTATATTAAATTTCAAATCAAACAAAAAATAAAAATTAATATTGAATGAAAGATTTAAAAAAATTAATTCCCTACAATTTTTTTATATAGAAATTAAATTTACGTGAAGTTATATACAAATTAAATCCTTACATTTTTAATTAAATTCATAAATTATTTCTAAATTAAATTCTTACATTTTTTAAATAAATTCATAAATTATTTCTAAATTAAATCCTTACATTTTTTTAATTAAATTCATAAATTATCCATAGTTTTTAAACTTTATGTTTTTGTATAATATTAAATATATGTTAACTTCTTGATCTTAATTATCTTTGTTAGTTTTATAATAACTAAGTAACTGATATATTATTTTAATACGTCAAAAGAATAAAACTATGTAGCTCATTGCATATTTAAGAATAAAAACAAAATATAAAATCAATTATGAAAAAATAAACAATATAAATAAAATACTTTTAAAAAAGTTTACACATATAATTTTAAATAATTAGTTTAAATTTTTAATCTTAAATATGGATTAATTGTCTCAAATGGTTAAAACTTTGTATAGAATAAAAAAAAATTTACATTGAATAAAATGGAAGTCAAAGGTAAACTTTATATTTGGATTTTATAATATTATCTTTGTAGCAGATTGGATTACAGATTTATCACTGTAGCATATTGAAATTGGAATGATACCTTGGGGAAATGACATAATATGGAATTAAGGTCTAAAATTTGATTAAATTGCATGTCATTGTAACATAATTACATAAAATAAATATATTGTTGCTAAAAAACATTTTTTATATATTATACATATAATTTATTTAAAAAGTAAATAGATACATTAAATGACGTAATATTTAATAATTAGTTTGGGATATATTGAATACTCATTTTGGCATACATTATATTTTTTGTTTTTTGGAGATATATTTGTGTTGATTAATTTGATACTGATTGATACAGTAATTCAAGGCTTATTTTTTGAATAGAAAAATCTTACCTAATTTATCTAGATATAATGTCATTAGAAGAACCTGCAACGCTTCGGTTATATTAGGATTGTGAAATTATGTACACCACACACAGTGATTTTTTTAATGGTCTCTGTTAAAAAATATTGATTGTTAGAAATTGAGTTAATTTCCTCTATTTAGTCAACAAAATATGTGTAATTTGATGATTGGACACGTCTACTGTTAAGCTACAAATCACAATGAAAGAGGACATTGTTATTAGTATTGTGATGAAGTCTACAACCGCTTCTATAACAGATGATGATGATATGCAAAATTTGTAGTACTATTCATCTATCGTGAAGAGACAACCAATTGATCTGCATATTCATCATGAGATCGTTTAGATTCTAAATACAACAGCTATAGATCTTCCAGAGCATAACATCTCAACTCCTATTACTGAGTCATTCACTGCATTACTTAACTCAGTTGATCCTGTCAATATTTCTAATTTTGATTTAAATTTTCCAACACCTGTCGCCAATGATCCTCCACATATCCCAAATGACACTTTCCAATCCCTTCTCGGTACATTAGTTCCTGATACCCTAATCGTTGGACTTAACAATCAATACTTATCAACCTCTACTATGTTTGTTACATCTCCACTTTATGACCACATTCAACCCCTTCAAATATAGACGAGACTGCCATTATTTTCAATTGCTGAAATTGGTATTCTATTAGATATAACCCCAATTGATGAATGGTTGCTCGAGAGCCCAATTGGGTAGGTGCTCCGGAAGCAACTGTGATGGGTTAGGACCTACATCAGACATTGATAGGTCTACTGCGGAAGATTTTCCTAAAGAGGTCGAGGGGGATGATGATATTAGAAAAGATATTCCAGATTTTTATATAATGCAACAACTTGCTAATAGATCTGTTGATCGGACTGCTTGTATAATCCATCATACTCAATCTACCTTGACAGGTTGGATACTTCTCAAGAAATAGAAAACGAAGCTAGTAGAATGGCACCAAGTAGTAGTGGGATGGATTTATGGTCAGAATCTTACAATGATTTGAGGGTTGGCATATAGTTTAGGAATAAGGATGAGTTACTTTGGACTGTTCGGTCCTAATCTATTAGAATGGTCTTGAGTTTACTGTGCTAGAAAGTAAGACTGCACATTGCATTGCCGAAAGTAAAAATTCAACTCCACAACATCTCTGTTATTGGCGGATTCGTGTGCAAAAAAAGAAAGGTTGTGGCATGTGGCAAATTTCTCGATGGTATGGAGAGTACATTTGTCTAATTCAAACAATAGATGGGAACCATCGCAACTTGATGTGAAGTTCATGGCGAATCATATCTTGCCAATTCACAATAATCTAGAGATTAAAGTTAGCGAAATAAACAACCATATTCATGACGCATTGCATTTCACTCTATTTATAGAAAAAGGATGGAACGTGAGTAGGCATGTTATTGAGATGATTTATGAAGATTGGCCTTCTTCATTCGCATAGCCATCATAGTATATGCAAGCCTTACAAGATGCAAATCCTGGTATTGTCATGGCATGACACTTCTTGCCTATGGACAACAATGGAGCCAAGATATTTAGATATGTTTTTTGGGTATTCAGACCCTGTATTGATACATTTGTTCACATAAAACTAGTAGTCAGCGTTGACGGGAGATTTCTTATTGGTATATACAAGCGAAAACTCTTAACAGTAGTGGGTCAAGATACTAATAACCATATATTGCCCCTTACATTTGCAGTCGTTGATGAAGAAACTAATGACAGTTGGGGATAGTTTTTTACCTTGCTCAAAGAACATGTATTAAAAGATCGAAAAGTTTGTTTAATATCCGACAAACATACTAGGATTGTAAATGTAGTTCATCGACTACTGCTTTGGTAAGAGTTAATGGCAGTACACAGATTTTTTCTTTAACATATTCAAAAAAACTTCAATGCAAAGTTCAAAACACATGAGTTAAAGAAGTTGATGTACGCAACTGAGGATCAAAGCAAGAAGCGAAAAGTTTTGAAGATTATGGAAGAAATTAGTTTGCTAAACCCCCAAGCGAAGGCATAGCTGGATTTGATTCCGAAAGAGCAATGGACGCTTGCGTATGAAGATGGACATCAATATAGTAACAAGACAACCAATTTGGCAGGATCTTTCAATAGTATCATCAAAGTATACTTGTCCTGCCCATCAAGGTAATTGTTGAGTTTTTGTTCAAAAAATAGTCAAATATTTCAACGACTATAGATAGGAAGCTAATCACGAGAGATATCACTTTCCTTTTAAGATATGAGACAAATTTGTAAAGAATAAGATGAAAGGAAGAAGACAATGTATGTTGGCTTTTAATTTGGATTAGGATATATTTTTATTGTCGCGTCACCACATCATGAGTATGAGAAGGAAAATTAAAAGTTAATATTAGGGACAGGACATGTAGTTGTTGCAAATAGAAAATATATGAAATACCTTATTCACACGCATTTATACCATGTCAGCAACTAGGGCTGAACCCTGGGGATTTAGTGTCATCGAAAAAACAAAACATTATACTACAAACTGACTTATACAGCACAGTTTAGGCCAATTTCACACGAGAATTATTGGCGTGACCTTAGTTTTAACTCAGCACAGTTTGCTCACCGTTTTAAGAACCATCGAAAAGGTTGATTGTGGACGTCGCGTATTCAGAATGAGATAGACGAGCAAAACCCTGATTCAACACCTCATTATGGCTTATGTCATCGCAGTGGACACAATAGGAAAAATTACACTTATGGTGCCGTAGAGTGAATTGAACACAAATTAATCCTGTAGCATATTTTTTTTTTTTTTGCATGACTAATGTAATATTGAAATTGGATCGTGGCGTAAGAAGCATACAGAAAGCAATGAAAAATTGCAGAAAACAACAATGGAAGCTCTAAAAATTATACCTCTACGATTTCATTTGTTTTGCTGCTTAGGCTGAACAAATGGAACTGTCGTTGATTGAACAGCTACTGGCTCACTCGTGGATGCCTCTAGATCAAAGCCTGCAAGTCGAAGGCTTCGTCTGTACATGAACACAATACCTTCAGCCTTCCGGAATATATCCGCTACCTAATCTCAGTCGATGAAAGCTTTTTGGAACAAAAAAGATCTATCTAATCCCTTGACCAATTGCTAAAAAGCAATACCAAAGAAATGTGTTTCTCTGCTTCTGTGTCTCTTTGAAGAATCAAGTTGACACACATAGGGAAATGACTTCAGTTGTTTTTGAAAACTGAGAACCCTAGACTATATGCTGATCACTATGCAACCAAGTCCAGTTTTTCCCTCTATCAAGACCCATTAACCAACTGAATTTCTTTTCTCACGTGAGCTTTGGAAGGCATGCACAGTTAGCCCTAGCCTAATATAAGCTTGGGTTTACACATTGGAACCTTGGCCCAATCTATTGGGCTAGGTTCTAAATAATCTATTTATTTTTGGACCAAGTCTAATAAATAAATTATTAATTAACCCAAATAAAAAGGGACAATTACTCAATACCTTTTTCTAGTCTAGACCAAGACAAATTATTCAATTTGGGTTCAAACCCTAAATAATTAATTGACCAACTAAACCAGGCCAATAAACAATTCTCTCTTTGGACCTTTTATTGTATTCTAACCCAATAAATAAACTAGACTACCTGAATAAAATAAAATCTATTTTATTTAAGACCAATTTCTTAACCTAAAATTAATTAAGATTTAGGGCTATTCTGGGGACCAAAAGACACTTTATCTCGGCTACTAAAATGATCAAAATACCCTAACTATATAAATAGCTGTATTTTACATTTTAAATATTTTCTAATATCACCATAAGAAAATATTGATCACAAGGACAATGTTACGTAAGCAAAGTCTCCGACCTACAGGTGTTATGACAAATATACCCCTCTACGTAACGTCGTACATTCAAAAAGAAAAAATGTATTAACACCTCTCTAAACGATGTCTATCATCCTTATACCTCTAGTCCAATGATCCACGACTTCCTAAAATATTTTCACTTTCTAAAGGAGCTACCTTAAAACAAATATTCAAGTCATGTTCCTCAAAACCCTGGATTATTAAATCATTTGAACAGTTACAAGGGATAATATAGCGTAGAAGCTATCTTATACGAGTCTTTCTTAAATAACTAGTCATATATACCTAACATACAAGTATATTGGTCATATGATAGAACATCAACTATAGTATATCAAAGTATAAACTTCCAGTTTCGTGAGACCACTAACCCATACTCAAGCCGTATGATATACATCCTCGCTGTAGCAGTAATAGTCTGGATTTCTACTATATAGTACTTTTAGAAACCACTACTACAGGTCCAGTTCTACGTACTCGAAATACGTTTATGTTATGAAGTGAGAGGACTACTCACTGGCTAAAGGTAAGCCATTCCACACTTGAAATTTACAACATAATAACTTTATCATAATGAGATTCCCATTCTCATCATCCAGTTAAAAATAACATTTTATGTGTTAAATAACTCGTGATCCATACCTTACTGTAAAAGACCTCCATTCACATGGACCACTTACTTAAACACAATAGGTCTTTTCCAGCGAAATCGTGCATAAATTAAAATAAGAAAAAATACAAACAATTATTTAGAATAAAACTTTTATTAATTTAATTTAAATTATATTAGAAATACAATCTTGGTAGGCATACATCTAACAATCTCTCACTTGCACTTTAAGACTATATAAGTCAATAGGTGCCCACCCCAACAGCATTTAAGTGTCTTCTAAAGACTCTCTCAGCCAAAGCTTGGTGAATGGATCAGCTAGATTATTCCCTAAGGCAATTTGTTTCTCCATGATTTCCCATCTCTGAATAAATTTTCGAATCATATAGTACTTTTTCTCTATATACTTTCCCCTTTTGTGGTTCCTCGGTTCTTTAAATTGCAGAACTGTGCATGTGTTGTCGCAATACAATGCAATTGGCTTGTCCATCTGCGGCACAACTTCAAGTTCTGTGAGAAACTTTCGGAGCCAAACTGCTTCCTTGGATGCCTCCGAAGTTGCCACATGCTCAGCTTCTATAGTTTAGTCAGTAATGTAGGATTGTTTAATACTCCTCCATGAAATAACTCCTCCAAACAAGGTGAAGACATATCCACTAGTAGATTTTCTTTCATCCTTATCTGCTTGGAAGTCTGAATCTGCGTATCCTGTAGGAACCAAGTCATCAACCCTGTAAACTAGTATATAATCTCTCATTCCATTGAGGTACTTAAGAATATACTTTACAGCTTGCTAATGAACCTCCTCAAGATGTGACTAATATCTACTGACTAAGCCTACAGTAAAGCAGATATTTGGCATAGTACACAGTACGGCGTACATAAGACTTCCCACAACCGAAGTATAAGGAATTTTACTCATTCTGTCTTTTTTTCTTGAGACTTAAAATAATCCTTTGAAGAAACAGACAACCCATGTCTGCAAAGGATTAGTGCTCCCATGCATAAGTCCATGCTGAACTTTGCCAACATCTTTCCAATATATGTGGCTTGAGATAAACCTAACATTTTCTACTTCCTATTTCTAAGAAACTTAATGCCAAGAATGTAATTGGCTTCTCCCGAGTCCTTCATACTGAATTGACTAGATAGTCAAACCTTAGTAGATAACAATATCCATATATCATTTCCAATGAGTAAAATGTCATCCACATATAACACAAGAAAAACCACATTAATGCCTTTTAGTTTTCTGTACACGCATGGTTCATTCTCATTTTGAGTGAAACCATAAAATTTTACAATCTCATCAAAACGTATGTTTCATGCTCTTGATGCCCGCATAAGTCCATAAATAGACTTTTTAAACTTACAAACTATATGTTCTTGGCCTTTAGTAATAAAACCCTTCAGTTGGGACATATAGATGTCTTCGCTATGATGGCCATTAAGAACGGCCGTCTTGACATCTATTTACTATATCTCGTAGTCATAATGACATACGATGGTAAGGAGGAAACGGATTGACTTAAACATAGCTACCGTGAAAAAGGTTTCCTCATAGTCGATACCCTCTTTCTGAGTATACTCTTTTACCACAAGTCTAGCTTTGAATGTTTCTACCTTCCCATCTACACCTATTTTCCTCTTATATACCCATTTACACCCAATGGGTTTTATCCTTTCAATTGAAGTTACAAGATTCCAAACCCGATTGAAATACATAGACTCAATTTCGGCTTTCATTATTTCATGCCATAGGTTTGCATCGACTTCAACAACGGCCTCCTTGTATCTAGTAAGATCTTGTTCCTGATAGTCGGAGATTAGGTCAAAAACCTCTCCTATCTATATTTCTGGAACTCTAGATATCCTCTCACTATGACGAGGCTCCATTTATACAGGTTTCTGAGATTGTGCCTCTTCTTGTCCCACAATCGGGTCAGAAGAAGTTGCTTTAAAAGATAACTTCTCCTCAAGTTTCATCCTAGTTGAACATTTCGTAGATGTATTTTGATCATCCTCCAAGTATCTAGCATTGGTACTTACCAGTACTTTCTGCTCATTGGGATGATAAAAGTAACCACCCTTTGTTCCTTTTGGATACCAAACAAAGTAGCATAATTCTGACCCTAGCATGTCTCCCTTAATCAGTATATAAGTTGGACAACCTCATATCCTGAGATAGTTCAAACTTGGCTTATACCCAATCCACATCACATAAGACATCTTAGGTACTGACTTGGAAGATACCAAATTCAGAATATATGCCGCTATTTCTAAGGCATATCCCCAAAAAGAAACTGAAAGAATAGCATGAGACATCATGCTTCGAACCATTTCCATCAGCGTCCTATTTCTTCTCTCAGCTATTCCGTTCTGTTGGGGTGTCCCCAATACAGAGAGTTTGATGTGTCCGGCCTTGGGTATAAAAATCGTACAAAAACTAATCACATTCCCAATTAAGTTTAAATTAAAACATTCAACCCAAATCACACATATGAGCAAGTGTACTCATCATTAACCGAACATAGGGTTCAAACGAGTATCGATCCTCTAAGAACAAGTAGACATTAATCACCTTTCTTTCATTGTTTAACCGACTCGATAAAGTGAAAAAGAAATAAAAATAAAATAAAATAAAATAAAAATAAAAATATATACATGTCAAGGATAGAGAAATATGTAACTCAAACCATTGTTTAGACAAATATAATCTTAAAATACCTAACCATTATCATAACTAATCATTCTCTTGGCATCATGAAGGATAAAGATAAATTAGCATCACTTGATCTGTCTCAACTAATTCATCCACAAGATGCATTAAACACAATCCTTAATTGAATTTCCTTGATCTGGCAAATTTAAAACATGAAATTAATCAATGAATCATTGGTCTGGCAAACATCAATTAACATTTAATTACTTAATCCTCAGCAATTAACTTTTTTGGTCTAGCAAGTTAACAGCCAATAAATATGAATTTAATCAATTGCAACTACCATCAACCTCTTTGGTCTAGCAAGTTAATGAAAAGAAACAACCCAAGTAATTAAATATAGAGAAGAATAATCAATTAATCAAAAGATCAAATAACTCTAAAAATCACGAATGTCTAAAATAATATCAAATTACAATGAAATAATTAACATATCATTATTCAAGAAAAAGAAAACAAAGTAAAAGAAAGCACTCATAGACAAGCCTCATTCTTCTTCCTTTGAAGACCTTCTTGCACAACCCTCATTAAATTGAAGAATTCCTCATTTGATTGAGTAATTTTCTATGATGATCAATGACTTCTCCCATTTTTCCTTGTGTTTTTCATCTATTTATAGGTTTAGGAAGTGCCTAAACTCATAGGTACAGAGTTCTTGGCCGAGTAGAAGTTGGAAGATACTGAAACTCTACAGATTACCAAAAATCGCGTAGAAAAAATCAAGCACCGCCTTATCTTCAGGGCACAGCCAGCGCCGGTTGTGTTCTGCTTCTCTACTCGTTCGTCGATTTTTCTCCGAATTTTACGCAACGAAGACTAGAATGCAGCTAGCGCCGCCTTGACTCTTGGAACCGGTGCCGGTTCTCCTCTGTTTTGACAGTTTTTTGTCGCTTCAAAATTCGTGCAATCCAATGCATGGCCGGCGTCGGTTCTAGAGCCCTAGCCGGCGCCGCCTCTCCTCTGTTTTGCAACGTTTTACCTTAAAAATCTGCAATAATGAACAAAATACCTTTTCAAGGGTAAAATCTCAAATATGAAGGAATATGACTAGTTATTGAACAAAATATATCACAAAAGAACCTCAAATAACTTGAAAAAACATGACTAATTTAGCCCCTATCAGAGTTAAGATATTATCTCATGATGTACCATGTAATCCTTAAATTCACCGAGAAGGTACTCTTTATTACGATCTGATCATAAGGTTTTGATCAGTTTACCTGTTTAACACTCTATTTCAGCCTTAAACTCTTTGAACTTGTCAAGTGAGTCAGAATTGCATCTCATCAGGTAAATGTAATCATACTTTGTACAACCATCAATGAAAGTGATGAAGTACTCAAACCCTCCTATCGCTAGTGTAGACAATAGATCACACACATCAGTGTGAATAAGGCTCAATATCTCCTTGGCTCTATCTGCCTTTTGAGTAAAAGACTTTTTGGTCATCTTTCCCATAAGAAAAAATTCACACTGAGGCCAACTTTCCAATCTCAATGAGCCCATAGGCCTGTCATGGATTAACCTCTAAATCCTAGTTGAGTTAATGTGATCTAACCTTCGATGCTATAGATAAGAGTCATTAATATTGGTTTTTCTCTTCCTACTTAAAAGTTCACTTTGAGCGTTATTTAATTGATTGTTAATAGGATTTATGAAGAATAAATTTTTATACATGTGCCCAATACATAAAACTTCTCCATTTCTACTGATATTAATACCAGATATTAATACAGGAATAGAAAGAAACAAAATAATCATGATTTATTAGTTTTGCAATTAAAATTAAATTTTGTCTAAAACTAGGTACATATAAAATATTCTTCAAAATAACTATTCTCTTAAAATCAAAATAAAGTTCCAACTCTCCCACTACTTGGGCCCATACTTGTGCTCGATTTTCTATGCATAGTCTATGTTTGCTCTTTTGGAGTCTTCTTATCTTTCTAAACACCTATAAGGAGTTATAGATATAATCAGTGACTCTAGAATCAACAGTTCAAGTGGAAGTTAATTCAACCATTAATATATACTCTAGAAAGTAAATATTACCGGTAGGATTTTTTTTTTACCTGAAGATCTGAACACTCCTTTTTCTAGTGTCCCTTCTAGCCATATTTGAAATACTTGCCCTTGGGTTTGTTGGGTTGGAACTTGGGCTGGGCCACTGCATTTCACTTCTTCTTTTTGAACTTTCTAGGCTTAGGCCCAATTCCAGAAGAAGAAGCCTTAGTAATCATGGCCTTAGACTGTGGCTTAATAACCGTCTCTGCCACATGGAGCTCCTTCATTAACTCTGTTAAACTTATATTTAACTTCTTCATGTTGTAATTCAACTTGAACTGAATAAAAGAGCATGACAAAAACTTGAGAACTATATCCACTTGGCTCTCTCAAGGTCAATTAGAGCCTCCAAGACTTTCGTTTCTTCGAAAGCAGCAATCATTTTGAGTATATACTCTCTGACTTATGCTCATTTAGCTATCTTAATGTTAATGATCGTTTTAAGAGTCTCTTGCGACTTGCAGGCCAGCTCTTATCAGCGAATATAGTGGCCAATGATGTGTTAATATCATAAGCAGTGGACATGTGCTCCTATTTGGATTAAAACACATTAGACATGTAGGCCAACATGTAGCAACGAGCCATCTCGCTGGCCTTCTTCCATTCTTTTTCAGCCTCACGCTCTGCCTCGGTGGAATCCTCCTCGATAACAGGGCGGGTTTCGTATAGGACATACTTATACTCCTCAACAGTGAATATTATGTCCAAGTTTCTTTTCCAATCTACATAATTTGGATTTGTTAGCTTATTCTCCTAGAGAATAATAGCCAAAAAACTGAAAGAACCTCCATCAACCATTTCTGAAAATCGAAAATTAAAAAAAAAATCTCAATTTGTAAAAAATAAATAATTTGTGCACTTTATCCCTATATTAAAACTAATAATAGTTAACTATATCACTATTGTCTTTAATATGATCAATTTGGTTTTTAGGAGAACTGATATAACTTCTTAGGAAGATAAATAATTTCTTAAACTAAGTGTGTTGACCACCATAAATCGACTACCCTTTTATGAAATGATCCAGAAGATAACTCCATTAAGGGAATGGTCGTTTCTTCTTTTTTTCTATGGACAATCCTCATTCTATGACCTCTAATTTGGACTGGCCGATCATAGTACGTGTCCCGGACATCAATTATGTCCATCCATTAGATTTAGATCCTTGTAGAATCTTCATTCTATACGAGTTCACTCCCAGTGTGACGCGAGGGGAATCACGATCTCTAATGAGGACCGTGATGAAAGTCGTGGGGGCCGTTGGAACTCCTCTCTCACTTAGTCTTTTAAAATAAAGATTTTCAAGAAAATATCTCATTAAATATCCCTTAATTCTTGTAAAATGTCTAAATTTATAAATCTCTATGTCAAGATAAAATCTTTTAAAAGATTTTCTATGGATTAATTTTACCTTGTTAAAAACTTAATGATTTAAAAATTTTCCTTTTAAAACTTCTTTGAGACTTTGGTCTCAAATTTTATTTAACAAAACAATTTTCTTGTAAAAATAAATTTAAATGGTTTATCCTTTTAGCTTTACAAAAATATCTAAATCCAAAGTATTCTCTATGTCGAGGATAAAACCTTTTAAGAGAATAACCAATCATTAATTTTTTTTTTAAGCTAAAATTAATCATTTAATTAAAGAAAATGTTTTTCTTTGTCAAAAATTCCCAAAGGCATTGGTCTTGAGAAAATGTGTACATAGGTTTACATAATAGAATCCAGCATGCTTAACAACTGTAAACAGTTTTCATACTTTTCCATTTGTTAGCCTAAATGTCCACATAATAAAATTAAATATATTAATTAATTAATATTCTTGTTTAATCCTAAATTCCTTATTATTATTTTTCATGCAAAATATTCCAAGAATATTAATTATGTAAAAAATAATAACTTCGTCTGATATGGGACCCAAAATAAAAAACAAATTTGTAAGAATATTGCAGGGAAAAATAAAAATTCTTCCACAGTCTTCACGCACCCGTCACACAGGATCATAGTCACCTAAACCGGATAAACCCTCACCCATCTAATCAAACCACGATCCACAAACCAAAAGGCTTGCTCCAGGCCACAGCCTGTTTGGGCACTTTATGTGCCTTAGCCGCACACGACTAGGGCCCAGCTAGCCAGAGCTGGGCACTTCTTGTGCCTCAAGCTACAACTAGCTCGGGTTCTGCCACACACAGTGCCCAATCCATGGCAGGCCCTAGTCCAGGTCGCAACCAGTTCTGCCCCTGGCTATGGTTCCCTCGGCTCTGACTGGTGGGTTCTCCCTCAAAAAACTAACTGGCGACTTGGCTTGTGTGATATAGCTTGTGAGCATGCACTGTTCACCATCTTCTTCATTTATTTCTAGCAGCATTTACAGATGATTTGTTTACAAATTTCAACAAAAATCAACCAAAACAAACGCCTATGCCCTTTAAACTCTGGGCTTACACGATTCATCAACTATTAATCATTACAAAAGTGTATATCTCGACGACAAGATATACAGAAAAACTATCATATACCAGTAAACACGAAGGATCACATAAAGCATTCAAAAACAATTCTTTCTGCTTTTAATTAAGCCTAAGCATGCTCATAAGCCGTAAAACGTTGGCTCTGATACCACTTGAAGTTGGATCGCAGCCTAAGAAGCATACAGAAAGCAACAAAAAATTACAGAAAACAATAGAAGCTCTAAAAATTATACCTCTGTGATTTTTTTGGTTTGGTTGCTTAGGCTAAACAGATGGAACTTGCATTGATTGAACAGCTACTAGTTCACTCGTGGGTGCTTCTGGATCAAAGCTTGCAAGTCGACAGCTTCGTCTGTACATGGATGCAAAACCTTCAGCCTTCTGGAATATATCCGCTGCCTAATCTCAGTCAGTGAAAGTTTTTTGGGACAAAAAAGATCTATCTAATCCCTTGACCAATTGCTAAAAAGCAATACCAAGGGAATGTGTTTCTCTGCTTTTGTGTCTCTTTGAATAAGCCAGTTGACACACAAAGGGAAAATTAGAGAGAACATATGTGAGAAAGATAAAATGACTTCAGTTGTTTTTAATACTGAGAACCCAGACTATATGTTAATCACCATGCAACCAAGTGCAGTTTTTCCTTCTATTAAGACCCCTTAACCAGTTGAATTTCTTTTCTCATATGATTTTCGGCAGGCATGCACGGTTAGCCCTAGCCTAATATGGGCTAGGGTTTGCACGTTGGACCCTTGGCTCAATCTATTGGGCTAGGTTCTAAATAATCTATTTATTCCTAGACCAAGTCCAATAAATAAATTATTAATTAACCCAAATGAACCAGGACAATTATTCAATGCCTTTTTCTAGTCCACACTAGGCCAAAACTAATTATTCAATCTGAGGTCAAACCCTAAACAATTTATTGACCAACTAAACCAAACTAATAAATAATTCTCTCTTTGGACCATTTATTTTATTCTAACTCAATAAATAAACCAGACTACCTGAATAAAATAAAATTTATTTTATTTAAGACTAATTTCTTAACTCAAAATTAATTAGGATTTATGGGCTATTTCGAGGATCAAAAGACACATTGTTTTGGCTACTAAAATGACCAAAATACCCATGCTACATAATACCTATATTTTATATTTTAAATATTTTTTAATATCACTATAAGAAAATATTGACTCAAAAACAATGCTGCGTAAGCAAAGTCTCTGACCTACAAGTGTTATAATGATAGGGCTTAAATTAGTCATAATTTTGTGATACATTTTTTCAATAACTAGTCATATTCCTTCATATTTGAGATTTTACCTTTAGAAATGTATTTTGTGCAATATTTTAGATTTTAGTGATAAAACAAGACAAAAACGTCGCAAAACAGAATAGAGGTGGCGCCGGACAAGGTAGAAGAACCGGTGCCGGCCACATACTGTTGACACATACTTTGAGACGATAAAAAATCAGTGAAACGGTTCGAAACATAACCGAACCTGCGCTGGCTGGGAAGCTGGAACCGGCGCCAACTGCATTCTGGAAAATATTGTGCGAAAATCAAGAAAAAATCGACAAACAACTGAGGAAACAGAACACAACCGATGCCGACTCCAGGCAGCTAAGGTGGCTCCGACTGTGCCTTGATGATAAGGTGATGCCATGAATTTTGCACGTGATTTTTGGTAATCTGCAGAATTTTAGTATCTACCTACTTCTAATCGGCCAAAAACTCTACACCAATGAATTTAGGCACTTCCTAAACCTATAAATAGATGAAAAACACAAGAGAAAAGGGATAATTCATAGATCATAACAGAAAATCACTCAAATCAAATGAGGAATTCTTCAATTAAAGAGGGTTGTGCAAAAAGGTCTTCAAAAGAAAAAGAATGAGGCTTGTCTATGAGTTCTTTCTTTTACTTTATTTTCTTTTTCTTGAACAATGATGTATTAACTGTTTTATTGTAATTTGACATTGTTTTAGGTATTCATGATTTTTAGAGTTACTTTGATCTTTTGATTAATTGATTGTTATTCTTGATATTTAATTACTTATGCTATAACGAGATTAATTGGTTGTTTCTTCTATTAACTTGCTTGAAAAAATGATTGATGGTGGTTTCAATTTATTAGTTTCATATTTGTTATCTATTAACTTGCTTGAAAAAGAGGTTAACTGCTAAGAACAAAGTAAAGGTTAATTGATGTCTGTCAGAATATAGATTCATTGGTTAATTTCATGTTTTAAGTTTGCCAAAATATGAAAATTTAATCAAGGATTGTGGTTAATGCATCTTTTGGGTGAATTAGTTGAGACAGAATATGTGATACTAATTTGTCTAGAAGATAGTGATTTCATGAATTGAAAAAGAAGTGAATCTATCTTAATCCTTCATGATGCCAAGAGAATAATTAGTTATGATAATAATTACGTACTTTAAGATCATGTTTGTCAAAATAATGGTTTGAGTTACATAATTCTCCATCCTTGACATGTATATATTCTTTTATTTTATTTTGTTTTGTTTTGTTTTGTTTTTCACTTTATTGAGTCGATTAAACAATAAAAGAAAAGTGATTACTGCATACTTGTTCCTTGAGGATCGACACTCGTTTGAACCCTATGCTATGTTAATGATGAGTACGCTTGTTCATATGTGTAATTTGGGGTTAATGTTTTAATTTAAGCTTGATTGAGAATGCGCTTATTTTTATATGATTTTTATATCCAAATAAATACGCATCAAATTTTTGGCGCCGTTGCCAAGGAATAATATCATGAAAACTTGAATTTTATTGATTTAACCATGTGAATATGTAAATATGTGATATGTACAATTGTTCTTTATGTAACAAGGTGCCATCTTTTGTATCGTGTGTATCTTTATAATCTAACTTACTAACTTTGACTATGTTTAATTGACTAACTTTTTCTTCTTTTAATTTTGTTCTAATTATGAATTCCGTTATCTAACTTGCTTCTTGTCTTTGCTAGATGTTAGCCTTGGTACATGATCCAATGCCCTAAAGGCAATATAGGAGATTTCGTTTTAGTTTGATTTATTTCTTCATGAATTAAATTGCATTGTTCATTATTGCTGCATGTTCATCATTTTTATTTCGTTTAAAAAAAAAAACATTAGTGTATTGATGATAGATTGGCAAAATTACAAGCTAACCTTTATGTTTTTAGTGAGACGTCATTAGAAAAATTAATAAATTCTTTGGTTGCCAATACAAATTCATCTATTCAGTGGCATGAAGAAGTTTCCCAACGTTTGTGCGATCAAAGGAAATAATTAGTTCAGATTGTTGAGGAGACTCGTGAGTTCATGCTAACCCTTACAATTGACCATGGAGCAAAAAGAACGGCTATGAGGGACAATTGCATAATGTGGCAAGAGAGGTATTTAATTCTACTTTATGTACTCATAAGTCTAATATTTCTTTGTCACATGATTTATTAGGTTCCTCTCACTTCTTGGAGAACAATAGTCCCAATGATGATGTATGGAGTTTAACATGCCTCAAGAAGTTAGATTTATCATTCAGTCTAAGAAACCCTTTGAAGATATTGATGAATTCTACCATTTACCCCAATTCTAGAGAGGTAACTTGGTATTTGTAGAAGCATTCAAAAGTAAGGATTTCCCAATCCCATCTTTAAGAACTTAAATACTAAGTTTAAAAGGGTATTTTAAATTGTAAAAATTCTTTTGAATGGTTAATCGGTGATTTCAACATTGATGCATCCGTTAGATACCATGTGCACTCATATGTTGAAAAAAATATTTTTGTGTCTAAAAGAATGTTAGAGAATGAGGTTTATGTATTTGGCTTTGTTGAGACAAATCGTTTTCATGAACCCTCCATTTTTCAAAATCTTCCATTCTTCATTCTACATTCATCATGCCTATCTTCTATTTTGAGCTTTAATTTCTTTTCAAAAGGTTTGATGAGGAAGCATGATGGGTTTAGAGAGTTTTTGTTTTTTTTTATTATTATTTTAGTTTTTTTCTTTAGTTTGTTTTCTTTTATTTAGGTATATTTTTATTTTATTATTATTTTTCTTGTACTTTTATTTGTGTTTTATTTTATAGAAATAAAGTCCTCTTGGACAAGCCCTTCTCTTTACCTCAAGTTTGGATATCTATTAGAGTATTATTGCACTTGGACAATATTATTTAAACTTTCTTACCCCTTATTATTTTTAGTCCATTTGGAGATGCTTTCTTATGTTTATTTTTGTCACTGAGGACATTGTCCAATTTAAGTATAGGGGAGTGGTTTGGTGATATACTTTGTCCAAGTTTTTATCAATTTTATTGTGAGCACAAAGTATGTAAGTATTTTCTTTCTTCTCTTTTTCCCTTTATTTTTAGTCTCGTGGCAGTAGTTCTTTGCTCTATTTGTTTGAAGACAATGTCCAGTTTAAGTGTGGGTGAGTGGTTAGATTGAGAATTCTTCTATGCATCATTCTTTTATACTTTATCCTTCTTGTGAGCAAATTTTTCGAAAATTTTTCTGATTTTCTTTGCGATTTCAAGAGGCATTTTAATGCATGTCTTTGTGATAAATCATAGAGCATATGTTCTATATCAATTATGGCTTACGTATGACTTTTTTCACGCACTTGAACTAAGTAGTTCTTGATCATAGGCTTTACATTATTCTTAAACTATTTTTTCACTAAAATTTATTGAACATTCTAGAACTTACTTGAATACCTTTTGAGGCAAAATAAGAAAGACATTCATGATTTAACTTAGGGATGACGATAATAGGCCTTCTTTGGATAGTTTGAGATTTTCAAGCCTACCTATTTGACATTATCCCTAGTGCTTGTTTTAAGCCTAAATTTTTTTAATTTCTTTCTTAAAACCCGTTATCATAATTTATCCATTACTTCTTTCTGAGAGTTTGAACAATTTTTTCAAATCTTTGGTTGCTCTTAATGGATAAAAGTACATGTAGGAGAATGTGAGGGAATATACTTGTGTAAAGATCATGACTTGTTACTTTCAGTCATGCATTAATAGTTGTGTTGAGTTGGGAAAGGAGAAAAGAAAGAAAAGAGAAGAAAGATTGAGAAAACAAAAAGCTGCTATAAAGGATTGAAAGAGAAAAACTGAGAAAGAAACAACAGCAGCATTTGAAGAGAAAGTAAAAAAGAAAGAAAAATTGAAAGAGAAAGAAAAGAAAGATTACAAGAAGAATGGTGGTTGAGCTATAAGTATTTCTGTAAAACTTGAGTTCACATCAAGTCCTTGGCACCATTGTTGAAATGTTTGAATGATCTTGTGAAAAAAGTAGTGATGAGTTGAGAATGATTGATGAAAATGCAAGATTTGCTTGAACTATGCTATAATTGCTATACAAGGTTAGGGGTGTTGATTGATTTTAGAATATGAGAGTAAGAAGAGTTTGGAATTTCTTGATACATTGTGTTTATCCTTTTCTTGCAAACTCTTATCTTCTTTGATATTTGATTTCCTATATCCTTTGTTTGACAAGCTGCATCACAAGCCCTTTAGCCTTACATTACAAGCTTGAAAGTCTTACTTGACTTAAATAGAATCATGATATGTCTCGAATTAGTGGAGAAAGTGTATGAAAAGTAAGCTTATAGAATGCATATTTTTTTTCTTGAACTAAATTCTTTCCAATGGTTTGAGAATATTGTCAAATATTGGGATGGTTCAACTAGTCAATCTTCACTTACACAAGTCTTGCATTTGTTATGAAGGATGTAGTAGCATATGTTTTATATTCTTGAATAAAGAAAGCATTAGAGATATCATTTTGAAATTGATTGAGTGATTCCTTGAAAACTTGTGTTTTTTCTACTTGTCTTTGATACTTTGCTTGAGGACAAGCAAAGAGCTAAGTGTGGGGGAATGTAATATGACCTAAATTAGTCATATTTTTCCTAATTATTTGAAGCTATTTTATGATACATTTTATTCAATAACTAGTCATATTCCTTCATATTTGAGATTTTATCCTTTGAAAGGTATTTTGTACAATATTTCAAATTTTAGGGGTAAAATAAAGTAAAAATGTCATAAAAGAGAATAGAGGCAGCGCCAGATAGGGCAAAGGAACCGGCGCTGGCCACGTACTGTTGTCACACACTTTGAGGTAACAAAAAATCAGTGAAACGGTCCAAAACATTACCAAATCGGCGCCGACTGGGAAGCTGGAACCGGTGCCGGCTACATTCTGGAAAACATTGCGAGGAAATCAAGAAAAAATCGACAAATAACTGAGGAAATAGAACACAACCAGCACCGGTTCCAGGCAGCCAAGGCGGCACTGGCTGTACCCTGATGATAAGGCGGTGCCTTGAATTTTGCACGCAGTTTTTGGTAATCTGCAGAATTTTAGTATCTTCCTACTTCTAATCAGTCAAAAACTCTACACCAACGAATTTAGGCACTTCCAAGCCTATAAATAGATGGAAAACACAGAAAATCACTTAAATCAAAGAAGAAATTTTTCAATCAAGGAGGGTTGTGCAAGAAGGTCTTCAAAGGAAGAAGAATGAGGCTTGTCTATGAGTGCTTTCTTTTACTTTATTTTCTTTTTCTTAAACAATGATGTATTAACTGTTTTATTGTAATTTGACATTATTTTAGGTATTCATGATTTTTAGAGTTACTTTGATCTTTTGATTAATTGATTGTTATTCTTAGTATTTAATTACTTGTGCTTATTACGAGATTAATTGGTTATTTCTTCTATTAAGTTGCTTGAAAAAGAGATTGATGGTGATTTCAATTTGTTAGTTTTATATTTGTTATCTATTAACTTGCTTGAAAAAGAGGTTAATTGCTAAGAACAAAGTAATTAAAGGTTAATTGATGTCTGCCAGAATATGAATTCATTGGTTAATTTCATGTTTTAAGTTTGCCAGATATGGAAATTTAATCAAGGATTGTGGTTAATGCATCTTTTGGGTGAATTAGTTAAGACAGAATATGTTATGCTAATTTATCTAGAAGATAGTGATTTCATGAATTGAAAAAAAAAAAGTGAATCTATCTTAATCCTTCATTATACCAAGAGAATAATTAGTTATGATAATAATTAAGTACTTTAAGATCATGCTTGTCAAAATAATGGTTTGAGTTACATAATTTTCTATCATTGACATGTATATATTCTTTTATTTTATTTTATTTTATTTTTCACTTTATTGAGTTGGTTAAACAATAAAAGAAAAGTGATTAATACATACTTGTTTCTTGAGGATCGACACTTGTTCAAACCCTATGCTATGTTAATGATGAGTACGCTTATTTATATGTATAATTTGGGGTTAACATTCTAATTTAAATTTGATTGGAAATGTGCTTATTTTTATATGATTTTTATACCCAAATAAATATGCATCATATAACAAATATACCCCTCTACGTAACGCCGTACATTTAGAGAGAAAAAATGTACTAACACCTCTCTAAACAACAACTACCATTCTTAGACCTCTAATCCAATGATCCACGACTTCCTAAAACGTTTCTACTTTCCAAGGGAGCTACCCTAAAGCAAACATTCAAGTCATGTTTCCCAAGGTCATGGATTATTAAATCATTCGAATAGTCATAAGGGATGACATAGCGTAAAAGCTATCTTATACGAGTCCGTCTTAACTAACTAATTACATATACTCAACATACAAGTATATTGGTCCTACGATAGAACCATAACTACAGTATATCAAAATATAGGTTTTCAGTTTTACCAGACCACCAACTCATACTCAAGTCGTAGTGTATAAGTCCACGTTGTAGCAGTAATAGTCTGGATTTCTACCTTATAGTACTTTTAGAAACCACTACTATAGATCTAGTTCTACTTATTCGAAATACGCTTATATTATGAAGTGAGAGAACTATTCACTGGCTAAAGGTAAGCCATTCCACATCTAGAATTCACAACATAATAATCTTATCGTGATGAAATTCTCATTCTCATCATTAGGTTAAGATAACAGTTTATGTGTTAAATAACTCGTGATCTATATCTTATTGTGAAAGATCTCTATTAACATGAATCACTTACTTAAACACAATGGGTCTTTTGCAGCGAAATTGTGCACAAATTAAAATGAGAAAACATAAACAATTTATGAGAATAAAATTTTTATTAATTTAATCAAAATTATATCAGAAATACAGTCTTAATGGGCATACATTCCAACAAATATTTAGCTTGAATATAGGTTTTCAATCACTATTTATGTATGTAATATTTGTTTAGACACAATGCTTATTCTCATATGTTAGCTAAATTTTGAATATTACATTGAGGCAATTTGAATTGTTTATCTTTAATTTTATGTTTGTTTTTCTGTAATTACTTTAATATTGGTTATATATATTTAATTTATTTTTAGTTTCTATGGTATCAGTATAATTGTATTAGGGCACAATGTATGGAGCCCACTTCTCACAGAGTGGATTTAGGTCCGATTATACCGGATGTATTGACATTGCAGTGTAGACATAGGTCGTCATATATTTGGGCAGGACAGTCATATAATAATGTTATTACTGCAAAGCAAAATGATAGCATGTCTTAAGAAGCTCAACCATTCTATTACCATGTCAAGCAGCTCATAGATATTACCAGTTTCGATAAACTGCATCGTTTATGTTATATATGATGGAACGAAAAACTAAGGAACATGCATGGCACAACGAAATTTAAAAAAAAAAAAAAAACCCCTCTACGTGTCCTCTTCTGGTCTGGTTGAGAAGACGAGGCACCAACCACGGGAGAAGTTACCTACCTTGACAACGATTCCGGCAAGAAACCAGCGATCCGTCGGCTTCTTCTTGGCATGTACACGAAGCTTTTCACTTCTCAGAATATCCCTCCGTCTATCTATATTGGTGAAACAACCTATGCGAAGATGGTCCTTCTTAATCCTTTACTATTAATTAGCAAAGACAAAAAGATGGAAAAATGAGAAGAAGAAGAAAATGTGAGAGAGAGAGAACAGAGACAGCTTTGGGGTTTTTTTCCTTTAGTATTGTGTGTGTATGTGCATGTGTGTGTGTTTTTTTTTCTATACAACGACTCCTATTCACATCCCAAATAACCCAACCCTGGTGTTTGGATATTTCAAACATACGTAGGCTATCAACAGAAGAGGTTTGGGTTATCCACAATTCTTCTATACTGTGAATAATAAAAAACCCTTTAGTCCAGACTATTAGGTCAAAATAATTTATCATTTTTTCTTGGACCCAATGAGTCCAAAAATAATAACCATTAATTATTTATTTCATGAGCCTATTAAAATAACTCAAAAAATAAATAATGAGCCCAAATGAACTAAAATAATTATTAAGCCTTTTATTAACTAGTTTAAGCCTAAGTTAATTTTTTTAATTATTTAATCTGGACTTAGGCCCTGAATAATTAATTAACCAATCAAATTAGAAAATAAATTTAATTTCTTTAATTTCTTTTATTTTATTTCAATCCAAAAATAAATTAGATTTTCTAAATAAAATAAAATATTTTTTCCATTGTGACTATTTACTCGACCTAAAATAATTAGGACTTACAGGTTATTCTGAAGACCAAAAAGACACATCGCGTTGACGTCTAAAATGACCAAAATACTACTGCTATATAAATAATTGTATTTTGCATTTTAAATATTTTCTAATATCACCATAAGAAAATATTAACCCCAAAGGTAATGTTGCGTTAGCTATGTCTTCGACTTACAGGTGAAATGACTAAAATACCCCTATACACATCGCCGTACATTTAGAGAGGAAATAGTGTACTAACACCTCTCTAAACGACATTTACCATCCTTAGGCTTTTAGTCCAATGATCCATGACTTCTTGGAATATTCCAACTTTTCAAGGGAACTGCCCTATAGCCAATATCTAAGTTATGTTCCCTAAAGTCCTGGATAATTAGATCATTCGGACAACCAAAATGGGCGATATAGTATAGACACTATCTTGTACAAGTTTGTCTTGAATAATTAGTCACATATACCCAATATACAAATATATTGGTCATTCTAAAGAACTTCAACTATAGTATATCAAAGCATACATTTTCAGTTTCGTCAGACCATCAACTTATACTCAAGTTGTAGAGTACAAGTCCACGTTGTAGCAGTAGTAGTCTGGGTTTTATCATATAGTACTTTTAGAAAGCACTACTACAGGTCCAGTTCTACGGATTCAAAATACACTTGTGTTATGAAATAAGTAGACTACTCATTGGCTAAATGTAAGTCATTCCCTATTTGAAATTCATAATACAATAACCTTGTTATGATGAGATTCTCACTCTCATTATCCGGTTAAAAATAATAGTTTATGTGTTAAGTATCTCATGGTTCATACCTTACTGTGAAAGACCTCCATTCACATAAACCATTTATTTAAACACAATAGGTCTTTTCCAATAAAATCGTGCACAAATATAAAGAAAATTTCACAAATAAATTTTGAGAAAAATACTTTTATTAATACAAGTAAAAAATACATCAGAAACCTAGTCTAAGATGGCATACATTCTAATAATATAAAAATTGACCATCCACTAAATACAGCATTAGTGAAAAGATAGTGCTAAGAGACACACACTTTTCACCTTAAAGTTGGATATGCTATCATCACTCTTCAGGATGTAGAGGTCCTTTTCGAATTACATGTAAATGGTGATCCTATATGTAAAAGTTGGTTCTTACATATGCTTGTAGAGTTAATTGATATGTGCAACAAGCTATTAGGATTTTGACCGACTCTGACAGACTTTGATAGATATCAGTTGAAGATCATTTCCCTCAAGAAAGCATTAAGTCAACCACTACCTATACACCCGATGCCAGAAATGATAGGTCAATACATACGGTGTCATATTATGTAGCTCATTGGTGGCTTTCTGTTCTCGAACAAGTCCGTCAACAGAGTATATTTGCGCTTCTTAAAATGCATCCGTAATTTAGAGCTATAGGCATGCTTAGTTGGAAAAGTGCAGCTTTGGCTCATCTATACCATTGTCTATACAACGCTATATCCTATAGAGTGCATATTATTAGTGGCCCATTACTGTTAGTTCTGGTATGAACCGAACGTTTTTTAAAAAATCTTATCACTATTTCAAAATAATAATAAGTATAATTTTTCTAAGCAATAGTTATTAATGTTAGAATAGTTGTAGGCTTAGGAGCGTATTCCTATTATCAAACCAATTAAAGTCCGTCCAGTAGAGGATGTTGATCCACAATCCCCTAGAGGATCAGTATAGGAGGGACCGTTAGAGCTTTCCCGAACTCTGACATATATGCTATTTGCTTATAGGGATCAGTTGGATAGAGGGTAAATAAGGTTTTTGGCAAATAAAAAAATTACTCTTGAATAAAATCTGTTTTGAGAGAAAAAAATGTTCTTCGAATTTTTTACCAACAACACTTGAAACAGCGAGAGCTTTTCAGAATGACTTGAAAAATATCTAGACTCAGAATAAGGCAAGATGCACGATACAATTAATGTTGGATTGAAAATGGGTTGGTGAGAGCCTTTAAAGATTTCTTTAAGAAACTAAGAAAATTTGAGCTAAGATGATGTGTTTAGATTTGGGTATAAAAATCATATAAAAAGAAACACATTCCCAATCAAGTTTAAATGAAAATGTTAACTCCAAATTACACATATGAGCAAGCGTACTCATCATTAAGCATAGTATAGGATTTCAAACGAGTGTTGATCCTCCAAGAACAAGTATTCATTGGTCACTTTTCTTACATTATTTAACCGACTCAATAAAGTGAAAAAGAATAAAAATAAAATAAAATAAAATAAAAGAATATATATATGTCAAGGATAGAGAATTATGTAACTCAAACCATTATTTTGACAAGTATGATCTTAAAGTACCTAATCATTATCATAACTAATCATTTTCTTGGCATCATGAAGGATTAAGATAGATTCACTTCTTTTTCAATCCATGAAATCACTATCTACTAGACAAATTAGCATCACATATTATGTCTCAACTAATTCACCTAAAAGATGCATTAAACATAATCCTTGATTAAATTTCCATATTCTGGCAAATTTAAAATATGAAATTAACCAATGAATCCATATTCTGACAGACATCAATTAACCTTCAATTACCTAGTTCTTTGCAATTAACCTCTTTTTCAAGTAAGTTAAGAGACAATAAATATGAAATTAATGAATTGAGACCACCATCAACCCCTTTTTCAAGCAAGTTAATAGAAAGAAACAACCAATTAATCTCGTAATCAGCACAACTAATAAAATATCAAGAATAAAAATCAATTAATCAAAAGATCAAAATAACTTTAAAAATCATGAATACCTAAAACAATATCAAATTATAATAAAATAATTAATATATCATTATTCAAGAAAAGAAAACAAAGTAAAAGAAAGTACTTATAGACAAGTCTCCTTCTTCTTCCTTTACAGGCCTTCTTGCACAATCCTCATTGATTTGGTAGAATTCCTCATTGATTTGAGTGATTAGATGTTATGATCTACGAATTCTCCCTTTTTCCTTGTTTTTTCCCTCTATTTATAGGTTTTAGCAGCGCCTAAAATCGTTCCTCTAGGGTTTTTGGCCGACTAGAAGTAAGAAAATACTAAAACTCTGCAACTTGCCAAAAAAATGTCCATGAAAATCGAGGCACCGCCTCAGCATTAGGGCGTAGCTAGCGCCGCCTGTCTTGCCTAGGGCTGGCGTTAGTTATGATCTATTTCTCCAGTCGTTCATTGATTTTCTTGATTTTCGCGCCAAGTTTTCTAAAGTGCAGCTGGCGCCGCCTCTTGCCTCCTAGCCGGCGCCGATTTAGTTTTGTTCTGCTCCGTTTCATTGATTTTTTACCGCTTCGAAGTGCGTGCAAGTAGCACGTGGCCAGCACCGGTTCCTCTGTCCTGGTCGGCATCGCCTCTATTCTATTTTGTTACATTTTTATCTTATTTTACCCCTAAAATTTGAAATAATGCACAAAATACCTTTTCAATGATAAAATCTCAAATATGAAGGAATATAATCAGTTATTGAATAAAATGTATTACAAAATAGCCTCAAATAACTAGAAAATATATGGCTAATTTAAACCTTATCATAAGACGATTTGCAGCTGATCCAAAAAAAAAAATGCAGAGAGATATAACACAGGATTTATAGTGGTTCGATCTACCAAGATCTACATCCACTACCTTAAGCTCACACTTAAAGATTTTTAATCAGATTTCTTTCACCTAACTCAATGGTATCAATTTGTACCAAATACAAGAGAGGATCACCATACTTGGTTTTCCAAAACCTCTCAATCAACTAACAAATCAAGGTTCACCCCAAATGGATTTTACACCACAACCTTGATACATAAAGATGATTGAAGATAAATGAAACAAAAGTGGTTCACTTCTTTAAGTAGATATACATAAAGAATAAGCTCAAACACTTTTACCTTTTAGATACAATTTGATTTCACTTTGAAACACTATAATAAAAGAGATTTTTGTTTTCTATAGAGTAAGATTATTTCTTAAAAGGATAGGACAAAAATTTACTTTCAAATCGAATTTTGAAATCTTTTATAGAGGGATAAAGTGAAGTTTCAACGGCTAGAAAACGGCTAGTTTTCAATGTCAGAATTGTCAGAATTTTGAAGGACTCAAGTTTTGGACGATGGTGCATCCAAAAGGTAAGTTCAAAATGGCATTTTTTTCAGGCAGAATTGATTTGATACTATTCACAAAATTTTGGACGAAACTTTTGGATGTGGGTTCACCCAAATCACTCAATCCAAAATTCTGAGGATTTACAATTTACAAAAATTTTTGAAAAATTTTTGTTTTAGTACTTTAAGGTAGAAATAAACTAAATTATAAAGTAAAGAAGATATAGGAATTTACACAGAGAAATACCTTAACAAAGATTCCTAATCTAAGGTTCTTCCATAACGGATTCTTGGTATACAATCTCTTAAGCTTGATCTTCTTCTTGATTTCCTATTCTTAGATTCTATTGCTTCAAGAGTTTCTTGGTAATCTAATTTGTACGCCTTCGAAGAACTAAGGTCAAACATGTAAATCAATATTTTTCATAAGTCAAAATACAAGAGAATGCCCTTAGGACTAACATGATACAACATGATCATGTAAATATTACTTCAACCAATTTGTTATCAACAATAATTTTAAGTTCATTATTTCTTATTGACCATGACAATTTATCTTTATATAGTTTATCTGGCAGTCTTATGATGAGTATATATTGGCTACCCTACCCCCTTATCGCACTCATGGGTGAAACATCTGGGCGTCTATCACCTCCCTAATTTGTTGAGAGACAATAGAGGTGCAACGCCGAGATAAAGTCATGCAACAATTTGGATAAATAATCCATGTTGCAGTTGACACTGGTGACAATTTGCATACACATGACATGAGGACTACCAGTGCAGGATGGACCGAGAATAATTCAATACATCTTACTAATTGAGTTAATAGGCATTCAACTGTTCTGAGTGGAGAACCCAATTACGGTCAGAATATAGTTTTGCATGAATATGCAGCATGGTATTGGACTAACACTATGCGATTGGTTGATAACCCGACTATATCGCAATCTAACCCTGTGGGCTATCAATCGAGCAGTGGGGTGATTGAAATATTAGTATGTAGATTTTTTTAATAGTACTATGCAATAAAAAATATAGAATTTTCACTTAAACATTTTATTGACATTTTGAAATATATACGTAGGTTGATTCGATGCACCAGATATTATACTTGGGCAACGAAAGATATCAAAATGTGGATTCTATAACTAGACAAGTGTTGGCGTCGATAATGAGTCTCGCCACACGTTTGTTAAGTGCTACTGGTGAGGTAGGTTGTTTGAACCACCCACCATACGAGCTATCTAGAAGAAGCTACATTTCTGATCTAATACCTCCGATCCTACAAGAAGTCAATCGTGAAGTACCACCAGTGCAGAGGTGGGTAGACGGGCATGTAGACGTGCTGCAACTGATAATCTTCAGCAAGATCACAACTCTCCTGTACATAGAAGAGAATATGATTATGAACAAGGTGATAATGCAATGGTTGAAGATAGACATACTAATTTTGTTACTCCGCAGCACCTAATCTTCGATACTAGATTCTAACTTCAGCTGATGAATTTGCTGTTGGTCCATCGATTGGATGGTCTTGGAGATGGCACAGGCAGTCTACAAAGGATGAAGGTCCATCCCACCATGTCGAGGAGCAAGATGAAGAACAATCTCAGGAACAACATCAAGAACAACCTCAGAGATGAGTTCAACCTCCAAGGAACCGTCGAGGATTTCATTGTGGAATTAGCTATCATCTTTTTTTTATATTATTTCATGTGTAATAAAATTCATTGTTTGTTTTGGATTTTAAATTTCATGACTTGACAATCATAAAAGATAACCTATTATTTATGATCGCTACTAATATGAAAAAGTCACAAAAGATTTGGGACCAATATTAAAAACTCAACTCAACCAATGTTAAAATACCTATATTAATAAATTCGCGAATACAAAATACCTCAAGTAAGATAATCATAATATGAATGAAAGAGGGAATTACATTTCATTAATAGTCACAATTACATTCAAATTTTAAGTTAAAATAAAATTAATAAAATATCGTTATCAAATTGATGATATTTAATTTATTTAAAATTAAAGACAAAACAATAATTTCAATTTAGTTTGGCCATCTTTGAAAACAAAATTAATAACAATAAAACTTTGAAGTCAAATAAAATATTATTTTTAAATGCTTTTTTAAAACAAAAAAAATGCGCAAAATATTTATGAAATATTAAAATATTATTCACTAAAATATAAATCAATATTTTCATATTTTCTTTAATATTTCACCTATTATTTGAATTCATTTAAATTATAAATTATTTGGATTAAAATATATGGGGATTATGAAATTTAGATAATTGAGATTTAACATATATTATTTGTTAAGATCAATTTTAAATTAATAAATTTTAATTGTGAATTATTTAAATTTATATAGGACTTTTCATATTTTGTGTTATTTTAAAATATTAATTCTTTTTAAATAAAAATTTAGAAAGTTATGAAAATGAAATAAAACAAGAAAAGAGAGGAAAAAGTTTTAAAAATGAAAAAATGTAGAAAGGAAAGAAAATATAGGAAAAAGAAAATGTAAAAAAAAAAAAAAAGAAGAATGGACCTCACGCCTGTCAAACTCGAGGAAGAGTCAACCTCGTGCCAACCAAATGCGAGAAAGGCTCAACCTCGCGTCTGGCTTTTTGACTAGCAGAAGGTGTTTAGTTCGGACAGTGCATTTCGTGTCTATGGGACGTGAGGTGCAACAAGACCTCGCGCCTCACAAATGCGAGGAACGGCTTTTTGACTAACTTTTGCTAGTTGGTCAGGCACAATGCATCTCGCATTTGCGAGACGCGAGGTCCTTATGTACTTCGCGTTTTGCAGATGCGAGAAATCCCATGTATGTCATATGTGTCTCATCTGAACCCCATTTGGTAGGTAAAATGGGTTTGGGCTCATTTTGGTCAAAGACTCAAGGATGCTAGGGGAACAATGAGGCTTGTCCCTCTGCCGTTCAACTCTTGTCATCATGCTCGTGGTAGTGGCCATATTGCTGGCGGGTCTCATGGTCATCATGGTCAGGGATGCCCACAAGGCTATGCTTGGGGGACCTTGCCCCTCTCCCCCCACCCGCTCCAATTTTTTTAAAATTCTCATTAATAGTACTATATTAAATAATAAATTATAAAATATATATATATATATATGTATATATGACCTCCTCTTTTTTTTTTTAATCTCTTTTACTAATGTAGTATATTGAATTATGATTATAAAATATTTGTATACATATTATATTATTGAATGCTTTCTAAATTCATTAATTATTGTTTTTTATATTTATTAAATTTTAAAAAAATTAATATTTTTAACCTATCATAATGTTTAAAATACTTATTTAGCCTATCCATCAATTGAATTACTTAGGTACTTGGAAAGCTAAAAACCCACCAATTTAAACTACTTGTGAGGTCCTATGACTCTAAGTACTTAAACTTAATATGCCTTTCTTATTTTATCATTGACCCTTCTTTTCATACCGATACCAAAAAATAGAAAAAAAGCTCTGCCCTTTCTTCTTGGCATTCTTACTTTGCTTCAATTGTGCGTCCTGTGCCGTCCCATTTCAGCCGCCCCCAAGTGTTTATTCCGCGTCCGTCCCTGATCATGGTGTTTGGGCATGATTTTTGAGCTTGATTCTAATCCATATTCAAGTGGTGGACGTGGTGTTTGGGGTTGATATACTGACATGAAAATGTTTTTTTTTTTTTTTTGGGCTTTTGGTTTGAGAACCGTGTAAGACAATAACTACTATTAATTCATTCTTACTACTATTAATTTATTCACAAGAATTATAACTACTATAAGTATTAAATTCACTCTCAAGTTGTGTTAATATTGGCCCTTTCCTTCCTTTTAACAATGATACAGAATATTATAATACATTGTAATAGCTTCTGATTAATAATACGCAGTAATAATGTAACAATCTCTTATTAATGATATTGTAATAATTTCTTATTGAAATACAGGGATTAGTTTTCTCTTACTCTTCTGTTCTTTCATTAAACTCTTATCCTTCTGTTCTTTAATTAAGTTAATTCTCTGAGTTTCGAAGACAATCTAATACTTCGTTGAGATAATGCTCTTCGGATTTCCTGTTTCTATTTTTTTCATTAAGATAAAAATAAGGCTTTTTTCTTTCATTAAGATAATGCTATTTGAGTTTCCTACAAAAGGAAAACCTCAATAAGTATAATTTTTGAATTCTCATGATCAAATGATCCCTGTTGGCAAGAAAATAAAATATTAACCAATTAAACGGCAAAGAAAAGGAAAGAAGATGAGAAAGCTCTGGAGAGAGAGAGAGAAACTAGAAGTACATATAAAAAGAACAGTTTCAAATCCATAATAGTCATCACATATTACAGATCACTCTCTAAAAGGAAAATCCTAGGATTCTTGGGTCTTGCACCTGACAAGGAAATCAACAGCATTACACATAGAGGTTCAATTATTGTAACACTACATCAACAATCTAGTGATCAGAAGTTCAAACTGAGAAACTACAGCTGCTCGTGAACAGTTATTCTTCTCAGTATTGGAGCCTTCCAGAATCCTAGGAATGGTGTGTTGCTTTGCTAGTTAAAAAACTTCCTGATCTTAGGGAGGGGCTGCTGTAAACTACTGCCCAGACAATAAGGAATTAAGTACACAAAAGGGCTCTTAAGGGCAGCTTACAAACTTAAGGAGAGGAGGCGTTGGGTCCCCATCCTTCTTTTTCGTAGCCTCTCAGCAATAATAAAGGCTAGTTCAAGAGACTGAGAAGCATTAAGTCTTGGGTCGCAATGTGTGTCATAGCGAGAGCTTAAATCATCATAAGTCACTGTCCTTGACCCGCCAATGCATTCTGTCACGTTCTGCCCAGTCATTTCCAGGTGAATACCACCAGCATGGCTCCCTTCTTGCTCATGTACGTCAAAGAAAGCCCGAACCTCCGCCTGCCAACATTTGCAATGTCATGATCATGATTGCATATGAGATATGGGAACTCATACATTATTAATTACTTATAAAGAAAAGCTTAAAACGAAATTTTATGCAATGACCAGACCAGCAAGATTCTTTACTATAGATATTACTTGTTAGGCAGGAAACAAAAATGCAGCCAGATGCAAATTTGACATAATTATGGGATGGTTTTTTGAAGCACATGATGAGGTAGATCCCACCAATAATAATCTCTGGTGACTAAACCATTAAGATGTGACCTCCAGGACCAAATATGCTGAACAACTTATTGCATGATAGGGAACTTTTAGGTGATTGTCAATGGACTCAAGTTCGCACCTTCCACCAATCATTTGTTGAATATGCAACATTAAGCTATTAGCATCCACTAATGGTGCTTGAAAATTACTAGCAATGCAAAGATTTAACTCGTAAAAAATTCTTGGGTTGGTATAACTTCTTCAACCATGTAAGTCTCTTCATCTAAAACATATTTTTCATGGTAGAATGCAAAATCATTCAATTGTTAGATTTATTACAATTTGATAATGGAAAATTAGCTTGCGATATCTGTGGATCAATTATCCACTGTTAATAACCATGCAATCACATGCAAATTTCCCACAGCTTTGTCATCATTTCTCAAGGCAATGTGAGGTAGATGCTACCAACTACAATTACTGGAGACAAATAGCCATTATGATTTGACCTCTCCAGGACCATATATCTGTGGACCACTTTTAAAATGACGCAGTCACTAAGGAAATGATTAACTATAAAACTTCCATTTTTCAACTCCTGCCAATTATTGTTGAAGGTGCAATAAATAGCCACTGATATCCACTAATGCAGATTTTAAGCATAAGAAAGTCAGCTATTAACAGTTTTTGAGTTGATATAAGCTTTCAACCATGTCAAGTTATCTAAAGTACACCTTTTATGCATTCCTTCCTTTTGGGCATTAACTATTGAGGGACTTGGAAGAAGAATGCAGAATCTTTAATACTGCTCCTGTTTTCCTGAAGGACCTTTTCTTTTTTTTTTTTTATAAAGAAAGAAGGGGGGGGGGTGGAATTTCTATTCGTTCAGACTAAAATTTTCATTCTCAACTATGACAGTATGGAATAGACAAGAAGATTAGCTCTTTGGCTGCCACTAAGCAGAACATGCACATGTCCAAAGTACGTGATCATTTAATTGCTTCATCAAAGATCAGCTAAAATTTTGTTTCATCGAACAAAATTTCATTTTGAAGTTTCATAAAAAGAGAATATTAGGTTAAACTTAGAATGAAATGCAAATGCATCAACAGGTAAAATAGAAAAGTCCATGCATGAAATGTCCAACAAAATTAAATTAAATTAAAAAAAAAAAAAGATCATGCTACTTCTCTTAAATTTTCTCCATTGGCTTTTGAATTTCAGGGTATTCTACTTTACGATTGCTTTATATATTCACTATTATTAGGGTTATTAATACCTTTTTTAGCTTATTCCCTTAAATACCCTCTTTTTGGAATGAGAGCAAATTATCTCAGGAAAAAAAATAATTTGCTAGTAAAGTCAATTTCAGACTAAGCACAAAAAGTTCAGGAGAGATATAACACCAGAATTGCATCAAAAGCACGCGTCTTCAATCCACATGGTGCCTTGATGGTGTTCCCATGCATTGGATCACAGACCCAAGTCACAATCTGCCCTGCTCCACGAACTGCCCTAATCAAATGGGGGAGCTTAACCCTCATGTTCTCAGCACCCATTCTCACAATTACCGTTATCCTTCCTGGCTTATTAGTAGGGTTTAGGATATCAATGAGATTGACTAGCTCATTTGGATCCATTTTCTGGCTTACCTGCAATACGACATCCAATTTTAACACATGAAATTTAATCTAGTTTCTTGATGTTGCAAGAAAAAGCTCAAGGTAGAAGCAGTATACTTTTATTGGAGGAACCAAAAGAAAGATTCAGACAGAAAATATAGTTACTTTATGCAAGTTACTAGCAAAATAGCACAATGGTTACAAGAGAAAAACTTAAATTCACTAAAAATTTTTATTTTCCTTTTTCCATGAACTTTGGGATATTCCAAACCATACTTCACCAAGATCTCCACAAAGTAAACTTAGAGCAAAAGCAAGACATTTACTTTTCTTTTCTTGGATAAAATAGGGTATACAAGAGTTGCCTCAAACTAGTTGGTGTTTTGACAAAGTTAATTTAATCACTGGAATTAGCATGCTAAGGAATGCAAAATATATGTACCTTAATGCCAAGGGGATTAGCAACTCCTCTCAAAAACTCTACATGGGCACCATCTAGTTGCCTAGTACGTTCCCCAACCCAAAGCATGTGAGCAGAGCAATCATAAAAGAGACCAGAAGTTGAGTCCTCCCTGGTAAGTGCTTGTTCATAAGGTAAGAGCAAGCACTCATGGGATGTCCAGAATTCGGTTGTTGACATGATTGGGTGATCACTAGTCAGCCCAGCAGCATCCATGAAACCCAAGGCTTCATCAACCCGGTGAGCCAATTCTTGATACCTGAAGAACAATAAAAAAATTGATCATTTAGAAATTGCAAACACTTGCTTTAACCGCAGTTACACAGCTATATGTACTAAAAGCCCAAGATTTAAACCACTAGAATATAAAGTCATTCGCAAATAGTTGGTAAGGCAATTACAAAGTTTTATACTCTAGTCCAAATTATATTTCTTTCTTTTTTTGTTCGGCCAGACGGTCAAACTAACACTCTAAGTATGCAAAGCCCCTGAAGCATTACAAAACTGCTGTTTGATTCCTAAATTCTGTTGCCCACCTATCTCCCTGCTCACTGCGCTCCACAAAATCGAGATTCCAATGGGTGACTCTCTGCATTGCAGCGTAACCACCAGTAGCAAAGGCCCTAAGAAGGTTGAGAGTTGCTGCAGCCTGGCAATAAGCCCTTATCATCCTTTCAGGATCTGGAATTCTTGATTTCTCATCAAAAGCATCACCATTTACATTGTCTCCCTTGTAACTGGGCAGCTTTACCCCATCCTTCTCTTCAAATGGCTCTGATCTTGGTTTTGCAAACTGACCTGCCATTCGTCCCACCTACAACAATTTTCAACACAATTTAGTCCCATCAAATTCAATTTCATCAAACACAAGGATAGTTACATGCAGGGATAGAACCAAGAATGCGGGGGAAAATTATATGAAAGAAAGGCGGAAGGAAATGTTAAAAAGTACTTTTAAAAAAATAATTTTGTAAAGATAAAAACAAAATTTGGCCCCGCTCCGCCGTGGCCTCTGGTTACATCTCCAAACATTCTGGAAAGTCATTACAAACTACAAAGCAAACAATCTGGCATATCATCAAATCATTTTTCAAACTTCCATAGAGTAATTTCGTAAATTGGTATATGATAATTATGGATACAGCCCGCAAAATGACATAAGGTATCAAATTCCTCATAACACCTCCGATAAATTAGATTAAAGTCAAGACCAGCGGCATATAGCAGCTTTTCGTTATAAACTATCTTACTATTCCAGACATCTCCATGAAAATCTTTTGTTCCATTGGAAACTGACAAATTTGATGGTTCTATCAATTCCTTATATGTCCATGAAACCAAAGGCAAAACACATGTACAGCCGCCATAAGAAATCAAAAAACCACATACTATTTCCAACATAATAATTGCAAATTCCGGAAAAGTTTAATGAACAGTTGACATAATTAATGAAGTTATTTTAATTGTGCGAAAAGTTGGAATCTTGAATGAAGATATCGATTCCCAAATCTAGAAATGACTAGAAATCACATACGGAAAGGCAACAATTCGAGATCCGTTATGATGCGATATAAGCGTGTACCTTAATCACCGGCATTTGACCACCAAACATGAGAACAACACTCATCTGGAGAAGAATTCTGAAAGTGTCTCGAATGTAATTGGCATTGAACTCCTTAAAACTCTCAGCACAGTCCCCACCTTGCAAAAGGAAAGCATTTCCCACAGCAGCCTCAGCAAGCCTCTCCTCCAAACTCCTAGCCTCACCAGCAAAAACCAATGGAGGAAAAGCCTCAATGGTTTTCAACACAGCTTCCAGCTGAGCCTCATTCGGATACTCAGGTAGCTGCAAAGCTTTCTTGGTTTTCCAGCTATCCACACTCCATTTGCCAGGCTTCGCGGCCACAGATGGGGCCGCCTTGGTTGTTGTTGAAGTAACAGGTGTCTTGGCAGGCTCAGCGGCGTGCACAGCGGAAATGGGATGGCACGATCTGGGTTGCTGGTGGTGGCTGGTAGTTGAGGAGGTAGAGAAAAAGGTCAAAGCGGGCTGGTGTGGTTTACATGATGGAAGCAATGACTTTGAGACCAAAGCTGAGGTGTTTGACAGAGCCATTGTTGTCCTAGCTTTCTAGGCTCCTCTCTCTTTTCTTTCAAGAAACCAATCGACAGAGAAACAGTCGCGGAGGAGCAGGGCGGAGGAAGTTGGTGGCTCTGGTGGCTCTGCTCTAAAAAAGAGACAGAAAGGCTGTCATGAGGGGGTTTAAATAGGAATTGATGCGCTGAGAGAGGGTTCGGTTTGGTTGGTGGAAGTTTTAGTAGTCAATGGGTTGGTAGTGGGGTGCTGTAGACACCTGTTGGGCAAATTATTAAAAAAAGAAAGTAATAAAGTAATTTCATCAGGGTAGCTTTTATGGTTTGAAACCCAATCAAAATTAAAATTTTTAATATAAATAATTTTTATTTTTTTTAAATTATTATCTACTCACAAAATATTATTTCTTATCTCTTTACTCTATATTGATCTTATATATTTTTAAATTTTTATTCAATTTAAATAAATTTTTTTAAAAAAAATTACAATTCCGAGTACACTCTAATTACCGACAACGACCAACCATCTAGATTTTGACTTCACTATGCTCATGCCTACTTTTTACATGTGTATGAAAATTATAAGATTCTAAAATATTCTAATCTATTTATTATGTCACAGTATTTTTATAATTTGGATTTAGATTTACGTAGGTACGTGCACGTTAATTTTGAAAATTTGAAATATACCCAGAAGTGTCAAGATGGATATTCTTTTGAATTTGGATAGAATTAAATGAAATCCAAACGTTGAAATATACATAGAGCTGGCAAGATGTATATTCATTTGCATTTGAACTGATTTAAATAGAATTAAATCTATCTAAGTTCAATCCATTTAAATTCATTCAATATGGATGGATTTAAATGACAGTGGATATCGATTTACTCAAATTCATTCGTTTCTATACTTTTGTCCGATAAGAGAACATTTTATTTTATCAATTTTATTTTGTTAAATAAATATCGATAGTGAGACTTACATGTGGCAGGAAGAGCTGTTACTTGAATTAAATAAATATATAAATTATTTTATTACTTTATTATTAATTAATTAAAGAGATTAGTAATGAGACTCGTGTATTAGTGAAACGTAGCTCTCAAATTATGGAAGTTATATAAATTTTCTACATTTAAATTGATACAAATGGATTTCTTTATATCTATTTAAATTCATTAAATTTGTTGGATTTAAATGGATATTTAATTAAATCGATTTAGTTAATTTTAATCAATCCATATCCATAAATTAATCAAATTGCCACCCCTTGATTATGGAAAGATTTATATGTTAAATAATTTATATATCATACTGAGAAAAGTTTTAGTAGAGCGATTACAGGACGTCATCGTGATTACGTGGTACAACCCTACAATAATCTTCTTACACCTAATACTTATTGCCACATTAGTATTTTGACTTAGTTAGCCTGCTACTAATGGAAATTGGTTTCTATTCTCCATCCATCCTCAACACCCCTAATGTGTCCGTTTTCCATCGATGAAAAAAATATGAGAATAGAAGAAGATGCATATCCCAATCTTAAACCATATTTTCTCCATCTTGCCAAAATCAATAGAAAGATATGATGAAGGCTAATTCTTAAGATTTCGGAGCCCCTCAAAAAGGCAGATTCTTCTTGTTAGTATTATACCCTAGAGGCAATCACATGTATTATGTATATTGTATATTTATTAAATAATACAAAGCATTCTTTATTTTCAATTTGTTTTATTTATATTTTAGTGTGAAAATAACTATTAGATAAAGTCTCAAGTACAATATTGTGTTAAGAAAATTATAATAAAAATCATGATGTAAGGTTTCTACTACACTGTATAGTGTTCGCACTTAAAAACCATCCCTAATTATAATATTAATGAGATATGACATCATTAATACATCAAGACTAGCACATGTTATACTTCCTGATTTGATCAGGCGATGGTTCTTACATCCGTGAATATTGTGATACTCAAAATTAATGTGTGGATGTTTGTTACTTGAACAAGTACATTGGATGACCTAACTATGAAATAATCAAAAAGATAATTATTTAGTGCTAATAATAGAATCTCCTTATAGCAAATGTGTAAGTATCCTTAGATTTGAAATCTTCAAGATACTTTGTTTGCTAAGCATTGTACTTTGATTCTAATATCTGGAGTCCTAACAAGACCGTCTATGGGATGAATATTTGGTACAATATGAAGTCAACGAAAGTAGTTGAGAAGATTAATAAAGGATTCACCACTCCTAATAGTAGGGGCGAATATCTCATGACCACTTGTAAGAATCACTACTCAAGAAGTCTTTGGCCAAGGCGATTTTGTATTGGAAATAATTCAAATTGATAAACATAATGAGTAATGGATTTTGTGAACAAGTACTAAAATATTCGAGCCAAAATTAATTACTATTCTGAAGGGAGTTGATACTATTTTCGTACTCTAAACCGAATGAGATATTATATGGTAAAACGAGTTTATTGCACTGTTGTTTGCTATTGAAAGGTTCAAATCAAGCCACTTGACTTTCTAGACTTTTGGGTAGTCATGATATACGGTTAGATGCCACTCATGATCTACTTAATATGAATTTATTAATTAAAGAATTAATAAATAAATCCTAATTAGAATTAATAGGTTAATTCTAATTATCATGGATTATTGATCCTAAAGGTGTTTTGGATTAATTCATATTACGTTACCAATAGACCAGGAAACCTAATAGGTCACACATAATAAAGGATTAAGGGCTTGAAATGTTATTTGATAATATAATAGGGTTAATGGCAAGAAGAAGAAGTTTCTGTGGCCAAATTATAAATAGTTATAATTTACGAATCAAAACATAATTATGAAAACTTATGAGTTCTGATCATAATTATGAAATCCTAAATTATTTACTATTCTGGAAAAATGCACGGTAACAGATGTTGCAGTTTTCAGGTGGATGATTGATTTTTCACAGAAATAGAAACACAGCTGTTTCTTCTTCTTCTTCTTCTTATTATTCTTCTTCTTCTTCTTCTTCCCAAAACCCTAGCCGCCTATCGTTTCTTGCTAGCACCAGAATTACGTGGTTCTAGTCTTTGAATCCTCATGTGGATTTCTGTTGGAGGCAAGTCTAAATTTGATTTGCAGTGGCTCAGGTTGAACATTCAAGAAAAGATTATTCTATTATTTCGGGATTGCGGGGTTGTTGGATCAGGCCTTCAACATCCACGAGAAAAAATTTTAAACCGAGTAGATAACGCTAAAAGTATTTTTCCTCCTTCTTATGACTTGTTCTTTACATATAAGTGATCCTTCGGAAGGTTATCTCGAGTTTTATTTTTGCTGCGTAATTTCATTACATGCCGAGATAGCTAACAGTGGTATCAAAGCCTCCTTATATGTGATTTACAGACATTTATGCTTGATGAAATTGTTTCACAGTATGTTGTCTCTATTTGTTGTGAAAACTATTTCACATGATATTCGGGGTTCTCTGAAATTTGTTTCTATGAGAAACTGAGCATGTGTTTTGAAATCATTTCAAGAATGCATCTCGATTTTGAATAAATCGCGTTGTGGGTTTGGTCTCTGTAAAACGTTTTGTGAAAATAAACACATTGTTGTTTTGTCTTCCTCATGTTCTGGAATTGTTTTTGAATGCACTGGCGTTTTCTGTCAATCAGTTATAGTGGGAAAAAAATTGTTTTCTATACAGAAATTTGTTACAATTTTATGCATGTTTCCATTTGTTTTGGTTTTGTTTTCTGTGAACAGAACATCTGTTCATGTGAGTTCTGAGAACAAAACAAAGATGAAATTAATTCAGAGAATTGTTCTCTGAAAATGCTGCAGAACGTTGAAGAAGAAAACCTCATAAATCGTTTTTGGAAGAAGATGAATATACATATATATATATATATATATATGTGTGTGTGTGTGTGTGTGTGTGTGTGTGTGTGTGTTTTTGGTCCAATCCGCGGCCGGATTCCAGTGAACTAGTCAAAGCTTGGACCATTTTGTGTCCAAATTCGCAGCCGGATTATACCAAGCCAGCCGCAGTTTGGCTTTAATTTTTTTTTTAAAAAAAATCTTTTTTAGCTTTTTGTTTCACAGAAGGCCTACAATAACTTGTTTTTCCAGTTAGAAACTGAGCATGTGTTCTGCAATCATTTCAAGAATGCATCTCGATTTTGAATAAATCGGATTTGTGGGTTTGGTCTCTATAAAACATTTTGTGAAAATAAATACATTGTTGTTTTGTCTTCCTCATGTTTTGGAATTGTTTTTGAATGCACTGGCGTTTTTTGTAAATCAATTACAGTGAAAAAAAAAATTGTTTTCTATACAGAAATTTTTTACAAATTTATGCATGTTTCCATCTGTTTTGGTTTTGTTTTCTGTGAACAGAAGGTCTGTTCATGTGAGTTCTGAGAACAAAACAAAGACAGAATTAATTCAGAGAATTGTTCTCTGAAAACGTTGCAGAACGCTGAAGAAGAAAACCTCATAAATTGTTTCAGGAGGAAGATGAATATATATATATATATATATATATATATATATATATATATAGAGATGTTTTTTGTCCAAACCGTGGCCGGATTCCAGTGAACCGATCACAACTTAGACCATTTTGTGTCCAAATCTGCGGCCGGATTATACAAGCCAGCCGCGGTTTGGCTTTAATTTTTTTTTAAAAAAATTATTTTTCAGCTTTTTGTTTCGCAGAAGGCCTACAATAAATTGTTTTTCCAGTTAGAAACTGAGCATGTGTTCTGAAATAATTTCAATAATGCATCTTGATTTTGAATATATCGCTTTGTGGGTTTGGTCTCTGTAAAATGTTTTGTGAAAATAAACATATTGTTGTTTTGTCTTCCTCATGTTCTGGAATTGTTGTTGAATGCACTGGCGTTTTTTGTAAATCAGTTACAGTGAAAAAAAATTGTTTTCTATACAGAATTTGTTACAATTTTATACATGTTTCTGTCTATTTTGGTTTTGTTTTCTGTGAACAAAACGTCGGTTCATGTGAGTTCTAAGAACAAAATAAAGATGAAATTAATTCAGAGAATTGTTCACCGAAAACGCTGCAGAACGTTAAAGAAAAAAATCTCAAAAATCGTTTCTGGAGGAAGATGAATATATATATATATATATATATATATATATATATATATATATTTGGTCCAAACCATGGCCAGATTCCAGTGAACCGGTCATAGCTTGGACCATTTTGTGTCCAAATTCGTGGCCGGATTATACCAAGCCAGCCGCGGTTTGGCTTTAATATTTTTTTTTAAAAAAAAAATCTTTTTCAGCTTTTTGGTTCACAGAAGGCCTACAATAAATTGTTTTTCCAGTTAGACCTAATAGTTTCCCCAAAAAAAAAATTGGGACTAATGGAATTAATTCCCAAATTTTGATTTTGAAAAATAATATACTTTCTAAAATATTAATTTTAGATTATATATTATTTAATTCCTAAAAATGATTTTAGCAATTAATATATTTTTAAAAATATTGATGTTAGATTGTATATTATTTTAATTCCTAAAATATGATTTTAGCACTTAGCATATTTTCTAAAATATTGATTTTAGAATTTATTCATTATTTTAGAATTATTTGTTATGTATAATTTTATTTTGAGTATAAAATTAGCATGGTGATTTGGTTATGGGCTAAAGATCCAATTAAATTGTTCATGCATTTTATCACTTTGATTTTGAATTAAATAGGGCCTGCGAGTCTTACCTTTTTTATTTTTCTTGTATAATTTCTCTTCTCATCTAACTCCCCTCGAATGTAACTCGATGTTTCTTCATTTGAATTTTATGTAATTAGATTATATAGGTTAGATAGGATTAGAATTTATTACAAGATAAGGAGAAGGTGATCATGACCAAAAGGAGGACGGTAAAACTTTCTTCCTAAATCATGCATGAACGCTTAAGTGTGACCAAATTTATTTTCTTTGTGACTCAAGAAAATTAATATAGAAAAATCCATAACCAAACCACATTATTATTTTTGCGATGTATGAATATATTGATATTATGCATGTAATGTATAAATCACTAAAAATCATAAATCCCTCAAATTAATATTAAATCTAATGCATTCTATTAATATAGTAAAAACGATAGTCCTTTCTCGAGACCAAATTATTGAGTTAACCCAAGCCTACTTGACATCGGCCATGTTCAAGCTATGGAGTCAAATTCCTAATTAATGGATTGGGTTTAACTAATTTTTTTATCCCGGTTGGACTAATTCAAGCATAAAGAAAATTAGATGTAAGGTTGGGTTAGCTTAAAAGGTTTTAAGATTAAAATATGTTAATCATCCAATGATCCGATAATTATATTCTATGTAATTAGTATTGGATACCTACCATTGAACTTAAAGGTGGCTTGTTAGGCAAACTCAAGGTCATTCTTAAGGAATTTGGATATTGGTCTACTAGAAAAGTTTCCAACGGGCTTTTCCGAATCAACAGTGGGGGTTATTGGTTTGAGTAAAATAATGGAATAATTATACGCTTGATTAAAGACATAATTATTTGTATTATATGTGCATATACAGTTAGTTAATTTCTATATCTTTACATCTAGGTCATTTACATCATGTCAACCAATCTAAATTTGCGTAGCATGTTGGAAATCAACAAACTTATCAAGTCGAACTTTATGGACTGGTATAGAAACTTGAGAATTGTTCTCAAGTAGGAAAAATTACTCTACGTACTAGATGCTCCTATTCCGCTACCACCAGCTCAAGATGCTCATGCTAATGAGTATGCTGTCCACAAAAAGCATAAAGAGGACAATGAAGCAGCAGTCTGTGTGATATTGGCGTCAATGACCCCTGAATTACAAAAAACAGTACGAGTATATGGATGCTTACTCAATCATTTTATATCGTCGAGAGTTGTTTGATACCCAAGCTAGAATGGAGAGATATGAGATCTCAAAATAATTGTTCCATTCTAAGATGGCTGAGGGAACTTCTGTGACCACTCATGGACTAAAAATATTGGGCTTAATTAAGAAGTTAGGATTTCTCGAGTTTGTTATGGATAATGAGCTAAGTATTGACTTAATTTTACAATCTTTGCCAAGTAATTTTTCACAATTCGTGATTAACTACTAGATGAACAAGATCGAGTCCACTATATCCGAGTTGATCAATCTTCTCAAGACTTCGGAATTCTCCATGAAGAAGGAATCCAATGCAGTCATGATGGTAGAATCTTCTTCTTCTAAGAAGAAAGTTTCTAAGAAGAAGAAGAAGGCTCCCACTAAATCGAAAGGTGGCATAAAAAAGAAGGAAGCAGCTGCCAAAGGCTCGTGTCATCACTATGGCAAAATGGGCTATTGGAAGCGCAAATACAAAGCCTACTTGGAGACCATTAAGGATAAGAAGGAGAAGGAGAAGCTTGCCGGTACTTCTACTTCTACTCCTGATATATTTATGATTGAGATAAATGTTGTATTTATAAATAAGATATGGGCATTAGATACCGAATGTGGATCTCATCTATGCAATAATTTGTAATGACTAAAAGATAGTAGAAGGCTTGAGAAAGGTAATGTGGACCTACGTGCTATAAATGGAGTAACGGTTATTGCACTTTCTGTGGGGACTTATGACCTACACTTACCTTCTGGATTAGTTTTAGAACTTAAAAAATGTTATTATGTACCAGTTTTATTGAAAAATATTATCTCAATTGCTTATTTAGACTTGTATGAATTCCATAATAAATGTTATTCTTTTTCATTGAATGATATCCATTATGGTTATATAACTTCAGTTAATGGTTTGTATGTTATAAACATGGATAATTCAATTCTTAATATAAATAATAAGAAATCAATGATAGATAACACAACCTCATCTTACTTTTAACATTCTTATTTAGGCCATATACATGAAATCGTGTTTCTAATTTACGCAAGTTAGGTGACTTAGGGTCATTTAATTATGAATCATATTGCACATGCAAATTTTGTTTACTTGGTAAAATAGCTAAAACTCCTTTTTCTGAAAAATAAGAAAGGGCCAAAGAGTTATGAGAACTTATATATACTGATGTATGTGACCCAATGTCTATACAAGCAAGAGGAGGTTGTCTCTATTTCATAACCTTTATTGATAATTATTCACAATATGGGTATTTGTATTTAATGAAATACAAATTTGAGGTCTTTGACAAGTTTAAATATTTCAAGAATGAAGTAGAGAAATAACTTGGGAAAAAGTATCAAGACTCTAAAATCTGATCGAGGAGGGGAATATTTAAGTTAAGAGTTTCAAGGTTATCTTAGAGATAATGAGATATTATCTCAATGGACTCCACTATATACACATCAACATAATGGTATATCTGAGAGAAGGAATCAAGCCCTTCTAGACATGGTACAGGCCATGATAGCTTTTGCAAACTTACCAAAATCGTTTTGGGTGTATGCACTGGAGATTTTTGTTTATATTTTAAACAGAATTCCATAAACAATGATTGACACTACTTCTTTTGAGTTATTCGTTAGTAAGAGACCAAAGTTATCTCACTTAAAAATGTGGAGTTGCCTTGCCTTTGTCAAAAAGCCACGGTCAGACAAACTTAAAAGCAAGTCTGACAAGTGTTTATTTGTTGAATATTTGAAAGAGTCATTCAAATTATACTTCTACCTCCCTTCCAAAAACAAAGTGTTTGTTTCGAAGCATACTGTCTTCTTAGAGAAGAATCACATGCTCAAAGGAGACAGTGAGAGTAAAATTAAACTTAGTGAAGTTCAACAAGAACAAACAAACACAGATCAACCGTCTGATCTCACATCTATTGAGAGAATAGATGAACTTTTGTTTACAGAAGAATCTCATAAGTCGAGTAGGATACATGTGGCACTTGAGAGATATGAATTTTTCATTAGTAACCACAATGACATATTACTCATAGATGAAAATGAGCCTACTACTTACAAGTTTTGAATAGTTCAGAATCTGACAAATGACTTGAATTCATGAAATTAAAGATGGATTCCATGTATGATAATTAAGTATGGACTTTGATTGATCCACCCAAATGAATCAAACCTATTGGGTGCAAATGGATTTTCAAGAAGAAACCGACATGGATGGTAATATAGTTACTTATAAAGTATGACTGATTGCTAGAGTTATCATCAACAATATAGTATTGACTATAATGAAACATTTTCACCAATTGCTATGCTAAATCCATAAGAATACTCCTAGCACTTGTCGCTCATTATGACTATGAGGTCTGGCAAATGGACGTAAAAATAACTTTTCTAAATGAAAACCTAACTAAGGAAGTGCATATGACACAACTTGAGGGTTTCGCATCCTACGATAGCACAAAAGTGTGCAAACTACAAAGGTCCATTTATGGATTTAAGTAAACTTTTAGGAGTTGGAACATTCATTTATCAAAGAGTTTAGTTTCATTCAAAATATAGATAAACCTTGTGTATATAAGAAGGTTAGTAGGAGTGTAGTTATTTTCTTATTACTTTATGTAGATACCATATTGTTAATAGGAAACGATGTACCTGTCCTTTAATCAGTAAAAGTTTGATTGTTCAAGAAATTCTCCATAAAATCCTTGGAAAAGTAACTTATATTCTTGGAATTAGGATCTATAGAGATAGATAAAAAATGTTACTAGGTTTTTCACAATCTATATACATAGATAGTGCTAAAGAGGTTTAGCATGGATCAATCCAAAAAGAGATTCTTACTCATGTCTCCTATGGTAAGTCTTTCAAAGTCAATATCCCCAAAGACACAAGTTGAAAATGATAACATGAGTAAAATTTTGTATACCTCGAAAATTGGATCCATTATGTATGCTCTAATATGTACCAAACCTAATGTATCCTGTGCTATCAATTTAATGAGCAGATACCGATTTGACTTTGGTGATGGTTATTTGGCGGCTGTAAAGAATATCCTTAAGTACTTGTGAAGGATTAAGGATGTATTATTAGTTTTATGGAGGAAGTGATTTGAAAATAAACGGGTATACTGATGCCATCTTTCAATCTAATAAAGATGATTTCACATCACAATTTGGTTACGTATTTACATTGTGTGGAGGGGCAATATGTTAAAAAAGTTCCAAATAATATACTATTGCCGACTTAACGACTGAAGTTGAGTACATAGCCACTTCTGAAGCAGCTAGAAAGCAGTTTGGATCAAAAAGTTCATGACGAAGCTTAGAGTAGTTCCTAGCATTGCTGAACCAATATCTCTATATTGTGAGAACAATGGGGCTATTGCACAAGCAAAGGAGTTAAGGTCCCACTAGCAATCTAAGCATGTACTCAGATATTTTTATTTGATTAGGGAAATCATAGATAAACAAGATGTAAAGATAAAGAGAGTTCTTACTGATGAGAATATGGCTGGCACACTTACCAAAGCACTATCTTAAAAAAAATATGATAAACATGTTGAGTCATTCGGTATTAAATACATGAATGATTGACTCTAGTGCAAGTAGGAATTTATTAGTGTTATGCCCTAGAGGCAATCACATGTATTCTATATATTGTACATTTATTGAATAATACAAGACATTCTTTATCTTTTAATTTTTTTATTTATGCTTTCATATGAAAATAATTGTTACATAACATCCCAAGTGCAACACTGTGTTAAAAAAATCATGATAGAGATCATAATGTAAGGTTTCTACTACACTGTATAGTGTTCATACTTAAATCATCCATAATTATAGTATTAATAAGATATGACATCATTAATATGTCAAGACTAGCTTGTATTATACTTACTGATTTGATCAGGCGGTGGTTTTCACATCCGTGAATATTGTGATACTCAAAATTAATATGTGAATGTTTGTTACTTGAACAAGTACATTGGATGACCTAACTATGAGATAATCACATGGATAACTATTTATTGCTAGTAATAGAATCTCATTATAGCAAATGTGTAAGTATCCTTAGATTTGAAATCTTCAAGATATTTTGTTTGCTAAGCATTGTACTTTGATTCCAGTATCTGATGGAAAACGCAGAAACAAGGGCATCCACCGTAAGTTAAAAAAAATTGGAGAAAAATAAAACGCGAGCCATAAAGGCCATGCGGAAGCGTGAAGATCATACATTTGCGTTCCTTAACCCTCCTAGGTTGCGTAGGAACAGATTGAACGGCTGGAATCGCCTCGCTTTGTACACTTGAAGGAGCTTCCGGTTGAACACCCGCTAGCCTTCGACTTCGCCTTGTTTGCATTAACGCTTAGCTCTCCAACTCTCGGGATATTCCTCAGCCTAACCTCTAGTTGGTGAACACAATAGGAAAGAGAAACGGTCTCAATTCTCCTTGGTTCGCTTGCTATTGGTTAGCAAAGAACAAGGAGAAAAACAAGAAGAAGAAAACCGTGAGAGAGAGAACTAGAGTGACGTGAGAGTCTTGTGGCTTAGGAAAGAATTAGGGTTTTTTTCTTTTCAAAAAGTTGTTTTATCAGTTAGCCAAAAATTAGGTCTCTCATTATCTGATAAACATATCCCCGGGATTTCAAAACACCCGGATGTTATCCTGAGAATCAGTTTGGCCTAACCTTAAACTCCTCTTAACCGTATCTGGAAAAAAACCCTAAGGTCCAAGCTATTAGGCCAGATAAATATTTATTATTTTTCTTGGACCCAAAATGCCCTAAATAATAAATATTAATTATTTATTTTCTGGGCTTACATAAGTAACCCAATAAATAATTAATGAGCCCAAATGAACCATAATAATTAATCTTTAATTATTTATTTCTTGGGCCTATATAAATAACCCAATAAATAATTAAACATTAATTATTTTCCCTAATTTAAGCCCAGGTTAATTTCTTAATTATTCATACTGGACATAGGCCCTGAATAATTAATTAACCAAATAAATTAGATGATTAATTTCTCTCAACTCCTATTTTATTTATTTATTTTATTCCAGTCCAATAATAAATTAGACTTCCTGAATAAAATAAAATAAAATAAAATAAAATAAAATCCTCTTCAACTGAGACCAATTCCTCAACCCAAAATAGTTAGGACTTACGGGCTATTCCGAGGACCAAAAAGACACATCGTCTTGGCTGATAAAATGACCAAAATACCCCTGCTATATAAATAGCTGTATTTTGCATTTTAAATATTTCCTAATATCACCATAAGGAAATATTGACCCCAAGGACAATGCTGCATTCGCAAAGTCTCCGACCTACAGGTGAAATGACTAAAATATCCCTCTACACATCGCCGTACATTTAGAGAGGAAGAAGTGTACTAACACCCCCCTAAATGACATCTGCCATCCTTAGGCTTCTAGTTCAATGATCCACGACTTCCTGGAGTGTTTCCGCTTTCCAAGGGAGCTACCCTAAAGCAAACATCCAAGTCATGTTTCACAGGGCCCTGGATAATTTAGACCATTCGGACAACCACAATGGGCGATATAGTGCAGAAATTATCTTGTATAAGTCTGTCTTAACTAACTAGTCACACATACCCAACATGCAAGTATATTGGCCCTACGATAGAACCTCAACTACTGCAAATCAAAGTATATGCTTCCAGCTTCGCTAGACCACCAACTCATACTCAAGTCGTAGAGTACTAGTCCACGCTGTAGCGGTAGTAGTCTAGGTTTCTACTATATAGTACTTTGAGAAACCACTACTACAGGTCCTGTTCTACGTATTCGAAATATGCTTATGTCATGAAGTGAGTGGACTACCCACTGGCTAAAGGTAAGCCATTCCCCATTTGGAATTCATAACATAATAACCTAAATATGATAAGGTTCCCAATCTCATCAATAGGTTAAGAACAAATGTTTATGTGTTAAATAACCCGTGATCCATACCTTACTGTGAAAGACCACCATTCACATGGATCACTTATTTAAACACAATGGGTCTGTTCCAAACGAAAATCGTGCACAAACAAAAAGTAAATTCACAAATAATTTCTGAAAATAAATTCTTTCATTAAATAATTCGATTTTACATCAGAAACCTAGTCTAAGAGGGCATACAATCCAATAGTATCTGGAGTCCTAACAAGACCATCTATGGGATGAATATTTGGTACAATGTGAAGTAAACGAAAATAGTTGAGAAGATTAATAAAGGATTCACCACACTCCTAATAGTAGAGGTGAATATCTCACGACCACTTATAGAAATTACTACTTAAGAAGTCATTAGCTAAGGTGGTTGTGTACTAGAAATAGTTCTAATTGATACACATAATGAGTAATGGATTTCTGAAACAAATACTAAAATATTCTAGCCAGAATTAATTAATATTTTGAAAGGAATTAACACTATTTCTGTACTCTAAACAGAATTAATAATATTCTGAAGTGAGTTATTTGCTATTGATAGATTTAAATCAAGCCACTTGACTTTCTGAACTTTTGGGTAGTCATGATGTACTGCTAGGTGCTACTCATGATCTACTTAATATAGATTTATTAATTAGAGAATTACTAAATGAATCCTAGTTAGAATTAATAGGTTAGTTCTAATTATCATAGATTATTAATCCTAAAGATATTTTGGATTAATTCATATTACGCTACTAATAGACCAAGAAACCTAATAGGTCACACACAATAGAGAATTAAGGACTCGAAATGTTATTTGATAACATAATAGGGTTAATTGCAAGAAGAACAAGTTTCTGTGGCCAAATTATAAATAGTTATAATTTACGAAATAAAACATAATTATGAGAACTTATGGGTTCTGATCATAATTATGAAATCCTAAATTGTTTAGGATTCTAGAAAAATGCACGTGTTACATTAGATAACAGAAGCTGCGATTTTCAGGTGGATGATTGATCTTTCACAGAAATAGAACACACAGCCATTTCTTCTTCTTCTTCTTCCCAAAACCCTAGCCGCCTATCGTTTTCTTGCTAGCACCAGAATTAGGTGGTTCTGGTATTTGAATCACCGTGTGGATTTCTATTGGAGACAAGCCTAAATTTTGTTTGCAGTGGCTTGGGTTGAACATTCAAAAAAATATTATTCTATTCATTCAGGATTGCGGGGTTGCTGGATCGATACTTCAACATCCAAGAGAAAAAATTTTAAACAAAGGAGACAACACCAAAGGCATTTGTTCTCCTTCTTATGATCTATTCTTCACATATGTGAGATCCTTTTGGAGGTTATCTCAGGTTTTATTTCCGCTGCGTAATTTGATTACATGCCGAGATAACTAACACTTATTTCACTTAGGTAGATCAGACATGGCATCTTCAAGAATTTCTAGTTTCCCTGTTCTCTTTCAATCCCAGAAGCACAGAGCTCATCAATGTCTACAAGTACGGGTAGGGTATACAATCGGTTTTAAATTCGATGTTCGGTTTTAAAATATGATTTTAATTCATTTTTTAGAATTTTTATTAAACTCGAATTCAACCAAATTTTTAAAGAAACCGATTATAACCAAGCTGAAATAATTTCAGTTCAGTGCGATTCAGTTCAATTTTAAATCGAATTTTGATAGATATTAATTTGTTTGAATAATTTATTTAGCCCACTAGTCCGTTAACTCAATATAAATTTAAACACATGCAAACTAATATAAAGTCTAATACAAATTAATGTCCAAATATCATATAAAATCTAATACAAACAAAAATCTAAATTCAATATAAAATCTAATACAAATTAAAGTCTAAATCAAAGTCTTTTAAGGTATAGAGGTCAGGTCAGTAGAAACGAATACAAAAATAGACACGGCAGTACATGCCATAGTAAATGTAACAAAACAAAATCTTTTAGAGTTTTTAAATTTTAATTATATTTTTCTTATCAAATTATTGTAAAAATAAATCATATATTTTATTTAATTCAATTTTTTAGTTCGATTTGATTTTACTTAAATAAAACCGAAAATCGAATCAAAATTGTAAGAAAAAATTAAATTTGAACCGAACCAAACTGAAATAATTAAAACTGAACTAAATTTTGTTATTTGGTTCGATTCGATTCAAATCTAATAGTAAACAATCCTAAGTACAAGCTCAGGGCTACAATAATGAAGGTAATTAATTCAAATACTGCAAAATCCAAAAGGGCTGCTTCTTTCCGTGTTTCTCTCACAGAGGTTAATCAGTTTCTGTAATTATTGTCTTGCTGTTCATTTGCAATCTGTCTTCGTTGCATTCAGGTAGGTCAAGAAGAGACATTGTTGATGCGAATATGCGGCTTCTAAAGGAAATGATGGAAGAAATTCGAATAAGGGAACATATGGAAAGATGTCTAGCGGCTGAGCATGGCTGGAATTATATAGCAATCGGCGATGGAGAATTGAGACGTCAGGGATGTTGAGGATAGATGGAGAATGAAAACATCGTTTGTTATTGGCGTGCTAGCTGAGTCGGAAACTGATATGGCAATAGACATTAGGTATAAAGAAATTATTGAAAGGTTGCATCATCAAATCACGATGACGTGGTGAAGCTGCTGTATTGATAATTTTATCATACATAGCACATACCAAGTATCTAGATTTTAATTTCTACTATGCTAGTGCCTACATCTGTATGGTGATTTTGTTAAGAATTAATTAAAAAAAAACAACAACAACATTATTTGTGATGGAGGGCAAATCAATATGTGTGGTTAAAAGCAAATGGGACAATCAAATATGTGATGGATTTTGCAAGTGAAATACACCAATCCCTTTGACCAGGAGAAAAGATTTAGAAGTGTCCAGTGATAATAGTGGAGACTTAAGAAAGTCCACAATGAGCGATGAGGATTGAGAGGAGTTAGATATGAGAGCTGCCAGTCAAATACACCTCAGTTTAGCAAAGAATATTCTTGCTAATGTGGTTGGACTGTCTACAACAAGGGAGATCTGAGATAAGTTTGAAGAATTGTACTAGATCAAAAATGTTTCAAATACGCTCTATTTGAAAGAGCAATTTTATAAATTGTAGATGGAGGAGGGTACAAAAATTTCAGATCATCTGAGTGTCCTAAAGGGGATTATTTCTGAATTAGAGACTCTCAGAGTCAAAATAGATGATGAGGATAAAGTTCTGCGACTCATCTTATCTCTTCCATCTACTTACAAATACATGCAGCCCATTTTAATGTATGGGAAGGAAACTGTAGTTTACTCAGAGGTGGTGAGTAAATTAATTTCTGAAGAAAGAAGATTAAAAGAAGAAAGCAGACCTTCAGAAAATTTAGTGTTTACTATTTGTGAGCATGGGAAGAAAAAGAACTCTGTGAAGAAAATTGTGTGCTGGAGATGTGGACAAACGAGCCACATCAAGAAAAACTGCAAAAACGGTGGAATTGGTTCGACCAATAACTCTAAAAAAAAGATAATGTTACTAATGCCATCTCCCTAGAAGAGGGAGATGATGAATTTCATTTAAAAAAATATATATGTCCTCATGGCATGATTGCTATCACTGGAGATACCATGAAAGAGGATATATGATTGATAGTATGTCCATGAATTTGCACACAGGCATTAGCTGATGATTATGCAAGGTGTGGTGGAATAAAGGAATATCGATGGCTAATGAACTTTCGGAAAATCAATATGTAAGTTGCACCATAATCAGCAAGTTTTTCGACATGAGCCGAGATGAAATTCTTGAAGTTGATGTTAATTCCAAATGGATATACTTTTTATGGTATAGTATGATAATTCTTAAAAGTTAAGAATTATGATTGTCTGTATTAAACAATGTCTTGGTAGCAGAATTTTTAATTAATGTGGAGATTGTTAAGAATTAATTAAAAAAAAACAACATTATTTGTGATGGAGGGCAAATCAATATGTGTGGTTAAAAGCAAGTGGACGTGGATAGCTAGAAAACAATCAAAATATGTGATGGGTAAGCAATTTAGTTTGTCTATAAATATGAGTAATATTTTGCAAGTGCAATACACCAACGGAAAAACAATAATAGCAACACCAAGAGAGAAAATAGGTGTGAATGAGTTTGTTTTTGAGTTTAAAACTCAAGAAAATTGTGAGGGTTAGAGGGTTTGGAAAAAATATTATATTTTATATTGTGTGGTTGTAATAATTTTTCATATAGTGAATATTTTTTTCGGTCTTTTGACAACGGCCGTGGTTTTTCTCCAATTTTGAAGTTTTCCACGTAAAGCCTTGTCTTATTATTTTTTCTCTGTGATTGCTTGACTATTTTTATTATTTTTATTAAAGATAATTTGTGGAGTAATAGGAAAATTTTTCTCAACAGATTTTGAAATATTTTAATGTATTTATTATATCACGTTATTGTTATAATCTGTATTGATATAAATATTATTATTTGAGTTTTTCTAATATATCTCTCTAAAATTACAAGTTAATTTAAATAAGTATATATATATATATATATATTCTAATGTACTACTAACAGTTTATATTTTGGCTTCGACTATGCTGATGCAAGAAAATTATAAGATTTTTTAATATTCTAATTATTTGTTACATTGCATTTTTTTTATAATCTATGTCGATGTAAGTATTATTAATTAAGTTTTTAATATGTGCTCTACATCAAATGTTAATTCAAATAAGTTATATATGTGTGTGTGTATGGCAACTAATATATATATATATATAGTATCTATATAATCCCCACAAAAAACTTTCTAATTAAAACTATTTAAGATAATTTCATAAATTAATAAATTAATTATCAAACTATGAAATCAACTAAAATATAATTATATATGATACTACTGGGGTGTAAACGGGTTGGATAGGGTCCGGGTCGCCTTGTCCCGGACCTGGACCTGTTTAACAAAAAAGGTTCCAGACTCGACCCAAATACCCGACAAGTATGCAATAAAAAGACCCATACTCGGGTTTTCAGGTATTGGGTTCGAGTCGGGTATACTTGGCCCGAAAAAAAAAGAGCAAGATTGAATATATTTAAAGGATAAGTCTATTGCTTAATTCAATTAAATATATTTTTGCTTGTTAATTAATTTTTTTCCTTCCAAACCAGCTAAAATATTTTATTTTATTTTTTCTCAATTTAGAATTTCAACACTTTGATACAATATTATAAAATTATTTAGGTAGAATAAGAAATTATACATACAATAAAGATTAAGGAAAGCATATCTAAAATATGAAATTATTTCTAAAATTATAAAAATATTTACAATCTATTATTATAAAGATAAGAAGTTATTTTTAGAATGAAAAATATGGCCTATACTGTTGGAATGTAAGCCCTCTTAGACTAGGTTTTTGATGTAATTTTAACTTGTATTAATAAAATTTTTTCTCAGAATTTGTTTGTGAATTTTTCTTTATATTTGTGCACGATTTTATTGGAAAAGACCCATTGTGTTTAAGTAAATGGTTCATATGAATGGAAGTCTTTTACAGTAAGGTACGGACAATGAAATACTTGACACATAAATTATTATTCTTAACTGGATGATGAGAATGTGAATTTCATCATGGCAAGGTTATTATGTTATAAATTCTGAATAGGGAATAGCTTATCTTTAGTCAATGAGTAGTCTACTCATTTCATAACACAAATGTATTTTAAATGCGTAGAACAGGACCTTTAGTAGTGGTTTTTGAAAGTACTATGTGATAAAAACCCATACAACTACTACTACAACGTGGACTTGTACTCTACAACTTGAATATAAGTTGGTAGTCTGATGAAACTAGAAGAGTAAGCTTTGATATGCTATAGTTGAGGTTCTTGAGAAGGACCAATATACTTATATGTTGGGTATATATGACTAGTTAGTCAAGACAGACTTGTACAAGATAATGTCTATACTATATCGCCCCTTATGGTTGTCCGAATGGTCTAATTATTCAGGGTCTTGGGGAACATGACTTGGATATTGGCTTTAGAGTAGCTCCCTTGGAAAGTTGGAATATTCCAAAAAGTCGTGAATCATTGAACTAAAAGTCTAAGGATGGTAGATGTCGTTTAGAGAGGTGTTAGTACACTCTTTTCTCTCTAAATGAATGGCGATGTGTAGAGGAGTATTTTAGTCATTTCACCTGTGGGTCGAAGACATGGCTAACGCAATATTATCCTTGATGTCAATATTTCCTTATGGTGATATTATAAAATATTTAAAATGTAAAATACAACTATTTATATAGCAAGGGTATTTTGGTCATTTTAGTAGCCAAGACGATGTGTCTTTTTTATCCTCAGAATAGCCCGTAAGTCCTAATTATTTTAGGTCAAGGAAATGGTCACAATGAAAATGGTTTTATTTTATTCAAGAAGTCTAATTTATTTTTTAGACTGGAATATAATAAAAGAACGAGAAAAATTAAATTTATTATCTAGTTTAATTCGTTAATTAATTATTCAGGGTCTAACTCCAGATTTAATAATTAGAAAAATTAACCTGGACTTAAATTAGTTAATAAAAGGCTTAATAAGTTTTTTAGTTTATTTGGGCTCATTAATTAATTATTAGATTATTTTAATAAGCTCGGGAAATAAATAATTAATAGTTATTATTTTTAGGCTCATTGGGTCTAAGGAAAAAAATAAATTATTTTGACACGATAGCCTGGACTAAAGGGCTATTTTTATTCATGGTACAGAAGAGTTAAAGATTACTCAAACATCTTCTGTTGATAAACTCTGCATGTTTTGATATATTAAACACTAGTGTTTTAATTATTTGGTAACGTGAATAGGAGTCGTGGAGTTCAGTTCTTTAGAACAGACTCACGACACAGAGAAAAAAAACCCCAAGAGTTTTTCCTCTGCTCTCTCTCTCTCGTTTTCTCTTCTTCCTCTTTCATCTTATTGTCTTTGCTAACTAATAGCGAAAGATTAAGAAGGACCATTCCTTGCCTAGATTGTTTCACTAACATAGATTAGGTGGAGGAATATTCTGATAAGCAAAAAGTTTCGCGTATATGCCAAGGAGAAGTCAAAGGATCGCTGATTTTTCACTGGAATTATCGTTAAGACAAGTAGCCACTCCACTGGTTAGGACCTCGTATTCTCAGCCAAACAGACTAAGGACACGCAAAGGTATTCTTTTTTTTGCCTTCCACTATAACGTGTCTGGTACTTTTTCTGGTTTTACTGTACTGCGTGCATGGCTTCCTTTGTTTTCATTGCTTTCAAGTGGTATTAGAGCGTGTTTCTTTGAATTGTTTTGGATTGATGCATGCTAGTTAATAAAGTTGGCAAGACTAATGTGATGATTGTGGTGAGATTCTTCGTTATTTTGGTATAGGTAGATGCGTTGTAAACCTCGCGGTTGAGGTTTAGGATCTTTGTACAAATTTCCATTACTACTTTGTTTAGCTTTCGTGTAAATCTGATTTGAAAGGATATAGACGAATGTCATTTTTTGTTGAAAAAATGTAACAAGAAACTATCTTGGACGATCGCAAAGCGTTGTAGAGATGCCTAGCGAAAAGTTACAGAAGAAATCAAAGCGAACAAAAAAAAATTTCTCGAGGAAGAAGATGAGCCCAATCGCAAGCCGAGTAGAGCTGCAACTCGGTGTGTCTAGAGTCGAGGTCACCTAGACCAGTCATGGCTTGAAGCTGTAGCCGGGCCCGAGCATTCCTCGGCTTGGCCGCGTAAGAGGAATGCATCCTTGCAGAAGCTGTTACATAGGGCCAGCGGTCGCAGGCACCCGTCCGCGGACCATGGTCCATGGGTCTTCCCATGGGCCATGATCCAGTGTGGTGGGTGCACTGGACCAAAGATTTTTTTTTTTTTTGTTTCCTACTAGACAAAGTTATTTTTATTGCAATAGTTAATATTCATCGAATATTTTACATGAAAAATAATAGTAAATGATATTAGAATTAAATAAGATCGTTAATTAATTTAATTAATATATTTAATTATTTTATTTGAGCACTTATGATTAAAAATAGAAAAATATGAAAACGTTTACAGTTTTCTAACATGCTAATTGTTTTAAATCTTGTGTGCGAGTTCTCTCAAAGGCCAAAGTCTTTGGAAAATTTTATTTGACAAGGAAAAATATTTTTCATTAATTAAATGGTTATTTTAACTTAAAACAAAAATTAATTCTTTGTTATTTTTTTAAAAGTTTTTAATCATTGACATAGAAAATATTTTAGATTTAGAAATTTTTGTAAGTTAAAATAGAAAGCCATTTTAATTTATTTTAGCAAAGAAAAAATTATTTTTGTCAAATAAAACCTTGAGATCAAAATCTCTAGGAATTTTTAAATGGAAAATTTTTTAAATTATTAAGTTTTTTATTTAAATAAAATTAATCCATGAGGAAAAATTTCTCAAATGGTATAAACCTTGACATAGAAATTTTTATGAATTTAGATATTTTATTTTAAGTTAAAGGAGAACTTAGTTGAAAATTTTCAAACGATATTTTTTCAAGAAAACTCTTATTTAAAAAAATAAGTGGGAGAGGGGTTCCAATGGCCCCACGGCTTCCATCACGATCCTCATTAGAGATCGTAGGTCTCCTCGCGTCACCCTAGGAGTGAACTCATATAGGATGGAGATACCATAAGAATCTAGAACTAATAAAAATATGTAATTAATAACCCGGGACACGTACTATGATCAGCCAACCCACGTTAGAGGTTATAGTGTGAGGTATATTCATAGAAAATGAGAGGAAATTGCCATCTCCTCGATGGAGTTATCTTCTAGATCATTACCTAGAAAGGAAATTAATTTGTGGTGGTTAACACCCTTAGCTTGGGAAACTGTTAATCTTCCCAAGAAGTTATATCAGTTTTTCTAAGAGTCAAATTAATCATGTTAAAGATAATAGTAACGGGGTTAGCTATTATTAAGTTTAACATTAGGATAAAATGCACAAAATTATTTTTGTTTTACAAATATTGAGAATTTTTTTATTTTTCAAAATTTCAGAAATTGTTGGTGGAGGTTCTTTCAGCCCTTTAGCCATTATTCTCCATGAGAATAAGCTAACGAGTTCAAACTATGTGGATTGAAAAAAGAACCTGGATATAATACTCACAATCGAGGAGTATAAGTATGTCCTATACGAGACCTGCTCAGTAATCGAGGAAAGTTCCACCGCTGAGAAGCGTGAGGCTGAAAAGGTATGGAAGAAGGTTGACGAGATGGCTCGATGCTATATGTTAGCCTCCATGTCAAATGTGCTTCAATCCAAATACGAGCACACGGTCACTGTGTATGACATAAGCACATCGCTAGCCACAATATTCGCGGATAAGAGCCGACCTGCAAGGCAGGAGGTTCTTCGAACAATCATAAACACTAAGAGGGCTGAGGGAGCATCAATCAGAGAATATATGTTCAAGATAATTGCTACTTTCGAAGAAGCAGAAGTCTTAGGGGCTGTTATTGACCCCGAGAGCCAAGTGGACATGGTTCTCGAATCTTTGCCGGGCTTATTCACTCAGTTCAAGTTGAATTATAATATGAACAAGTTAAACATGAGTTTAACGGAGTTGATGAAGAAGCTCCAGGTGGTTGAAAAGGTCATAAAGCCACAGGCTAGAGCTATGATGGCCTATTCTTCAAAAACTAGGCCCAAGCCTAGAAAGTTTAAGAAAAAGAAGGGTAATGCAGTGCACCAGCCCAAGTCCCATCCCAAAGATATACCCAAGGGCAAATGCTTCAAATGTGGGAAGAAGGAACACTGGAAAAATGAGTGTCCAGATCTTCAGGCCAAGAAAAATCCTACAAGTAATATTCTCTATCTAGAATATATATCAATTGTTGGGTCAACTTTCAATTGGATTATTGATTCAGGAGTCACAGATCATATCTGTAACTCCTTGCAGGGGTTTAGAAAGATTAGAAGACTCCAGAAAAATGAACATGGACTACACGTGAAAAATGGAGTACAAGTTTGGGTTTTTACTGTGGGAGAACTGGAGCTTACTTTTGATTGTAATAGAATAGTTGTTTTAAAGGATATTTTATTCATTCCAAATTTTAAACAGAATTTGGTTTCAGTTGCAAAACTTATAAATCAAGAATATTCTATTTCTTTTTATTCTGGTATTACTATCAGTATAAATGGAGAAGTTATATGTATGAAAATCTATTCTTTATTAATCCTATTAACAATCAATTGAATAACGCTCAATCTGAACCTTTAAATAGGAAGAGAAAGGCCATGGGTCATATTAACTCAACCAGGATTTAGAGATTAATCCATGATGGGCCTTGAGATTGGAAAGTTGGGCTCAATGTGAATCCTGTCTTATGGGAAAAATGACTAAAAGGTCATTTACCCAAAAGGCGAATAGAGCCAAAGAAACATTGAGTCTTGTTCACACTGATATATGCGGTCCTTTGTCTACACCAGCAAGAGGGGATTTGAGTACTTCATCACTTTCACAGATGATTGTACAAGGTATGGTTATGTTTATCTGATGAGACGCAAGTCTGACTCTTTTGACAAGTTCAAAGAGTTTAAGGCTGAAGTAGAGCGTCGAATAGGTAAGCTAGTCAAGACTTTACGATTGGATAGTGGTGGAGAATACCTCCTTGGTGAATTTAAGGACTACATAATACATCATGTGATAATATCCCAACTCTCTGCGCCAGGGACACCCCAGCAGAATGAAGTAGCTAAGAGAAGAAACAGAACATTGATGGAAATGGTTTGAAGTATGATGTCTCATACTACTATTTCAGTGTCTTTTTAGGGATATATCCTAGAAACAACGACATATATTCTGAATTTGGTACCTTCCAAGTCAGTACCTAAGACTCCCTATGAGATGTAGACTGGGCGTAAGCCAAGTCTAAATCATCTCAAGATATGAGGTTGTCCAGCTTATGTACTAATTATGGGAGACAAGTTAGAACAAAGATCAGAATTATGCTATTTTGTTGGGTATCCAAAAGGAACAGAGGGTAATTACTTTTATCATCCCAAGGAGCATAAAGTACTTGTGAGTACAAATGCTATATACTTGGAGGATGAACAAAGTATATCCATTAAAGGCTTGACAAGGTTGAAATTCGAAGAGAAGTTATCTTCCAAATCAATTTTTCCTAACTCAATTATAGAACTAGAAGATGCACAACCTTAGGAACTTATACAAATGGAGCATCGTCGTAATGGGAGAATATCTAGAGTTCCAGAAAGATGGACTAGAGAGGCTTTTAATTTAGTCCCCGACTATCAGGAACAAGATCCCACTAGATACGAGAAGGTTATTGCTGATGCCGATATAGACCTATGGCATGAAGCAATGAAAGTCGAGATTGAGTCTATGTACTTCAATCAGGTTTGGGATTTTGTAACTTCACCTGAAGGGATAAAACCTGTTGGGTGTAAGTGGGTTTACAAGAGGAAGGGGGAAGTAGATGAGAAGGTGAAAACCTTCAAAGTTAAGCTTGTGGCGAAAGTGTATACTCAGAAAGAATGGATCAACTATGAGAAAAACTTTTATCCGGTAGCTATACTTAAGTCTATCCATATCTTCCTTGCTATCACATGTTATTATGACTGTGAGATATGGCAAATGGATGTTAAGACGACATTTTTAAATGGTTATCTTAGTGAAGACATCTATATGTCCTAACCAGAAGGTTTTATTGCTAAAGGTAAAAAATATATGGTTTGTAAGTTTAAAAAATCCATTTGTGGACTTAAGCAGGCATCCAGTGCATGGAACATTCGTTTCGATAAAATTATAAAATCTTATGGTTTCATTCAAAATGAGAATGAACCATGTGTGTATAGGAAACTGGAAGATATAAATGTGGTTTTTCTTGTCCTGTATATGAATGACATTCTACTCATTGAAAATAATGTAGGGACACTGTCATCTACTAAGGTTTGACTATCTAGTCAATTTAGTATGAAGAATTTGGGTGAAACTAGTTACATTCTCGGAATAAAGCTTCTTAGAAATAGGAAGCAAATGATGTTAAGTTTATCCCATGCTACATATATGGACAAGATGCTGGCCAAATTTAACATGGACTCATACAAAGGGGTATTGATCCCTTGTAGACATGAGTTGTCTTTTCTTCAAATGTTTGTCCAAAGTCTCAAGAAGAAAATGATAGAATGAGTAGGATTTCTTATACTTCAGCTGTGAGAAGTTTCATGTATGTCATGTTGTGTACTAAACCAGATATTTACTTGTCATAGACTTAGTTAGTAGATATCAGTCAAACTCCGGGGAGGTTCATTGGCAGGCTGTAAAGCATATTCTCAAGTATCTTAAAGGTACAAGAGATTATATGCTGGTTTATAGAATTGATGACTTGGTTCCTACAGGATACACAAACTCAGACTTCCAAGCAGATAAGGATAAGAGAAAATTCACTAGTGGATATGTCTTCACTTTGTATGGAGGAGCCATTTCATGGAGGTGTATCGAGCAATCTTGCATTGCTGACTCAACCATGGAAGTTGAGTATGTGGCAGCTTCGGAGGCATCCAAGGAAGCAGTTTGGCTCTGAAAGTTCCTTTTGGAACTTGGAGTTGTGCCACAAATAGACAAACCGGTTGTGATATATTGCGACAACACTAGTGCAATATCATAATCTAAAGAACCTAGGAGCCACAAAAAGGGGAAGCACATAGAGAGAAAGTACCACCTAATCAAGCAGTTCATCCAGAGACAGGAAGTCGTGGTGGAATAGATTGCCTCGAAAAATAATCTAGTAGATCATTTCACTAAGCTTTTGACAAAGAGAATCTTTAGAAGATACTTAGACGCCATAGGGGTGGGCACCTATGGACTTACTTAGTCTTAGAGTGCAAGTGAAATATTGTTGGAATGTATGCCCTTTTAGACTAGGTTTCTGATGTAATTTTAACTTGAATTAATTAAAGTATTTTTCTCAAAATTTGTTTGTGAAATCTTCTTTATATTTGTGCACAATTTTGTTGAAAAAGACCCATTGTGTTTAAATAAATAGTTCATATGAATGGAGGTCTTTCACAGTAAGGTATGGACCATGAGATACTTAACATATAAACTATTGTTCTTAACCAGATGATAAGAATGGGAATATCATCATGGCAAGGTTATTGTGTTATGAATTTTGAATAGGGAATGGCTTTCCTTTAGCCAATGAGTAGTCTACTCATTTCATAACACAAGCGTATTTCGAATATGTAGAATATGACCTGTAGTAGTGGTTTCTAAAAGTACAATGTGATAGAAACCCATACTATTACTGCTATAGCGTGGATTTGTACTCTATAACTTGAGTATAAATTAGTGGTCTAACGAAGCTGGAAGCATATACTTTAATATATTATAGTTGAGGTTCTTAAGAATGACCAATATACTTGTATGTTGGGTATACATGACTAGTTAGTCAAGACAGACTTATACAAGATAGTGTCTACACTATATCGCCTCTTGTGGTTGTCCAAATAGTCTAATTATCCAGGGCTCTAGAGAACATGATTTGGATATTGGCTTTAGAGTAGCTCCCTTGGAAAGTTGAAATATTTCAAAAAATCGTGGATCATTAAACTAAAAGCCTAAGGATGATAAATGTCTTTTAGAGAGGTGTTAGTACACTCTTTTCTCTCTAAATGAACGGTGATATGTAGAGGAGTATTTTAGTCATTTTTTCTGTGGGTCGAAGACATAGCTAATGCAGCATTGTCCTTGGGGTCAATATTTCCTTCTGGTGATATTAGAAAATATTTAAAATATAAAATACAGCTATTTATATAGCAAGGGTATTTTGATCATTTTAGTAGCCAAGGCGATGTGTCTTTTTGGTTCTCGAAATAGCCTGTAAGTCCTAATTATTTTAGGTCGAGGAAATAGTCATAATGAAAATGATTTTATTTTATTCAAGGAGTCTAATTTATTTTTTAGACTGGAATAAAATAAAAGAACGAGAGAAATTAAATTTTTTTATCTAATTTAATTGGTTAATTAATTATTCAGGGCATAAGTCCAGATTGAATAATAATTAAAAAAAATTAACCTGGACTTAAACTAGTTTATAAAAGGCTTAATAATAATTTTAATTCATTTGGGATCATTAATTATTTATTGGGTTATTTTAATAAGCTCAGGAAATAAATAATTAATAATTATTATTTTTGGGCTCATTGGGTCTAAGAAAAATAATAAATTATTTTGACCCAATAGCCTGGCTAAAGGGCTATTTTTATTCACAGTACAGAAGAGTTAAGGATTACCCAAACCTCTTCTGTTGATAAACTCCGCATGTTTTGAAATATTAAACATTGGTCCTTTAATTATCTAGTAACGTGAATAGCAGTCGTAAAATTCAGTTCTTTAGAACAGACTCACGACACAGAGGAAAAAAAACCCAGAATTTTTCCTCTGCTCTCTCTCTCGTTTTCTCTTCTTCCTCTTTCATCTTCTCGTCTTTGCTAATTAATAGCAAAGGATCAAGAAGGACTATTCCTCGCCTAAATTGTTTCACCAACATAGATTAGGCGGAGGAATATTCTGAGAAGCGAAAAGCTTCGCGTACATGCCAAGAAAAAGCCGAAGGATCGCTGGTTTTTCACCGGAATCACTATCAAGACAAGTAGCCACTCCAGTGGTTAGGACCTCATCTTCTTAGCCAAACATACCAAGGACACGCAAAGGTATTCTTTTTTTTGCCTTCTGCTTCATCGTGTTCGGTGCTTTTTCTGATTTTATAGTACTGTATGCATGGTTTTCTCTGTTTTAATTGCTTTCATATACTTTGCTTGATAGTTTGTAAACTTGTTTAATTTGTTACATTAATATACCATTTTAACATATTATATTATATTTTATATAATATTTTTTAAATTAATTAGGTAAACGAGTAATCGGGTTCGAAACTATAATACCCATACCCGAACCCAATTATATAAGTTAAACGGGTTCGGATTGGGTAACAAAATAATTATACCAGACCTGTATAGACGAGTTTTCAAATCGAGTCGTGTTTGGGTATACCCAGCCTGTTGATAACCCTAGATACTACTATGTAATTTTAAATAATTTTTATTTTTCTCTCAATTAAAAAAATTAGTTTTGCAACTTTATACTAAATAACAAAAATAAGGGTCTATTGCAATTTATCCCCATTAAGTTAGGGGTAGTAGCACTTTAATACTACAAGTTGTAAAAAAGGTACTAGATGTCCATTGACCGTTAGTCAATGACGGCATTGACTAACGAAAATTATTTTTATAATAAAATATCTATTTTATCCATACTAATTATAGGATATTGGCTATCAGATTCTAATTTTATGATCTCACCTTAATACAAACAAATAATATTTATTTATAAAATTGTTTCTGTAATTTTAGAAAAGAATAAAAATTATAATATTTTTATTTTTAATTAAAAAACCATAATATTTTGATTAAAAAACTCTTAATATGCTCATTTTATTTTATTTTTTTTGTTATTTTCTTAAAAAACTCCATGGGGATTAAAACAATTCGAGTCACGATGTACTTAAATGTAATCTTGTGCTAATCATTTTTTTTCTTTTTCCTTTCTTCCTTTTTATCATGAAAGAAAAAAAAAATAGCATTACAATATTTTTTTAACATGGCCATATAAAAATTTCTTTTTCCTATAAAATATTGAGTTTAATTATAATTATTGTTGAAAATACAACCCCTTAAAACTTTGTATAATAGATACAAATAATCTTCACATAAATAATATTAATTTTCTAAATCATATACATACAAATCAATTGATTGAATTGCAAAAAATTTATGATAAAACTCGAACATGGGTAGATGAGTTGGTGGGATAATAATTGGTGAAGCAAAAGCTGCAAAATCAATATAAAATAATTAAATTTGGGATTCTAAGGGGAAAAAAAAGACAATTAACAAGGCAAAATAGACATTTTATTAAAAAAAATAAATTATGTTAGTCAATATCATCATTGATTAACGGTTAATGAACTTCTAATATCTTTTTTGTAACTTATAATGCTAAAATGTCACTACCCTTAACTTAATGGGAGTAAATTACAATAAAAATAACATTAATATTGAAATACTTTGACAACGCCAAGTCTTAATTTAAAAAAAAAAAATGCATCAGTATCTTATTTCAACCCAAACCATAATGATACATAAAAAAAGAGGAAATTAAATACTATAATCATGTACAGTTATATATTTTCTTTACTATTATTAATATTACTATTGGTTTTGTTGTCGTGGTGGTGGCGGGGGATGATGAAATTCATACGCCCATCAAACTTTTGCAGTAATCTTAAATATCCTAATCGCATTTCATTTTAATTAGAATTGATTTGTAAGTTTGTTCAATTAGTTAAAATAAATTTTAATTAGAAGGTGTAATAATTATTCTATGTAAATTGATTTGTGTGTGTGAATCCTATTTACAAGTAAAAATTTTGATCATGTGATTATATATAGTTAAGTAATTAAATAAGTAAATAATAAAATAAATAAAATAAATAATATACTAAACTATGTATATATATAATACTTATTTTATATATTTTTATTTTTTGAGATATATCAATTCAAGCTTACGTTTGTAATAACTATATTTCAAATTAAATTTAGAATTTGAAGATTTTTTTTAACAAATAGAACTTGAGTCTTGATTTAAGAGTTGCTCAACTCTATAATTTTTCAATTAAGCTAAGTTTGATTAGAATACAACTCCATTTATAAATATTATATTGTTATCTAATTCTTTTGACTATAAGTGTGAAACAATTTTGATTATAAATATTGTAAACCATGATTTATAAAAATATAATATTTTAAAACTTATGATGCTCAAAATCAAATATTGTAATAGGCCCTACTCTTATAGATGGTTTTAAGTTAAGTTGATCAACGTGGAGCGATGGACTTCACTAGGGGAGCTACTCTAAGTCTTTTTCATTTTTCTTTTTGTTTAAAGGCGTTAATCTAAAATGACTGTTGTGGCCCTCCAAACTTCAAAGCCTCTGTCTGGGAGCCTGCGAAATGAAATCGATGTGGCAGGTCGCTATTAGTCCTTTTCGTTTCTTTTGCCTTCACGTATGTCATTCAGTACTTCTAATATTTTACCAAAGAAATTAAAAAAATATAGAAAATGAGAGTACTTTTACAAATAAACAATAATTTATTTAAATTAAAATTTCAAATTTAATTAAAATTAGATTACATTGACTACCCATCCAAATATATTTGTATCTCCTTGATAAAGTAGAATACGTCTTAATTAAAGTTATAATTAAAATTTTAAAATAATTAATTGCTTAATAATTCTTATTATTGAATACAAATAATTAAAAATAAGAATTATTTAATTAATTTTATGTTTAACCACAAATTATCAAACACATCCTTAGTTGAGTTGAAAAAATAAGTGAATTGTTATCTTCTATATTTTCTGAGATTGTTAGTTTGTCTAATTAAACTTATTTTCTTATATAACTGGTTTGATATACTTTGCACAGTTGTTAAATTTGTATTACATTTTTTTTAAAAAAAATATTCTATTAATTCATTAAATTTAAATAACTATCATTTGAATCTAACGAATTCAGATTATCATTTAAATTTAAATAACTTTTACATTTAAAAAAGATAAATTTTATTTAAATTCAAGTGGTTACGCGCTTCACATATTATAACATGAGTCTTTCATAAGCTTATTATATATATATATATATATATTATTAAATAAAATAAAAGTTATTTTATACATTCTTAAATAATAACTATAAATTTCTTTTTAAAAAAAACATAAAGAAAGAAAAATGTGCTTCCAAAATTTCACTATTTCAACGAGAATCGTGTGGCTGATTTTTTCAGTGGGACCATCTGAAAATTCCACGTCAAAGGTGAATTATTTGGGCAAATAAACAACTCAACACCGTCCTTCTCCTATGATTTGGAAACATTGTTAAGACAGCCATGTAACATTACTTCTTACAAATGGAACTATATATCCTTCCAACAAGGAGCAATTACCACGTGCCTAAAAGATCCCTGTCCTAAATAATGTCCACTTTTTGACAAAAATGTACTGACAGTCCGTGAGTCATCACAAATCTTTTTCAAAATTATTGCTCCCTGTACAAATACTTTCTTTGACTTATTAAACTTAATAATTTTAATTTAATATAAAATTTTATATAAAAATTATCACTTTGTGAAAGATGATCCGAGTAAAGCCAACGTGTTACTAATAATCTTGTTATACAAGAAAAAAAAAATTGACTATTCGGTTTTTTTCAGAAAAATTATATAGTGTTATGAATTATTGGAATCTCCATTAATTAGTGGAGGCTCCACTAATTATGGATTTATGTGAATTATTAGAAGATTTTTATGGATGTCCACCATTTAGTGGAGACACCATTAATTGAAGATGATGTATGCCATGATGTATTTCACTAATTAGAGCTCTATAAATAGAGCTATTCTCTAAGCTTGTAATACACCATCATTTTGTGAAAGAAAGATTAGTGAAAGAAAGATTGGAGAAAGAATTGTGAGAGAAAGAAAGAGAGAAGTTTGAAGAGAAATTCTTGTGCAAAGAATAGTTAGAATTTTCTTAGTGTGTAGTGTGTAGATTTTATTCTAACACTACCCTAATTTTATAACACGTTATCGACACGAGTCTCTACCGGTACAAAAGCCGAAGACTAAGCACGAGTTTCGCCGTTACCAAAGCCGAAGACAGTACGCATTTATTGATCTCTATGGCTAACATCGCAAAACTCGAATTTGTAGCCCTTGATATTTCGGAACAAATTATATGTCATGGGTTCTCGATGCGTAAATGCATCTAAATGTCGAAGGCCTTAGTGAAACTATTCAAGCACATAATAGTGCATCCGCACAACACAAGGCTAAAGCTTTGATTTTTATTCGTCGTCATCTCGATGAAAATTTGAAAATGGAATATCTTACCGAAAAAGATCCATATGGCCTCGTGGGTAAATTTAAAAGAAAGATTTGACCACCCGAAGATGGTCGTACTACCTACTCGCACGGTATGAATGGTTGCACCCGAGGTTGCAAGATTTTAAAACCGTGAATGAATATAGCTCCGCAATGTATAAAATTACATCTCAATTAAAATTATGCGGAGAAAAAGTGATCGATGAAGATATGTTGGAGAAGACATTCTCCACCTTTCATGCCTCGAATATTGTCCCGCAAAGAACAATATCGAGAAAAGGGATATACAAAATTTACAGATTTAATTATCGCCCTCCTCATTGCAGAGAAAAATAATGAGTTATTATTGAGAAATCATGAAGCTGCACTAATCGGCTCTACAAAGACTCCTGTAAGTGAATGTCGTTGGCTCCAGCAGAAGCCATCGTTATAGTCGTGGTCGTGGCCGTGGCCGTGGTCGTGGTTATGGTCGTAGTCACGCTCGATATTTCCCTTATCACAATTATAATCAAATCGTGAGAAATACCGCCACCGAAGTGGAACAGTAAAAGATCAAAAGGGAAAAGAAAAAGAAATTGAAGAAAAGCATGAGGATATATGTTATAGATGTGGCATGAAAGGTCATTGGTCACGAAACTGTCAGTACGGCTAAGCATTTAGTTGAATTGTATCAAGCTTCATTGAAAAATAAAAATGTGGAAGCAAATTTTTCTCAACATCCAATAAATAATGTTGAGGATGACGATAGTGATCCCGAAGATCTTAATATCAATATTACCCATATGGATGTATCGGATTTTTTTGAACACCCGCATCGGTAGGATAGACCATTTAATTGGTGATGGCAAGTTGTCCAAAAGAACTAAAGCCTCACCCCGATATTTTTGTATTTTCATTTTCATTCTATTTTAATAATATTTACGTTTACATATATATATTTGTGTTCGGATGGTCGTTGTTAATGATGATATATGCATTATTGATAGTGGAACTACACACACCATACTAAAAAATGAGAAATATTTTTCCGATCTCAAAATGGGAGAAATAAATATTTATACGATAAACGGTAGTGCAAATGTAATTGAGGGCTCCTGAAGAGCTAGTATATTGTTGCCTAAAGGAACAACAATTATTATTGATAAGGCACTATTTTCCTCAAAATCCGTAAGAAATTTATTGAGTTTTAAAGATATCCGCAGTAAATGGGTATCATGTTGAAACAAATGAGGAAAATGGGATTGAGCATCTTTTTATTACTCAAATGCATTTGGGTAAGAAATCGGTATTAGAAAAACTCGCCGTCTTTTTCTACCGGTCTATATTTTGTAAAAATACGTACAATTGAAATTCATCATCTAGTAAACCGTAAGTTTACCGATCCTATTACTTTTAGCATTTGGCATGACCGGTTGGGTCATCCCGGATCTACCATGATGAGAAGAATCATTGAGAATACACATGGTCATCCTTTAAAAAATAAAAGGATATTAACATCGTAAAAATTCGCATGTACCGCATGTTCCCTAGGAAAATTAATTGTTAAACCATCACCAAGTAAAAGTAGGAGCCGAAAGTCCTACATTTCTCGAACGGATTCACTGGAGATATTTGTGGACCTATTGATCCACCATGTGGACCGTTCAAATATTTTATGGTCTTAATTGATGCATCATCTCGATGGTCACATGTATGTTTATTATCTACTCGCAACCTGGCGTTTGCGAGATTACTTGCTCAAATAATTAAATTACGAGCACAATTTCCGGACCATCACATTAAAAATATCCGTTTGGATAATGTCGGTGAATTTTCATCACATGCTTTTGATGCATATTGCATGTCAATTGGGATTAATGTTGAACATCCCGTAGCTCATGTTCACACACGTAATGGTCTTGTTGAATCTTTAATTAAACGATTACAATTAATTGCTAGACCATTATTAATGAAAACAAATCTCCCAACATCTCGCCTCGGGGACATGCTATTCTACATGCCGCAACACTTGTACGTATAAGACCAGCTTAGTTATCATAAATTCTCTTCTTTGCAATTGGCTTTTGGGTCGTAACCAAATATTGCTCATTTAAGAATTTTTGGGTGTGTCAGTATATATTCCAATTGCACCAAACCAACGTACAAAGATGGGTCCTCAAAGAAGAAAGGGGATATACGTTGGATATGATTCTCCCTCTATTATCGTGTATGTTGAACCCCCGATAGGAGATGTATTCACAAGAAGATTTGTTGATTGTCATTTTGATGAATCATTATTCCCTAAATTAGGGGAGAACCAAAACAAGATAAAAAGGATCTTGCTTGGACAACATCATTAAATTATCTTGATCCGCGCACAAGCGCATGTGAACTTGAAGTTCAAAAGATAATTCATTTGCAAAGCATTGCAAATCAAATGCCGTACGCTTTTGTTGACTCCGTAAGAGTTACAAAATCGCATATTCCAACCTATAAATGCTCCTATTCGAATTGAAGTTCCAAGCAGAACAAAATATTATACCTATAGCCGCTGAGTCAAAAACATGCCGTAAGCGTGGCCGACCTCTTGGTTCTAAAGATAAAAATCCTCGAAAGAAAAGAGGATTAAATGATCCGTAAGATCATATTGAAGAAAAGAATGATAAAGACCAAGAGAGAACCGATGACAAAGAACCGTAAGTTGATGAAAGTAACACCGAAATTTCTATCAATTATACCACTTCCAGTAGAAGTTGGAATCGGATAGAAACCGTTATTGATAATATATTTGCATACAATATATCTCTTGATGTTACACAGGATAATGATGATCCCGAACCAATATCGCTTGATGAATGCTCGGCATAGAAAAGATTGGCCGCAATGGAAAGATGCGATTCAATCGGAGTTAAATGCACCGGCAAAACGTGAAGTCTTCGGACCGCAGTCCGAACACCGTAAGGTATAAAACCCGTTGGCTACAAATGGATATTTGTGCGAAAGCGCAATGAAAAGAGTGAAATCGTTCGATATAAAGCGCGATTAGTAGCCCAAGGTTTTTCACAAAGACCAGGTATTGATTATGATGAAACTTATTCTCCTGTTGTTGATGCTATTACACTCCGATATCTTATCAGCTTGGCAAGACATGAAAAGATAGATATGCGCCTATTAGATGTTGTCACTCGCTTACTTGTATGGAAATTTAGAAAATGATGTTTACATGAAAATCCCCGAAGGATTTCATATGCCCGAAGCATATAAACATTATCCTCGTGAAAATTACTCCATCAAGTTGCAGAAATCATTATATGGCCTGAAGCAATCTGGGCGCATGTGGTTCACACGTCTTAGTGAATATTTATTGAAAGCGGGATTTAAAAATGACTAGGTATGTCCATGCGTTTTTATTAAGAAATCTGGTTCTAAAATTGTGATATTAGCTATATATGTTGATGATATTAATCTTATTGGAACTCCTGAAGAGCTCCAAGAAACAATTGATTATTTAAAAAGAGAATTCGAAATCAAGGATTTTGGTAAAACCAAATTTTGCCTTGGTTTACAAATTGAACATTTGGAGAGTGGAACATTTATTCATCAATCAACATATACAGCAAAAGTGTTAAAAAGATTTTACATGGACAAAGCACATCCATTGAGTATTCCAATGATCGTCCGATCATTAAATGTGGATAAAGATCCTTTCCGACCTCAAGAAAATGATGAAGAACTCCTTGGTCCTGAAGTACCATATCTCAGTGCAATTGGTGCATTGATGTATCTTGCTAATAATACACGACCTGATATTGCTTTTGCTGTCAATTTATTAGCAAGATTTAGTTCTTCACCAACACGACGACATTGGAATGGAATTAAACAAGTCCTTCGATATCTCCAAGGTACAATTGATCTCGGATTATTTTATTCAAATAAAACCAATCCAATATTGATAGGTTATGCGAGATGTTTGGTTATTTATCTGATCCACATAAAGCACGTTCTCAAACGGGCTATCTATTTACATGTGGAAATACTCGCTATATCATGGCGTTCTACGAAACAATCTATAGCAGCTACTTCTTCAAATCATGCTAAAATTATAGCCATTCATGAAGCAAGTCGAGAATGTGTATGGCTAAGATCCATGATTCATTATATCCGAGAAAGTTGTGGATTATCATCAATCAAAGGTATTCCAACTCCTCTTTATGAAGACAATGCAGACTTGCATAGCTCAATTACGAGGAGGATATATTAAAGGAGATCGGACAAAACATATTTCACCAAAATTCTTCTTTACTCATGAACTCCGTAAGAAATGTGAAATTGATGTGCTACAAATTCGGTCATGTGATAACCTCGCAGATATTTTCACGAAGACTTTACCGACTGCAACATTTGAGAAGTTGAGATATAAAATCGGTATGCGTCGGTTTAAAGATTTAAAGGAATCATCTCATCAGGAGGAGTAATAAACATACATATAGAATAGTGTACTCTTTTTCCTTCACTAGATTTTTTTCCCACTGGGTTTTTATCTAGTAAGGTTTTAACGAGGCATATTCTTTATGTATGGATGGACATCCAAGGGGGAGTGTTATGAATTATTGGAATCTCCATTAATTAGTGGAGGCTCCACTAATTATGGATTTATGTGAATTATTAGAAGATTTTTATGGATGTCCACCATTTAGTGGAGACACCATTAATTGAAGATGATGTATGCCATGATGTATTTCACTAATTAGAGCTCTATAAATAGAGCTATTCTCTAAGCTTGTAATACACCATCATTTTGTGAAAGAAAGATTAGTGAAAGAAAGATTGGAGAAAGAATTGTGAGAGAAAGAAAGAGAGAAGTTTGAAGAGAAATTCTTGTGCAAAGAATAGTTAGAATTTTCTTAGTGTGTAGTGTGTAGATTTTATTCTAACACTACCCTAATTTTATAACATATAGTTGTATAAGTTCATCTAATTTTTTTCATTTATTGAATTCCAAAATTTTAATAATACATTTTTATTTTATAAATTAGCATAAAATAAAAAAACGAAAGCACTGAATATTCATACAAGATTGTGTTGTTTATCTTTCACATCTCATCTCATTTTTCACTAAAATCTTGATATAATAATAACTAACTTCTTGACAGAACTGTTAATAAAGCCACGGTAATTTAGTCCACTTGTCATCACGACTTTTTTTTAAAATTATTGCTTTGTTTATAGTGCTTTTATTGTCCTATCAAAATTGATAATTTTAGCGTAACATGCTATTATATTCAAGAATTAGAATTATAATATAATAAAATATAAAATATGTGAATAGAAAATACTTTTTATCAAATTTAGACTTAAAAAAGTAAGTTATAATAAGATTATTTATTTTTTATGATGTATAATATGTTAAAAAAATTTAATAAAAAATACCATTATTTTAAGACATACTAAAATAATAAATAATTTAGTTTTAATAAGATAAAAATAGTGATTTCAATATTCATTTAATGTACTTGTCTAACATTCTTAGATATTTGAAGTAGCGTATGCTAATACTATGAATTAGCCATGTTTTCGTTAGTTTCTTAAAATAATTTGCTTTTAAACTAAAAATTATTTTGAGAGTTTTTCTCAACTGCTTTTTCTGTTTGATTTTAGCTTTAAAAGCATATTAAAAAAAAAAGTATTTTTGGGGATGCATACTGGAGGTACTTTTTAAAAATTACTTTTGCGTATTAATACTGTTAAGAATAAGAATATTATATTAATTTTTAAAATTTTAAAATGAATACTTTTTCAACAGTTCAAAAAAATGAAAAAAAAAAAAAAAGTCTATAAGTGGGAACAGGCTCTGCGACACTGACCTCATATATTATTTTTGTGATGAAGGAGGCATGGAAAATGTAATGACCTCGTGGAGGAGTATAAAATATTCCTCGGCCTGATACCATCCACCTCATTATTCGATAGTATTATTATTATTATTTTTTTTGCAAGTCAAAATCTTTTCTATGCAGGATGATTCCATGCATATTCCTCAAGAAAGTCAAACCAAGCTTTCTTGATAACTTAATAGAAAAACTAGTTAGGTTTTTGCTGAGATAATACTCATGGTTATTCAAGTTAGAATGGAATTCTTTACTTCAAGAAACTTGCGTGAAACTTGATAATAATGGTGAAATTCTTCATTCCAACAAGGGTTAAAATACTATTTAGGGCAATTGAATATTCACTAAAACTTAGTAATTTATTAAAAGTGAAACGTTTTTCTGTTCTTATTATTAAAATTTAACAAATTTGATATTAGTTTAACTCAAGAAAGAATAAAACTTAATAAGAAAAAGAATAAAACTTAATAAATAATTTATTTATAGTATAATCGGACCTATCAATTTTGTTTAGGGACAGAACCAGCAGCCCAATTGGCGAAGCCACACTAGCGGCCCCCAAGATTTTTTTCGGAAATACCCTTATATATAATATATGTAATATATATATTATTAATGGCCCTCAAAATGTGAAACTAATTCCTAAATAAAGATTATAAAGTGACTTAATAATAAAAAAATATTTTAAAAGAAATCTACTTAAAATTATATTGAATTGGAATTTTTTTATTAATTTTATTTTTTTAAGAAGTAAACAAACTAAATATTAAATTAGAATTTGTTATTAATTAGGTGCAATTTATTTATTTTTTTTGGAGGAGAAAAGAGAGAGTAACATTATTACCTTTTCTTGAGAAGTTATGTTGAATAGATAAATTAAAGGAGAAAGATTTTTCATTAGAGAAATTGAGAAGATTAAGAACTTGTCCTTATACAAACTTGCTTATAAAAAAAAAAAAAAAACCACAAACATGGGCCAAGTAATAGCCCAAGAAAAATAAACCCACTAGACCATTAAGTATAAAGCTTGATGATAAATGAGCCAAATAATGACCCAAGATAAATGAGAGAGATTGTTGCAACTTTTGACTCACACTTTATGTTTGATGATTTTATTTCTTTGAACCAATGTCGTACGCAATTCTAAATAAAGGTACATTACTCATCCTTAATAGTTCTTTTTTTAATTTATCTATATATTTTATCTACTCATATTAATAGATATTATATTTTTTATATAGATTTTCATATAATACTTAACATAACATATAACAAATCATACTAAAGAATTTTTAGTTTGTCCAAGGTTAAAATCTTGATTCTGCCACTGAACAACCCTAAAAAAATTTAAAATTGTATGATTCTTTTTTAAATTTTACTTTTTAACTTATTTTTTTAATTTTTAAAATTATAATATTATTTTTTAACATATCTTTTAATAAAATTTTGTCGCTAATTACAATTTCTTGATTAGGTTTCTAAATGTGCTACTCCTGAATATGATTCAATCAATATTAATTGTTTTGAGTATGACCATTATAAACAGCGTGATTGGCATTGAACTTATGAATATAGAAATGCATTGAAATATTTATTCCAAGGCACAATTGATCGATAAACTATTATTGCATTGAGTATTCTGCAAACATGCATCTCTGTTCATCACCTATATTGGTTCGGACTTCAATTACTTAAGCATGCTGTGTTAAGCAATCTTTTTTTTTTTTTTTTCTTTTGTACATTCTAAACTCCACTATTAAACTAATTGTGAAGGAATGAATTTATAGGTTTCTAGGCTTAGAGTGGTACTCTTCATGTTGTGAAGAAAGTCATTCATTGACAGCCCATAAAATATTTGAGTTCTCACTAAAAGCTTACCATTTGCGTTGTGTAATATTCGGTTTGAACCGAAATTTTAGATTGGATAGCAAAATTAAGTTTGGGTTTTAATTATTTTGAGTTAATTTGATTTGATTTTAAACTTTTTTTTTTATAATTTTGATTCAATTTTCGGTTTTATTTATCTAAAATCAAATCAAATTAAATAAAATATATCATTTAGTTTTATAATAATTTGATAAAAAATATAATTATAATTTAAAAACTCTGAAAGACTTTGTTTTTGTGACATTTATTAGAATCTCTATACCGTCGTATCTATCTTTACATTTATTTTTACTGACCTAATCTATATACCCTTAAAGACTTTGATTTGTACTTTAGTTTGTATTAGATTTGATATTGAATTTAGATTCTAATTTGTATAAGATTTTATATTATAAGTGTTTATATTTTAGTTTGTATCGAACTTTATATTAGTTTGTATTTTAAATTTATATTGAGTTAATAGGTCAGTGGACTAAATAGACATTCAAACAAATCAAAATCTATCAAATTTTGGTTGAATATTGAACCGATTTGCACCAAATTGAAATTATTTTAGTTTGATTGTAACTGATTTCTTACAAAATTCAGTTCAATTCGGTTTTAATAAAAATTCTAAAAAACTAAATTAAAACTGAATTTTAAAGTGAACACTAAATTGAAAACTGAATACACACCCCTAAATGTCCATAATGGAAAATTCATAGCCAATTCAATGTATTTTGCATTTTTTTTCAACATTGTGTTGTTACATTAAGGTAAGCAAATTGAGTAATATTTAGACATTAATTTCTTCTAAAGTTCTGAAGACATACTACAATAAAATGAAGTTAATATGATATGAATTCACTACAACTTTGGATGATAAACCAACTGTAAACTGTGCAATTTATTCCAAAATTTGAACTAAAAAAATTATTTTCTGTGTTTCTTCCTTTTCCAGTATGATCAAATATGAGGAAACTCAAAACATTTTTTTTCCCTTCAAAAAGGAAAATCCCAGAAATGAAAACCACCCAAAAAAAAAAAAAGAAAAAAAGCACAGGATATGTTACCTTATTCAATAATTTTGTACCAGTAGCATTCGAATCTTCCCTGCAGTTGGGGTCCACTAAGGTTTTTCTATATAAAGATCAGATCTTCCGAATCTGATTTTTTTTTTCTTTTTAGTTTAGTGATACCCCAATCTGATTAATTTAGAAAAATCGAACATGTGCATGGAGTTCTTCCTCTTCATTTTTTCTAAGTTGAAAAAATTCATCTTTCTTACTGAATATGCACCGAGAATCCTCTCACCTGATATTGCACCTACCATTTCATCGCCACTCATTTGGAACCCTTCCTTTAATCCATTAACCAGGTAACAGAATATAGCTCGGACTTTGGAGCTCCCTTGCACTTTGAAACATGGGCATGCACAAACACAGTCTGGTAAAAGACAGTCTCCTTTTGGCCTACCTTTATCCAAAAAAATCTGACAGTCTATTTCATATTGTCACACCACCAATTCTACATCTGGTTCAGACTCTTATTTGACCCATAATCCGGTTTCACTTGGATCAGATGGGCTTTGTATGGTCTCCTCACTCTCCCATCTTCAACTTACAACCCATCAGCCACAGACTTCCTCCACTCCGACCATTCCATATTCTGCTACTCTGGAACAGACTCCTCTGGTGTTGGAAGAGAAAGTAGTTCTTATTCGTAGGAGATTCATTCATGTTAAACGTCTTGCTCGTAAAGGTTTGGCCGGCTTAAATCTTGTAAGCCAAGATGATGAGGGGGTCGATCTTTTTTCTGTTGTTCTTTCTATTGAGGCTAAGGAGGCAAGCCAATCCATGCCCTCATCCTCTAAATGTTAGTCCTCGCTTGGAACTGCCGAGGACTCTCTCAGTCTAAGGCAGTTAGAGCTCTGCGGGTTTTTATCAATTCGCATCGTCTTGATATTTTATTTCTATCGGAACTCAAATCATCCTCGCTAGAAAGAATTTCTCATATTTTGACTGCTTTTGGATTTCCTGATTTTTATTTTTTTCCTGCAATTGGGCTTGTTGGTGGTTTGGCTATGTGTTGGAGGTCAAATATTGATCTACAGATAGTAGTTGCTAACAACAGTTTGATTAATTATCTGATATTTAGTGGTCAACTCGGCTCTCCTTGGCAATTTACTGGCGTGTATGGTCCTTGTGTTCACTCTCACAAACAGCAGTTTTGGACTGATTTTTTAGCTATTGGTCAGGGTTTTTCTGGACCTTGGTTGATCTTGGGGGACTTCAATAGTATAATCCTCTCTTCGGAAAAATAAGGTAGACGCCCTTTTCACTCTGTTGCATCTGGGGGATTTAGCTCTTTCGTAGATTCTGCTTGTTTAATTGATTTGGGGTTCTCTGGTTTTCTATTTACTTGGAATAATAAAAGATCTGGATTTGCGAAGGGTCTTGTAAATTCGCCCTGGCATATGCTGTTTCCTTGGGCATCTATTTCGCATCCTACAGCTCTCTCCTCAGACCACAAGCCTCTCTTACTTGATACTTCTTCTCCATCTAAGTGGTTGTTTAGACCTTTCCGATTTGAAACTATGTGGACTCCTGACAACTCTTCCCATAACATAGTCTTGTCTGCATGGTCAATTCCTATTCAGGATTCACCTCTTAATGCTCTAGTATATAGTATTAAGAATACAAAAACTGTTCTTAAATCATGGAACAAATCGATGTTTAGTCTCATTTAGCAAAATATAGTGGTGATCTATAAGGAGATCGATATCCTTTAGTCTCTTCCCCAATCCTCCTTTGTCTTGGAAAAGGAACACTCTCTTCAGGAAGCTTTGGATGAGCAATTAAAAAGAGAACAACTCTTCTGGTAGAATAAAGCAAAGATGTCTTGGTTGGAAGATGGTGATGCTAATACCTAGTTCTTCCACCGTTCAACCATTGTTTGTAGAAGACATAATTATATAGATTCTTTTTTAACTAAAAATAATGAATGGCAGACAAATTGGAATGATATTGGTTAAGCTATTGAGCAATATTATAGTAACCTGTTTTTCTCTATTATTCCTCAGTTCCCTTCTGATCTTAACAATCTTATTTCTCCTTCTATTTCAACTGTGGAAAATGAGGCGTTGTGCGCAATTCCTCCTGCTGAATTTATCCGTTAGACAGTTTTTTATATGAAGGCTAGTAAAAGCCTTGGTCCTGATGGTATGAGTCCCTATTTCTTCAAATCTTACTGGTATATTGTTAAAGCAAAGGTTGTGGCTGCTGTCCAGTATTTTTTTGTTCATGGGTACATGCTTAAGTCTCTAAATCATACTTTCATCTCTCTAGTTCCAAAAAAGGGTTCTGCTTATAAGATTGATCATTTTGACCTATTGCACTGTGTAATGTCGTTTATAAGGTCATCTAAAAAATTTTGGCAGATCGTATCAAACCTTTGCTGGATAGAGTTGTTGCCCCTTCCTAAGGTGCCTTTATCCCTTCTCGTGGAATGAGTGACCATGTGATCATGTGTCATGAGGTGATGCATCACTTAAATGTCAAGAGAGGAAGATTGGGTCTTATGACTCTTAAGATTGATATGGAGAAAGCTTATGATAAAGTGGAATGGTCTTTCCTCATCAAGATTCTCCAATGTCATGGTTTTACAGATCGATTTACAAATCTTATTTTAGAGTGTATATCTTCAGCCTCCTTTTCAATACTGATCAATGGTTATCCTTATGGTTTCTTCAAGGGCTCAAGAGGTCTTCGACAGGGGAATCCATTATCTCCATCACTATTTGTTCTATATTTTGATCTGCTATCTAGAATGATCACTATTGCTGAGTCCAACCATCTTTTTCATGGCATTAAATTTGGTCAAAATTGCCCTTATATCTCCCATCTTATGTATGTGGATGACTTGATCCTGTTTTATAGAGTGTCAACAACTGAGGCTCAGGTAACACAGAACCTGTTGGATATGTATTGTAGTTGGTCCAGATTAACAATTAATTTTGCTAAATCTGCGATCCACTTCAGCAGAAATGTGCAGCCCTCTCTCAAATTTTCACTCCTCTCTATTCTTCACATGTCTGAATGTGCTCATAATAGTAATTATCTGGGAGTGCCTTTCTGTAAGAAATCTTCGAATAAGGTGGTATTTCAAGGCCTAGTAGAATGACTTTGACAAAAGATCAGTGGTTGGAAAATCAACACTCTATCACAAGCTGGTCATTCAGTATTGATTAGAAACGTTGCACAATCATTCCCTATTCATGTCATGCAGAGTTTTATTCTTCCATTTTACATTTGTAACAATTTGGATGCTTTAATGCAGGATTTTTTGTCGGGATATAAAAAAGACTCAGGTCGGCATTTATACCTTAAATCTTAGGAATCTATTTATGCGCCTAAAGGCAATGGTGGTCTGGGATTTCGAAAAGCTTCGGACAATAATTTGGCTTTGCTCTCAAAATTATCCTAGCAATTATCTACTGAGCCTCATCGTCCTTGGGTAAATCTAATTCGATCAAATATCTTCGAGGCCGACGACTAGTGGACTTGGACTGATGCCCTAGTGGTTCTTCCTGAATTTGGAAATGTAAAGGGGCACTGCTAGCAGGATTATGTTATCGAATTGGTCACGATTCGGTGGTGAATATTTGGGAGGATCCGTGGATACTAGGTATTCCAAATTACCATCCTCCCCCAGTTCCTATGGCTCAACAACACCTAAATTTGGTTCGAGATCTTATTCTCCCTGTCCACTTTTCATGGAACTATGATCTCATCTCTAATTTATTTCCACCTAATATCGTACGGGAGATCATGAAAAATACTATTCCCCGAAATGGGGAACCCGACTTGCTGGTGTGGGCTCCCTCCAAGTTAGGGGGATTTTCTATCAAGTCAGCTTACAGAATTATTCATCAGCGAGGCAAAACACTACCCCCCCTCTGTCTCTTCTGTGACCCCTTTATCACCCACTCCTTCTCTCCCCTACAGTATATGGAAATCTCTATGATCTTCCAGTCTTCATAATCGTCACAAGCATTTTTTATGATGAGTAGTTTCCCATTTATTGCCTTTAAAGGCTAGATTCGCCTGGGTGCTGGATTTGACTGATCAATCCTGTTGTATTTGTCAGTCTACTACAGAAAGTATGGAGCATGACTTCCTACAATGTCCACTCACTAAATGTTTATGGTGGCATTCACAATGGCAGTTTAGAGTAGAAAACTTCTCTACTTGGAAAGTGGACGAATGGGTAATGGAGCTGCTAAATTTGGATAACAATTTCCCTTTCACACTTGAGAAAAAACGAGAGTTTCTTAACTATGCTGTGATGCTGATGGAGCATGTGTGGAAATATAGAAATTAATTGTGCGCAGGGAAGGATTCACAACAATGGGAGGTGCTCTCTACCTATATTGCCAGGACAACTAAGATTTATTAGAATGCTAGCCTCAGTCGGGATTGGAAGAAGCCGTCCCTCTATCTACCTTGAACCTAATAGGCTCCTCCCTTTCCCTATGCCAAAGTTAACTTTGATACTACTTTTTAAGATGGGATTGCGATTTCTGCCTATGTATTCCGTGATCACATGAGTTAACTTCTTTAGGCCTGGACTAGGAAAGATTTTGTTGGTGATGCTTTTGCTGCAGAAGCTCTTGCCGCCCTCAATGCTGTTTTGATCGCTGTTGTGGCCAACATATCTAAAGACATGTTTGAAGGTGATTCTCTAAATGTCATAAGAGTAATTACTGGTATTCACTCAGTAGAGGAATGGCTTGACAAAGGATCCACAGATGCTGTAAAGACACTGCTCAATGGTAGAGACCATTGGGCGTTTGTTTATGTCCCCCGATCTGGGAATGTATATGCACATGAAATTTCTAAATGGGCAAAACTTCACAATCATTTCGGTTACATATCCCAATCCCTCCTTCCCCCTGCTATTTTATGTGATCATGGGGGTACTTCTTCAGTCCCCCAATCGAGTCCTGTACTGTGTGAGGAGGAGGTTGTCTCTTCTTCTACTTCTACTAAAATGCAGGGTTAAATCATTATCTAGCAAAAAAAAAAAAAAAAAGACTTTATTATAACATTTTATTGGACATTTTCATAGCTTCTCACATGGTAATGGAGTTTTATATTATATATAAATCCAAAAGAAATCCAAATAATTGCTAGGAAATTTGTCCTATTTGGGCCCAACATTTGCATTTTGTTTTCACTTGGCATTTGACATTTTGTTATAAGAAATAGAAAAACGAGATCCGTGAGAAATCTAGAGTACATTCCAATTGATTGGAGAAATAACGAGAGAACTGAATATTTATAACTAATATAAGGATTTTTTTAAAAATATATGTCTGATATATGTGTTAGTTTGAATAAGTTATAAATATATATATATATATATATATATGTGTGTGTGTGTGTGTGTGTGGGGGGGGGGAGAGGGGGGTTTTAAAATTTAGTATAAATACAATAACTATTGCAACCACTAATTAAAATTTATTTAAAGTAATTTCACAAATAAATCAATCATGAAATTATCAAATCAATTGAGATATAATTAATATAGTACTATTATATAATTCAATTAGCATAGTACTATTCATTGTTTTCAGAACCGGAACGGACATCGAACCGAAAAATTTACTGGTTCACGGTTTAATGGTCTAACCGCAATTGAACCGCAAGTGAACCGTAATTGAGCCGGTAATATTATTATTTAAAAATTAAAAATATAATATTTTTAAGAATAAAATTGATCAATAATATAGTATAATTCAAGTCTATAAATACATAAATAACAAAATTAGAAGAAAATATGATATTTTCTCTATTATTATAGATTATTTATTCCATTTGTATACCTTATTTTTTCCTATAAATGTATTATCTTATTTAAGAGGTAAAAGAGAGAGAGAGAGAGAGAGAGAGAGAGAGAGAGAGAGAACCGGTTCAATTGGTTGGACCAGTCGGTTCACCGGTTTACCGGTTGGACCGATCGGTCCAAACCGGTTTGAACTAAATACAACGATTTTTGAAATTTTCGGTTCAAATGGATGGACCGGACCGATTTGGGGACCGGTTCATGGTCCGACCGGTCCGGTCCAAAGAACATTTGTACTATTATATAATTCTAAATATTTTTTAATTAGAAAATTTAGTTTTGATAATTTTTTGTTAAAAAAATATCAAAATACTTTCACAATCCCAAATCTTAATTAAAAAAAAAAAAATTATGCACCCAAATATTGTTTCAACCCTAACCATATAAAAATAAAAATAAAAAAGAGGAAAAGAAATATCCCAACTTATATAATTATTTATTTTCTTAAATAACATTATTATTATTATTATTATTATTATTATTATTATTATTATTATTATTATTATTATTATTATTATTATTATTATTATTATTCAATGAATAAAATCTATATGCCAATCAAATTTTCACAACAATCTTAAATATTCTAATATTTTTTGCTTTACTTTGAATTGATTTATTAATTTGTGTAATTTATCTTAAATAAATTTTAATTAGAGGGTACAATAATTATTGTATCTAGATTGAATTTTATGAAGATTAAAATACATGGATTACTTGCCATAAATTTATTAATTTACATCTTTACTTATATCTTAGTTATACACATATCAAATACATGAATTACTTGTCATAAGTGTAGTAATTTATATATTTACTTATACTTTAATTTTAACTATAAATACTTTAAATGGATGTATTTTAGTCCATACAAAAATATACACTAAAGTTGGTTTACTTTACTTTCATTTGCGTCCACTTTTGAAAGGAAACTAAGCTGAATAATTTTAACTTAACCTATTTTTTCTATTGTTTACCCTTTCATTTCCTTCCCAACTATGAAAATTAATTCAAACACTTAAACATATTTTCTTCCTATTCATTTTCTTGTATATCCTTCAATCCAATCATACTGTCAAAATGTATTATGTATGCTGAACACAATAGAGACTACAATTAAAATGTATAATTAATTAGTATACATCGACTCCTAGAATTCACCATTTAACTACCAAGTCAATGATTTGCCAGACTGATTTAGTTGCGTTTGGACTGGCCAAGTATTTTACAGTTATTTTTACTTCTACTACACAATAGTTTCTGGGAAAATCGCGCAGGAAATTGAAGATCAAACGATTGGGTTCCTTGAAGCACTCCAAAAAACCTCCAAGCAAGCTTAATTCGTGAAGTGAACGTAATAATCTGGTATAAACTGGAAGGAATGAATTGGGAAACTAAGGCAATAACCCCGAGAGCAAAAATACTCAGAAATTTGAAAGAAAGACTTAGTTAGAATTGACTGAAAGCTATAAAAATACACTAATTTGAGGGGAAAACTATTAAAAAAAAGGTAGTAAACAAGCCCTCAAATAAAATTAGTGAATGAAATATGCTTTTAAGATGATTTCTTCCTGTCCTCTCTTTTCTCCCATTCATCTTCCGATTTTTATAGGTAAAATTCCTTCGTTTCAAAGCTTCCAAATCACACATCCATAATTGAAAATGGAAAAATGGCTTGTATGGCTATTCTCCTCTACTCCATGATCATTAATAGCAATGTCGGAGGTTGCTTGGAGAGAAATTCGTGCCTTATCTCCCCAACAACTAACTTCCTTGAAGATAGGAAGTATCCTGATTGGAGTCAAACTCCTGACCGACTACTTCTTTGACTTGCCTGAGGTTCTGTTAGAGGTTACCTGGGCTGACTTTCTTGTTTGGCCCTGTCGCACTTATTTGGCCCATCCAAATGATGCTCCTGACTGGCCCATCCAGTTATACTTTGGTTGGCCTATCCAAATGATGCTCCTGGTTAGTTTGTCTAGTCACGTCTTGATTTGTCTGTCCAGTTGAGAGTTGACTTGCTTGACTAGTCACATTTTTAGGTGTCAGCATTTACCCTTTATTTGTCTTACTAAAGAGAATGGGAAAAAAAAATTCTCGATTTCTGTAAAAATGACAGTTGAACTCTTCAAAGTCTTCTCCATTATCATGATCTTCATTTCCCAAAACCCAAATCAAATCAAAATGATATTGAAATTCAAAATTCGGTAATATAATGATTAATAGTCCATTATCCCAAATATTGACTAGATTAAAATTTTCCCTTCAACCGAGGGCTTTTCATTATTTTAGACTCTCACAAACTTTTGATGACCCAAACCCTCGCCGACTCTCTGCACCTTTTTCTGCTTCATTCATAAATGCCATGGATGGTCACCTAATGACTCTTTATCCCTATTTTCCAAAAGCTTTTATCTTAGGCCCTATCATGACTAATCTAGCCAGTAACTTAGATGTAATTGACTATGTGAAACTTGCTAGACTGGAGTTGCCCATCCAGAACAATCAAGGGATTTTACCAAATTTCCTAGCAAGTGGAGATGTTGGCTAGGCTATCTTGAAGAGTATGAGTCCTGGTTGGATCGAATTTTTTAGTAGTGTAGGGACAAATGGCGAGAATGGGAAATCTATCATGTAATTCATCTGACCACTCACCGATACCCCATTGATCGATCGTTGTTGTCGGTGGTAAGTGCCTTCTAGAACCCAAATATCAATGTTTTCATGTTTCTTTTTAGAATGATTACTCCCACTTTACCGGATATAGCAGTAATTCTTGGTTTTCCTGTGAATGAACCTGACTTCACTTCTTTTCCTAAAGAAATGAGCCTCCCTAACACTTTTAAATACTTTAGGGATATATCCTCTTACCCTAAGTTTATTCAAGCTAACCGTGAGTTGATTGATCTGGTCACTGACATTGAAAATGCCACCTTTTTTTTTCTATAGATATGTCCTGTGTACTAGTGTGGTCAGTGTTGTTGCTGAGAACATGCATTTTGTTCGCTTGATTATGACTGACCATTCAGGTGGTCTGGCTTCTTTGTTCCTTGCTAGCATCTATAGAGGTTTGTTTCAACTTCCTAAAGCCATGATTGAGAATAAAAAAAATTGAGTCTGTGACTAGCCCTTTTTGGGTATTTCAATTGTAGTTATACCAGTATTTGTCCAACTTTATTCTTTTTTGTCTCGAGTTAATAGAGATGAATGATTTAGTGACCGGCTATCATCTTTGTCAAGTACTAGCTATTGATTGCCCCATTGCTAATATTCTGATTGACCTATATTACAACCGTGAGAGAACTTGTCACACCCCGGACTCGGGAGATGACATGGCAGCATCCCGAAATGGGATATCGAACCCGGAACCAGAACAGACATTACAAAAAAAATAGACTCCACTGTCATAACTGAAATTACCAAAACTCATAATTATTCTGTTACAATGCAAAACGATTTAACTAATTTCTTGGAATAACTTCAAACGTACTAAAACTCCAATGTCATTAAGTAGACCATAAATGAGGACGTTACATGAACTCGTCAAATTAGTCACTCTAGGTCCTCCTCGAACCACCCGTCTAATTCTTTCTCGTTCAACTGAGAACCTGAAATGATAAGTAAGGTGTGAGCTCACTAGCTCAGTAAGAATCATGACTTAACCGGGATTGAGGAAGCTTACATAGATATAGTTTTGCAAATCATTGAACTTTAAAACAGTGGTAGCAGTGGACTTAGTTAGGGTAACATATGGTTGTGGTTCAGGCTCAAATATTTCTCACTTATAGCACACACTAAGGAATATTACAACAAACAAGGGTAACTTTGATCAAATTGAAGAGATTCAGAATTAGAAAGTCAACTGGCGCCCGTTAGGAAGAGTAACCAGCGCCTGTTGTTACTAAAACGGAAGGGGTCCGATTCTGAGATGAACCGGTGCCTGTTTAGCTATGTCAACCGGCGCCTATTGGACTGAATAACAGGCGCCTGTTTAAACTAAATCTGCAAAAAAAAAAAAAAAAACAGAGCACAATGCACGAAAAGCAGAGACCAAAGAAATGATATAAAACCAGAACGAATCAGAGGCCAAAATGCACCAAGAAACAGAACAAGGCTCAACATCCACAACCACTCCAATAATGAACAACACAACCATTACCCTACCATTTTTCCATTAACAGTTCACTACACCATTTCCAACTTTTCAAATCAATTGAACAGACCCAGAATTCATGACACGTGTTTGGGGAGAAGCTTTGGCTAACTGATATCAGTCTCCTAACTATTTTATCCCGTTAGGATGAGGGCCAGTACACAGAATTGGGCAAGGTATTGTATCCCCCAAGCCTAGGGCCAGTACACAGAACATAAGGGATCATCCCTACCAAGACCAAACCCCAAATAGATGATAGAACAGAACAGAATTTTAGCAACCAAAATTCAGTACAGAACAAGAACAATAAAGTACATATCATATAGTCTTACTTGATCATAAACAACTCATACATCACAACAAATTATTCCCATGCTCAATCCAATTGAAAACCAACATAATTTTTAGATTGAAAAACAAAAGATCATAAAGTCAAACCATCAGTTGAAAATCAAAACACAGTTAAGTCAGAATCCTTACCCGGAATCCTACTCACAGATCACCCTTATCACCACCAACCTCTTCCACACCTACAATCCCAATCAATCTCCATCAAAACATCATTCACCCCATTTCCCCCCAAATCAGAACAGTAAAATCAAGAACCCTAGACATCAATTAAACCTCAATAAAAGCTTAAGAGGAACGTGGATTACCTAAATTCGAAGCCTCGAGCTCTTCCCATTCATTTGCCTCCTCCTCTTGGCCTTTCTCCCCTCTCTGAATTGTCTCTGACAGATGAACAACGATGAATATCAAAACCACGTTCTGGCAGAACGTTTAATCAGTCAGAGAGTTACAAAATTGCTATCAAGTCCTCCTAATTTTCCCCCATTAATTAAGTCCCTAATTATAAGGGCTGAGCCCATTGCTAATTAACAAAAAAAAAAAAAAAAAACGAAAGGCCCAGTAGAGCCTCTAGACCATGGGCTCACAGAACTGCTCCAGACCTGTCTCCTTATAGTTCTGGGACTATTGATCCTAAGTGGTTGAGGAATGCCAGAAGGGAACCTGTAAGGGAAAATTGGTTTTACACGTTAATCACTCGTGACTTGTTGCTGGGGATTCAGCCATGCAGAACCTATAATTCAATTAGCTTTGAGTCTTATAGCTCTCATTATGTGGCCAGATAGTTTGGTGATTTCACTGTTCCCTTTGATAGCTATCTTGAATGGTTAGATAATCACCTTACCGTTTGCCAAACAAGGCTTGGGAAAAAACTTGCTCATTTTGGTTTTGAAACTTCCTTCCTTGTATGGTGATAGGAATCAACCCGGCCACGGGGATTGAGCTCAAGAAAGGGGAGAGGATGAAACCAAATCAAAACCGAGCTTGCCCGGTCCGTTGACGAGAGCCCGTGCCAAATAATTTTAACACAACCTTCAAGCATATTTACAAGAATATTTCAAGTGGGATAGCATATGGATATTGCCGGAAGAGGATCGAGAATGGACCATACTGCTGGTGTACGAAGGACGTCAACTGGAAGCAATTCACGCAGAAATGTCGCCCAACAGAATGGATCTGGCGCCGGTCAAAGTAGCTCAACCAGGTGCCAATTGTGGTCTATAATATTTCAATTTTTGACACATGCAATATTCTATCAAAATGGACCCACACCAGCCCTAGTAGCCCGACTTGGCGTAGCTTAACCCAGTGCCGACTATGGACTGGTTAAGTCCCATTTTTTGTTCTGACTTTTTGAGAACAGGAATTGTTCTGCCAAAATGGACCTAACACCTCCCCTAAAAGACCTACCCGGCGTCGGCCATGCTTTCGAACTAAACCCTGACATTTTTTAGTTATTTTTTGATGATTTTGTAATATTTAAAAGTATTTAGTTCAGGAATAGAACACCCTTATATAATGCTTTTATATTGTAAGAATAAGAACAACATATATTACATTTTTAACATGAATGAAGATTCATCTTGAAGGCTTGAAACATGAAGAGATTCCTTATTCAACTTCAAACCAAGACCAATTTAAGGGCTTAATCCATCCTTGAGTAAGTATCTATAAACTCTAAGGATAATTTAACTACAAAATCAATAAGGGTTCTTCTTCTATGTCATTTAGGGTTTTTGTTGTTTCTTGTTTGAATGCTCAAAATTCTCTATCCTTTTAGTTCTTGATTTCTTGCTAAGTTAAAGGTTCTAAAGTGTTGTTGTGGTAGGCCTTATCTACTAAATTTGGAATTCTAAAAGTTAGTTCTTTTAGGGTTCTTTGTTTGTAGAAAAAAGTGTTACTTTGTTACTTTTCTTGATCTCTTTATGTTCTTTTCTTGTTTGTTTGCTTGTCTTGAAGTCCTTCTATTTTACTAAAGTTCAAATAATAGCCATTTTTAGATCTTGAAAGACTTTCACCTTCAAGCTCATATCAAATTTGGTATCAGAGCAAGGATAAGTTTAAATCTCTATCTTAGCTTGGATCTATATCAAACCTAGAGTGTTGTTTGATCTTGAGAATTTCTTGGATAAAAAAAAAGAGAATAAGAATGACTTGTTGAAGAAAGATTCTTGGGAATAAATTGATTATTGATGTTGTGACTATATTGGGCTTGTTTGGGAAGAAATTTGCATGTTAAGTTCTATAGGAAAATCTTGTACATAAGGTGTTTGATAAAAGTTCTCAATGACTATATACCCTATGAAAACCATGTGTTTGATGAAATGTCTCAAAGAAATAATGTGGCTTAAACATTAGTGTTATCCCTATAACATAATCCTAGATTCCTTCTTATCGTATTGTCCTACTTAATTCATGTATCTTCTTACTCATTCCTTGGAATTGGAGTAAACTTTGTTGACGTGCTCCATTGTGTCCTTTATTTTTGTTGTATATTGCGAACACCTTGTACTCTATTTGTTTCTCGACCTTCTACGTGTTCACTAAATTGAGTTATTCTACGACCCTTGTATTGGAGCATCCTAAGAGCTAATAGACTAAGGTAAATTAAACCCTTTGAAGTTGGGGAGGAATTTGGTTGAACAAGTGAGACATTGAGTGAACTAAAAAGGCAAGAGAGAAAGATTCTTATTTGAAAAAGCTAAGGAGTGCAAACACTTAGGGAGTGAGTGAGGAAACCAATTTCTATTTTTTGTTCTCTTAACTCTTTTTGTAGGAATATCAATCTAAACTCCAACGATAACTTAAGGAAAGAAACCGACTAGGCTAAATCTTAGTGGAGCAAGTAGACCATAAGGGGATTCGAGAGATCTTCGTGAAACCCTCGTTTCATTACAAAGGAGTATAGAGGGTATTTGGAGGGAGATGGCCGAAATTCAAGCTCAACAAGAGCAAACATCTACCGCTAGTTAAAGAGGGGACAAGAGCCATCGGAAACCTACAACACGCCTCCCGTGAATACACAACCTGAAGAAAAATTGGATGAATATTTAGTTGGTGGATATCAACAAGTTCCTATGAGAGGAGGGAGAAACGGGTTGAGAGGAAGTAGAGGAAGAGGCTGAGAGAGATTCAGTGAGAATTCTATGAGGGGATTCTAAAAAACCTTAGAGGGGGGTAAATAAGGTTTTTGACAAACTAAAAAAAAAATTGAATCGTCTGATGTGCAAAACAACAATGATCATCAAGATTCTTGAACTAACTTTATAGTAACAAAGAAAGTTATCCAAGAACTCTTTGATATATATATATATATATATATATATATATATATATATATATGTTCAGATTCAGACCAGAAATGGAAATACAATTCGGGAATAAAAGTGATAAGACACGGTATATATAGTGGTTCGATCCTTCAAGATCTACGTCCACTACCTTAAACTCACACTTAAAGATTTTCAACCAGATTTCATTTACCCTACTTAATGAAATCAAACAATACACCATACAAGAGAGGATCACCACACTAGGTTTTTCAAAACCTCTCAAACAACAACAAAGTTCACCCCAACCGATTTTACACCTCAACCTTGTACTACAATAGAGATTGAATATCAATAGAATAGTAAAGAGCTCACTTATTTGAGCAAATGTTTACTCGGATACAAAGCATAAATGCTTTTACCATTTGACACAAAATGAATTCACTTTGAAACTTTTTGATAAAAAGAGATTTTTGAAAACGTTGAGCAATAGTGTTTCTTAGAAGAGTGTTTCAAAAATCTTATGTCTAATCTTGCTTAGAGGCTATTTATAGAACCAAAAAGTGAAGTGCCAACGGCTATAAAAAAACCGCTATAATTTTCTATTAAACTTATCCGTATTTTGGACTTGGATTTTGGATGGCGATGCATCCAAAAGGTAAGTCCAAAATGACACTTTTTTAGGCAAAAACATTTCAACACAGTTTACAGGATTTTTGATGAATCTTTTGAATTCAAACTATTCAATCCAAAATTCTGAGATGTTCAAAAACTTTGAAATTTTCTCCTTTGGTGCTTCAAGGTAAGGTCAAATGAATCAAAAGATAAAAAGACATAGGAATTAATAGAAATACCTTAATAATACTTTCTAGTTTAAAGTTCTTCTTATAAGGACTTTTTGATATGCAACTCCATATACTTTGATATTCTCTTTGATTTTCCATACTTGAATTCAATCATGAAATAGTTGCCAAACAATCATATCTGAATGCCTTAGAAGAATAGTGGTCAAACATGTCCTATCACAATAGATTAACAAGTTAGTTCATATCAATGTTTGTCATAAGTCAAAACATAGGAGAAAGCTCTAAGGGTTAACAATCTCCCATTTTTGAGTGATGACAAATATAAAATGCTATGTAATGAGTGAACATGTTGAACAAAAGAGATGCAAATAAAAAAAATGCAATCTCACAGTATAGGTCTCAAGGAGAGCTTGTGAAATAGATGATTTTAAAGCATTAGTTTGTAAGCATAACTTAATGAGCCTAAAGCCTTTTATATCTTTATATGAATATTCCAAATGATTTGAATAAAGAAGAGATAGCAGATAAGTCATACAATAAGATGCTCCCCCTAAATATTTATTTATATGAACATTTTAACATAAGAGGGAAAAGCAAAAATCAAGATTTGTTCGTCCAAAACGTATATCCAAAATAGTTTTACAAGTGTGTATGAAACAACTCTTTTTCAAAAATCCATTTTGGATACAGAGTTTGGATGTCCCAAAGGTATGTTCTCAATTCAATATGACTTCTTAGAAAAACATTTGTTTGAATCAAGCAGATTTGAGTCCAAAACTCCCCTTGACACAATGCACGAAATAATGGATTTTACGATTTTTTTAAGGAATGTTTTAAAGAATCTATTTGACTAAAAAAATTAATTTTATCACAGAATCTAGTCTTAAAGATACCTTTAACATAAAGAAAATACTTTTGAATAAAAATTGAGTAATCATAAATTGAATGTCATAAACAGAAGTTTAGTCAGAAATTATTCCTACTATCCAAGCAGAAGATTTTCAATCATTTGTCAATAATCATATCCAGTAAATCAATCAGTTATTCATGCAGTTTAGATCAAATCATATAAGTTCTTCTCATAACAGTTCATGTAGTTATCAGTCATAACAGTTCATATCAGTTGGTCATGCAGTTCAGATCCCAGATATTTCCATATATCATCAATCTAGATATTTTCATATATCATCAATCATACAGTCCATCTTTTTCTCCCCCTTTGTCATCAATAAAAAAAGAAGAATATCAGAAAGAGAGCAGAAAATAATATGTAAAAAATAGACAGATAGGAAATATGCATAATATAAGAAAGATGCTGAAAATAAACAAGTATCCAGAAGCAGCAACAATTATCCCAAAGCATAATCTAAAAATAGAAAAGTAAATTGTTCAAATTTGCAGAAAGTAAATTATTTGAGAGATCATCAGAGGATTATTCTGCCCAACAGATCTGCCTAGGAGATGTTAATCGTTTCAACTTTCGAACTGGCACCTTTCTTAGAGTGTTAACCCGCAATTCTATTGGATTTTCTCTTTACCACAACATGCTTCTGTCGCTTTCCAAAAGATTTTGGTTTAGAAGAAGCAGAAGGTGCTACTGTTTCCTTGATTGGAGATGGTTTTTGAACTAGTTCAGAAGTATAATCTTTTTCTGCAGCAGGCAGATCATATTCTTCCTCTAAGACAGGTTCATCTTTTTTTTGAGCAGATACTGTTAGGGAAGATACTGGTGCAGTAGTTTTAGCAGACATTTCAACTACAGATATTCTGTTTCCAAGACTATAAATTTCAGAGTTGAGAAGGTCCAATTTCACAGCTAAAGAATTAATCGCACCCAATATACTCTCGGATAAGCTTGCATCCTGATCTTTTCCTTTGGCAGAAGATTCTGCCTGAAGGACATCATCAATTTTTCTTTTTGTTCCTGCACTAGGAACATACTTTCCTTCATCTTTGATCTTCATCAAATTTTCCCTTTCCTTTCCCGCAATATCTCTCAGTGGTTTCCATTTATTTTTTTCCCTCACATAACCCATCATTTCAAAAGAATCAAAGCTGTAAATATTTGTCTTGGATGGATTATTAGGAGCAGAATTTATATCAATTTGAAAATAACTAAACACTTTGGTCAGCAAATTTTCATAAAGCAGAGCTTTACTTGAAGTGTTTCTTAATTGCAACATCAATTTTGTTCCTAAAAACCCGAAGTTTATCTGCCTACCCTAGAGCCAACATAATTACCATCTGCAGAATGTTTATGGAGGTTTTATGTCCATAGCTAGATACCACCATGGTAGACACCATATGGTGTAGAATTTGTCCAACCCCATTAAGCCACTTCATGCTTTTATTTCCAGAATTTCCAAAGTTCTTCCCACAAGTAAAGATTTTCTCAAAATTTTTCAGAACAAAAATATCATTTCCTTCAAAATTTATTTAACTTAAAGTATTGAATCCCAACATCTCTCACATCATATATCCCATTTAACAGTCGATGATCAAACTCAATGTCTTTGCCTTTCACCCCCGATATATACCAACGAATCATGAATCCACCATCTGTTTCCTCAAGTCTACATTTTCTTAAATTAGCATAAAATTCCCAAACAAGTGGAGTGAATAATTTCTCATCAACAGTTAGTAAACTACCCCATCCTATGTGATCAAACATGTCTAAAATATTTAAAAGATTCAAAAAAGTAGAATGATTAACACGGTAACTAGAGATAACCGTCTTGTTTCTTGACACCCAATCATTATACTCAGTCTCGCATTTAGAGTCAATGAAGCGAGGTACCTGATTTTCAGAACTCATTTATTCTGGAGACGACTCAGAGGAATCATAGTGAGATGTGGAGAAATCCGGTTGAGGAGAAATTTCTTTTTCTTTTGCTTTGCTTGAAACTGAACTCCTTTTCTTCATCTTCAGAGATATTTTGTGCCCCTTCTTTGGTTTTGGAACAGAGGATTTTGTCTTTGCCATCAGAAAGATTAGGGCTTTTTGGACTGACGGTTTATTTTTGAAGAAGAGGAACACAGATGATTTTTGGGAGAGACGGTTACAAGGGTTTTGAGAGAAAAATCAGAGTGCTTTGAATGTCTTTAAGTAATGTGAAGTAAAGTGCATTGAAAGGATAAGTTTTTCACAGAACTTTAGAAGGACGCGCAAACCAATTTTGTTTTAAATTCAAAATTTGGAATAAGGAAAATTTTAATGATGCATTTTGGAACTTGACCTAATCCGAAATTATCATCCAAAGGAGTGTTTTCCTAAAATGCATTTTAGATAAGGGATTTGGATTCAAATACTACGTCCAAATCAGAAGTCAGTGTGTTTTGGATGCAAAACACTGTTTCCAAAACATTTTTCTTTACAAATCCTGCATAAAGAAGACTTATGCCACATGGTTAGTTATCAAATTTTTGTAATTCCCAAACCCCTTCTTAGATTGTTGAATCTATCCTCAGCTAGAAGTTTAGTGAATATATCTGCAAGTTGTTCATCTGTTCAAATATATTCAACACACACATCACCTTTAAGCACATGATCTCGGATGAAATGATATTTAACTTCTATATGCTTTGTTCTAGAATGTTGAATAGGATTTTTTTTAGATTGATAGCACTTGTATTATCACACAATATATGTATGCAATTAAAATTAAGATTAAAATCTAGCAACGTATTCTTTATCCACAAAATTTGAGCACAACAACTCCCAGCTGCAATGTATTCAGCCTCAGTGGTGGATAAGGATACACACGCCTGCTTTTTACTGTGCCATGACACAGGAAAGTGTCCAAGAAATTGACAATGACCACTAGTACTTTTTCTTTCAACTTTACAACTTGCATAATCTGCATCAATGTATTCTATAAGATCAAATGCGTTAGTGTGAGGATACCATAATCTATAATCATATGTGCTAATTAAATATCGGAGTATGTATTTTACTGCACATAGATGTGATTCATTTGGATAGGATTGAAAATGAGTACAAAGACATACCGAAAACATAATGTCTGGTCGGCTAGCAGTAAGATAGACTACCAATCATACCTCTATACTTATGTTCATTTACTTTCTTACCTTTTTCATCTTGATCAAGTTTTATGGATATACTCATAGGTGTACTGATTTCTTTTACTTCAGTCATTCCAAACCTTTTGAGCAACTCCTTGGCATATTTAACTTGATTTATGAAGATCCCATCCTTAGTTTGCTTAATTTGCAATCCGAGGAAGAAGTTTAGTTCTCTCATCGTACTCATTTCGAATTCTTGCTGCATAATCTTAGCAAACATCTTGCACAAAAAGTCGTTAGTAGCACCAAAAATGATATCATCATCATAGATTTGAACAATTAGTAAATCACAAGAATTATCAAATTTGATGAACAAGGTATTATCAAGCCTCTAGAAAAACCTTTTGAAATCAAGAATCCACTAAGTCTTTCATACCAAGCTCTTGGAGCTTGCTTTAATCCATAGAGCATTTTAGAAAGTTTGAAAACGTGATTTGGAAAGTGCTCATGAATAAAACCAGGAGGTTGTTCAACATATACTTCCTCCTCAATAAAACCATTTAGAAAGGCACTTTTGACATCCATTTGATAGAGTATGAAATTTTTAAAGGATGCAAAGGCAAGCAACATTCGTATGGATTCTAGTCTAGCAATAGGAGCGAATGTCTCATCGTAATCAATATCTTCTTCTTGATTAAATCATTAGATGACTAATCTAGCTTTATTTCTAATCACAATCCCATTTTCATCAAGTTTATTTCTAAATACCCATTTTGTACCAATAACAGGACGGTCAAGAGGTCTAGGAACAAGTTTCTAAAATTGATTTCTTTCGAATTAATTTAACTCTTCTTGCATGCAATAATCTAAAATTCATCATGCAATGCGATATCAATGCAGCTAGGTTTAATATTTGAAAGAAGAGCAAAGTTGTCAATGAAATACCGTCTAGTTTTAACTCCATAGTTTGGATCCCCAATAATTTATTCTTTGGGATGACCTGTTTTGTATTTTTAGTCTTTTGGCAATTGTTGATTTGTAGAATCTTCAGTTTATTCTTGTTCTTGTTCAGCTTGTAGCTCTTCAATCTCTTCTTCTTTTGCATGAGTGTCTAGAAGTGGAGCTTTGAGTTGATCAAACTTGACTTCCTTTGAACTTTCTACATTATCGTCATCTCTTTTTAAAGTATAAATGTTAGATTCATCAAACACAACATGCACGGATTCTTCCACACAAAGAGTTCTTTTATCATATACTCTATATATCTTTTTGTGGGAAGAATAACCAAGAAATATGGCCTTATCGGATTTGCTATCAAATTTTCCAAGATTATCTCGGGTATTTAGGATAAAACATTTACATCCAAATACTTTAAAATAAGAGATAGATGGAATTTTGTCAAACATAAGTTCAAACGGAGTTTTTCTCAAAAATGGTCTTAGTATAACTTAGTTTATTATATATCAAGCTGTGTTAACAGCTTCCGCCCAAAAATATTTTGGAATGACATTTTCACAAAGCATTAATCTAGTCATTTCTTGCAAAGTGCGATTTTTCTTTTCAACAACACTATTTTGTTGAGGGGTTTTTGCTGCTGAAAATTTGTGAAAAACTCTATTTTCAACACAGAAGTGAGTAAATTCACTATTGCAGAATTCTTTGCCATTATTACTTCTAATAGAAATCAATTTGCATCCAATCGAGTTTTGGACGCGTTTAATCAGTTTCGAAAATTCAAAAAGGCTTTATTCTTTTGTCCAAGAAATAAAGTCCAAGTAAATCTAGAAAAATCATCAACAACGACATATGCATATTTCTTACCTCCAAGACTAGCAGTCCTCATAGGTCCAAACAAATCCATATGAATTAATTCGAGTGGTTTTGAGATAGAAATAATTTTCTTTGGCTTAAAAGAGGTTTTGATTTGTTTCCCAAACTGACATGCATCAAATTTTGTGTTTATCAAATTTCATTTTTGGCAGTCCTCTAACAAGTTTTTTTGAAAATAATTTATTTAGCAAATCAAAAGATACATGATCTAATCTTCTATGCCAAAGGTAACTATCATTGTTATGTACGGATAGGCATCTAATTCCATTAGCTACAAGGTCATTTAGATAAAACACATATACATTTTCCATATGTTTGGCAGTAAAGATTATTTCAAGATTTGCACTATCAAGTATATAATAAGAATCCTTTTCAAAGATGACTTTGCAACAATTGTCACAAAGTTGGCTAATGCTAAGCAAGTTATATTTCAAATAATCAATAAGTAAAACTTGTTTTATAATTGTCAAGGAACCTTTACCAATATTAACAATGTCGAGAATCTTTCCTTTCTTCTTGTCTCCAAATGTAACAAATTCTTCATTTGTGATCTGAATATCCTTTAACAAAGTTGCGTTTCTAGTCATATGTCTTGAACAACCGCTGTCTAAGAACCATTTGGTGAAACTCAAAGACTGTGCCTATACATGAGAAGGAGGAATGATTTTTGGTACCCACACTTTCTTGGGTCCATGAAGGTTAGTAACATTTCATTTGATTTTCTAAAATGTAACTCCATCGGATTCCACTTTTTTTTTTTAATAAGACATCTTAAAACTATATGTCCCGATTTTTTACAATATGTGCAAGCTTTGTGTATACTGTAAGTAAAGCAATTTTAACATATTGAGACTTGTTCTTTTTGTTCTTATTCTCATGTTCATATCCTAAGCCACTTTGATTTCTAGTATAAACAAATCTGGGCTTATAACTTTGTCCTTATTCTAATGTCTATATCCTAAGCCATTCCGGTTACCAATTTGATGATGAGTTTCGAGTAACTTTTCCAGATTGCTTTTATCATTTGTGAATTTTTTAATGTAATTGGTAAGATCATTGACTCTAATTTTCATATCATCAAAAGTGCTAACCATACTTTCAATAGTTTGAATTTTATTACACAAATTTTTATTTTTCAGTGATGCAAATTTCAAAGCAGTCATGATGACATCTTTCTCAATAATAGCACACATATATGACTCAAGAGACATTTTGTTATCATTTATCAATACTTCGTTTTCTTCCATCAAACATTTAATCTTCAACTTCATTTCTTTATTTTTTCTGGATAGTTTTTTTAATTCATGAAACATATTACTTAACAACTCATTTGGATCAACATGCTTTTCAGTCATAGATATAAGCGAATTAGGCATGTAATTAGATGTAGAAGAGTTTATCTTATTTTCCAAAGCCATGAAGTATATGTTGGCATTTTCTTCTTCAGAATCTCCATCTTCGGACTCAGTTTCATTTAAGTCCAAGTTCCCATCAATCCTTTACCTTTCTTTGCCTTTAGATCTTTTTTCTTTTTAAACGTTCTTCCTTCTTTACCTTTTGCAATAGGACAGTAGACAATGAAGTGATCAGTGCTTTTACATTCATAACATTGAGATTTGAATCTTGAGGTTTGTTCTTTCTTTCTCATAAACTTCCTTCCTCTTTTGTAGTTTTCTTTGTTGAACATTCTTCTGAATTTTTTTGTTATCATCGCCAAATCATCATTATCCATTTCCATGCCCTCACTACTTTCCAACAAGCTTATTTCTTCATCTTCATTTTCAACCTTTAATATTATCCCTTTTTTGCCTCTATCATGTTCATCAAATTCATGAAATATTTTAAGCTTTATCTCATGAGTTAGAAGAGATCTGATCAGCACTTCAGTAGGTAAAGATTTTAAATCCTTGGATTCTTCTACAGTAAGAGTTTTAGGCTACCAGCTTTTTGGTAAAGCATTTAAAATTTTTCAGTTTTGTTCCCCAAGGGAATAAACCTTCCCGTAAGCTTTGAGACCATTAAAGATATTAGTGAATCTTGTGAACATATCAGTGATGCTCTCATTTAGCTTTATTGTAAATAATTCATAGTTATGAATCAGAAGCCCCAATTTTGATTCTTTGATTTGGTTTGTCTCCTCATGGGTGACTTTAAATAATCTCCACATTTTATGGGCTGAATCACAACTACTAACACGATTGTACTCAGTTACATCAAGTGCACAACATAAAATATTCATAGCTTAAAAATTTAAAGTCATCTTGGCATTATCTTCCATACTAAACTCATCATTCTGTTTCGGTAATTTTATCCCATCAATCATCTTTAACAGAATAAAAGGACCATTTTCTATCAAACTCCATAACTCAAAATTGATAGAACACACATAAATTTTCATTCTATTTTTCCAGAAAGTATAGTTGTTTCTATTAAATAAAGGAAGACGATTCATTGAAGACCTTTCAACATATGGAAGAGAGGATGAGCTTACCATTAAGATCTTTTCTACAAGGTTGTTAAACCAAGAGTATGTAGTGTTGAGAAATATACCCTCTTAGACTAGGTTTCTGATGCAAATATCGAATGTTTTAATAAAAGAATTTATTTTCAGAAATTGTTTGTGAATTTACACTTTATTTGTGCACAATTTCGTTTAGAAAAGATCCATTGTGTTAAGTGGTCCATGTGAATGGAGGTCTTTCACAATAAGGTATGTATCATGGGTTACTTAACACATAAACATTCGTTCTTAACCGATTGATGAAAATGGATATCTTATCATGTCTAGGTTATTGTGTTGTGAATTCCAAATGAGGAATGTCTTACCTTTAGCCAGTGAGTAGTCCACTCACTTCATGACATAAGTGTATTTCGAATACGTAGAACAGGACCTGTAGTAGTAATTTCTAAAAGCACTATAGGGTAGAAACCTAGACTACTACTGCTACAGGGTGGACTAGTACTTTATGACTTAAATATGAGTTGGTGGTCTGACAGTTGGAAGCATGTACTTTGATATGCTATAGTTGAGGTTCTATCGTAGGACCAATTTACTTGCATGTCAGGTATGTGCGACTAGTTAGTTAAGACAGACTTGTACAAGATAGTTTCTATACTATATCACCGCTTGTGGTTGTTTGAATGATCTAAATATCCAGAGCCCTGGGAAATATAACTTGGATGTTTGCTTTAGGATAGCTCCCTTGGAAAGCGGAAACAATCTAGAAAGTTGTGGACCATTGGACTAGAAGCCTAAGGATGGTAGATGTCATTTAGAGTGGTGTTAATACATTTTCTCCTCTCTAAATGTACGGCGATGTATAGAGGAGTATTTTAATCATTACACCTGTAGGTCAGAAGCTTTGCTAACGTAGCATTGTCCTTGGGGTCAATATTTCCTTATGGTGATATTAGAAAATATTTAAAATATAAAATACAGCTATTTATATGACAAGGGTATTTTAGTTATTTTAGTAGCCAATGCGGCATGTCTTTTGGTCCCCAATATAGACCGTGAGTCCTAATTAAATACAGGGTAATGAATTGGTTTTAAATTAAATTAAATAAAATTTATTTTATTTAAGTAGTCTGATTTAATTATTGGGTTAGAATAAAAAGGTCCATGGAGAGAGAGAATTAATTAAATTAGTTTGGTAGGTTAATTAATTGTTTAGGGCTTTGGCCTAGTTTAAATAATTAAAGATTTACCTGGGATTAAATTAATATGGACTTGTTAATTGGATTAGTTTATTTGGGCTGAAAAATTAATTATTTATTGCGGTCATTTATTTAGTTCTAATTAGAATAATTAATTTAGTCCAAAAGGCTAAACTAAGAGTCCAATGGGCCAGTCCAGTTTAACCTAGGGTTTTTATTTAGGTTTAACAGGAGAATAGATAAGTACGTTGTTTTTAACTGCTTCTTCTCTGGTGGAAAAAACAGACGCCTCCTCTCTCTCTGAAAATTCCTTAGCCCTGTAAGTTGTTCACCAAACAAGATTAGACAGGCCATATACTGGAAGATTGAGAGGTTGGCGTTCATATACATGCAAAGACGGAGTAGGAGGCTTGCAGGAATCGCACCAACGATTTCCACCAGCGCACCTACCCTGGTTCCATATATTCTGGTCCAGCCAACTTTGAGAACAAGAAGAAAATGTTAGAAAAATTTCTTCTCGAAGTCTTGCCAGAGCGTGGCCGGCGCTGGCTAGGCCGCCGGAACCGGCGCCGGCTCTGTTCGGGTTATTTTCTGTTATTCAATTTTCTGCAATTTTTTGCTTCCGCTGCGTGCTTTGTTTGCTTTTCCCCTTTCTTTAAGCCTTCATGTAGACCAAGCTTTGATACCAAATGAAAAACCTTAGAGGTGGGTGAATAAGGTTTTTGACAAATTAAAAAAAAAAAAATTTGAATTGTCTGATGTGCAGAACAATAATGATCATCAAGATTCTTGAACCAACTTTATAGTAACAAAGAAAGCTATTTAAGAACTCTTTGATATATATATATATATATATATATATATATATATATATATATATTCAGATTCAAACTAGAAATGAAAATGCAATTCAGTAATAAAAGTGATAAGACACGGTATGTATAGTGGTTCGATCCTTCAAGATCTACGTCCACTACCTTAAGTTCACACTTAAGGATTTTCAACTAGATTTCATTTACCCTACTTAATGAAATCAAACAATACACCATACAAGAGAGGATCACCACACTAGGTTTTCTAAAACCTCTCAATTAACAACAAGGTTCACCCCAACCGGTTTTACACCTCAACCTTGTACTACAATAGAGATTGAATATTAATAGAATAATAAATAGCTCACTTATTTGAGCAGATGTTCACTCGGATACAAAGCACAAATAATTTTACCTTTTGACACAAAATGAATTCACTTTGAAGCTTTTTGATAAAAGGAGATTTTTGAAAATGTTGAGCAATAGTGTTTCTTAAAAGAGTGTTTCAAAAATCTTATGTCTAATCTTGTTTAGAGGCTATTTATAGAGCCAAAAAGTGAAGTGCCAATGGCTATAAAAAAACGGTTATAATTTTCTGTTAAACTTATCCGTATTTTGGACTCAGGTTTTGGACGACAATGCATCCAAAAGGTAAGTCTAAAATGACACTTTTTTAGGCAGAAACATTTTAACACAGTTTACAGAATTTTGGACGAATCTTTTAGATTTAAACTATTCAATCCAAAATTTTGAGATTTTCAAAAACTTTAAAATTTTCTCCTTTGGTGCTTCAAGGTAAAGTCAAATGAATCAAAAGATAAAGAGACATAGGAATTAATAGAAATACCTTAGTAATACTTTATAGTCTAAAGTTCATCTTATAAGGACTTTTTAATATGCAACTCCACATACTTCGATCTTCTCTTTGATTTTCCATACTTGAATTCAATCACGAAAGAGTTGCCAAACAATCATATATGAATGCCTTAGAAAAATAGTGGTCAAACATGTCTTATCACAATAGATTAACAAGTTAGTTCATATCAATATTTGTCATAAGTCAAAATATAGGAAAAAACCCTTAGGGCTAACAGATTCAAAAGAAATATTGAGAGAGAATTTGAATGGGAAGAGGAATATCCAGAGAAAGACTATGGAGAACAATATCGGAGTAACGTGATGAGAGGTAGGAAGAGAGATAAAAATGAGGGAGAGCGGGAATTGAAAAATATCAAAATGAAGATACCACAATTCTTAGGAAAAAGTGATCCTGAAGAAACTTTGAATGGGAAAGAAAAATGAAAATTCTATTTGATTGCCAGAACTATAGTGAGAGAAATAAAGTGAAGTTGGCAGTATTGAGGTTTTTAGACTATGCATTGGTATAGTGGGAGCATGTTTTGGCTAATAGAATGAGAATGGGAGAAAATGCCGTTGGGACCTAGGAATTGATGAAAAATCTCATGAGGGCGAGGTTTGTACCGCACCACTACTACAATGAGTTATATCAGAGGCTTCAAGTGCTAAGATAGGGGAATAAAAGCATTAAAGATGATCACAAAGAACTTGAGGTGCTAATGATGAGGGCGGTTATTAATGAAGATCCGCGTGTTACTAAAGCGAGATTTCTAAGTGGATTGAACCGGGAGATAGCCAATGTAGTCGAGTTGCATTCGTATGATACCTTGGAAGAAATGGTGCACATGACTATGAAGGTAGAAAAACAATTGAAGAAAATGCCATTTGAGAAGAGAGTAAGCTAATCAACTTCATCTCCGAAGGAATTCCCTAAGCCGATACCTAAAAAGGAAGGAGTCCCAAGGCCGCCACCTAGGGAGTTTAATAAACTAAAGAAAGAAAGAAATAGAGATAAAGGAAATGATATTGAGAAGCCGAGAAGCCAGGATATCAAGTGCTTTTGTTGTTTGGGATATAGATACGACACACGAATGCCCAAGCAAGAGGGTGATATACACAAATGCCTATGGTGAGATCTCATCCAAGAAAGAGAAATGAGAAATTGGAAGAAATTCAAAAGGAAAAAGAAACTTTGAGTGAAGAATTTAGGCAAGTGTGTGTATTACTTGGTGTAGCGAGGATATTTACACAAGCAAAGGACGATGAGCATCATTAATAGAGGGAGAATATCTTTTATACAAGATGCTTGATCAACCAAGTACCTTGTAACGCAATCATTGATAGTGGGAGTTGCACCAACGTTATAAGTGTTAGTGCCGTAGAAGAAATAAGCTTGGAAACAAGGAAGTATTCGCAACCCTACAAGTTGCAATGGCTAAATGAAAGTGGGGAATTGAAGGTTAATAAATTAGCCTTAATTGCAATTGACATGGGGAAATATAAGGATGGGATCTTGTGCGATATTGTTCCTATGCAGGCAGGCCACCTACTTTTAGAAAGACCACAACAATATGATAGGGGAGTAATGCATGACGGGAGAAAAACACCTATATTATGTATAAAGAGGAAAAGAAATTCATTCTACTGCCTATGTCTCTAAGTGAAGTGAACAAAGATCCAAAGACTATGAGAGAAAAATGAGAAGAAAATGAGTGTTCAAGAAAATGAGAAAAAAATTGAGAGAGAGAATACCGAGAAAGAAGAAAAGGAAAAGAGAGAGAGAAGAGATAAGAAACGAGTAAATTTCTTTGCAAAAGAGAGAGAGGTGATAGAAGCTATTAAAGCTAAGGAATCAGTGTATCTCTTAATTTGTAAAGGCATTTATGTAACTACTAATGAAACTACTCTTTTTTTACCTCGTGAAATTGTAGGTCTTATTGAAGAATTACAAGATGTATTTCCAAAGGAAATACCCGAACGATTGCTATCCATCCGAGAAATAGAGCATCAGATTAATTTCATCTCGAGGGCTGTCATTCTAAATAGACCAACTTATAGATGCAACCCTAAAGAAGCTAAGGAGCTACAAAATCAAGTTAAGGAGTTACTTAAGAAATGCCATGTTCGAGAGAGTTTGAGTCTAAGTGCAGTTCCAGAATTGTTGGTGCCTAAGAAAGACAGATAATAGAGAATGTGTGTTGATTGCAGGACTATTAACAACATAATGGTAAAATACCATTACACTATCTCTAGGCTTGATGATTTATTGGATAAATTGCATGAATCATGAGTATTTTCAAAAATTGATTTGAAATTCAGATATCATCAGATTAGGATTAGGGATGGTTATAAATGAACAACTGCATTTAAGACCAAACAGAATTTATATGAGTGGCTTGTGATGCTATTTGAGTTATTAAATGCACCTAGGACTTTCATAAGATTGATGCATTATGTGTTGCGAGAATATATTGAAAATTTTATTGTGGTATATTTTGATGATATTTTGATTTATATCAAAATTTATGAAGATCATTTGCATCATCTTAAATGTGTGCTTATTGCCCTTAGAAGAGAAAGGTTAAATGCGAACTTCGAAAAATGTTTATTTTGTTTAGAAAAGATAACTTTTCTTAGTTATGTTATAAGTTCGAAGGGTATTGAAGTGGATGAAGAAAAGGTTAAGGCAATACAGGAGTAACCAACACCTACATCTGTGACTGAGGTAAGAAATTTTCATGGGTTAGCCAGTTTTTACAGGCGATTCATTAGAAACTTCAACACAATAGCTACCCCGTTGACTAAAGTTATAAAAAAAAATGTAGGGTTTAGGTGGGGAGAAGAACAAGAAAAGGTTTTTATTGCTTTGAAATTAAAATTGAGTGATGCCCCATTATTGTCCTTGCCTAATTTTGAGAAAACTTTTGAAGTGGAATGTGATACTAGTGGAATAGGAATAGGTGCTGTGTTGACTCAAGATAAAAAATCTATTGCATTTTTTAGTGAGAAGCTATCAAGAGCACCCTTAAATTATTCCACTTATAACAAGAAATTGTATGTATTAGTGAGGACCTTGCATCATTAGCAACATTATTTGTTACCTAGGAATTTATCATCCATACTAATCATGAAACATTAAAGCATCTTAAAGGCCAAGAAAAGTTGAACAAAAGGCATGCCAAATGGATGGATTTCATTGGTATATTTCCATACGTGATCAAATACAAGAAAGGTAAGGATAATGTAGTAGCCAATGCATTATCTCGCAGGTATGTACTTTTAAATTCTTTGGATGTAAAATTACTTAGTTTTGAGCTTATTAGGGGTTTATATGCAAAGAATGATGAATTGAGAAAGATTTATTATGCTTATGAAAAATATTCTTTCCAAAAGTTTTAATAGACATGATGGGTTTTTGTTTAAAGAGAGTAGACTGTGCATACCAAAAGGATCATTGAGAGAATTGTTAGTGAAGGAGGCTCATGGAGGAGGTTTAATGGGACATTTTGGGAATTCAAAAATATTAGGTATTTTGCAAGAGCATTTTTATTGGCAAAAAATGAAGGGAGATGTAGAGAGGCATTGTAATTCATGCATAACATGTAGAAGGGCCAAGTCTAAAATACTACCACAGGGTTTATATACTCCTTTACCCGTCCCTAATGTACCTTGGTTAGATATTTCAATAGATTTCATATTAGAATTGCCACGGATCAAGGGGGGAAAGGATTCCATCTTTGTAGTTGTTGATCAATCTTCTAAAAAGGCTCATTTTATTTCTTGTGCAAAAACTAATGATGCTACTCACATTGCAGGTTTATTCTTCAAAGAAGTGGTAGATTGCACGGGTTACCACAGATCATAGTATCGGACAGGGATACTAAAATTTTAAGTCATTTTTGGAGAATATTATGGGCAAAACTTAGAACTAACCTATTGTATTCTATAGCTTGTCACCCACAAACGGAGGTTGTCAACTGGACCCTCATGCAACTACTGCGGACAATCATAAAGAGAAACTTGAAGAATTGGGAAGAATGTCTTCCACATACAGAATTTGCCTATAATAGAACTGTCTATTCTACTACTACGTTTTCTCCATTTCAAGTTTTTATGGGTTTAATCCATTAACCCCTTTAGATTTATCTCCTTTGCCTGTAGATGATTGATTGAGTCATGATGGAAAAAAGAAGGTCGAGATGGTTAAGTCCATGCACGAGAAAGTTAAGACTCTTATTGAAAAACGGAATGAGGCTATTGCATGCAAGCACAACCAAAGAAGAAAGTAGGTGATATTCGAGCCAGAAGACTGGGTTTGGGTGTATTTGTACAAGGAGATATTTCTCACCCAACGCAAATCAAAGCTTGAACCGCAAAGAGATGATCCATTTCAAGTTCTTGAGCGATATGGAGACAACATCTACAAGATTGATCTACCGGGTGAGTATAATGTAAGTGCAACTTTTAATGTAGCTGATCTTTCTCCTTATGATATAGGTTATGATTCAAGGATGAATTCATTCCAAGAAAGGAGAAATGATAGGAATCAACGCAGCTATAGGGATCGAGCTTAAGAAAGGAGAGAGGACGAAAACCAACCAAAACTAAGCTTGCCCAATCCGTTGACTAGAGCCCGTGCCAAACAATTCCAACAAAACCATCAAGCATATCTACAAGCACATTTCAAGTGGGATAGCATATAGGTATTTATGGAAGAGGATTGAGAACGGACTATGCTGTTAGTGTACGAAGGATGTTAACCAGAAGCAGTTCGCACAGAAATGTAGCCCAGCAAAATGGACTCGACGCCGGCCAGAGTAGCCCAACCATGTGCCAGCTGTGGTCTGTAAAATTCTAATTTTTGACGCATGTACTATTCTACTAGAATGGGCCTGGCGCTTGCCCTAGTAGCTCGACTCGGCATCGGCTGTTCTGACTTTTTGAGAACGGGAACTATTCCCCCAGAATGGACCGGCGCTGCCCCTAGAAGACCTACCCGGCCCTGGCTGTGCTTTAGAACTGAACCCCTGACGTTTTTCAGCTATTTTGGGATCATTTTATAATATTTAAAAGTGTTTTATTCTGTTCAATATTTAAAAATGTTTAGTTCAAGAACAGAACACCATTGTATAATGCTTTTGTATTGTAAGAACAAGAACAAAATATATTACATTTTTAACATGAATGAAGATTCATCTTGAAGGCTTGAAGCATGGAGAGATTCCTTGTTTAATTTCAATCTAAGACCAACCTAAGGGCTTAGTTCATCATTGAGTAAGTGTCTATAAACTCTAAGGATAATTCAACTAGGAAATCAATAAGGGTTCTTCTTGTATGTCATTTAGGATTCTTCTTGTTTCTTGTTTGAATGCCCATAATTCCCTATCCTTTTATTCTTGATTTCTTGCTAAGTCAAGGGTTCTAAGGTGTTGTTGTGGTAGGCCTTATCTACTAAATTTGGGGTTCTAAATGCTAGTTCTTTTAGGGTTTTTTGTTTGAGGAAAAATGTGTTACTTCGTTATTTTTCTTGATCTCTTTATGTCATTCTCTTGTCTGTTTACTTGTCTTGAAGTCCTTCTACTTTACTAAAATTCAAACAAAATCCATTTTTAGATCTTGAAAGACTTCCTCCCTCAAGCTCATATCATATGGCAACCACTTCCGATTTTGATGCCTGGTGGGTTTCTTTGAGTGACATGCTGTTCGACTCACCAGTTGATGCTTGACTGGCCAAACTAAACATCCCAAAATAAGAAGTGACAAGCTCCACTGCTTGCTACCCCCAAAACTACTACTCCCCTAACTTCCTTGTCTGTTCGATGTTCCAGAAGATAACATACACAAAAACTGCTAAATTGTCAGGTAGTACTTTTTCAATATGACTGGCTAGTCACCTTTGATTGAATCTGATATACGTATATTTTTACGTGTGATTTTTGCAATAGGTAGAGATACTGACAACCCTATTGATGTTAAGACAGAGACTCCTCAACCCAAGCAAAAAAGGAAAAGAAAACAAACCCCTAAATCTCCTCCATCTCAAGTAAGCAATATCCTGATTGGGCTATTTCTTTTGATTTCATTTAACTTGACCAATTTATGTAGCCTAAGAAAAAGAAAATTGCCCAGTCCTTTCAACAACCTTCTAGCCAGCCTACTGAAGAAGAAAACGAAGAGATTCCCCTCTAAATGTGCTCAAAAGAGAGCTTGGCGCATTTTCCAAGACTTCTACCAAGAGAAAGGATTGTTTGAGGGCTTTTTATTTGTAAGTAGCGGTCTCATCATTTGGCATGTATAATATCAACAATTTGATAAAATTGTAATAGACTTGATTACATGGCTTAATTATGGATTTTACTAAATTAATTTTCTTGAGTCAAGTAGGAAATTAATTTTGGTCAAACTTATGTGTTCATACATGTTTGAGAAGAAACTTTTACCATCCTCACGCTTTGTCCTTGATCACCATCTCCATAATTTTGTAAATAATTTCTAATTCTATTTAACCTATGTAATCTAATTAAATAAATTTCTTGTGAAGAAACCTCGAGTTAGATTCGAGGGGAATTAGATGAAAAGAGAAATTACATAAAAATAATAGAGAAACCAGGACTCACAAGCCCTATTTATTCAAAACATAGCAGTAAAAATGTATAACACAAAATTAATTAATCATAATTAATTGGTCTAAGTCCATCACCAAACCAACATGCTAAAAATATGCTTAAAACATGTTAAGTAAAATAAATATACATGAAATATAAATTTTCAAAATTATTATTTTGAAAAAATAAAATAGTTAGTCCCGCTGGCTGGTCAGCGGGTAGGGGTCAAACAAGTAGCGCCCCTTGTGCGAGTCTCAGGGGTCAGCGCCCCCAGAAGGAAAACTAATTTTTCCTTCTCTTATTGAATGAGATTCTTCTTCCAAATCACTATTTGGAAGAATTAAAAAAATAGCGGGTCCAAAATCTAATTTTAAAAAATGTATGGGTCTTTTTGAAAAATGTAAAACTTTTGTGGGTTAAAAGAAAAGTTTTTTTTTAAAAAAAATAAATCTGTCCACGGGCTTGGGCAGTGGCTTCACATAAGCCCGCCACGACTTGGGCATAAAATGCCCAAGCTAATGGTCAGCTTCCACGAAGTCGGCCGCGGCTTGACAACAAATTAATTTTTTATTTTTTTGGCCTGAAGACAGTATCCTTTTCTCTTCATTTTTGTTTTACAGCTTCAGAAAGCTAATTTTCTTATTCGATTTTAGGTTCAAAACATGCTATCTGAATTAGCACATTGTTACGATCATTATCACAACAAAATTCAATCAATAAAATAAACAACGTGCTATTCTCAAACAATTTCAGAAACACTGAAACAAAATTTAGTGAAACCAAAATTTTTATGTTCCATCTTTTCAGAAAACTAATTTTCTTGTTTGATTTTGGTTTGAAAAACATGTTAATCTCTTATTAACATAATGTTATGATATGCATCACAACAATTAAATTCAACCCGAAACAAAAAAACAACACAACGCTCATCGGGATTCAAAATCCATTACTTAGACCCATTCCAGCAACCTATTTGTGGAAGATAAACCCACTTGAAACAAATTTTCCAAAATCGAAATATGCGTGAAACAATTTCACAGAATGCAAATAGAGACCCGAACATATCTTGAAACAATTTCAAAATGCAAATCCATAAAATCACATACAAGATGACTCTAATACCATTATTAGATTTCGATCAAGTAGACCAGTCTACACGTAGCAGAAAATAAAACAAAATTCATGTAACATGATCACTCGTATGAAATTAAATAGGTCAAGGGAGAGAAGAAAATTTGATTATCTTAATCATGCAGTTTTTTAAAAAAAAAAAATTCACATGAATCCCCTTTGAAGGTTGATCAGATCAAGCTACCAAATTCTAATAATATGAATTTATCTAATTGTATCTACACGAAAAATGTACTCAAGAACAACACACAAAACCGATGCTAGTGGGTTTTATTTTAGCATTATTGGGGTTAATTAATTTCCAGAAGAAAACGAAAAAGGGTTTTAATCTGTTTGTGATGATTTTCTGAAAAACCATAATCCATTACGGCTAAAGCTATGCATACATATACATACATGCATCGTCTAAGGGAAATTAGGAGACATACGTGTATTACCTAAATCCCTTCAGGAACTGATAGGAGCTAAATTTACCTATATTTTTCTAATTATTTGAGGTTCTTTTAGGATACTTTTGATGTAATAACTAGTCATATTCCTTGTTATTTTATATTTTACATTTGAAAAGGTATTTTGATGATTGATACATAATTGGACGAAAAACAAGGCAAAACTGTCGGGTGTACAGAGCACGGCCAGCGCTGACCGTGTGATTGAGCTGGCGCCTGCCCAATGCAGGATTAAGGTGGTGAATTTCCTTTTGGATTAGATTTTGGCAATTTCAGTTGGATTCTTTTAGGAACTTTTTTAACCATAGAAAAAAACTCTTGTAGACACTTTTTGACAATTAGAATTCTTATAAATACAAGAGAATAATATTGTATAAAGTAGTTTTTCAATTCTTTAATTTAATATCTTTAAAAAACTTATAGAGAAACACCAAAATTTAGGAGGATCAAGGATAATTTTTAGAGAATAAGAGGAGGTTGCTCAAGAAGGTTTCAAGGAATGATTTCTTTTTCTCTTCTTTGTAATTTAATGACAATTTGAGATTAATATTTTAATTGTGTTTAGAGGATATTCTTTTAAATTCATGATTTTGTGTTGATTTTAGCTTTTTAATCAATTCATTATTATTCTTGGTATTTGGTTACTTGTTTTAATTAAGAAATTAGTTGATTGTGTCTTCTTGTTAACTTGCTTGCAAAAGAGATTGATAGTGGGTTCAATTTAATTAATTTCATATTTATTATTTCTTAACTTTCTTGCAAAAGGGAATAGGAATAAAGAACTTGAGTAATCAAAGATGGGTTGATGATTGCTAGAATATAGATTCATTGGCTAATTTCATACTTAAAACACCTAGAATATAGGGATTTGCGTAAGGATTAATTTTAATGCATCTTTTGAGTAAATTGGTTGAGATATAATATATTCACTAATTTATTTAAAACATAATAGTTCCATGGATTGCAAACGAAGTGGGTCTAATTTATTCCTTCATGATGCCAAGATAATAATTAATTGAGAGAATTGCTAGTCAATTAATATTGTGTATTCAAGAATTTCTATCTATTTACATGTATTTTTTCCTTATTCTTACTTCTTGATTATCCTTGTGACTTTTCTTGTGTGACTTGATTTTCTCTAGTATATTAGGTTAGTATTTTATTTACTTCTTTTTTTTATTTTATTGATTAAATAATAAAGATTTTGTTAAAGTAAGGTGGGAGCCTAAGTTCTCGTGGATTCAATACTTGCTATTTTCTACACTATATGATGGATATACTTACCCGTATGTACGATTTTAGTGGTTAGCATTTTAATTAAAACTTGATTAATTGTGTAATTTTGTTGGTAATATTTTCTACACTAAAAAGCACACATCAGGAACCAACTAAAAGTTCTTTTTCATTATGTGCTTAGGTATCATAAATTACAAATAGGTCCTTAAATTATACCAAGTTTACAATTCGACCACAAGAATTTAGCATTTACAATATTAACCCTAATAATTATAACCAATTTATAATTAGCCCATAATATTATTTCTTCTCATAAATTAATCCCATAATATTATCATACAACATCTTCAGTACTAATTCCTCTATTGTGTGTGACCCTATAAGGTTTTTCGGTCTATTGGTAGCGAAAGATGAATTAATTTTAATCATTATAGAATTAATAATATTTAATAATTAGAATTAACTTATTAATTCTAATTAATATTAATTTATTAATTTTCTAATTAATAAATCAATTTTCGCAAATCATAAGTTACATCTAGCAATGCACCATGTCCATCCAAAAGTCTAGAAAGGTAAGTGACTTGACATAAACCTTTCAATAGCAAAATATCAGTACAATAAACTCATTTCATCATACTATATCTCATTTGGTTTAGTGTATAGAATTACTGCCAACTCTCTCTAGAATATAATTAATTCTAATCCAAATTATTAGTACTTGTTCCAAAATTCATTACTCAATATGTGTATCATTTTAGAACAATTTTCAACATATAGTTGCCTTGGTCAAGGACTTCTTGAGTAATGATTCTCTACAAGTGGCCGTGAGATATACGCCTCTACTAGTAGGAGCGATGAATCATTTATTAACTCTTTCAACTATTTTCGTTTACTTTACGTTGTACCCAATGTTCATCTTATAGGCAGTCCTTGAAAAGACTCCAAAGATTAGAATTAAAGTACAACGATCAGCAAACAAAGTACCTTAGGAGTCTCAAGTCTAAGAATACTTGCACATTTGCTATAATGAGATTCTATCACTGACACTGAATAGTTATCCATGTGATTATCTCATAGTTTGATTATCCAATGTACTTGTTCATGTAACAAACATTCACGTGTTGACTTTGAGTATCATAATACTCATAGATATGAGAACCACTGCTTGATCTAATCAAGAAGTATAACACGTGCTAATCCTTGCATATTAATGATGTTATATATCATTAATATTATGACTAAGGATAGTTTAAGTATAAGTACTGTATAGTGTAGTAGGAATCTCACATCATGATATCTATCATGATTTCCTTAATACTGTACATTGTGTTAGTGACTTTATCTATCAGTTTTATGCTTATACATATATGAAACAAGGAGATGGAAAGATAAAAAGTGCCTTTATTAGATAAATATGAAAAATATATAGTACAAATAGATTGGTTCTAAAGCATAACTCTAACATCTATTCTATAACTTAGGGAAAGACTATAGGTGATAATAATGTACTGATCGTCGGGTTTAAATCCCTACCTAAGGTACTTGTTCTGTTGTTGTGAAGTGTTCTGGGCGGGCTATTGTCATCCTACCGTATTGTAGTTACACTAGAGGCACCGGCTATTTGGGAATTTGGCTCGCCCTTACCCTTATAGAGTAGCTAGTTGGACAAAACTGGATGTTAGCCCGTGTCCTTCTATTACTGTAAGTAGTTTATTTTGCAATATTAGTTTAAAGACTATCGTCATCTACTGCTCTAGGCTTTGAAGCAACTCGCTTGTACTCTCATCAAACTGCTGTTAAATGGCCAAAAGAGATGTAAAGTCCTCAACTCCAGTTGACGTCTAAGGTGCATCTTCCGGTCGATTAGGATTTTTACTCGAATATCCTTCCATCTGGTTGATTTTGCGACCAGATTGCAATTGCATTCAACAGAACCTATACTTGGTGGTCCCACTAGGTGTGCCAAAAAAGAAGTGTCAACTCTTACAATTCACTGTTTGGCCGTCAAGTCAATGACTGGCTAGATTTATTTAGTTGCGTTTAGACTAGTCGAAGGTAACACTTGGCTAGCTAAGTATTCTATACTCTTTTTTACTTTCACTACACAATTGTTTCTGGGAAATTGCACAAGAAATTGAAGATCAAGCAATTGGGTTCCTTGGAACACTCTAAAAAAACCTCCAAGCAAGTTTAATTCATGAAGTGAATGTAATTATTTGGTGTAAATTGGAAGAAATTAGGGATGGCAATCGTGTCGTATTCGGGTTGGCGGGTCGTGTCAATTTGGCTTAATTACACATGACACAATTAATAAATGTGTTGTGTCGTGTCAATCCATTTAATTTATTTCGTGTTCGTGTTATAAAACGAGTTGACACGACATGACATGATTAAACATAAAAATGAAATACATAAGTACTAAATCGGCCAATTCGAATACCTACTAAATCCGCCAATCTCTGTCTACCCATTTCACAAAAAATTTAAAAAAATCAAATCAAACCATATAAAATTAAAAAAATCAATAAAATAGCCCATAAAGTTTTAAATAACCAATTAAACAATAAACCATCCAACTAAATATCTAAAGATCTCAATAAATTTATAAGACTTAATTTTAAAAATCTAAACAAATGTAGCTTTGCAATAAAATAGGATTGTTCAAGAAATTATTTTCTCTAACTAAAAGTCGTTGTAATAATATTATTATCATAGACACTAAAAAATAATTAATTAAGAATGATTCATTTACCATATATCAATCAAATAGCCAAATGAACATCATTTGTTTTCCTTAAGAGGTCTCACATAATTAAACAAATTAGACACACAAACAATTCAATTGATTTATATAATAAAATTTAATTCAATTAATTCATGTAAAAAAATTAAATTATCTAATTTTCTATAGTAAAATTTGTATGGTATTACAAAAAGTATTAAACATAAGTATTAAAAAAAGTTAAACGGGTTAGTGGGTTATGACCCGAACATGTTTAAAGTTAAACGGGTTTACCCGTTTTGACCCGAACTCGCGAAATCCTAACCTTAACCTGCTATAACCATGTCATTTTCGTGTTGTGTTGGCGTGTCATATTCAATATTGCCGCCCCTAGAAGAAATGAACTTAGAAACCAAGACAATAACCCCAAGAGCACAAAGACTCAAAATTTTAAAGGAAAGACTTGGCTAAGATTGATTGAAAGCTGTAAAAATACATGAATTTGAATGAAAAACTGTAAAGAAAAGCAGTAAACAAGCTTTCAAATGAAATTAGAGAATGAAATATGCTCTTGAAATAATTTCTTCGTGTCCTCTCTTTTCTTCCGTTCATCTTCCAACTTTTATAGGCAAAATTCCTTCGTTCCCAAGTTTCCAAATCACACCTCCATAACTGAAAATGGAAAAAATGGTGAATATGGCTGTTCTTCTCTACTCCATGATCATTAATGCCGACGTGGAAGGTTACTTGAAGAGAAATTCGTGCGTTATCCCCTCAACAACTAACTTCCTTGAAGATAGGAAATATCCTGATTGGAGTCAAACTCCTGGCCGGCTGCTTCTCCGACTTACCTGGGATTCTATTGGAGGTTGTTTGGTCTGGTTTGCTTGTTTAGCCCCATCATACCTGTTTGGCCCTTCCAGATGATACTCTTGACTGGCCTATCCAGTCATGCTCTGATTGGTCCGTCTAGACGATGTTCTTGGATGGCTCGTCTAGTCACATCTTGATTTGTCTGTCCAGTTGAGAGTTGACTTTCCTAGTCAGCCATATTTTTGAATGTGAACAGTATAGTAACTTTATTTTCATATAATGTGTCAGAAGGTCGATTATCACCTTCAACATCTGCTAGAATTCCCTCTCCCTTTCCACCTCCCCGAGTAAAATTTTGTCATTTTCATTATTGGATAATACAACCCCTCGAGTAAAAATTAGGCAAATCTTATTACTTGTTAATTGATCAGATTTAGATTAATTTAAAGAATGAATAAATATAATACATAGTTGATTAAATATTTCGTTATTTGTAGCACTATTTTAGAAAGTATATTTCTTTTAAAGAAAAATTTTAAAAACATCACTTATAAAAACAAAATAGATGTCTTTATAAACAAATTTAATATGTATATGAACGACTTTATAATCTATATGATACAATTTAGTTATTAATATTTAAAAATAATAAGTGTGATTTTAATTACATTTAAGACATATTGGCGGTTTGGTTTTGTAGTTGAAAAATATAATTTTAAATAATCATAATAATTTAATAAAATTAAAATGAGAATGATGAAATAGCCATAACATATAATTCTTTATATTTTCTTAGATAATCTTTTCCCACTCTTTTTTTTTTTTTTTTTAGAAGGGGGGAGGGTTAGTTCATGTCTACTATTTGATTTTCTCTTTTTTGAAATCTATTTTTTTGATTAATTAATTCAAATTGATAATTTTACTAATTTATGTTGCTACTTTATTAACTCTGCCTGTGAATTCCATGGACTTAGTTTGTGGCACTTACTATCGGTTTCAAGCCCGAATAAATGAGAAGAGTTGCGAAAAGGCTTGCGATAGCCAGTGTAAAACACAATAACATCTATGACATGAACCAATCTTCTGTCTTCACAGGGACATTCCCAACTTAGTGACACATTGCACTTCCTAGACCTAGGTACAGTGATAAGTGTGTAAAGTTTGCTAGGTCGTTGCCTAGAAGCAACGTGCTGTGTCGGCCCCCGAATATATTGTCAAATATATAAAGGTGTAGGGTTAAGAAGACAATTCACAGGGAGAGGATCCATTTAGCTTATTGGAATATAGGATCTTTGATAGGTAAATTGACAAAATAATTAAGGTTATGAAGAGAAGAAGGATTAGTATTTTGTGTCTTTAGGAGACTAAATGGGTAGGTGAGGAAGCTAGAGTACTAGCAAAGTGGGGTTATAAGCTTTGGTATTTGATAGAGTTAAGAATAAAAATAGAGTCAGGATAATTATTGATCGTAGGTTCATTGATGATGTGGTTGACTTGCACTAAGAAGCCGTCGTATTTGATAATCGAGCCGTCGTATTTGCCAAATACGACGGCTAAACGACGGTTTCGTGACTGTCGTACAAAGTCTCATCGTTATTGTTCAATAACGGCAACCAAACCATCGTATTTGCCTAATACGACACCCTAATACAACGGCTCTACAAAAGTATCGTATTTAATCATTGCGGAAGGCTTAAAGATAGGTTATGCAAACTATTGTATTACCTAACAAAACTGTCGCATTTGATAAGCAAATATGACAGTTTTGTGATTTGGTAAGCAAATACGACTGCTGGTGACCGTCGTATTTGATCAAATACGACGGTCACAAAACCGTCGTATTTGCTTATCAAATACAAAGGTATTTGGTTAATAAGATGCAATATTATTTACTTTTCACAAATGCGACGATTCTAGCCGTCGTTTTTTATTACATTTTTTTAAAAGAAAATTAATTTTTTAGTATTTAGGCCTATCCACCTACAATTTCAAACCTACGTATATGCACACATTCATTACCATCTCTTTCTTACTATAGGTCCCACATATATTTTAAGTTTTGACAAAACTGAACAAACCAATCTCTCTTATCTTTTCTCACTCTTCCCGGTATCATCTTTTCTCCTTCCTCATTGTCTCTTTCTCTCCTCAGTCCTCCCTCCCCTCTTCCCTCCCTTCACTTGTCATCTACCTCTTCCTCCTTGTCTCTTTCTCTCCTCAGTCCTCCCTCTCTTCATTTTCTTCGATTGCGTCAATATACATTCGTTCATGAGTTGGCCAATTTAATTCATGTGACGGCGCATGAACTCCAATGTATTAATTTTTTTATAATTGAATTCACATTAAACTATCTCTATTCATGACGTCTCTTTTTCCTCGCACAGATATATATATTTCTCACACAAAATTTGCTCTCTCAGTCATCAGTCATTAGTGAATTTCTAAAAACCACAAAGGGGCTAGGATTTCTTCTTCGATTCTCTTTCTCAGAGATGGAGAGTCGTAATTCATTTAAGAGGTGGTCAAATTTTGAATTGGTATCCAAAGAAGAAGATTTTGATGTGTTTTCCTTTCCAAGCCAACCATTTCCTCTTAATTTCAGATGAGATACTTTTGAGGGTTTTTTTTTTTTTTTTTTGCTTTTAACTCATCTTCTTCATCTGAAAATATGCTTGATAATGAAACTGAACTTAAGTGGAAGTTCTGAACATGTTGCTTTGGATTTCCAATTTGATCTACCTATTCAAGAGAATATTTTTTATGCTGCTCCTCTGATGGAGGATATGCTTGTGCATGATCTTTTCTACTCCATAATGGATTTTGAACAAAGCCAGAATATAGTTCAAGGTTATCATATATTAGAGCTCGTGATTTTAAAAAATTACAAAGACTTCCGTTGAATGGCATTACCTTTATTGAGATTATTTGTCTTTTTTCAAGAGAAACATAGAGTGGTCTTGGCAACAAATTCATAGTAAGGAATCATAAAATGCATCTTGAATTTAATATCGAGGAGAACCAGTCACTGTCATTGTGTGACAGCAGTCAATGTATCATTTCAGACGAAGTTCTTGTGGAGAAGAAGAAGATTAGGAGGCAGAGAGGGGAGAAGGGCAGTAACTCTAAGACATTATCAAGAGCAACTATTTTGAAGTACTTTTATATGCCACTCACTCGGAGGACCAAATAACTGAATATTAATCTAACCCCTCTCAAGAAAAGACGTAAGGAGTTGGAAATTCGTTGATGGCCTCACAGGAAGTTGATGAGCTTGGAGACCCTAATAAAGAATGTTCAGGTTCTCACACACACACACACACTTGTGCATGAATGAAAAATGAGGGAAAAACTTACACACAGATCTACAAGTATAATTTAAGAGCATGCCTTTGGATTTGTAGGAGATGCAAAATGAAGAAGAAGGATGACATATGACTGAGAAGAAGTTGAGAGAAGCTATTGAGATACTAGAACATGAAAAGAAGTCGATGGAAGAAATCCTTGATACGCAGTTGGAAGACCAAATCAAGGGACTAAGACAAGCATGCTTCAAGGCCAACTATAAGAAGAGAAAACTCATGTGGATGATGAAATCGCAATACTCATTTCACAGTAATTTCACAGATTATTTACTATAGCAATATGGTGGCATCTGTGCCCTTGATATTAATAACTTCTCCATTAATCCATGCATCTTCAGGATCCTCAGCCTAGACATGGGATCCAACTATAATGTTTACAAGAGTTCCCTGTATAATTCAATAATTAGAAATTCAAATAAGAAGAGATTGAACTTTGGATGAAGAAAAGATTGAAATTTGACGTGGATGAACTTCAGATCAACAAGAAACTTACCATTGGCCTGATCCTATATGATCAATGAACTCAGAATGAAACTGAAAAGAGAATGCCAAAACTGTACTTATCTTTGAGAAGGAAGAGAAAGAAGAAGGAAGAAAGATATCAAGGGGGGTTGGTATTTCTCAAGAAATGATGAATGGTGCAATGTAGAAATAAAAAGCAGAAAAAAATGTTGAAAAAGAATGCTTCAAAGAAAACGAAAAGTAGTAGTAATGATTAATGAAGATGGTGGCAACACAAAAGCAAAAGGTAGAGCAGCCTCCCTTCACCTCTCCCCTCCCCCACCTTCATCCCCTACCACCTTCTGTCTACTTTCTCTGCTCAGTCGAAAGGATGGATGCTGACTTGGCATCACTAGAAGAATATACACACAAAAATTGCGTAAGCAATACTTCTTTAAATTTTATCAGAGTAAACAATCAATTACTGACTAAAAATAAAGTGTTTTTTAATTGCATAGAAGTGACTAAAAGCATTGAAATTATTGGTGCAAAGGCACATGGTTCATTCCTTTTTTTTTTATTTTTAGGAGGGGGGATATGCATCCCGGATGAGCTTGATACTTGGGTATTGTAGGTGTCATTGTACATAACAAGATCCAATATGCAGTATTCTAATTCATTAGAAAAACAAGACAAAGCCAGTGGTAAAAAATGGTAAATCAAAATAGCCACAAAAAAAAAAAAAGATCAAGAAAGTAACATGAAAACTTGAATTGCATGAGGCTGTGGGAAAAAGAAATAATACCTGCGACAACTGAAGGTTTAAAATGGCAAAAATAATGAAAATGAAGGCATGCTAGGAAAACGAAAATTTTACCTTTGTGATGAAGTGGCCCTCTTCGGACTAGTGTAGATGTTTGTATAAGAGTATTCGAGGCTAGTGACTCACGTCCTTGCAAATGTTTACTGCGTCTTATCCATGCGAAGCTTTCGATCTTCCGAAATAGTGCTCGTAGCACAGCCGGTGAAAGCTTGAGGTTTGGGTTTTGATAAACTTTTACAAAGTTTCAAAGAATGGGTTTGGCTTTTGTGTATGTAAAATGAAATTACGCAGAGCCTTATTTCTGTGAATTGAAAACTCAATCAATCTTCACAGACCTCGCTCAACTGCAATTTATATACACACTCGGAGAGAGAATAATTTCTCTGCATGAAAAACAGAAAGCACCCATGCTTTCTGTTATTCTTCACGCAGAACAACACGGAATCCATCCCGTGTTGCCTTTTTTCTTTTTTTAATTAATTAATTAAATATTTTTTTTATAAATTTTATTTTACCTTGGTCTTATTCATTGGGCCAGATAAATTGTTTATTATTGAGTTTGAACACCCATAAATAATAAATATCAATTATTTATTTTCTGAACTTTATTAAACAGACCAATAAATAATAATACGCCCAAATAGACCAAATAAAATTTCATAGCTTTTATCTAGTTCTAGATTAATTTTCTAATTATTCAATTTGGGCCTCGGGCCCTGACTAATTAATTAATCATTTAAACTATATAAAATAAATACTCTCTCTTGGACCTTTTAATTTATTCTAATCCAATAATAAATTAGACTAATAAAATAAAAACTCATAATTGTCAAGACCAATTCCTCAACCCAAATCCTTCATAACTTAAGGGCTATTTCAGAGACCAAAAGACACATCGCCTTATTTATTAAAATGATCAAAATACCCCTGCTATATAAATAGTTATATTTTTGCATTTTAAATATTTTCTATTATCACTATAAGGAAATATTGACCCCAAGGACAATGCTGCGTTAGCAAAGTCTTCGACCTACAAGTGTAATAACTAAAATACCCCTCTACGCATCGCCGTATAATTAGAGAGGATGAGTGTATTAACACCTCTCTAATAGATATCTACCATCCTTAAACTTCTAGTCCAATGTACACGACTACTGGAATGTTTTCACTTTTCAAGGGAGCTACTCTAAAGTAAACATCCAAGTCATGTTCCCCAGGGCCCTGGATAATTAGATTATTTAAACAGTCACAAGGGGCGATATAGCGTAGAAGCTATCTTGTACAAGTATGTCTTAACAACTAGTCACATACACCTAACATACAAGTATATTGGTTCTACGAAAGAACCTAGACTACAGTATATCAAAGTATATGTTTCTAGTTTCGTCAGACCACCAACTCATACTCAAGCGGTAGAGTATTAGTCCACGCTGTAGTAGTAACAGTCTGGGTTTCTTTTAAATAGTATTTTTAGAAACCACTATTACAGGTCCTGTTCTACGTCTTCGAAATATGCTCATGCTATGAAGCGAGTGGACTACTCACTGGTTAAAGATAAGTCATTCCCCATTTAGAATTCAGAATATAATAACCTATACATGTTGAGATTTCCATTCTCATTAATCGGTTAAGAACAAATATTTATGTGTTAAATAACCCGTGATCCATACCTTACTGTGAAAGACCATCATTCACATGGATCGCTTACTTAAACACAATGGGTCCATTCCAAACAAAAAATTGTGCACAAATAAAATGTAAATTCACAAATAAATTTTGAAAATAAATTCTTTTATTAATAAATTCGATAATTACATCAGATAATCTAGTCTAGAGGGTATATATTCCAACAATCTCCCACTTGCACTCTTAGACTAAGAAAGTCCGTAGGTGCCCACCCCTATGGCGTCTAAGTGTCTCTTGAAGACTCTCTCAGTTAAAGACTTGGTGAAATGATCTGCTAGGTTGTTCTCCGAGACTTCTATTCCACCACGATTTTCCGTCTCTGAATGAAATTCCGAATTAGGTGGTAATTTCTCTGGTTGTGTTTCCCCTTTTTGTGGTTCCTATGTTCTTTAGATTGCGAGACTACTTCAGAGTTGTCACAATACACCACAATCGGTTCGTCCATGTATAGCACAACTCCAAGTTCTGAAAGGAACTTCCGAAACCAGACTACTTCCTTGGACGCTTTTGAAACTGTCACATGCTCAGCTTCCATGGTTGAGTCAGCAATACAAAATTGCTTAATACTCCTCCATGAAACAACTCTTCCATATAAGGTGAAGACATATTAACAAGTGGATTTTTTGTCATTCTTATCCGCCTGAAAATTTGAGACTGTGTATTCAGTAGAAACCAAGTCGTCAGCCCTGTAAACTAGCATATTATCTTTCGTACCATTGAGGTATTTAAGAATATGCTTTATGAGGGGGACATAAATAGAGCGCATCACTGGTACGTTAAAAAATTCAGAGAGAAAAATAAAACTGAGCCTTAAAAGCTATGCGGAAGCGTGAAGATCATACCTTTGCGATCCTTAACCCTTCTAGGTTGAGTAAGAACGGATTGAACGATTGGAACCGCCTCGCTTTGTCCACTTGAAGAAGCTTCCGGTTGAACACCCGCTAGCCTTCTACTCCACCTTGTTTGCATGAACGCCTAGCTTTCCAGCTCTCGGGATATTCCTCAGCCTAACCTCTAGTCGGTGAACACTATGGTGAAGAGGAACAGTCTCAAATCTCCTTGGTTCACTCGCTATTGATTAGCGAAGAAACCAAGAAGAAAACAAGGTAGAGGGAGACGTGAGAGAGCTGCCAAAGAGAGATACACGAGAGAGGCACTCTTCTGTGTAAAGGGAATTAGGGCTTTCTTTTCTCAAAGAGTTGTTTTTTCAGTTCGCCAAAACTAGGTCTCTCAATATCTGATAAACATATCCCCAGGATTTCAAAACACCCGGATGTTATCCTGAGAATCAGTTTGGCCTAACCCTAAACTCCTCTTAACCGTATCTGGAAAAAACCCTAAGGTCCAAGCTATTGGGCCAGAAAAATATTTATTATTTTTCTTGGACCCAAAAGACCCAAAATAATAAATATTAATTACTTATTTCCTGCGCTTACATAAGTAACCCAATAAATAATTAATGAGCCCAAATGAACCATAATAATTAATCTTTAATTATTTATTTCTTGGGCCTATATAAATAACCCAATAAATAATTAAACATTATTTATTTTCCCTAGTTTAAGCCCAGGTTAATTTCTTAATTATTCATACTGGACCTAGGCCCTGAATAATTAATTAACCAATTAAACTAGATAATTAATTTCTCTCAACTCCTATTTTATTTATTTATTTATTTTATTCCAGTACAATAATAAATTAGACTTCCTGAATAAAATAAAATAAAATAAAATCCTCTTCAACTGAGACCAATTCCTCAACCCAAAAGTAGTTAGGACTTACGGGCTATCCTGAGGACCAAAAACACATCGCCATGGCTGCTAAAATGACCAAAATACCCATGCTATATAAATAGCTGTATTTTGCATTTTAAATATTTCCTAATATCACCATAAGGAAATATTGACCCCAAGGACAATGCTGCATTTGCAAAGTCTCCGACCTACAGGTGAAATGACTAAAATACCCCTCTACACATCGCCGTACATTTAGAGAGGAAGAAGTGTACTAACACCCCTCTAAATGACATCTACCATCCTTAGGCTTCTAGTCCAATGATCCACGACTTCTTGGAGTGTTTCCGCTTTCCAAGGGAGCTACCCTAAAGCAAACATCCAAGTCATGTTTCCCAGGGCCCTAGATAATTTAGACCATTCGGACAACCACAAGGGATGATATAGTGCAGAAACTATCTTGTATAAGTCTGTCTTAACTAACTAGTCACACATACCCAACATGCAGGTATATTGGCCCTGCGATAGAACCTCAACTACAGCAAATCAAAGTATATGCTTCCAGCTTCGCCAGACCACCGACTCATACTCAAGTCGTAGAGTACTAGTCCACGCTGTAGCGGTAGTAGTCTAGGTTTCTACCATATAGTACTTTGAGAAACCACTACTACAGGTCCTGTTCTACGTATTCGAAATACGTTTATGTCATGAAGTGAGTGGACTACCCACTGGCTAAAGGTAAGCCATTCCCTTACTGTGAAAGACCACCATTCACATGGATCACTTATTTAAACACAATGGGTCTGTTCCAAACGAAAATCGTGCACAAACAAAAAGTAAATTCACAAACAAATTCTGAAAATAAATTCTTTTATTAAAATATTCGATTTTACATCAGAAACCTAGTCTAAGAGGGCATACAATCCAACACTTTATAGCTTGCCAATGAACTTTCCCAAGGTTTGACTAATACCTACTAACTAAGCATATGGCAAAGCATATATCTGACCTAGTGCACAGTATGGCGTACATGAGACTTTCCACAACCGAAGCATAGGGAATCCTACTCATCTTGTCTTTTTCCTCTTAGAATTTAGGACAGTCCTTAGAACGAAAAGACAACCTATGTCTGCAAGGGATTATAGCTCCCTTGCATTAGTCCATGCTAAACTTGGCCAGCATCTTGTCAATGTATGTTGTTTGAGATAATCTTAACATTCTCTACTTCCTATTTCTAAAAAGCTTAATCCCGAGAATGTAACTGGCTTCTCCCAAGTCCTTCATACTAAATTGACTAGATAATCAAACCTTAATAGATGACAATGTCCCTACATCATTCTTAATGAGTAGAATATCATCCACATATAGGACAAGAAAAATCACATTTATACCTTCTAATTTTGTATACACATATGGTTCATCCTCGTTTTGAATGAAATCGTAAGACTTTACAGCCTCATCAAAATAAATGTTCCATGTTCTAGATGCTTGCTTAAGTCCATAAATGGACTTCTTAAGCTTGCAAACTATATGTTCATAGCTTTTAGCAATAAAACCTTCCGGTTAGGACATATAGATGTCTTCATTAAGATAGCCATTAAGAAATGCCGTCTTAACATCCATTTGTCATGTCTCATAGTCGTAATGACATGCAATGGCAAGGAGGATACGGATGGACTTAAACATGGCTACCGGGAAAAAGGTTTCATCATAATCGATTCACTCTTTCTGAGTATATCCTTTCGCCACAACCCTAACTTTGAAGGTTTTCACCTTCTCATCCGCTCCCCTCTTCCTCTTGTATAACTACTTACACCCAATGGGTTTTATCTCTTCAGGTGAAGTTACACGATCCCAAACCTGATTGAAGTACATAGACGCAATCTCGGCTTTAATTACTTCATGCAATAGATCTGCATCTGCATTGGCATCAATAATAGCTTCTTCGTATCTAGTGGGATCTTATTCTTGATGGTCAGAGACCAACTTGAAAGCCTCTCTTGTCCATCTTTCTGGAACTCTAGATATCCTCCCACTACATCGAAGCTCTGTTTGTACAGGTTCTTGAGATTGTGCCTCTTCTTGTTCCATAATCGAGTCTGAAGAAGTTGATTCCAAGGATAACTTCTTCTGGAATTCCAACTTTATTAAACCTTTAGTAGAAGTACTTTAATCATCCTTCAAGTATCTAGCATTGGTACTTGCCAGTACTTTCTACTCCTTGGAATGATAAAAGAAACCTCATTTTGTCCATTTTTGGATACCCAACAAAGTAGTATAATTCTAATCTTGATTCTAGCTTGTCTCTCTTGATCAGTACATAAGTTGACAGCCCCATATCCTGAGATAATTTAGACTTGGCTTACACCCAATCTACATCTCATGGGGTGTCCTAGGTACTGACTTGGAAGGCACCAAGTTCAAAATGTATGCTGCTGTTTCTAAGGCATATCCCCAAAAGGAGACCAGAAGAGTAGCATGAGACATCATGCTTAGGACAATTTCCATTAATGTCGTGTTCCTTCTCTTAGCTACTTTATTTTGTTGGGGTGTACCCGGCACAGAGAGTTGGGATACTATTCCATGATGTACCATATAATCCTTAAACTCACCGAGGAAGTATTCTCCACCACGATCCGATCGTAAGGTTTTGATTAGTTTACCTATTCAACACTCTACTTCAACCTTAAACTCTTTGAACTTATCAAAAGAGTCAGACTTACGCCTCATCAGGTAGATAAAACTAAACCATGTACAATTATCCATGAAACTGATGAAGTACTCAAAGCACTCTCTAGCTTGAGTAGACAAATGACCATACACATTAGTATGAACAAGACCCAATATCTCCTTGACTCTATCAGCTTTTTAGATAAACGACATTTTGGTCATATTTCCGATAAGACATGATTCACACTGAAGCCAACTTTTCAATCTTAATGAGCTTAAGGGACCATCATGGATTAACCTCTGAATCCTGGTTGAGTTAATATGGCCCAACCTTAGATGCCAAAGATATGAGTCATTGACATTGGTCTTTTTCTTTTTACTTAAAGGTTCAGATTGAGCATTATTTATTTGATTATTTGTAGGATTTAAAAAGAATAAATTTCCATACATGTGTCCTATATATAAGACTTCTCCATTTCTACTAATAGTAATACCAAAATGGAAAGAAACAGAACATCCATGATTTATTAGTTTTGCAACTGAAATCAAATTCTGTCTAAAACCGGGTACATATAAAATATCTTTTAATACAACTACTTTATTACAATAAAAAACAAGATTCAACTCTCCCACTGCAAGGGCCTATACTCATGCTCCATTTCCTACTCGTAGTTCATGCTCGCCCTTCTAGAGTTTTCTTATCTTGCTAAATCCTTGTAAGAAGTTACAGATATAATCAGTGGCACCAGAATCAACAATCCAAGTGAAAGTTGATCCAACCACTGAAATAAAATCTAGATAGAGAACAATACATGTAGGGTTTTTCTTGGCTTGAAGTTCTGGACACTCCTTTTTCCAGTATCCCTTCTGCCCGCATTTGAAGCATTTGTCTTTGGGCTTGTTGGGCTGGTTCTTGGGTTGGGCCTGTGCATTTCCTTTCTTCTTTTTGAACTTCCTGGGCTTGGGCCCAATTCTAGAAGAAAAAATCCTTGCAATCATAGCCTTGGATTGTTTCTTTATAACCTTCTCTGCCATTTAGAACTCTTTCATCAACTCAGTTAAAGTCATGTTCAATTTGTTCATATTGTAGTTCAATTTGAATTGAGTAAAAGAGCCCGGCAGAAATTCGAGAACCATGTCCACTTTGCTCTCGGGGTCAATAACATCCCCTAAGACTTTCGTTTCCTCGATAGCAGCAATCATTTTGAGCATATGCTCCCTGACTGATGCTACCTCAGCCATATTAGTGTTTATGATAGTTCTAAGAGCCTCCTACCTTGCGGGTGGACTCTTATTGGTGAACATCGTGACTAATAATTGGCTAATATCGTATGCAGTGGCCATGTGCTCATGTTTTGATTGGATCACATTAGACATGGAGGCCAACATGTAGCATCGAGCCATTTTATTGGCTTTCTTCTATACTTTTTCAGTCTCACGCTCCTCTGTGGTGGAACCCTCCTCGATAACAAGATAGGTTTCAAAGAGGACATACTTATACTCCTCAACAGTGAGTATTATGTCCAAGTTCATTTTTCAGTCCACATAGTTTGGTTCCGTTAGCTTATTCTCGCGGAGAATAACGGCCAAATGATTAAAAGAATATCTACCAACCATTTCTGAAATATCGAAAATAAAAGAAATTTTCAGTTTGTGAAAAACCAAAATAATTTGTGACTTTATCCTCATATTAAATTCGATAATAATTAACCCTATCACTATTATCTTTAATATGATTAATATGGCTCTTAGAAAAAAACTAACATAGCTTTTTGGAAAGATTAACATTTTTCGAAGGTAAGTGTATTAATCACCACAAATTAATTTCTCTTCTAGGTAATGATCTAGAAAATAACTCCATCGTGAGATGACCATTTCTTCTCATTGCCTATGGACATTCCCGGCACTATAACCTCCGACGTGGGCTGGCCAATCATAGTACGTGTCCTAGGTTATTAATTACATCCATCCATTAATTCTACATCCTTGTGGTATCTCCATCCTATATGGGTTCACTCTCAGGATGATATGAGGGGACTTACGATCTCTAATGAGGATCGTGATGGAAGTCGTGGGGACGTTAGAACCCCTCTCCCACTTAGTATTTTAAAATAAGGGTTTTTTTTTTTGAAAAATATATTTTGAAATTTCAATTAAGTTTCTTTTAACTCAAAATAAAATATCTAAATCTATAAAATTTCTATATCAAGGTTTATACCTTTTGAGAAAATTTTCCATTGTTTACTTTTATTTAAGTTAATAAACTTAATAATTTCAAAAAAAATTCAATATAATTTTCAAGAGATTTTGATCTCAAGTTTTTTACAAAAACAATTTCTCTTGTTAAAATTCAATCAAAATAGTTTTCTATTTTAATTCACAAAAATATCTTAATTCAATGTATTTTCTATGTCAATGATAAAATCTTTTGAGAAAATATCCAAGAATTAATTTTTGTCCGAATTAAAATTAACCATTTGATTTTAAGAAAAATATTTTTCTTTGTCAAAAATTTTCAAAGACTTTGGTCTTTGAGAAACGTGCCTATAGGGTACAAAAAGAAATTAGCATGCTAGAAAATTGTATATGTTTTCATGCTTTTCTATTCTTTTAACCTAAGTGTCCAAATAATAGAATTAAACATATTAATTAATTAATGGTCTTGTTTAATCTTAAAATTTCCTTTACTATTATTTTTCATGCAAAATATTCAAAAATATTAACTATTGCAATAAAAATAACTTCACCTGGTATGAGATCAAAAACAAAAAAAAAATCTTTTATTTATTTTTAAAATTTGGTCAAGTCCAAGCACCCACTACACTAGATCATGACCCATGGGTTCACCGGGCGGGCGCCCCCTACCCGCCCCAACCGTGGTCAAAATTGCTGACCGCGGTTGCGAAATTTCAATTTCGCAAATTGAAGAATGAATAGTGGCTTCCTCGCTGAAGCCATTAGCGAGGAAGCCATCCTCGCGACTCCTGTCTCCAAATTTGGTCGGATTGGCTGCTTGGTGGCTCGGCTCATTTTCTCCATAGCATCTCTGCATCCAGATTTCGATTTTTCTTCCATTTTCACTCAAAAATCATCCAAACAACCACCTATGCCCTTAAAAAATACTAGACTCACACGATATCTATGAAAGCAATCAAAATACATTATTCCTATACTTTCACTCGCAAAGCTTACAGTGAAACTACCCATACCAGTAAACACAAAGTATCACAGATTTTAACTAAAACAAATATTTTCTTGTTTTCTTGTTTTAGTTAAGCCTAACATACTCCCTACATTTGCCAAATCATAGCTCTGATACCAATTGAAGGCTTAAAATGACAAAAAGAATGAAAACAAAGGTATGTTAGGAATACGAAAATTTTACCTCTGTGATGAAGTGGCCCTCTTCAGACTGGTATGGATGTTTGTATAAGAATAGTCAAAGCTATTGGCTCATGTTCTTGCAAATGTCTACTGCGTTTCATCCACACGAAGTTTTCGATCTTTCGAAATGGTGCCCGTAGCATAGGCGGTGAAAGTTTGAAGTTTGGGTTTCGATCAACTTTTACAAAGTTTCAAAGAGTGGGTTTGGCTTCTATGTATGTAAAATGAAATTACGCAGAGCCTTACTTCTGTGAATTGAAAACTCAATCAATCTTCACAGACCTCGCTCCACTGCAATTCATATACACACCTCGAGAGAGAATAATTTCTCTGCGTGAAAAACAGAAAGCACCCATACTTTCTGTTATCCTTCACGTAGAACAATACGGGATCCATCTCGTGTTGTCTTTTTTCTTTTTCTTTTTCTAATTAATTAATTAAATTAATAATTAATTAATTTAATATATTTTTTATAAATTTTATTTTATCCTGGTATTATTCATTAGGCCAGATAAATTATTTATTGCTGGGTTTGAACACCTATAAATAATAAATCTCAATTATTTATTTTCTGAACTTTATTAAACAAACCAATAAATAATAACAACCCCAAATAGACCAAATAAAATTTCATACCTTTTATCTCGTTCTAGATTAATTTTCTAATGATTTAATTTAGGCATCGGGCCCTGAATAATTAATTAATCATTTAAACTAGATAAAATAAATACTCTTTCTCATACCTTTTATTTTATTCTAATCCAATAATAAATTAGACTAATAAAATAAAAATTCATAATTGTCAAGACCAATTCCTCAACCCAAATCCTTTATGACTTAAGGATCATTCCGGGGATCAGAAGACACATCGCCTTGGTTACTAAAATAATCAAAATACCTCTATTATATAAATAGCTATATTTTACATTTTAAATATTTCATAATATGACCATAAGAAAATATTGGTCCCAAGGATAATGCTGCATTAGCAAAGTCTTCGACTTATAGGTGTAATGACTAAAATACCCCTCTACGCATCGCCGTGCAATTAGAGAGGAAGAGTGTATTAACACTTCTCTAATAGACATCTACCATCCTTAGACCTTTAGTCTAATGATCCACGACTCCTGGAATATTTTCACTTTTCAAGGGAGCTATCCTAAAATAAACATCCAAGTCATGTTCCCCAGGGTCTTAGATAATTAGATCATTTGAATAGTCATAAGGGGCGCTATAGCGTAGAAGCTATCTTGTACAAATCTGTCTTAACTAACTAGTCACATATACCCAACATACAAGTATATTGGTTCTACAAAAGAACCTCAACTACAGTATATCAAAGTATATACTTCTAGTTTCGTTAGACCACCAACTCATACTCAAGCGGTAGATTATTAGTCCACGTTGTAGCACTAACAGTCTGGATTTTTTTTTAAATAGTACTTTTAGAAACCACTATTACAGGTCTTATTCTACGTATTTGAAATACGCTCATGCTATGAAGTGAGTGGACTACTCACTAGCTAAAGGTAATCCATTCCCTATTTAGAATTCATAACACAATAACTTATACATGATGAGATTCCCATTCTCATCAATCGGTTAAGAACAAACATTTATGTGTTAAGTAACATGTGATCCATACCTTACTGTGAAAGACCACCATTCACATGGATCACTTACTTAAACATAATAGGTCCATTCCAAACAAAAAATTGTACACAAATAAAATATAAATTCACAAATAAATTTTGAGAATAATTTTTTATTAATAAATTCAATAATTACATTAGATAATCTAGTCTAGAAGGCATATATTCCAACAATGACTTATGAAAAAAAAATCCTGGGCCAATTGGAGCTCCTAATTGAAGCGTTGTTGCGTCAGAAGCACCATTACCATCTAACACTTCTTTTCCTTTGCCTTCTCCAACCATCTCATCAAAAATGTCTTTTGGAACACTCAGACTCCTAAACAATTCAATAACGTAAATAGTCTAAAATTTAATACAATATAAAATGGAAAAAAAATCTATAACCGGATTTAGATAATTTAATTATGTTACATCTTGAATTATACAATTCTATGCATACTTTAATTTTGTAATAAACATATTCAAATTTTATGACATTATCATTATACCTTGATAACTCAAAATTTAATAATATTTATCAAGATAAGATGTATTAAACGGTGATAAATATATAGAAGTACAAGAGTGGATTGTTTCTCCAAGATTCGAATTGCATTTGATGCTGCCAATTGGGGGGGGGGGACCGGATCTTGCATAGAGGAGACTATTTCCAGCGCCATTGTTCAACAATTGGCGTGCAACTTCCATTGCCAGTGTTTCTTTCTGATTAATATTTAATAAAAAAAGTAAATTACTGGAAACCCTTCAAGGTTTCATGAGGTTATATTAGTGAGAATTAGTCTAAGAATTCATGAGATTAAGAGACAACCTAAAATTGTTGAAGTTCCATGCCTTAATTATTAGTCATTACCATTGATATATACATACATATATATATATATATATACATGTATATATATGTATATATATATATATATATATATACATGTATATATATATAGACAATGACACTTGAAGTATCAAAATGACTTTTTTTTTCTTTTTGGAATAGGTGAAAAATGATTTTTTATTAAAGGTAAAAGTGGTAAATAAATTATCTGATTGTACAAGAAAATTTTCTAAAATTCAACCTTTTTCTCCTTGAGTTTCTCAATGGATCTTCGTAGGTTTCTCTCACACCATGAGAATTGATTAAGTGAAACTTCTAGCCCCGGGCTTAGCTCAAAACCTCTATACAAATCCAACAAAATAGAAGCTAGTTAATGTTTTTAGTAATTGATTAAACCCCAATCTCTATACAAATTTGTCATTAACTTTAATTACCGGAGATCAGCTTCAGCAAGCTGTAATTCCATTTGCTTCATCTTTATTTGAAATTCAAGGTTTTGCATAATAGCATAAAAAGGGGCGAGGTATCTAGTCCTTTTTTCTCAATGTTTTTTTGAATTTCTTTGAATTACAATTTAGCAACAATTTCATGAGGGGATACTATTTATCAATAGTTGTACTAAACTTAGTTCTGTTTGAAGAAAATCTAAATCCCACCATGTGAACTGCATAAATGGCCAAACATATTCAAAAAGATGATCCAGTTAGAAAGTGTTCTAGTTTTCATTAATTGTCAATTAAGATAATAATATATAATTATTTCAGTATTTGTAAATATATTATAAACATGTGCATTATTTAGATTTTTTTTTTTTAACTTTGATCGTGTACAGTTTTACAATTGAACTAGTAAAAATTACATGAAAATCGCACAAAGCTTATCTATTGCTTGCATACAAATATCAATAGTTTGCACTCTGAAAAAAATAATAATGTATCAATTAATGAATAATTGAACTATATCTAGATATATAGAAATTTTCGGTATCAATCAATTGTTTTATAATTGAATAGAAGTGACTAAAAGCATTGAAATTATTGGTGCAATGGGAGGGAGGTTATCAGTGTGTTCCTAATTATGATGGGTATTACTAATCAAAATTGGCACTCAGCACTATTGTGGAGCAATATTTTATTGCTGGAGAACAAAACTATTGGTCAATGGGGATTGTAGTTGGAAAGCCAAAAAACAGAAGCAAATCTTGCATATAATGAAATAAAGGTCATTTGGAAAGCTTATGACAGCTTCCTGAAAAGGGACCCTCAAATTTGCTTCTCCAAATATCCCGCCTATCTACCAACTATTGTGCATTAGTGTCGTCATATGTTGAAGAAGTCAATGGCCTTCCTTTTGCTTTTGTCGTCTTTATTCCTTTTTATCATTCCTCGTGGGGCCAACGTGAGTTGACACCACCGAGCAAAGCAACAAGAGCATATTATGCTTATTTATAATATATCATATTTTGTACGATTGATAAGAAATATTCGGACATACATATGACATCTACACAGCCAATTATCAGAATTCCTTTTTTCAAAATTTTGAACACTCTTCTAATGGCTTCCTTGCAGATGCAAACCGCAGCGGTGAGGCCATATCGTTATACCCAAAGAGAAACAAAACAAGCCTAAAAGAACCAACTGAGTATGCTATCTGATTTATCTTACTAGAGGAAAAGAAATTAACACAATCAATAATATAATATATGTAACATTATTCATTATTAAATCTAAAAATACGACTAATAGATTAGGTGATAACACCTATGAATAACTACTTTACTATCACTTCACTTGGTAAAAAATAAATATTTTAAATTGATAATGAGTATTAAGACATGTAATCATACGTCACGTTACACTTTTATTACTTTTTCATGTATGTCTAAATTAACAAATAGAATCGAAAGACTAAGATTCTAGAGGTAGATTCCATTGCTCAAACTATAGCATTTAGTTGCTATACTTTACGTTCATTGCTCAAACATGACTCATGTGCTTGGTTAACTCAAATGTCTTACCGTTCTATTCTTGATAGATAATATGGCTAATCTATTTAATAACTTTAATTTCTATATTCATAAATGCTAAATAACTCCTAATATGAAAATGATAATAATAGGAAAAAGGACAATAAATTACTACACACACACACACACACACACACACACACACACACACACACACACATATATATATATTGCTAATGTGACAAATAAAATTATATAAAGTTTAATTTTACAATAAAAATTATAGATAGAATGTCTATATATATAATTAAATGTAATAATTAAAAGATAGTATACTCTAACTAGCTATGTAGATATATATGTACACACGTATATGTATGTTTATAATTAAAAAATTATTTATGTTATATAACATATTAATTTAATACTCACTAACTAATAATGATATATTATAATGAATTTAAACTATATATATATATATATATATATATATATATATATATATAATAGAATAACTAATGATTAAAATTAATTCAAGCTCTTTAATATAAATATATGAAAACTTAAGATGTAAACCAAAATTTATTTGAAAAATCAATGATCTAATCATTACATATATTTATAAAGTTAAAACAAATTTAGTGACCAAATTTGAAGGCCATTCATTTTATTTTATCATATTTGTGCAATAGTATGAATAAAATAGAAAGATATATTAGTATTTATAAATATAAAGATATCAAATTAACAATCCAATCGTTAAATTTATTGTAATAATTACTAATAGTATTGTGATTAAATTTAAAAATAATCAGATAAAATTTAAAATAATTTTGAAGGATTTTGTTATAACTAGACAAAACGACGGTTGTAATAACCGTCGTATTAGGCCACCCATTGCGAAGGTTTCTATAAACCGTCATATTTGGCCTACTCTATTGCGACGGTTAAGATAAACTGTCGTATTTAGCCAACTCTATTACGACAGTTACGTTAAACTGTCATATTTGACCTACTCAATTGCGACGGTTTCGATAAACCGTCGTATTTGGTTACAAAATACGACGGTTATAGTTTAATCGTCGTATAAACCCTCACTAATATGACGCTTTCTAAACCGTCATATAAATTAATCTATTACGACACTTTTTTTTTCTGTCGTATTTGCCCCTTTTTTTGTAGTGGTATAGAGGAAACGTGATAGGATTTTGAATATCAAGATCATGTTAGGCGGCGAGATCACTACTATTATTAGCGCATATGCTTCATAAGTGGGACTTGCTGACTCAATTAAATAATAGTTTTGGGAAGATTTAGATGATGTAGTACAAGGTATACCGTGTGTAGAGAAACTTTTCATCGGTGGTAATCTGAACGAACATGTGGCTTTTGATCGAAATGGATTTGAAAGTGTTCATGGAGGTCAGGGTTTCAGAGATAAAAATGAAGTAGGAATAGATAGTCTTCACTTTATCTTAACTTATGATTTGACTATAGCAAACACTTGATTCAAGAAGAGGGATTCTTACTTGATGATTTTTAGAAGTGAGTTAAATACTAGTCAGATAGACTTCTTTATTTTGTGGAGTAGGTTTTTTAATGGTTATATGGATTGTAAAGTTATTTCAGGCGAGAGTGTAGTTACACAGCATAGGCTACTAGTTCTTGATTTTTATTTTAGGAAATATAGTAAGCAAAGGATCCATCGGGTTAACTCTAGGATCAAGTGGTAGAAGCTATAAGGGGATCAAAGGATATCTATTGTCGAGAAAGTCATTTAGGTAGATGACTGGTCTTCCGATATAGATCTGAATCTGGATACTATATGGAGAAGGATGGAGCAAGGAATTAGAACAGTGGCTAAGCATATGCTTGTTAAATCTAGAGGAAGAGTGCCATCTAACAAAGACATGTCGTGGTAGAATAACGAAGTGAGAAAAGTTGTACAGAACAAACGAGAGTGCAATAGAAACTTAAGAAAGTGTAGCCTGCCGAGAATTTTGAGAAGTATAAGATTGCAAGAAGAGAAGCAAAAGAAGTTGTTAGGAATATATAGAAAGGATTTGTACAAAAAAAATAGACACTAAAGATGGGAAAAGAATATATATAGACTTGCTTATTTCAAGGAAAAGAAAATTAGAGATATCGGCATGGTGAAATATGTGAAGAATGATGACTTTAGAGTTCTTGTTAAGAACGTGGAAATTAAGGAGAGGTGAAGATCCTATTTTGATATGTTACTTAATGGAAATCAAGTTCAAGATGTGGGTGATTTTGAGATTCCAAATGATGAGGTTAACCGAGATTTTATTCATCGAATTTAGAAGCATGAAGTTTAAAAGGCTCTTAAAAAGATGTGGCTGAAAAAAATTGTAGGACCGGATAGTATACCGATTGAGGTTTGGAAGTGCTTAAGAGAGATAGGTGTTGCGTGGTTAACAGGTTTGTTCAACAAGATATACTGAGCTAATAAGATGCCTACAAAGTGGAGGAATAGTATATTAATTCCTTTGTACAAGAATAAAATGGATGTCTAAGAGTGTGTCAATTATCGCGGGATTAAACTCATAAGTTATACATGAAACTTTGGGAGAGAATGATTGAACATATGTTAAGGGGCATTGTAAAGATTTTAGATAACCAGTTTGGTTTTATGCTGGGGTGTTCCACTACGAAGGCAATTAATTTATTACGACAGATGATTGAATATTATAGGGAAAGAAAGAATGATTTACATATGGTATTTATTGATTTAGAGAAAGGCTATGAAGAATGATTTATATATGGTATTTATTGATTTAGAGAAAGGCTATGATAAGACGCCTAGAGAAGTACTTTGTTAGGTACTAGTAAAGAAAGGTGTATCACAGAATTATATTATCCTTATTAAAGATGTGTATGATGGACTATATACAAGTATAAGAAGCTGTGTTGGAGTGATTGCAGAGCTTCCTAACACTATAGAAGTACATCAGGGATCCGCATTTAGTCATGTTTCTCTTTGCGATCATTATGAATAAGTTGACTTGTACTATATAGAAAGCTGTGCCATGATGTATATTATTTACTAATAATATTATTTTGATTGATGAGACTATAGTTGGTGTGAATGCTAAATTGGAGTTATAGCAACAAACGTTAGAATTTAGGGGTTTCAGAATTAGTAGAAGTAAAATTGAGTATATCGAATGCAAATTTAGTACTGGTAGAACTATGGATCAAAGTAACTTTAGATGACAGAGATATCTCAGTGAATGACTACTTTCGATATCTGAGAGCTATTATCCAGAAAAATAAAGAGCTTGATCACAACGTTGCACATCGAATTAAGATTGGTTAATTGAAAATGTGGAATGTAACTAGTATTCTATGTGATCATAATATGTCTTTAAGCCTAAAGGAAAAGTTCTATAGAATAGCCATTAGACCAGCTTTGTTGTATAGTACGAAATGTTGAATAGCTAAAAGTTGTCATATTCAGTAATTGAAGGTAGCAAAGATGCGTATATTAAGATGGATGTGCGGACATACTAGAAAGGATAAAGTAAGGAACGGGATCATTCGGGAAAAAGTGGGAATTGCATCCATTGAAGACAAGATGAGAGAAAACCACTTGCGATGGTTTGGACATATACAAAGAAGACCGAAGAATGCCCCTATTAGGAGAATTGGGGGATGTAGACAAGATAAGTTAGATAGAGGTAGTGACAGGTCCAAGAAGATGTGGATAGAAGTGATTATGAGAGATATCTCTCTGTTGGATTTGGATAAGAGTATGATAGTGATAGAAAAAAGTGGAAGGATGTGGATGACCACATGTGGTCTTGTATGTTCATGTAGCCGATCCCAAGTTACTTATGATTAAAGTTTAATTTGTTATTTGTTGTATGTTGCTATTTTATTATGATTTTTCTTCAGAATATTACATATTAGAAATAATTTTAAAATGAGTGCAAATATGCATAGAGGAACATATTGAATTTTTTTTAAAGCAAATTTTATTTTGCGAAGAGAGATAGAGTGTCATAGTTAAAGAAAGAGAGAATGTTAACACTAATATATGTTAAATATAAATATTAGTATATAATTTAAAAATTATTTAATATATATATATATATATATTATATTAGAAAAAGTGACGTGATAGTTATAAATTTAATTTATAGGGTTATGATAGATAGATAATTGAATATTCCTTTTACACCGAACATTTGTGAGATTTTTTTTTATTATGATAAAAAAAGTTACGTTTCAAAATACGAGTAAACATTGTTTTAATTATCAATCAACTTAAAAAATATGCACTTAAAATGCCAAGTTGTACAATGAAAAGGGGCCAATTTTGGCAGCTGGTATGAACTTGCTTTTTTATTATGCATGAAAATTAGATTCCAGTGAAGGAATATTCGAATGAATTGAAGATTTTGTAATTCATTAATTTTTTTTTTTTTGGAAAAAGCATTGAGAGGCACTAGCTTTTCTTCAATTCATTTCCATGTCTACTTTTCATCCTATAATAAAATTTGAGAAGTCATATGTTTAAGACGTCTTGTTTGACTGTATAAATAAACTGTATTAAAAATCTTGTTATTGATTAATGACTAAAAAAAATCATATTTTTTATCTGATATAGAATGTTCAGAAAATGCTATATCTGCAATGTAAATTATTAGTTTATACATTCAAATATTCACTTTACATATATAAAAAGTAAGTTTATCAAATTTAAGGCTAGGTAAAGAATAGATTCTGGCAGAAATCTTCCTTTAGCAACCACCTTAAAGGATCCCTGATATTAGGAGACATCTTCAGGTATTTGCTCAAGTTTGAAGCCACTCAAATCTCCTAAACATGGAGGGATTGCCCCTACGCAGATTCTTGTTTGAGAGATCGAGAACGTGAAGTTGAGGACGCTACATATTTGTGAGCGAATATTTCCAGTCAGGAGTAATGGCCATGGCATGCTTTCTCCCATTTAGTTGCAGCTGAAAGGTTCATGGATAATGTATTTTAGCAAGATCAAGGCTATATATACAACTTCATGTTCTCAAGCTGGGTGGCAATTACTTCCTGAACAATTATTCGTGCGGAGTACTAAAAACCTGATAACCGAGTAGACAACCTATGGACCTTGGAAAGATGCAGCTAGCTGGGCTAAGGTCCAACTCCAAGCCTCCCAAATTGAGATACCTCAGAGAAGGAATACAAGAGAAATCCACCAAAGATCATTGGCTCATCAGTGAAAGAGCCCAGTCCATGATGGCGAAGTTCTGACAGATTACCAATTTCTTGAGGAATTTTGCCAAAAAAAGATGAGGCAGAGAGATTGGGACATCTCAATTTGGTCAAAGAGCCATGGGAGTTGCAGTTGGACAACATGTACAGTTTCTGTTAGACACAGGGTACTGACAAACACAGATAAGCAACTTAACTGATTGAACAAGCACCGCTTATACCCGACCAGGGCTCTAACATATGTAATTATGAAATATCAATAAAGCCGGCAAGGCCAAACAGTCCAAGCGTAAAAAAGCTAGATAGAATTCAAATTTAACAGATAAGTCAATAATGGATCTAAGAGACTTACTCGCGGTTCCTCTAAAACGTACACGACTTTGACCCCACTAGACGTACCCGGCGCCGGCTCTCCTCTGGACAAGCTGCGATGCGATAGACAGAAACACTGATCAAATCACCAGTTCAATACTGATTTGCGTTCAAGAAGTTATTCGTCCCACTCCAGTGCGATGGGTATAGCGACTCTCTTTGCAGGATAAGACGGTCTCATATCACCGTCGACACACACCAACTACGACCACCTCAAAAATCTCCTCAATTCACCAGTTCCATTTAGTCAAAATACTATGAGTAATGATAGGGAGAACCGAAGAGGTGATTTTTTCTCTCAAAGAAGCAAAACCCGAAAAACCAGAACCTTTGTGGCGGCTCTAATACTTTTCTTTTAATATCACCTATGGGAAAAACTAAAACCCAATCCGAATTGGGAGACCCTAATCCCAATTAGTTTTTAATGTTTTCTTTCCTTTTCAAGTTAGAGTTAATTGAGCTAAATAAAAGGAGAAGAATGTGAAAACATAGGCCAAGCCTGAGCTGGGCCGGGCGGGCGGCACGTGTGTGTGGCACCCCCAATACCTTAGGCTTTTCTATCAAGTCTATAGAAAAGCCTTTTAGTATATAAAGACTTTCACACTCCTTAACTTTTTTCATGTGGGACTCATGTCTAACATGAGTTCCCAAATGATTAAATACCCAACTTTAACAACATTTAATTATGGATTCCTACCATGAAAATGGCTTCTACCATAATAAAAACAATCTCTAACATGTCAAAAATATCTCCCATTAATTATTTTAGGCTAACTAATCATGAGTTAAAAGTTATTAACTCCCAAAGTTATCATTTTCAACAATCTCCCACAAATCCATAGTTAAAGACTATCCAAGATTTACATAATCTGCGTTCGATAATGGTACCTTCCAATTTGAACCACTACCTAAGGCATCCAACTTATGCCCCCACAGGAATAGATAGACTTGAGCCTTGAATCTGAACCTTGAGTGTGACGACATCTATTGGTAAAAACAGACTATCGGCTATGGAGATAATCTTTAGGATTGACACATTATGGTCATGTATCCTGATCCTATCTCATGAGTGTATTCAGAGAAAACCCAATTCCCTTTAATTGCGACCACACAACACCATTCACATAGTTAGCGATCTCCAAGGTTGTACTGCTAGCATCCTGTCTAAAAAACTTGATCCCATTCAGAGTTAAAACTCTTACTACTTGCAGTAAATGCACCACAGGCTTTTAGGGAAAGGACTTAGATACAAAGGTATCAGAATAGGTGTCAAATTCACTCAAACAGTTTATTTATACCATATTGAATTGCCTTGTGAGATCTCCACTTGATCAGTTGGGTTGTTGCCGTAGGTAAATGATTGCTGGGTTATCAGTCCCATTCCCAACCTGGATTTAAGGAACAAGGATGTTTCCAGTCCCTTAGTTAGGGGGTCTGCAATGTTATCTTTGGATCCAACAAAGTTAACAGACGTCACTCTTTCAGACACTAACTCCCTTATAGACTTAAGTCTAACTTAGATGTGTCTCTTAGTCTTTTGATTATATTTGGTACTTTTTATCTTTGCAATTGTGGTTTGACTATCACAATGCACAGATATAGCAGAAACGGGCTTGCTGATCATTGGCAAAGAGGATAATAGTCCATACAACCATTTAGCTTCCGTTCCAATAATATCCAAGGCACATAACTCAGCCTCAAAAGTTGATCGCATTATCAAAGTCTGTTTACAAGACTTCCAGGCGACTGCTCTGTCATCTAATGTAAACACATATCCAATGCAACTATTGCTACCAGAGTTCTTGGCTATCCAGCGTGCACCACTACATCCTTCAAGTACAGTAGGGAATTTCCCATAATATAGCTCAAGGGACATTATTCCCTTCAAGTACCTCAATACTCTATCAAAGGCCTCTCAATGAGTCCGATTCGGACAACTTGTATATCTTGCCAGTTTAGATACAAAAAATAGCATATCTGGTTTTGAGCTATTTGCAAGATATTGCAAATTATCAATTATTTGAGAATATTTTAATTGAGATACGGGAATTCCATTTTCATTCTTGAATAAAGCTACAGAAGGGTCACTTGGAGTTTTAGCAATTCTACAATTTTGATAACCATATTTCTCAAGAACATTATCAACATAGTAAGTTTGAGAAATGGTTATCCCCTCAGTTGAGCGAATCAACTTTAGGCCAAGAATCAAATTTGTTACTCCTATATCCTTCATTTCAAACTTATTTTTCAAGAATGATTTAGTCTCATTAATTATCTCAATATTAGACCTAAATAGCAAAATGTCATCCACATACAGGCATAGTACAATACATGCATTATATTTAACCTTACAGTAAACACACTTGTCATTATCATTTATGATGAAGCCAAATGATAAAATAGTTTTATAAAATTCTCATGTAATTGTTTGGGTGATTGTTTTAGGCCATATAGGGATTTAATAAGTTTATAAATTTTTCGTTCCTTTTCTTTGGCTACAAATCCCTCAGGCTAATCCATATATATCTCTTCTTCAATATCACCATGAAAAAAAGTTGTCTTCACATCCATTTGATAGATGGCGAAACCATATATAGAAACCAATGCAATTAGCACTCAAATTGTAGTCAGACGAGCAATAGGAGAGTATGTATCAAAATAGTCTATTCCCTTTTTTCTGTCTAAACCTTTTGGCAACTAATTTGGCTTTATACTTATCTATGGTCCCATCTGGTTTAAGTTTCTTCTTAAATATTTATTTGTATCCAATTGTAGTGCACTCAGGAGAGAGATCTACCAGTTTCCATGTCCCATTGGAGACAATAGAATCTATCTCACTTTTGACAGTTCCTTTCCAATGCCCTGCTTCTGAGGAAGCTATGATTGCTTAAAAGGTTAAAGGTTCATCATCAACATTATAAGTGATTAAGTCACATCTAAAGTCCTTGACTACCTTAACTCTCTTACTCCTTCTAGATTCTTCCAATTCCTTAGTTTGAGTGTTGGAACTATTTGGACCTGTCTCCACATCTTTCATCCTTTCCACATGATTAGGAATGGAAACAGATGTTAAGGCTAAATCTAAAGTAGAAACATTTTGAGGCAAACCAGTTCTCATAGGAAACACATCCTTAAATAATGTAGCATTATGGTATTGAATAATAGTGTTAATGTCTATGCCAGGTATTTCAGACTTATTACCAAAAATCTCATAGCATAACTTGTTTCCACATAACCAATAAAGATGGCATCAACAGTTTTTTATCCTAATTTCTTCCTCTTATATTCAGGGATTAGAACTTTTGCAAGATAACCCCACACATGGAAGTATTTTAAGTTAGGTTTTCTACATTTCCAGATTTCAAACGGAGTTACCTCTTTATATTTGGGAAGGACTCTATTCAGAATATGACAAGCCGTATTCAAAACCTCACCCCACATATACTTAGGCAATCCAAAATTCAAAAGTAAACTGTTGATCATATCTTTAAACGTTCTATTTTTTCGTTCAGCAATCCTATTAGACTGGGGATAATAAGAGGGTGTCTTCTCATGAATTATGTCATTACTTTGGCAATATTCAACAAATGGATTAGACCTGTACTCTTCACCTATATCAGATCTTAACCTTTTAAGTTTCTTGTCAGTTTGATTTTCAGCTTCATTTTTAAATAAGAGAAACTTTTCAAGTGCTTCATCTTTATGTTTAAGTAAATAAACATAACAATATTTACTACAATCGTCAATAAAAGTAATGAGATATTTCTTATAATCCATTGTCAACAAACCATTGAATACACAAATGCCTGTGTAAACTAAATCAAGTATTTCTAAATCCTTTTCAATTGAATGATAGGGTTTCCTAGTTGTTTTAGCTTCTACACACACTTGACATTTGTTCTTCTTATCAATTGAATATTAGGGGATCAAGTCTAAATTCATCATCCTTTTAACAGAATCTAAATTTAAATGTCTAAGTGTACTATGCCAAATATCAGTAGATTCAATAATATGCACCATAGGATAAACAGAATTCTCAATAGAAGAAGCTTTATTCAAATCAGAAGTAAATGGTTCAACTCTTAATTTAAACAAACCATATGACAAATAACCTTTGCCAATAAAAGAATTGTAGTGCATAATCAATACTTTATTACATTTGAAGTGAATTCATAATCCTCTCTAACTAAACATAAACCACTAAGAATATTTCTACGAACTGTTGGAACATGCTGCACCCTATGAAGAAAAAGAATACGCCCTGATGGAAATTTCAAGTCCATGCGTCTAATTCCCAACACATTGGCTGCAACTGAGTTCTCCATCTTCACAGTTTTTCCTTTAATAGGCTGGTAAGACAAAAAAAGTAATTTATTAGCATAAATGTACACATTTGCTCCAATATCAACCAGCCATTCAAGTGGTTCATAAATAGTAAAGATTTATGAGTTAACAGAAACATATGTTTCCTTATTATTTGAAGTAGTGATGCCAATCCCAACCTCAATGGTACAAACTTCAACAAGGTATGTACTCAAATCAGCTTCCGTTTGACTAGTATCCTCTACCACCACATTGACTTGGGCTTCAGAATTTGATCATTATTTGACTTTAGACTTCTTAGACGGACAGTCCTTAGCCCAATGCCCAACCTGCCACAATTTCAGCAAGGTTTGTTCGTTTTCGATTTCTTCTTGGCCTTGTCTTTTGTCTTATTAATGTTTTTAAAGTTTGAATTAACCCCCACATTCTTCTGATTATTACTCCTCTTCCCAGTAGTCACCACATAGACATTAGACTCTACAGGTACAATATGACTATTCTTTCTATGTTACTTCTCAATGGATATTGGTTTTATCAGATCGTTTAGAAAAATCTTTTCCGTCTTGTGTTTGAGAGACATACCAAAGTCCTCCCAAGACTTAGGAAATTTTTCTATCACTGACATCACTTGGAACTTCTCAAGAAATTCTATATCCGATTCATGAAGAGAGTGAATAATCAATTGTAGCTCTTGAGTCTGTTCAGTTACAGACTTACCCTCAACCATCTGAAATTTCAGGAATTTGGAGATTTAATACCTTTTCAAACCTTGATCATCGGTATTATATTTTCTATCCAACTCATCGCATAGCATTTTTGTTGTATATGACTCAGAACAGTAGACATTAAAGAAAATATTTGTCAATACTGACAGTATTGCTCATCTGCCTACATTGTTCCGTTCATCCCATGCAGCAATCTCAGCTACTCTAGGATGTCTATCAGTTGGTATGGGCTTGTCTACCTGCACTGCTGACAATAAGCCCCTCATGATCAACCGAATTTTCATGCGTAATTGTTAACGCTTGAAATTCTGCACTAAACCAAATTTGACCGGCAAACCATTTAAGTCAACTAAAGGCTAATATGCAGCAGAAGCAGTACTTGACGAACTGGCCATTGCATACAAACAGATAATTGTAGAATAACTTTTTAAAGACCGTTAGACACAGGGTACTGACGAACACAGATAGGCATCCCAACTGAATTGAACAAGCACCGCCTATACCCCGACCAGGGTTCTAACAAATGCAATTATCAAATATCAATAAAGCCGACAAAACTAAATAGTCCAAGCGTAAAGAAATTAAATAGAATTCAAAACTAACAGATAAGTCAGTAATGGACCGAGAGACTTGCTCGCGGTTCCTCCAGAACACACACGGCGCCAACCTCACTAGACGTACCCGATGCCAGCTCTCCTCTGAACAAGCTGCGACGCGACAAATAAAAACGCTGACCGAATCACTAGTTCAATACTGATTTGCCTTCAAGAAATTATTCGTCCCACTCTGGTGCGATGGGTACAACGGTTTTCCTTGCAAGATAAGATAGTCTCAGATCGCTATCGACGCATACCAACTATGATTGCCTCGAAAATCTCCTTAATTCACCGGTCTCATTCAGTCAAAATACTATGGGTCATGATAGGGAGAACTAAAAAAGGCGATTTTTTCTCTTAAGGAAACAAAACCCAAAAAACCAGAACCTCTGCGGCGGTTAGAGTTAATTACTTTCCTTTTAATATCGTCTCTAGGGAAAACTAAAACCCAATCCGAATTAGGAGGCCCCTAATCAGTTTTTAATGTTTCATTTTCTTTCCAAGTTAGAGTTAATTGGATCAAATAAAAAGGAATGAACGTGAAAACATGACCCCAATCCAAGCCGGGCCGGGCAACGCGCGTATGGCATCCCCAATACCTTGGGCTTTTCTATCAAGTTTATAGAAAAACCTTTTAGTATATAAAGACTTCTACACTCCTCAACTTATCCAATGTGGAACTCATGTCTAACATGAGTTTTCAAATGATTAAACACCAAATTTTAATAATATTTAATTATAAATTCCCACCATAAAAATGACTTCTACTATAATTAAAATAATCTCTAACATGTCAAAAATATCTCCTATTAATTATTTTAAACTAACTAATCATAAGTTAAAAATTATTAACTCCTAAAATTATCATTTTCAACAGTTTCAGTGTCACATTTCAACTCCCTCCATTTGCAGCTATCATCTCCGGTCCAAGTTCAAGAATTGAGTCTTCGTGAGGGATCAGTGGGACTTTTTTTAATTTAGTGGGACTTTTTTTAATTTTGAGCAGTGATTCCTTCTTAATAGCACAGTGAAAGCAGATTTTGAGATTCCTGGAGCGAGATCCTAGTTTAATAATGGTGCCTAAGAAGAGTAAAGAGAAGGAGTAGTTGAATTGAGCCATTATCCATACTTTCTTTAGTTCTCGATTAAAATGGAACAAAACCAAACCATAAATACCTCTTGATTTAGTTAAAATGTAAATAAAAGATCTAAGTATCATTTGATCTTTAGTGCAATCTCGGAATTATCTGTACCGATTTCTTCTGACCTATTCAGAACAATTATTCTTATGATCAAATAAGGATTAATTTACTTTTTAAATAATAATTTTGTGATCTCAAATAATAATTTATTAGACGTACATACATATTTAAACGTATTGTGTTTAATTACTAACATTACAAAATTATAATTAAAAAAATATTGAGTTCTAAATTCAAGAAAAATGTTTAAGTTACAAATTTTAAATAAAGATTTTAATGTTATAAAATTAGGGTAGTGTTAGAATAAAATCTACACACTACACACTAAGAAAATTCTAACTATTCTTTGCACAAGAATTTCTCTTCAAACTTCTCTCTTTCTTTCTCTCACAATTCTTTCTCTAATCTTTCTTTCACTAATCTTTCTTTCACAAAATGATGGTGTATTACAAGCTTAGAGAATAGCTCTATTTATAGAGCTCTAATTAGTGAAATACATCATGGCATACATCATCTTCAACTAATCTCAATTAATGGTGTCTCCACTAAATGGTGGACATCCATAAAAATCTTCTAATAATTCACATAAATCCATAATTAGTGGAGCCTCCACTAATTAATGGAGATTCCAATAATTCATAACACTCCCCCTTGGATGTCCATCCATCCATAAAGAATATGCCTCGTTAAAACCTTACTAGATAAAAACCCAGTGGGAAAAAAAATCTAGTGAAGGAAAAAGAGTACACTATTCTATATGTCTATTTATTACTCCCCCTGATGAGATGATTCATTTAAATCTTTAAACCGAAGCATACCGATTTTATATCTCAACTTTTCAAATGTTGCAGTCGGTAAAGTCTTCGTGAAAATATCTGCGAGGTTATCACATGACCGAATTTGTAGCACATCAATTTCACCTTTCTTCTGGAGTTCATGAGTAAAGAAGAATTTTGGTGAAATATGTTTTGTCCGATCTCCTTTAATATATATCCTCCTCGTAATTGAGTTATGCAAGCTGCATTGTCTTCAAAAAGATGAGTTGGAATACCTTTGATTGATGATAATCCACAACTTTCTCGGATATAATGAATCATGGATCTTAGCCATACACATTCTCGACTTGCTTCATGAATGGCTATAATTTCAGCATGATTTGAAGAAGTAGCTGTTATAGATTGTTTCGTAGAACGCCATGATATAGCGAGTATTTCCACATGTAAATATATAGCCCGTTTGAGAACGTGCTTTATGTGGATCGGATAAATAACCAGACATCTCGCATAACCTATCAATGTTGGACTGGTTTTATTTGAATAAAATAATCCGAGATCAATTGTACCTTGGAGATATCGAAGGACTTGTTTAATTCCATTCCAATGTCGTCGTGTTGGTGAAGAACTAAATCTTGCTAATAAATTGACAATGAAAGCAATATCAGAGCCGTGTGTTATTAGCAAGATACATCAATGCACCAATTGCACTCGAGATATGGTACTTCGAGGACCAAGGAGTTCTTCATCATTTTCTTGAGGTCGGAAAGGATCTTTATCCACATTTAATGATCGGACGATCATTGGAATACTCAATGGATGTGCTTTGTCCATGTAAAATCTTTTTAGCACTTTTGCTTGTATATGTTGATTGATGAATAAATGTTCCACTCTCCAAATGTTCAATTTGTAAACCAAGGCAAAATTTGGTTTTACCAAAATCCTTGATTTCGAATTCTCTTTTTAAATAATCAATTGTTTCTTGGAGCTCTTCGGGAGTTCCAATAAGATTAATATCATCAACATATATAGCTAATATCACAAATTTAGAACCAGATTTCTTAATAAAAACGCATGGACATACCTGGTCATTTTTAAATCCCGCTTTCAATAAATATTCACTAAGACGTGTGAACCACATGCGCCCAGATTGCTTCGAGGCCATATAATGATTTACGCAACTTGATGGAGTAATTTTCACGAGGATAATGTTTATATGCTTCGGGCATATGAAATCCTTCGGGGATTTTCATGTAAACATCATTTTCTAAATTTCCATACAAGTAAGCGAGTGACAACATCTAATAGGCGCATATCTATCTTTTCATGTCTTGCCAAGCGATAAGATATCGGAGTGTAATAGCATCAACAACGGGAGAATAAGTTTCATCATAATCAATACCTGGTCTTTGTGAAAAACCTTGGGCTACTAATCGCGCTTTATATCGAACGATTTCACTCTTTTCATTGCGCTTTCGCACAAATATCCATTTGTAGCCAACGGGTTTTATACCTTACGGTGTTCGGACTGCGAGTCCGAAGACTTCACGTTTTGCCGGTGCATTTAACTCCGATTGAATCGCATCTTTCCATTGCGGCCAATCTTTTCTATGCCGACATTCATCAAGCGATATTGGTTCGGGATCATCATTATCTGTGTAACATCAAGAGATATATTGTATGCAAATATATCATCAATAACAGTTTCTATCCGATTCCAACTTCTACTGGAAGTGGTATAATTGATAGAAATTTCGGTGTTACTTTCATCAACTTACGGTTCTTTGTCATCGAGTTCTCTCTTGGTCTTTATCATTCTTTTCTTCAATATGATCTTCGGATCATTTAATCCTCTTTTCTTTCGAGGATTTTTATCTTTAGAACCAAGAGGTCGGCCATGCTTACGGCATGCTTTTGGCTCAGCGACTATAGGTATAATATTTTGTTCTGCTTGGAACTTCAATTCGAATAGGAGCATTTATAGGTTGGCATATGCGATTTTGTTACTCTTCTAGAGTCAACAAAAGCGTCCGGCATTTGATTTGCAATGCTTTGCAAATGAATTATCTTTTGAACTTCAAGTTCACATGCGCTTGTGCGCGGATCAAGATAATTTAATGATGTTGTCCAATCAAGATCCTTTTTATCTTGTTTGGGTTCTCCCCTAATTTAGGGAATAATGATTCATCAAAATGACAATCGGCAAATCTTGCTTTGTGAATACATCTCTGTCGGGGGTTCAACATACACGATAATAGAGGGAGAATCATATCCAACGTATATCCCCTTTCTTCTTTGAGGACCCATCTTTGTACGTTGGTTTGGTGCAATTGGAATATATACGACACACCCAAAAATTCTTAAATGAGCAATATTTGGTTCGACCCAAAAGCCAATTGCAAAGGAGAGAATTTATGATAACTAAGTTGGTCTTATACGTACAAGTGTTGCGGCATGTAGAATAGCATGTCCCCGAGCGAGATGTTGGGAGATTTGTTTTCATTAATAATGGTCTAGCAATTAATTGTAATCGTTTAATCAAAGATTCGACAAGACCATTACGTGTGTGAACATGAGCTACGGGATGTTCAACATTAATCCCAATTGACATGCAATATGCATCAAAAGCATGTGATGAAAATTCACCGACATTATCCAAACGGATATTTTTAATGTGATGGTCCGGAAATTGTGCTCGTAATTTAATTATTTGAGCAAGTAATCTCATAAACGCCGAGGTTGCGAGTAGATAATAAACATACATGTGACCATCGGGATGATGCATCAATTAAGACCATAAAATATTTGAACGGTCCACATGGTGGATCAATAGGTCCACAAATATCTCCGTGAATCCGTTCGAGAAATGTAGGACTTTCGGCTCCTACTTTTACTTGGTGATGGTTTAACAATTAATTTTCCTAGGGAACATGCGGTACATGCGAATTTTTCTCGATGTTAATATCCTTTTATTTTTTAAAGGATGACCATGTGTATTCTCAATGATTCTTCTCATCATGGTAGATCCCGGATGACCCAACCGGTCATGCCAAATGCTAAAAGTAATAGGATCGGTAAACTTACGGTTTACTAGATGATGAATTTCAATTGTACGAATTTTTACAAAATATAGACCAGGTAGAAAAAGACGGCAGTTTTTCTAATACCGATTTCTTACCCAAATGCATTTGAGTAATAAAAAGATGCTCAATCCCATTTTCCTCATTTGTTTCAACATGATACCCATTTCTGCGGATATCTTTAAAACTCAATAAATTTCTTCGAATTTTGAGGAAAATAGTGCATTATCAATAATAATTGTTGTTCCTTTAGGCAATAATATACTAGCTCTTCAGGAGCCCTCAATTACATTTGCACTACCGTTTATTGTATAAATATTTATTTCTCCCATTTTGAGATCGAGAAAAATATTTCTCATTTTTTAGTATGGTGTGTGTAGTTCCACTATCAATAATGCATACATCATCATTAATAACAGCCATCCGAACACAAATATATATATGTAAACGTAAATATTATTAGAATAGAATGAAAATGAAAATACAAAAATATCGGGGTGAGGCTTTAGTTCTTTTGGACACTTGCCATCACCAATTAAATGGTCTATCCTACCGTCCGGGTGTTCAAAAAAATCCGATACATCCATATGGGTAATATTGATATTAAGATCTTCGGGATCACTATCGTCATCCTCAACATTATTTATTGGATGTTGAGAAAAATTTGCTTCCACATTTTTATTTTTCAATGAAGCTTGATACAATTCAACTAAATGCTTAGCCGTACGACGGTTTCGTGACCAATGACCTTTCATGCCACATCTATAACATATATCCTCATGCTTTTCTTCAATTTCTTTTTCTTTTCCCTTTTGATCTTTTCTGTTCTACTTGGTGGCGGTATTTCTCACGGTTTGATTATAATTGTGATAAGGGAAATATCGAGCGTGACTACGACCATAACCACGACCACGGCCACGGCCACGACCACGACTATAACGATGGCTTCTGCTGGAGCCAACGACATTCACTTCGGGAGTGTCTGTAGAGCCGATTGGTCCGGCTTCATGATTTCTCAATAATAACTCATTATTTTTCTCTGCAATGAGGAGGGCGATAATTAAATCTGTAAATTTTGTATACCCCTTTTCTCGATATTGTTGCTTGCAGGACAATATTCGAGGCATGAAAGGTGGAGAATGTCTTCTCCAACATATCTTCATCGATCACTTTTTCTCCGCATAATTTTAATTGAGATGTAATTTTATACATTGCGGAGCTATATTCATTCACGGTTTTAAAATCTTGCAACCTCGGGTGCAACCATTCATACCGTGCAGTAGGTAGTACGACCATCTTCAGGTGGTCAAATCTTTCTTTTAAATTTACCCATAGGCCATATGGATCTTTTTCGGTAAGATATTCCATTTTCAAATTTTCATCGAGATGACGACGAATAAAAATCAAAGCTTTAGCCTTGTGTTGTGCAGATGCACTATTATTTGCTTGAATAGTTTCACTAAGGCCTTCAGCATTTAGATGCCATTTCGCATCGAGAACCCATGACATATAATTTTTTCCAGAAATATCAAGGGCTACAAATTCGAGTTTTGCGATGTTAGCCATAGAGATCAATAAATGCGTACCTGTCTTCTGGCTTTCATAACGGCAGAGACTCGTGCTGATAACGTGTTATAAAATTAGGGTAGTGTTAGAATAAAATCTACACACTACACACTAAGAAAATTCTAACTATTCTTTGCACAAGAATTTCTCTTCAAACTTCTCTCTTTCTTTCTCTCACAATTCTTTCTCTAATCTTTCTTTCACTAATCTTTCTTTCACAAAATGATGGTGTATTACAAGCTTAGAGAATAGCTCTATTTATAGAGCTCTAATTAGTGAAATACATCATGGCATACATCATCTTCAACTAATCTCAATTAATGGTGTCTCCACTAAATGGTGGACATCCATAAAAAATCTTCTAATAATTCATATAAATCCATAATTAGTGGAGCCTCCACTAATTAATGGAGATTCCAATAATTCATAACATTTAAAAATTTGTTTTGAATAAGGTGGAAAAAGAAATCCACTCATTATTCATTCACCAACCAAACTCAAAAAAGTTAAAGAGAAAAAAAAAAAAAAAGACCTCAAAAAAATTGAGGCGCATCTTAAGTATAACAAAGGAAGTAGGCTAACATGCGCAGCCGCCCGTTGCCTCCCGCACCCAACTCTCCTAGGCCGCCAACCGTTGAACTCATCGAACCCAATCTGTCCTCTCCTTCTCTACGCCATTGCTCACTCTCAGCACCTCCCGAAACAAAGCTGCCCCTCCATACTTGCAAGTTCTTCTCAAAATGCCCTCTGAAACTCAACCTTTTACGTTGTTCTTATTCTTCGTTAAATCTACCAAAGATTGAGCACCATAACGGATAAACCATCGAGAATGTCACTCACATCAAGATACCACTTTACTCAAATAAACTGTGCCATTAATTCCCCCAAATTCCATTTCCAAATCCTAAAATTTTCCATTTTGTCGGTCCCCAAACCCCGGCTAAACCCTTTGAATTTCCACACAAGAAAATCCCATTTGCCGAATTTTAATGAAGTTACATCCCATGCCCATAGGTTGGCCATTCGGGTTAAGCCCTTGGAACAGGATGGAATGGTAGGGAGAGGGAGTTACAGTGCTAATGAGTTCAATTTTGATGCATTTCTTTCTTTTCTAGAGTTCCTATCCTTGGCCTCATCGGCAGTAATATCTGTTATTTTTGCGGTGAATTTAGGACTTTCGGGGTCTCAAAAATCGGTTTTCGGGTGGTTTGGGAATAGGTTCTTCGTTTGGCAGTATGTGGGTCTGGTGGTTGGAGCGGTGGTGGGGGCAGTTATTAGGAGGAGGCAATGGAGAAGGATTTGTAGTGCGGACTTTTCGAGGCCGGTGAATTTGGTGGAAAGGATTGAGAAATTGGAGGAGGACTTGAAGAACTCAGCTACGATCATCCGGGTTTTGTCAAGACAGCTTGAGAAGCTTGGAATTCGGTTCCGGGTCACAAGGAAGGCTCTGAAAGAGCCCATTGCTGAGGTATTGGATGCTTTGGTAATTGCTAATTGCACTGCAGTTCGTTAAATTTTTTTATAGGAAGGAAATGTGCTAGGTAAATGCCGATGGTCCCCAAAGTTGGTTAAGGTTTTAAGTTGTTCAATTTTTAAACACAAGAAGGATAGATTGAGAGAGGGATTTGCGTAATCCGATCCTTAGGAAGATGACTATTTAGCAAGACAGAATTTAACTGCAATTTTTTTGTTTCTTGAAGAAAAGTAGGATGATTGCCAATTTGAATTCAGGTGCTGCAAATGATCGCCTGGTTTGCCATTTTTTGCTTCTTCTTATTTAGGTCTTCAATAAATTGGGAGTATAAAATTTTTTTATGTTCTCTTTGTCTGCATAAAAATTTGCACATTGTTGTAACCCATTTTTAATATCTGGAGACTGCAGGAATTACGTCACAGCATTTACTTTAAAGAGAACGGTAAACAATGTGTCAGCAAGCTTCTAATTCCTTGTTGCTTCCTAGAGTCCCCGCAACTTAAATATCCACTGCAAGCACTTTCTTTTTGCATTTGGGAATGTGTTAAACTGTCTGAATAAACCTTCCATGGGTTGGAGAGGCATGTTTGGTCAATTGGTTGAGGTTTGTAGAATTTGCTTGGTGAACATAGAAATGAGTATAAGTGGTTATTAAGAAACTTATATGAATGACTAACAAGTCAAAAATGGTGCATCATGATTGAAGTAGGTTTTGCCTTCTTATCAGCTAATTCATGTTTGGTTTACTTAGGGGAAAAGAAAAAAAGACAAAGGAAAAAGGTAGTGTGATCTTGGGTTTGTGCTATAAATCGCAAAGGAAATTTCCCAACTTGCTGCAATCCATAATCAGCTAAATATGATGACTAGAAAACTTTTGGAGTTGCTTTGATTCGGATGCTAAATGCTACATCTAGGAAAATGACATCTATAAAACAAGTAGACATTTAACTTTTAAATTTAGACATTAATTTAGGATATGAAAGACTGCAAAATTTGAATTATGTTGCTTATGGAATATTATGATGCTCTGTAGTTTGAATCTATTTCATCTTTCTCTTTTGACTTAATTTTAAGGAAAATATCATGTTCTAATTTACTCCTAATTCTTGACTCAATACATGAAGACTGCTGCACTGGCACAAAAGAATTCTGAGGCTACTCGAGCTTTGGCTGTACAAGAGGACATTCTGGAGAAGGAGCTGGGTGAAATTCAAAAGGTTCTACTGGCAATGCAGGTAAACCCTCTTATAAGCTCATAAATTGCTTAATTGAGAAAATTGGAACTTTCACTGGAAAACCTCAAAAAATGTAATTTAGAAATCTATGTTTGGTTCACAAAGTAGGAGGGGGATGGGAATCTTTACTTTCACTAGAGGAAGTAAACTACATTTACTTTCGTTTTGTTTAGTTCGGGTGGAAGGGAAGTAAATGATAAACATTATCTTAATTTATGTCCCACTCTATCCAAATTTAGACGGGCTATTTTTCTGACTTGGAGCAAGAGCTCTCTCCCTCTTAATTTACTTCCCTCCATCTTGCCTTCCTAACCAAACAACATAAATCGCTTATTTATACTCAGATTTACATCCCCTTCCCTTTTCCTTTTATCTTTTCACTCCAGCTAAACATATTATAAATTTCAATAACCTGTGTGGATCAAATTGCTATTCTTTGATAAGTTGAAAATGAAATATGCATTCCACATAATCTGAATAAATTTTGGTCAGAATTGTACTTTGCCTTAGTTATCCATCTAGATCTGCCACTTTTTGATGAGTAATAGTTGTGCTTATCTCTTCAGACCAGGCTCAATAGAAATATGCTTATTCATAAGTTGTCCCACAAAATCCATCCAAGTTTACACATTTAATGAAAGGATGGATATTTTACACCAAAAACTGCATTGACATACCCCCACTCCCAAACACACATCCAACTCTATACTAGATTTTAATGTCTCAAAAAGTCATATGTGCAAACAAAATGGAAGCAGCTTTTTCTTATTTTGGGCAATTGAAACAATTTTGCCTAATTGTGAGTGGGTGAGATTTAAAAAAAAAAATGATAAAAAAGCTTGGATAAAGAAAGGGGGGAGAGAGACCACAATGAGAGCTTAAGTTCAAGAATAATTTCAACCTTTATTTCTGAACTGTAATTTGTCTGAATAAACTCACTCCTCTAAATACTGCTATTGAGGGAGTCATATGCCTCTGTTTCCCAAATAAATGAGATAATCACAGAGATATATGAGTATCTATGTTAGATGGGAGAAGCTATATTTTCTACAAACCCCAATGAGTATTCAACTCTATCCACCCTGCTGATAGCTACCAGAGAGATTAGTCCAATGTACCGACCTCATTGACAAATTCTTTGTTCAGAAAGAGAGAATCACCCTTTCTGTCTGTTGTCTTAACATAAGCTACGACGTGGTGGCTCCTTATTTAGCCCTTGTTCTGCATTGTTTCTTGTTATTTGTAACTAAAAAATGTTCTCAATATTGAAACTTTTCCTAAAGCAAGATTGAAGGAGATAGCAGGAGCAAAGAGAGAGAGAGGTAGAAGGGGGAAGAGAGGAGAGTGGGAGGGA